>OU963894.1:15100742-16350742 GCA_902850365.2 Chilo suppressalis | reverse complement strand
TAATCCCTTAGGTGATCATCCATCGATGTATAGCCAACCTTTGCATTTAGGTCACCCATGAGAACAGTGGGTTCCTTACTGGGAATAGAATTATATACAGTTGATAGATCCGCGTAAAAGTTGCAAATTTCATCGTCCGAAGATTTGGATGTTGGCGCGTAAACCTGAATAAGATTGAGAGGATATGGATGTGCCGCAAGTTTTAATCTAACTATCCTGTCGTTGACCGCATCGTAGCCTAAGATTTTGTCTTTAATTTCTTAGAGACCAGAAACCCTACCCCGCTAAAGCTGTTGTCAGTGCTACCAGAATTAATCCTCAGTTTGCCGCTAGCAGTTGGGGTGTGTCCACTGTCCTTAATGTGAGTTTCACTGATACCTAACACATCCAGACCGTATCTGTCCATCTCTCGCTCTAGGATCTCCACTTTCCGGGGTTGAATCAAAGTACGAACATTCCACGTGCCTATGTTGAGTAGCTGGTTTCTACGGATATGTCCTGATGTCGATTGACCAACAGTAGTCCATTTTCTACCTGCAGCCTGTTGTCTCACTGCAACGTAGCCGGTAGCCAATTTCACACCAGGAGACCCGGACTCAGCCTGGCGCCGGTCGTCAGCCGGATGGCATGACATATCCTTCTTTGTGTGTTTGTCCTTCATAGTTTTCTTGGGAGTGTAGTTGCGGTAGATTTCCCTTCCTTTCCGCACCAGTCTTTTTGGGGTTATTTAGCTCCCATGGCCACTGAAGCCACCCTGTTTTCACAGGGGGGTCGGGTTATTTACCGCCGCCCGATACTCGGCGTTGTCAACGTTTAGCACCACCCAGGGGGCACGTACAGGGCTGTTAAAGGTGTTACCTGCGGACGCGATGACACCACCCCCTATTTGCACCACCCCTTTTGTATTAGAATGCATAAAATGCATCTGCTCGCCGCTAGATGGCATTGACCACATCGATTAAATTTCAGATAAAATAAAAAACGGCTATGATCTTTAATATCTAGCTTAATATTGTTCATAAAATTTTCGATAAAACGTATATTTTTGGAGATATTTGCAAAAAACCGATGAAAAACGTGAAAAAATTGCGAATTTTGAATTGCCAAAAACTTGAAAAGTATTGGATTTTTTGAAAAACTTTATAGATGATTTTTTGCTTAAAATTAGGCCTTCTATCGATATCCGAGGTTATTTTGAAAAAAAAATCACCCCCGAGGGGGTGGCAACCACCCCCAGGGTGGTTGCGGAGTTCAAATCATTTTCTCTTTTGAAGTTAAGGGTAAGATGAACCTAATTCCAAAATTGTATGCAATTCGGTTCACAGTAAAAAAATTCGGAGCAATAATGCTTCAATGACTGCACTATTGCCTCGAAGCTTTCACGCAATCTGTGAGAGTGGAGAGATTAAAGGAACAAAAGTGTAATTGAATTTTAGTGAATTGTTTTTTGTATATTGTTTTATTCTTATAATAGCTTTAATTACCAAAATGAAAAACAATATATATATATGTATATACAGGGTGAAATTGAATGTTTCTATGAAACTTTGTGAGATTGTTGGGTTACGTGTATAGATAATGCCTGATTTTTTTCGGATTTTTTAAAATAAAATTTTTCGGTTTTTAATTTTTTATTTGGTTATTTTTTTGTCATTTCTTCCTTATGAGTAATTATTCATTTTAAACATGTCTACATAGAAGTTATAAAGCAACTTAAAATAAGCACTACTAAAAAAACGGAAACTTAATGAATGCCTTCATTATGCCTCCAGTCGAGATCAGCGCCGGTCGGGGCGACGACCGGCGCGGCGGCCGCCTGTGTAGGTACCTATTACACGCACAGATGACTCGGCGCTTACCTACTCTCCGCTTTGATCCACACTATTTAAAAACATTACAATAAAATAGTCTTAGATGCTTTATTATAATTATTTATTCACTGATACACAATACCTTTGAATATTATTTCATAAAGCACAGGTAATTAATCAATAAAATAAATCTTCTGTTAGAGCAATTAAAAATCCTATAAAGTTAATATGACAGTCACGATTTTAAATCGGTAAAGCCTGTCTGTTAGTTAGTGTAAGAAATTCTTTTTTATTGTTAATGTTAGTTGCCTCGTTTAATTAAAACTTAAGCACAAACGGCTTATTTAAAATTGTGAAAAATCATACAGAGCAAATCGGTATAACTTACGAGCTTAGTGAAGGAAGGAACTCTTCGTGTCTGATTTGCCCACGTCATGAAATTCCCAAAACGTTTAATCACAGCCACAGTCACACACACACACATACATAATAATATGTTGTTTTGCGGCAAGCATGGGCGAGCGGCGCGCCGCACGCTGGCAACTAGCGCCGGTTGCGGCGTCTTTGATGATGTGAATTCCGCCCACCTCCCCTCTTCCCCGCACGCGGTGGTTTACTTTGATTGCATGCAAAACGCAGTCGCAAGTATATCAATCGCGCGTGAGCGTGCGCATCTTTTGACTTAGTGACATACACTGTGATAATTTCATTATGCCTCGGTATACGAACCAAGAATATTTAGAGATGGTGTATTGCTATCGCGAGTGTGACGAAGTAGGTTTGGTTTACGAATGAGTCCCCACACCATAGAAGTTGCATTTTGTGCAGTCAGTAGTGATAGGGACACTTTAAAAAAGGTGAAAAGACACGTCCGCAAACATGCCTACCTTTGTTTGCAGCAAAATTGTGGTTTAGAGCAACAATTTTGCAGATAATAATTTAAGTCTCTTTTTATTGCTAGTGTAAATACTTTTTGATTAGAAACAACTAATTGTGTACTACCAGTGTGATTGATTTGATAAAAAGTTCTAGTGAAAAAAATGAATATGTTCCTCGTTCCTCGTTGTACCTACTTACATCGCCGGTCTCGTAAGTACTTTTGAATACCTGGTTATAAATTTCATTCTGACCCAAGTATTGAACTGCAATAAGTATTTCTTTTTGTTTAACATTTGCCTATTTCCAATCGTGACAAAATTATTATTAACTTTTAAAGTTTTTCTCTGCTTAAGAGAAGATGACATTTGTGCTTATTATTTCAATTTCAATAAAGGCATCTAAGCCGATTTTATTGTATTGTGTGGAATCAAACGAGTCAGCTGAGCTCTGTGTAGAGCTAGGTACCTATTCACTCAACGGCTGGCGGGCGCGGTCGGTCGTTGACCCGCGGTGGAATTTTAATGTTTTACCGTTTTTTAGAAGTGCTTATTTATTAGTTGTTTTTCACTGGATATGTAAGTTTGTTTGTTTAAAATGAATAACTACTCAAAAGGAGGAAAGGACATAAAAATACACAAATTATAAATAAATACATGAAAAAAAATACTTCAAAAAAATCTGAAAAAAAACAGGCATACTCTATACACATAACCCAACAATCTCACGAAGTTTCATAGAAACATTCAATTTCACCCTATATAAATAAACAAAAACGAATTTTGATGTAGGTAGATAGTTAAATGAACCTGATGAAAATTACCGAATGGATTCTGAAAATATCAAAGAAACTTACCTATCCGGGGTAATAAAAGTGACGAACGACAAGTTTGCTATAAGTAATTATTTTAAATATAAAATTGCATTGCATAAGTTAAGAGAAATTCGCACCCCCGGTGCGACACTGTCACTTATGCAAAAACACATTTTTTTCAGGAGGTGCGTTTAATTTTTTACATCCCAAAACATACAATATTTAAAGATTTTTACGTGATGAATAGCTTATACTGCTTAGCTTTAATTTCATTTCATCATTTCATCTAAAAAAAATAAAAAGTCTTTAAATATTGTATGTTTTGGGACGTTAAAGTTTTAAACGCTTATCCTGAAATAATATGTTTTTGGATAAGTGACAGTGTGGCACCGGGGGTGCGATATATGATTTTAAGCGTTAAGTTAACAAGTTCTTAATTATTTTGAACGGAAAGTACCTTTATACAGTATCTGAATTAAAACTGTGATGTAAGTACCTAATTATTCTATTGAATAGTTAAACCATGATTGTGTATATTTAAGTGTCAATAGTCATTGTAAAATTGAAAAATAAAAAAAATGTATAACAGGGATGATGACTAATTTTTTTTTCTTCGTTTGTCAGGTAGATTATCAAAAAGTATTGGACACGTATTTTTTCTTTTTTCACATAATATAAACATTGCAGAGATATATTGATTTGAAAAGTCCCATGACGTCACGTTTTGGTACACTTTTAAGTGAAAATTTACTAAAAAGTGACGTCACGAGCCTCTACTCCCAAACTTTGGCGCGCTATAGGTAACTTTGTCATTTTTTGGTTGATTGCCCAAAGAAAAAATTCGTGTCCATTATTTTTTGATCATCGAAGTGACGGACTAAATAGAATTTCGTTTACTGTACCCCGTCATCACCCCTACTGTATGATTTTTTTTAATGTGATTGAAGAAGATTAGTTTTTTAGGTATTTTCGTTTTCGGTAACATCGTGTAAGATTTTTTAAGGGTGGACGCGAGCTGAGAATTAGGCTTATTTGAGTAAACACTATTGCTGTCACGCATTGGAGCAGAAGTTAAGGTAGGTAGTGAAAATTTCGTATAAAAATTGCAAAATTTTAGGTTTGGCATTTGACGATTTCGTCCTCGAAAATATAATATCTGTAAAATAGCTTTACCTATATAACAATAAGTAGTTATAATATGCCTCTATCGAAAAAAGAAAGATATATGAGCTTTCTGTCGGGTTCGGGTCCCGTCTGCTAACTGATCAGCGTGGAAATTTTTCTAGTAAAAATTTCTTTAGATTTGAACTAAATGCTTCAGAAATAAAAAAAATAAAGACATACGAGCATAAAATAAGTAAAATAATATTTTTCTGTATGAAAATCAATTTTATTATGATAAAAATCATGGAGAATCAGTCGAGAACATTCGAATTCGTTCTCCGTCTCTTAAAGAAGAAATTCTACTGCTCCAATCCGCCTGAGGCGTAAAACTTTTTGCGACAGTGTTCAATCAACATACGAGTAGGCACTTACCAACATATTGATGGCGTGTTGATGATATTGTCACAAACGCTCTCGAAACGGCACCGCGAAAGCACGGTAATATTATATAATATTACCGTGGCGAAAGTGCTAGAGCACTCTTAGATTAAAACAAGATTAAAACAAAAAGGTTAGATACGGCACTAGCCTCACAAAAGTGATTCGCGTAAATTGTGGTCCACGACCCTAATCGCTTTTAGTCACAATCACAACTTGACATTCAAACGACGTACATGTGAACGCCAAAAAGAAATATTACTAATATTTTGTGTTTATATGATAAAACAATACCTAAGTGTGTTTTTAAAAAGTGCTCAAATTGCTCAAGAATTAAAAATAAAACCCACGGTATCACTTTTCATTCGTAAGTACTATAAAATATATTTTTTCATAAAAAATGCTGTTTGTTTTGAATCTTATTCGGTAGTGACGTCGAGTACTGGTCGCGTGATTGGTCGGTAGTGCAGTGACGTGGATCTCGCCGTCCCGTTCGCGCTGCCGTTGAAACTTAACGTGCTGTTTCGTTCGGGTCGGTAATGCAGTGACGCGGATATCGCCGTCCCGTTCGCGCTGCGCCGTGGGAGTGGGATCAGTTTTTGTTTGATGCAAGTATGAGCGTACCGTATCTACTCTTTTTGTTTTAAACTAAGAGAGAACCGCGGGTCGTGATAGAGGTCGAGTAATGCGGCTCATTCTAAACTAAGCCTTATGCAGTGTGGTGTAAGGGAGAAAGTGCATCGACATCTGCACTTGTTTACAAGTTATGCGCGTTACCTGCTTAGGTGTAAGTACTCACGCTGTGCTAGCTAATTCTCAATTTAACAGGTACTTTCTAGAATGCGTCGATCGGCGTATATAAGCGCGAATGGCGCCGCACAGAGACAGTTGAGTTTCAACAGCGAGCGAATCCAAAGGCGATCAAAGTGCAACAAAAGTGTTCAAGTGAGATTGTTAGAGACTTGTATAGTGAAATACAGTGTTTAGTGAGTGTTTTGTAATTAACATTGTGTGTTAATTGTGTGAACTGTATGGTGAATAAAGAACTGTCAAGCGTGAACTTGCATACAATTTCGAACCCCATCCCGACATGTAACAATATTATTATATACGCCAATCTGTGGAGTTTTTTGCGCTCATATATTACCATAGCAAAGGCGAGCGAAAGGAATTTGTACCAATTTAATTAATTCTCTCTGTTGAAAGGCTCTTTATTATGTAGCAAAAAGAGCAGCATAATTATGGTATTGATATTTTTAAGCGCCATACTTAAACACCAAAGCCCTTGTCCGGCGGCTACTATATAAAGAATCATGTCATCAACTTGTGTGCCTACTCGCTGAGTTGCCCGACGAAACTTAAACGGCAATTGTAGATTCTCAAAAAAAGTTGCTCTTGTAGATAGCCCGCCACTTATAAATTTTACGACTTGCAATGAATGAAGCCCTCAAATAGTCTCCCGGTCTTAGAATAATAATAAAAAGGCGAAACTTCAAGTGTGCCAGTTATCTCGTGCTTTGGAAGGCACGTTGAGCCGTTGGTCCCGGCTGCACCTGCAGTCGTTAGCACCCAATGATCAGCACTAGGCGGTTGTGCTGGGTCATGCTGACCAAGTCTTCCTATTAAATCCATAGGGAAGGGCTGTGCTTCAGCAGTGAATATTACTGAAGATATTAAGTAATAGTCTGTACGTATAGCACAAGGACAAAGTCACGAAAACTATCATAATTTTCGCACAATCGCACAATCGTTGTCTGATGTTGATGGTATCATAAGTGTACGCTTCTTTTTAGAAGGAAAGAAAAACAGGAATCGCCTATGCGTGACTCTCACACTTACTTTTGTTTTACTTAGTTGTTCCACGCAGGGCTTGAAACTGGTTTCGAAAATACCGGTAAATAAAGGTTAATACCGGTTTTTAGTAAAGGTTTCGTTCGGAGCACGTCCGAAATAAAAACGGTACCTAAAACCTTAATAAACCGGTTTAATCCAGAGCGACACGTGCACGCGTCGGCATCGCTTGAATTTGTTTAAACTAATCAAGTCTCAAGTTGTTAATGCTCAGAGATTGATGTGTTACGTTCAAAGATCGAAAACGCTCAGTGAGCGGTTTTCCACGTTTCCAGCCTAGGCCTAGTAAGATCCATATCGTATGCGTCGTAATTAAATAATATTCCATGGCTTTTCTTCATTGCCACAACGCGTTGAGATCGAATAGCATGTCAGCCACGATACGAATTTCGCTATTTGGTCATTCTGTAATTGCCACAACGCGTCCTGCGCGTTTTCATTAGAGCCATAACACGAATTTCGCCATTTGGATGTTTAATGTGACCACAACGCGTTGTGAGCTATTTTTCCGCTCACTGAGCGTTTTCGATCTTTGAGCGTAACAGATGCATTTATTGACAGGTTTGCTAGCGTCTAGTGAGTCAAGTTATTCATTTATTATCGATGCCGTCAGAAAGAGCGAAATGAAACCCTTTAAAAACCGTTAAATTGATTCAAAACCTATTTGATTTCGCTCTTTATAGTCCAGGCAACGAATGCTCAAAAACAGGTATAGAGGGAAATGCTTGGAACACAATTTTTGACTTCGTAACTTTGTTAGAACTAGTTAGGAGGTAAACATATCAAAAGTCCCCCCCCGCCCGTAGCCCTTAAGCCGGGGGGAAGGGGGGGGGGATTGAAGGTCTCATTTTTAGGTTTTTTGCATATATTTCGGAAACTATGCATCCTAGCGACATGAGACTTTAACAAAAGTGAAAGCTGATTAAATTTGCTACAAGTCTTATTCAGTCAAGTTTTATGATATCTTATATAGTCCTTGAGATATCCACTCTTGAAAGTCTGTAATTTTGGAAAAAAAAATTGCCACCACTTCCTGGGAATGCTGTTTTACTGCTCCCTCGGTGGGAGGAAGACAAGAGATATCAGGCTTAATGGTGGCCACTGATTTCAAGAATGACTTGTACCTGTAGGTATTGAGGGAAATCTCTTTCGCTGGAGCTCCATACCACCTTAAGATGCAGGTTTCACCTGCCTTTTGTACTTGAGCGGTGGTGGAGGAAGGGTGTGAAAAGACCGCTGCTGCTTTCTGAATTTCTGGTGACTTGATAATGTCTCTGGTCTCTGGGAAGGGAGGAAATTTCTCAAACCAATCGGTGAGCTTGGCAATGTCAGCTCCATCCTTGTTTTGGCGGGCTTGTCCGAAATCTGCATGCTGCTCACTGGTGGTACCAACAACCCTACGGCCGGCATTGTTGAAAAGTTATCCGGTCAAATAGAGCAAAAATATGAAAAATTTTTTTTTCCATAATTACAGACTTTTAAGAGCGGATATTTCGAAAAATATACAAGATATCAAAAAACTTGACTGAATAAGACTTGTAGCAAATTTGATCAGCTTTCACTTTTATCAAAGTCTCATGTCGCTAAAGTTACGAAGTCAAAAATTGTGTTCTAAGCATTTCCCTCTATACCTTTTTTACCGTTGCCTGGACTATTAGGAAAACCGGTTTTTTAAGGTTAAGGTAGAGCCAAACCTAAATAAAATGCTCCTAATGTACTTGACATTGATTTAGGTTTGAAAATTAACCGGTAAACAAGCCCTGGTTCCACGCCTATAATATGACTACAACACTTGACTTCTACTTTCACATGGGACCCTAGACTCTACTGCGAATCGATTTCTGTATTAATCACCATATTATATCTGTTATTGTTTTAAAATGATAATATTAAAGTGGTAGGACAAAGCGGTTTTTCCGTTCGAATTGGAGCACCCGTTTGTAACGTAACCGCCACATCACAGAAGGCCACAATCTGGGCCGTCTTTAACCTATTGGATGCCCTGGGCATATTAGGATAAGGGGGCCCCTATGACTTTGATGTGGATTATGACTTGAAATGGAGTGAGTCATACTGATGAGTGTACTACTGATGATTTTTCTTTAAAATGTGTATATGCTTATTATACCTATATATTTTTTACAATTGTAATTTCCCTCATTTCTGTTCTGTGTTGTGATGTTTTCATTAAAGTATTGTGTATTGTGTGTATTTTATTGTATTGCATTGTATACCATTATATGTATATTTAAATTTATCTAAGCATGCTGAAGTCGGAAAGCCTATTTTTTTTGCGAGAGTAGAAAAACCTCGCTTATGTAAAAGCTAGTAAGTTGGTATTGTAGTCAGTAATTTAGGTTCGATTTCATCGAATTGTGTAAGTTTTTTGGTAATAAATATTGGTTATCGTTTGGTGATGTGACAAGAACTAGGGACTTTGTATTTGATCTGTGGGAGGATATCGATCGCGGGGCTCTGGGCACTTGCCCAAAGTGCCCACTGGGAAAGAGGGGTCTGGCCATAATAAAATAACACTACCTTTTGGCGGTTTTCTGTTTCGGTCGTTGAGTTAGGATCCAGGGCTTTAAGGGGCAAGGGATTGGGGCAACGTAGGATAGATAGATAGATAAAACTTTATTCACACCAACATGCACACATACAAAATTGAAGACAAATTTTATAAATCCTTTAAAACATACAGCAAATTATATTTATACAACTATACTGATATTTTCGTGTGCAGCAGCGATGCGAATGGGCGAGAACTCAGCGTAACATTTACTCCGAGAGTAAATCGCTGATTTTCAGTTCTGACCCATATAGATGAGGTCACGCAATTAAATGTCAGATTAAAATTCACAATACAATAAACGAAATTAATAACAAAAAAATAATTAAACATTCATTGGACATATAATTGTCATGGTACTTTTACATAAACATAAAAACAAAGAAAACAAAATTGATAAATTGATCAGTGAGATAATATTAATAATTTTTATTTTTTGAGCATGGAACTGCTTGATGTTTAAATCTCAAGAAAATAGTTTCAGTGAAAATAAAATTAAAATTAAAGCACACAACACCAACGCCGACAACTCCGCACCCAAGCAACTAATTTCTGGATATTCCAATTTTCTTTTGTTCTAATAAAAATGATTTCAGATGTGTTTTAAAAGTCTATCTGCACGGTAGGCAAAGGGGGCAGCGAGTGATATTTTTTGTATTGCAAGCGTCTTTAAGCTATGGTGGCCTCTTGCCATCAGGCGGGCCGTATGCTTGTTTGACACCCTTTGAACATAAAAAAATCGTGTAAATGAAATTATATCAGTCCCATAATCCACTCATTAGAAACCCCTATATAAGACCTTTTACATTGGTCCTTCGAACCGGACGTTTAATAAATTTTCAAAAGTATTGGTCTACTCTGACCAGTCTTCAAGGCACTAGCTCAAGAACAAAGAGCGTCACCAAGGGAGGGAGGGATGGCAAGTGGGGGCAGCTGCAACCCTCTCCCTAGATATAGCGCCCAAATTCCCATTTGATTTGCTTGCCTGACCAAACATTTCTGCTTTCCAAACGTCGAAATTCAAACTCATCCTGGGCATATTAGGATAATGGGGCCCCTATGACTTCCGTTTGGTGATTTAACAGGAACTAGGGACTTTGTATTTTATCGATCGCGGGGCCCTGGACACTTGCCCAAAGTGCCCACTGGGAAAGACGGGTCTGATTCTAGGTGATTCAAATCCCAACTGATTTTTGTCAATAACTCCCAACTTGCCCATCGCCCGTCCAGACCATCGGCTGGTGAACTTGAGTTTTTGTATCTATGTAAAATTATAGCTAATTAAAGCTGTCTTGTATTCATTATTAATAGTCTTTGTGTAAAGCTGCGGACAGTGACAGTGACAATGATAAGGGTTCCTTGTTGACTTAGAACCCTTAAAATCGAATGCCCTATAGTATATGGTATGGTGGAGCACTAGTAGAAAACATCTTTGCCATCTTTGCTATTTTGCTGTTTGTGATTATTGGGGCAAGGTTTGTATGAAAGGTATTAGCTGGCGCAAGTGGTTAGCAAGTTCGGCTGCGATTGTTAAAGTAAAGATATTTCGCAGAAGTCAGTCGTTGGATGGGTGACCAACAATTTCAAAGGCAAGTTAAACCGTTGGTACTGGCTGCATATACATTCTTTAGCATCCAAAATCCCTATTCCGTCCAAGGGAAGGTCTGTGCCCCTAGGAGTGGGGACAATTATAAGATGATGATGATTGTACAGGTAAATAAAACAATATTCGACATTCATAGAATGTTTTACTCGGATTGACTCCACAAGCAATCTCACTTACATACATTGGTAGAAAAAAAAATAAAAATTTCCCTAAAACTATGTACAACGTGTGTGTGGATTGGTAAACTTATTACAAAAATATACAACGCACTTCATTTTTCCTCACAACAAAAAATATTTTCACACAGACTGTACACAGTTTCAAATATATTTATATAAAACTACTTATTGAATGGCCACATCAGCATTACTTGTAAATATTTACAAAAGGAAAACTTAATATCACAAAAGAGTACCATGATAAATTTCAGTAGATTATTTCACATAAACGTTAAAACAGATTTTCAAATACATGTTAGTATTAAACGTAAAAAGATATTTATCATTTTGACTAGGGTTGGTACATACAATATTTATATTTGCTGAGGATGCGATAAGAAATTATGGCACTATTTTATACATAATTATAAAATAGCCATGCGAATATAAAGCGCCTGACGTTAATTATAAAGCTTAAAAAAGGCAGTGATCAGTAATAACTCGTTACATTTGCAAAGTTTGGCAAGTAAACATCTTGAGTCAAGTGTTATATTATAAATATACTTAGTATCACATAAAATAACCATTATTATAAATCTTACTTATACTGGTCATTAAAAAACCTACCCTTCATTTTTCCCCAAAAATCTCACATTTGTGTGTGTGTGTTTTTTTTTTAAATAAACGTTTTGCTTTTGATTATAATACCCTAGATAGCGTGTTAACTGCATGGATGCGGCGAAAAATATCTACTGCATATGGTAGATATTATGCTCTTCCCTACACACGAACACATTGACTGTTTTAATACTATCTGACATTAGAGTCACGCACACATTACGCGAAACATGAGCCGTTTATGGGCGTGATTTACTTGGATTGCTCTATCTAGGTGTATGAATAAATCAAAGCGTTTTGCATGTTCAGTTATCTTCGAATAAAAACTTTTAAATTACTCATTTCCTTATAAGAAAATACCTTAATTCCTTTCGCATGACATGGGTGGATTGATTTTCTTAACGGCCAGTGTGTTGTTTGTACAAATTCCTAACAAGAGATTTGAGCTTTGTTTGCAAGTTCAAATGTAACCCTGCGCTTTTTGTAAAAATAAATGGCAATTGTGACGCATAGGACCATGAATACTGCAGAACCGACTGTTGTGTACACGACGGCAGTTCCGCTGCTGACGTGATCTAAGGACCCGCTGACGTGACTGACATCCCTAGCGGTTCTTGACCTGGGTTTCGTTCTTGCGAAGTCGAAATTGTCTGTGAAAGGAGTAATGGATAAGTATTGTAAAAGTAGTTACTTGTTCTTCCTTCAATTAGTACTTTTCTTCGCTTATCCCGCCGAATGGTTAGTTTTGAGTTAGATGGTCATTTGTTAGTTTGACATAATATAGCTCGGTTCTTTTCTAACAAGGAATAGAGCCATCCATAAATTATTAGTAGAGATCGTTCTCTCATGCTGAATTGGACAAAAATAATATAGAATGCACCACTTTTATATTTATAATACAAGTTCAAGTCTGTCAACAGATCCTCTTCTTAACAGCCGCTGAGGCAGTCCTTTGGGCTGGCAAAGCAGGTGAGTGAGAAAAGGAGGAGAAATCACAAATAACCAATAATATTTCCCCTCAAATTGAAACAATAAGGAAGTTATGCAGACTGTTCCAGACTTTTGCCCATACAGCTGGCTCGAAGCAAACTGATAGCATAACAGTGAATCGTAAATAGAATACGAAGTTGAAAAGAATTAAAATAATACTTTGTAAATTGTAGTAATTTATGGTATTAACGGGATTACTACCATGTACCGCGCAAGTGTACAGTGCAACATGTTGCGCGCAACATGTTGCAGGCGCCATGATCACGGTGTAACTCTTAAGGGGACTCGTAATAAACAAGGTACATGGTAGCAAGTTAATAACATAAATTACTATAGTGTTACTGACCATTAAAGTAAAAAAAAAATGTACATACCTATATCAGTTTGTTTGTCATCGTAGTCTATACTATTTGAGGCCAATCTTGCATTTCTTGGGGACTGAATCTCATTACCGGCAAGGAAAGGCGGTAAGTACGTAGAGGGAGGGTTTGTACTGCTCGGGGCAAAAGGTTGAGGGCATCTCGGGTCCTTAGATCCTGGGTAACAAGAGCTGGGTGTAGGAGTAGGTCGTGGTGATGTCGGCCTCGGACACCTAGGGTCATTAGATCCAGGGTAACATCTTGGAGGCGCTTCGGTAGTGGGTTTAGGGCACCTAGGGTCATTTGATCCTGGATAACACCTTGGAGGCGCTTCGGTAGTGGGTTTAGGACATCTAGGGTCGTTTGATCCTGGGTAACATCTTGGAGGTGCTTCGGTAGAGGGTTTAGGACACCTAGGATCGTTTGATCCTGGGTAACACCTTGGAGGCGCTTCGGTAGTGGGTTTAGGGCACCTTGGGTCATTTGATCCTGGATAACACCTTGGAGGCGCTTCGGTAGTGGGTTTAGGACATCTAGGGTCGTTTGATCCTGGGTAACATCTTGGAGGCGCTTCGGTAGTGGGTTTAGGGCACCTAGGGTCATTTGATCCTGGATAACACCTTGGAGGCGCTTCGGTAGTGAGTTTAGGACATCTTGGGTCATTAGATCCAGGATAGCATTTTGGAGGCGATTCGGTAGTGGGTTTAGGACATCTTGGGTCATTAGATCCAGGAAAGCATCTTGGAGGCGATTCGGTAGTTGGTTTAGGACACCTTGGGTCGTTTGATCCTGGATAACATCTTGGAGGTGCTTCGGTAGTGGGTTTAGGACATCTACGATCTGTCGAGCCTGGGTAACATTTGGGAGTATCAGTTGATGGCGGTAAGTAAGTCGGAGGATTTAAAGTAGTAGGTCTTGGTGGTTGAGGACACCTGGGATCTGGTGAACCTGGGTAGCAAGCTGGCTTTTTGGTAGTTGATGGATTGGGACAGCGAGTATCAGGGCTTCCCGGATAGCAGTTAGGAGGCCTAGGGCAACGGGGATCTGAATTCCCTGGTAAGCAATTAGGGGCTACTTCTGTAGTTGGCTTGGGGCATCTTGGATCACTGGATTCCGGGTAACATCTTGGCGGAGTTTCTGTTGTGGGCTTGGGACACCGTGGGTCCGTAGATCCTGGATAACACCTTGGAGGCGATTCGGTAGTGGGTTGAGGACATCTGGGGTCATTTGACCCAGGATAACATCTTGGCTGTGCTTCAGTTGTGGGTTTGGGGCACCGTGGGTCATTTGATCCTGGGTAGCATCTAGGAGGTGCTTCAGTTGTGGGTTTGGGACACCGTGAGTCAGTTGATCCTGGGTAACATCTTGGTGGTGCTTCAGTTGTGGGTTTGGGGCACCGTGGGTCATTTGATCCTGGGTAACATCTTAGTGGAGCTTCAGTTGTGGGTTTGGGACAGCGTGGGTCAGTTGATCCTGGGTAACATCTTAGTGGAGCTTCAGTTGTGGGTTTGGGACAGCGTGGGTCAGTTGATCCGGGATAACATCTAGGAGGTGCTTCAGTTGTGGGTTTGGGACACCGTGAGTCAGTTGATCCTGGGTAACATCTTGGAGGAGCTTTAGTTGTGGGTTTAGGACACCGTGGATCATTTGATCCTGGGTAACATCTTGGTGGAACTTCAGTTGTGGGTTTGGGACAGCGTGGATCAGTAGATCCGGGATAGCATTTAGGAGCTCCTTCAGTTGTGGGTTTGGGACACCGTGGGTCATTTGATCCTGGGTAACATCTTGGTGGAGCTTCAGTTGTAGGTTTGGGACAGCGTGGATCAGTTGATCCGGGATAGCATCTAGGAGCTCTTTCAGTTGTGGGTTTGGGACACCGTGGGTCAGTTGATCCTGGGTAACATCTTGGTGGAGCTTCAGTAGTGGGTTTAGGACAGTGTGGATCATTTGATCCTGGGAAGCATTTTGGTGAGCCAGTAGTAGGTGGTAAATATGTAGGTGGAGTAAGAGTTGTTGGTCGAGATGGTTGAGGACAATTCGGATCGGGTGAACCTGGATAGCAAACTGGTTTTGGACTAGTTGGCCGCGGGCAACGCGGATCGTTACTTCCAGGATAGCAGTTGGGAGAAGCAGGTGTGGTCGGCTTAGGGCATCGTGGATCTGTACTGCCAGGATAACATTTAGGTTGCGAAGCTGTAGTTGGTTTAGGACAACGAGGGTCGGTACTGCCTGGGTAACAGTTGGGAGGGGCAGGAGTGGTCGTTCTTGGGCATCGAGGATCATTATTTCCTGGATAGCAGTTAGGAGGTGCAGGGGTAGTTGGTTTCGGGCATCGTGGGTCTGTGCTACCAGGGTAGCATTTAGGTTGAGCTGGTGTAGTTGGTCTTGGACAACGAGGATCATTATTTCCAGGATAGCAGTTTGGAGGTGCAGGAGTAGTTGGTTTAGGGCACCGTGGATCTGTGCTGCCGGGGTAGCAGTTCGGTGGAGCGGGAGTCGTTGGTCTTGGACAACGGGTATCTGTGCTTCCAGGGTAGCATTTAGGCTGAGAAGGTGTAGTTGGTCTTGGACAGCGAGGATCATTATTTCCAGGATAGCAGTTAGGAGGAGCAGGCGTTGTTGGCTTAGGACAACGAGGGTCAGTGCTGCCAGGATAGCAGTTTGGCGGAGCAGGGGTGGTTGGTTTCGGGCACCTTGGGTCATTATTGCCTGGGTAACATTTTGGTGTGGCAGTAGTAGGTGGTAGATATGTGGGTGGAGTTAGAGTTGTAGGTCGAGGTGGTTGAGGACAATTCGGGTCAGGTGATCCCGGATAACACACTGGTTTCGGACTAGTTGGTCGTGGGCAACGCGGGTCATTATTTCCCGGATAGCAATTGGGAGGAGCAGGTGTCGTTGGCTTAGGGCATCTTGAGTCTGTACTACCAGGGTAGCATTTAGGTTGAGCTGGAGTAGTCGGTTTTGGACACCGTGGATCCGTAGAACCTGGATAACAGTTCGGTGGAGCGGAAGTTGTTGGCCTTGGACAACGGGGATCTGTGCTTCCCAAATAGCATTTAGGTTGAGAAGGTGTAGTTGGTCTTGGACAGCGAGGATCATAACTTCCCGGATAGCAGTTAGGAGCTGCAGGGGTGGTTGGTTTGGGGCAGCGCGGGTCTGTGCTACCAGGGTAGCAGTTCGGTGGAGCTGGACTAGTCGGTTTTGGACACCGTGGATCCGTAGAACCTGGATAGCAGTTAGGTGGAGTGGGAGTCGTTGGTTTAGGACAACGGGGATCTGTGCTTCCCGGGTAGCATTTCGGTTGAGAAGGTGTAGTTGGTCTCGGACAGCGAGGATCATTATTTCCAGGATAGCAGTTAGGAAGAGCAGGCGTTGTTGGTTTAGGACAGCGCGGGTCTGTGCTGCCAGGATAGCATTTAGGTGGAGCTGGTGTAGTTGGTCTTGGACAACGAGGATCATTATTTCCTGGATAGCAGTTGGGGGGAGCTGGAGTGGTTGCCTTTGGGCACCGCGGATCCGTAGATCCTGGATAGCAGTTAGGTGGAGCGGGGGAAGTTGGTCTTGGACAACGGGGATCTGTGCTACCAGGGTAGCATTTAGCTTGAGAAGGTGTAGTTGGTCTCGGACAGCGAGGATCATTATTTCCAGGATAGCAGTTAGGAGGAGCAGGCGTCGTTGGTTTAGGACAACGAGGGTCTGTGCTACCAGGATAGCAGTTTGGAGGAGCAGGAGTGGTCGGTCTTGGGCATCGTGGATCATTATTTCCTGGATAGCAGTTGGGGGGAGCAGGGGTAGTTGGTTTCGGGCACCTTGGGTCATTGCTGCCTGGGTAACATTTTGGTGCGGCATTAGTAGGTGGTAGATATGTGGGTGGAGTAAGAGTTGTAGGTCGGGGTGGTTGAGGACAATTCGGGTCAGGTGATCCCGGATAACACACTGGTTTAGGGCTAGTTGGCTTTGGACAACGCGGATCAGCACTACCCGGGTAGCATTTGGGTTGTGTTGGAGTTGTTGGCTTAGGACAACGAGGGTCTGAGCTACCAGGAAAGCAGTTTGGAGGAGCAGGAGTGGTTGGTTTTGGGCATCTTGGATCTGAGCTACCAGGATAGCATTTAGGTTGTGACGATGTTGTTGGTTTAGGACAACGGGGGTCGGTACTTTCTGGGTAACAGTTAGGTGGAGCAGGGGTAGTCGGTTTGGGGCATCGTGGATCTGTGCTACCAGGGTAGCAGTTAGGTGGAGCTGGAGTGGTCGGTCTTGGACAACGGGGATCTGTGCTTCCAGGGTAGCATTTAGGTTGAGAAGGTGTAGGTGGCCTTGGACAGCGAGGATCATTATTTCCAGGATAGCAGTTTGGAGGAGCAGGCGTCGTTGGTTTGGGGCAGCGCGGATCTGTGCTACCAGGGTAGCAGTTAGATGGAGCTGGAGTGGTCGGTTTTGGACAACGGGGATCTGTGCTTCCAGGGTAGCAATTAGGTTGAGAAGGTGTAGTTGGTCTCGGACAGCGAGGATCACTATTTCCAGGATAGCAGTTAGGAGGAGCAGGAGTCGTTGCTTTGGGGCAACGAGGGTCTGTGCTACCAGGATAGCAGTTGGGAGGGGCAGAGGTTGTTGGTTTAGGGCATCTTGGGTCATTGTTGCCTGGGTAACATTTGGGTGCGGGAGAAGTAGGTGGCAGATACGTGGGAGGTGTCAAAGTTGTTGGTCTCGGTGGTTGGGGGCACTTCGGGTCAGAGGAGCCTGGGTAACATACAGGTTTAGGACAGCGAGGGTCTGTGCTGCCAGGATAGCAGTTTGGAGGAGCACTGGTGGTTGGTTTTGGACAACGTGGATCAGAGCTACCAGGATAGCATTTAGGTTGCGACGGTGTTGTTGGTTGAGGACAACGGGGGTCGGTACTACCTGGGTAACAGTTAGGGGGTGCAGGAGTAGTTGGTTTGGGGCATCGCGGATCTGTGTTGCCAGGATAGCAGTTAGGTGGAGCTGGAGTGGTTGGTTTCGGACAACGTGGATCTGTAGCACCTGGATAGCAGTTAGGTGGAGCGGGAGTCGTCGGTCTTGGACAACGGGGATCTATGCTTCCCGGGTAACATGAAGGTTGAGCGGGCGTAGTTGGTCTCGGGCAGCGAGGATCATTATTTCCAGGATAACAGTTAGGAGGAGCAGGCGTTGTTGGTTTAGGACAACGAGGGTCAGTGCTGCCAGGATAGCACTTTGGCGGAGCAGGTGTGGTTGGTTTCGGGCATCTTGGATCATTACTGCCGGGGAAACATTTTGGAGCGGGTGAAGTAGGTGGTAGATACGTGGGAGGTGTTAAAGTCGTCGGTCTAGATGGTTGAGGACACTTCGGGTCGGGTGAACCTGGGTAACATACAGGTTTTGGGCTAGTGGGACGCGGACAACGTGAATCTGTGCTGCCAGGATAGCAATTAGGTTGAGATGGCGTCGTAGGTTTAGGGCAACGAGGGTCAGTGCTGCCTGGGTAGCAGTTGGGAGGAGGAGTGGTTGGCCTTGGACAGCGTGGATCTGTGCTACCAGGATAGCATTTTGGTTGAGCTGGTGTAGATGGTCTCGGACAACGAGGATCATTATTTCCTGGATAACAGTTAGGAGGTGCAGGTGTGGTTGGTTTTGGGCACCTTGGATCTGTGTTGCCAGGATAGCAGTTAGGTGGAGCTGGAGTGGTTGGTTTCGGACAACGTGGATCTGTAGCACCTGGATAGCAGTTAGGTGGAGCGGGAGTCGTCGGTCTTGGACAACGGGAATCTGTGCTTCCTGGGTAACATTTGGGTTGAGAGGGTGTAGTTGGTCTCGGGCAACGAGGATTATTATTGCCAGGATAGCAGTTAGGCGGAGCAGGACTTGTTGGTTTAGGACAACGAGGGTCAGTGCTACCAGGATAGCAATTTGGCGGAGCAGGGGTGGTTGGTTTCGGGCATCTTGGATCATTGCTGCCGGGGAAACATTTAGCGGGTGAAGTAGGAGGTAGATATGTCGGAGGTGTTAAAGTCGTCGGTCTGGATGGTTGAGGACATTTTGGGTCGGAGGAACCCGGGTAACATATAGGTTTTGGGCTTGTAGGACGCGGACAACGTGGATCTGTGCTGCCAGGATAGCAATTAGGTTGAGATGGTGTCGTAGGTTTAGGGCAACGAAGGTCGGTGCTACCTGGGTAGCAGTTGGGAGGAGCAGGAGTGGTTGGCCTTGGACAGCGTGGATCTGTGCTACCAGGATAGCATTTTGGTTGAGATGGTGTTGTCGGTTGTGGGCAACGGGGGTCGGTACTACCTGGGTAGCAGTTGGGAGGAGCAGTTGTAGTCGGTCTTGGGCATCGAGGATCATTGTTTCCGGGATAGCAGTTAGGAGGAGCGGGCGTTGTTGGTTTAGGACACCGAGGGTCATTGCTGCCCGGGAAACATTTAGGTGCGGGTGAAGTAGGCGGAAGATATGTTGGAGGTGTCAAAGTGGTTGGTCTGGATGGTTGAGGACACTTCGGATCAGTCGAGCCTGGGAAACAAACTGGTTTTGGGGAAGTTGGTCGCGGACAACGTGAATCTGTGCTGCCAGGATAGCAATTCGGAGGAGCAATAGTCGTTGGTTTAGGGCAACGAGGATCGGTACTACCTGGGTAACAGTTGGGAGGAGTGGGCGTGGTTGGTTTCGGACAACGTGGATCTGAGCTGCCCGGATAGCATTTCGGTTGTGATGGTGTTGTTGGTTGAGGACAACGGGGGTCGGTACTACCTGGGTAACAGTTAGGAGGTGCAGGAGTAGTTGGTTTGGGGCATCGCGGATCAGTGCTACCCGGATAACAGTTCGGTGGCGCAGGTGTTGTCGGCCTTGGGCATCGAGGATCATCATTTCCTGGATAGCAGTTAGGAGGGGCAGGGGTGGTCGGTTTGGGGCATCTTGGATCTGTGCTACCAGGATAGCATTTTGTTTGAGATGGTGTCGTTGGTTGAGGACAACGAGGGTCGGTGCTACCTGAGTAGCAGTTGGGAGGAGCAGGAGTGGTTGGCCTTGGACAGCGTGGGTCATTACTTCCAGGATAACAATTAGGAGGTGCAGGAGTTGTTGGCTTAGGGCATCGAGGGTCTGTGCTTCCTGGGTAACAGTTAGGTGGTGCAGGTGTTGAAGGCTGTGGACAACGGGGATTAGTGCTACCAGGATTACATACAGGAATAGCTGGTGTAGTTGGTTTCGGACAGCGAGGATCATTATTTCCTGAATAACAGTCAGGAGGTGCAGGGGTGGTCGGTTTTGGACACCGTGGATCCGTAGAACCTGGATAGCAGTTAGGTGGAGCGGGAGTCGTTGGTATTGGACAACGGGGATCTGTGCTTCCTGGGTAGCAGGTGGGAGGTGCAGGTGTTGTTGGTTGAGGACACCGAGGGTCTGTGCTACCAGGATAGCATTTAGGTGCGGTAGAAGTAGGTGGGAGATAAGTAGGTGGCGTCAACGTCGTTGGTCTTGGTGACTGTGGACAACTTGGCTCAGGTGATCCTGGATAACACACTGGTTTTGGACTAGTTGGTCGAGGACAACCAAGGTCAGTGCTTCCAGGGTAACATTTTGGTTGAACTGGTGTTGTTGGACACCTAGGGTCAGTGCTGCCTGGGTAGCAGTTTGGTGCAGATGGCGTGGTTGGTCTTGGACATCTAGGGTCAGTGCTACCTGGGTAGCAGTTTGGTGCAGATGGTGTAGTTGGTTTTGAACATCTAGGGTCAATGCTGCCTGGGTAGCAGTTTGGAGGAGCTGAAGTGGTTGGTCTTGGACATCTAGAGTCAGTACTGCCTGGGTAGCAGTTTGGTGCAGATGGTGTAGTTGGTCTTGGACATCTAGGGTCAGTGCTGCCTGAAGAGCAGTCTGGAGTAGATGGCGTGATTGGTCTTGGACATCTAGGGTCAGTGCTGCCTGGGTAACAGTTTGGAGGAGCTGGAGTGGTTGGTCTTGGACATCTAGGGTCAGTGCTGCCTGGGTAGCAGTTTGGAGTAGCTGGAGTGGTTGGTCTTGGACATCTTGGGTCAGTGCTGCCTGGGTAGCAGTTTGGAGGAGCTGGAGTGGTTGGTCTTGGACATCTAGGGTCAGTGCTGCCTGGGTAGCAGTTTGGAGGAGCTGGAGTGGTTGGTCTTGGACATCTTGGGTCAGTGCTGCCTGGGTAGCAGTTTGGAGGAGCTGGAGTGGTTGGTCTTGGACATCTAGGGTCAGTGCTGCCTGGGTAGCAGTTTGGAGTAGATGGCGTGGTCGGTCTTGGACATCTAGGGTCAGTACTGCCTGGGTAGCAGTCTGGTGCAGATGGCGTAGTTGGTCTTGGACATCTAGGGTCAGTACTGCCTGGGTAGCAGTTTGGAGGAGGTGGAGTGCCTGGTCCTGGGCATCTAGAGTCAGTGCTGCCTGGGTAGCAGTTTGGAGTAGATGGCGTGGTCGGTCTTGGACATCTAGGGTCAGTACTGCCTGGGTAGCAGTTTGGAGTAGATGGCGTGGTCGGTCTTGGACATCTAGGGTCAGTGCTGCCTGGGTAGCAGTTTGGTGCAGATGGTGTAGTTGGTTTTGGACATCTAGGGTCAGTGCTGCCTGGGTAGCATGTTGGTGCAGATGGCGTGGTTGGTCTAGGACATCTTGGGTCATTCGATCCGGGAAAGCATTTAATCTGTGAATCGGTAGTTTGTCTGCAACGAGGATCATTGGAACCTGGATAACATTGTGGGCTTATAGTTGTTGTTATCTCTTGAATTCCTTGGCAGTTGGCGTCGCAGTTGCTCGTACACAGCTGAAAGGTATACGATGTTAGTTTAGGGGTTCAGTAACGTTGAAAACTAATACTGTTGCGATGTTTTTCTTATTAAACTTACTTCAACGTTGCAAGTTAGATACACTTGATCTGTTTCAGGGAAACGGAAAGCGCTGACTTTGCTATAGGAGATCACTGTAGCTCCACTTTTACCAGTATTGGTTGTCTTCTGCCATAAGTCGATTAACTTCCTTTTTCTGTAAGAGTTGATTAATACATTAGGATTTATTAATGACTGCAACGTGCATACGTTGCCCCATTATTTTTATCGCCGTTTGTAATTGAAATATATGTGGTTACTGTTTTATGTTTACACTAGTGGCCCGCCCTCGCTTCGCTTCGGTATTTTATCCCCTTGGGGGTAGAATTGATCAAAATCCTTTCTGAGCGGATGCCTACGTCATAACATCTACCTGCATGCCAAATTTCAGCCCGATCCGTCCAGTGGTTTAGGCTGTGCGTTGATTGACCTTTGAGTTTTATATATATAGATTTACAAAATAGGTACACCTATTATTTTTCTTGCGGTGAAAAATCGTGCGTATATTGTCTCAAAGATTATAGAATAATTTTGTGTTGGTGAACCGATTGGCGTCGTCGTTGCATTCAATACGTTACTAGTTTGCAGTTCATTCGTAGAGAGTAGGCGACCGTGCGCGTCTGTCATTCTTTAAATTTTCATTGGCAATTAGTTAAACTAGTTGTTTCTATTTTTGATGTCATAAATTACTAAAGTATTGACCAATTTTGCACATTTGAGTATAGATGTGGGGCGGAGTATTTTGTCGGACCTATGTCTTAAAAAAATAACATAAAACAAAACAGGCAATTCATACTTAGGGCATCCTTCTTTATCAGTTAATTGAATCTTGCTAGTCTTAGGACTGTCGTAGTTTTCATTGTCATATGCCCAACAGTCATGGATCTTCAAGCTGAACTGATTCCTCACGTCCTTCAGGTACACAAGTATAGTAAGATATTCGCCAATCTTAATGGAATCCTTCAAAGGAGTTGTCTGAAACAATATTATCAATATAAGTTATTATTCAATTGTTTACTCTTTTAACAACATCTCCCGGCATTGCCATGTTTTTGTAAGGGAACACTAGCATCAACCGAAAGTATTAGTAATTAAATCAAACTTACGTTAGGGAAGACTCCTTTTTGTATATCCATCCAGCATTCAACTCCACCGGCGGGTCCTTGAACTGCAACTACATCGAGCATATCGACCATGAAGGGTTTAAGCTTGAGGGTGTGTGTCTCCTCTCTGGTGCCAACACCAGCTGAGACTTCAAGAGATGTGCTTGCACAGGACACCTGAAAGATTAGATTGGTCATTGTTATTTTGTCCGTGTCCAGTGAGAATACATAGGAAAATCTTCTACCATTCAAATATCATGATGTCATTGCCAGGTAGAATCATAAGATGCTTGCTCAATATTAGGTACAATAAATTAATGACTTCGAAGTTTAATTATTGAAGTAATATGTAAGCATTGCTGCAGACATGTCGTAATGAAAATGTCATTCTTGACTTTCTGTTTAATACCCAAGAACCACGTGTGAAACTTCAGTTTAAGTAAACGCAACTTGCGTGTTTCAAACATTGCACCATAAGACTTAAAAATATAAATAGTGCTACACATTCTGATAAAAATGCGTATTCATTCAGTATTAAATACAAAACCATTAACGATCTTGATAAATCAAAGATAATTAGCCTTAAATGGTATTGGATGTGTGACCAAAATGCGTCTTTAGTTCTTTTAGAGGCATAGGAAACGACATAACCTACTAAGATTGACGTTTGGGTTCACGTAGTGGATTATGATACATTCTTGTTTATATAATTCTGTCGATAGGAATTGGGGTACAGTTCCACATTATAATAAATGGATAATACATAATTTATACCCACTTACAGTAAACTTAATTTATTTTAAATAAAAAACCCCATTAAGTTTCCATAACACAAACCTTACAGTGATTACATTGGGGCTAATCTAATCTGTGTAATTATAAAAAAATATACCTAATTCTATCTCTGTTTAACATAGAACAATTGACGCAGATGGAATATTTCTTGAACAGGACTACGCCTTAATTTAAATAAGATTGATGACTACTTTTTTCTTCTTCTTCTGTTAGGTAACTAGATTATCAAAAAGTAATGCACTCGTATTTTGACGTCACGTCTTGGTACAATATTCACTTAATGTGAATTTTGTTAGTGTCACGAGCCGCGAACAAGCCCCGAACTCCCAAACTTAAACGCGCTTTGTCATTGTAATATTTAAGTTGATTGACAAAAGAAAAAATAAGCATTCATTTCTATTTAATAACCTAACTGACGGACTAAATTCTATTCGTTTATTTTACCACGACATCATCTCTATTAAGAATGTTGGGTCTTACAGTGTCAATGTTTTGAATAGTTTTGACCTTAACATATCTGACCTTTCTTGCGAAGTCTTGAGGACCCTGGACGAAGTCGTCGGCCTGGAACACGAGCACATTGTCGATGGTACCACAGGCGTTGCACAAGGGTCTAGAGCCGCATCCTTTAAGGGGTACACGGAATGAGTACCGGGATTGGCTGCCTCCGAGGGAAACATATCTGCAAGAATATCAATAATTCAATTTCTATACGGTGCAAGTAGCTGGAGGAAGAAGGAGCAAGTAAAGATGCGGGTTACTCACGCGAGTAACCCGCATCTTTACTTGCGCCAGCTACTTGTACAAGTTACTCGCTTATTCTTATAGATGGTGCAAATGACTGGAGCAAATAAAGACACTGGCTACTTGCGCTAGCAGAACGCACAAGTTATGAACCTGCCGTGTCGCATTTGCGCACGTTTGAATCTGCGCAAGTTACATGCGCAAGTGATCTGCGTGCGCCGCAAAACTCTCGGATTAGTTGCGCGGGTGGCTCGCTCTGGTACATGCTCGTGTTGCTCAACCCGCATATGTTTTCGCATGGAGTTTTCACGATGCACATAACCTGCGCAAGTGCCTCAACATGCTCAAGTTACTTGCGACGTGTAGAAGCACCCGTTTTAGTTGTCAAACGACTGAGGAACACGTTATTCAACAGTAAGGTAAATGTCAAGTATCTGTAATTGTTGTCACGGCTGCTCACATTTCACCGTGTAATAATGTAAAATTGAAAGTGAGATAAAGTGCCGTGAAAATTTGAAAGTGAGATTAAAATATCAGGATGGAGTTATGAATCCCTTAATAGACGTTTTGATTTTTTTACAATAGGTAAATGTATCTTAGGAAGCAAAGGAACACTTTTTAAAGTAATAAACACACCCACAAATAATTAAAATGTAAAACAAAACTTACTTGCAACTCGGATCGTTTAAGAAGCCCTTGCTGTAAAGATTCCATCGTAAATATCGGGGAAGTCAACAGCGACATCGATGCAGTCGCCGGAGCACTGGACGTCTATATCTGGCGAGAGGAGAGAGTCAGCAGCCCTGGAGCCTCTCATGAACGTGACGCTGGAGTCTTCACCAGTGGCTTAGAAGAAGACGTACAATTCGTTGCCAGACAGCAAGAGATAAAACACATGAAACAAAACTTACTTGCAACTCGGATCGTTCAAGAAGCCCTTGCTGTAGATGATTCCGTCGTAAACATCAGGGAAGTCCACAGTGAGATCGATGTAGTCGCCGGAGCATTGGACGTCTATATCTGGCGAGAGGGGAGAGTCAGCAGCCCTGGAGCCTCTCATGAACGTGACGCCGGAGTCTTCATCGCTGGGCTCGTAGAAGACGGACAAGTCGTTGCAAACCAGCAAGAGAAAAAAGACATGAGACAAAACTTACTTGCAACTCGGATCGTTCAAGAAGCCTTTGCTGTAGATGATTCCATCGTAAACATCGGGGAAGTCCACAGTGACATCGATGTAGTCGCCGGAGCATTGGACGTCTATATCTGGCGAGAGGGGGGAGTCGGCAGCCCTGGAGCCTCTCATGAACGTGACGCCGGAGTCTTCATCGCTGGCCTCGTAGAAGACGGACAAGTCGTTGCCGGCCAGCTGCAGGTTCAGCTCCGCAGCCGTGAGGGTGTTGGCGCCATCGGAAGCAGCTGTAGCTAGCGACAGCTGGAAGGGAGAAAATAAATTGGGAACGTCAGTTCACATCTATACTGATGATGAAATTAGATAGTATCTAGGTAGCTTTGTTAATATATTGTTTTAAACTTTCATGTTCACTAACATTATAGTAGTTATTTACGGGATTGTTATCATGTACCTTGTTTTTAGCGAGTTTCCGATAGTTTGGCACTGTTGCAAGCGCCATGATCACGGAGTAACAGTTACTGTTTGTGCAGTTACTCCGTGATCATGGCGCTTGCAACAGTGCCGAAACTCGCTAAAAACAAGGTACATGGTAACAATCCCGTAAATAGCTTTGCTAAGTTTATACACCTAAACCGTCCGATTTTGAAGTTTTTTTTGCATAGTCTGTTTAGCTTTCGCCGATTTTTTCATGAAAGTAGAACTCAAAAGAATGTTATAGGAGGTGAACGAAGTTTCGTGGAAAAAATAGTAGGTAGGTATTAAATTCAGGTGTTTGGAAGTGCAGTACTCCTAGCACGAACCGATATCGAATTCGTATCGTTTGCGAGTCCGAAATGTCATTGTCAAATGTGTACTGATTTTTAGTTCTCGTTACGTACTTTGTGCCGCTGCTGTTCAAGTTTCTATACAAAATTTGATATTGACATTTCGTTTAGCAAACTATTCGAATTCGATAATGGTTCGTGCTAGGGGTACAGTAGTTGTTAGTTTTGTGATTACTGGAATCGATCTCTCTTCGCCATATTCAGTAATCGGTTGGGTGACGAAAATTTTATTATTGGTTTATGAGTAGATTTTATTAAGTTCTTGTCATAAAAACACATTTTTTTATATTTCTGTTATTGAATTCCATTAGGTGTTTTATGTTAAATTTTCTAACTAGAGAAAGGATTTTTTTTGGATGGACATTTCTACAGATATTGTGAATATCGTCGGGTGGAATTTTAACTCTGCGATGGAGTGGAGACTCTTTGGGGAGAAAGATGTTTTCCACTTGAATCATTCGGAATTTCCTTGCTTGAGGTCCCCTAAGGATCTGGCCGACCCTATCCTGGTGACGTTGTTAAGGTCACTTTACTAGCGTGTAAAGTCGAAGCGCATCGAAGCGAACTTCAGAAATGTCACAAAGCAAATTTTCCCCTATCTCCGCAGCATAATATACCTATAAAAATACATATTCCTTCTGAGATAAAAAGAAGACCCGCGAATTTGCGAGCATTCGACTTCACATTATCAGCTCAGAAGGAATATGTTAATTACATTGCGGAGATAAGGTTGACTTTGGTATGTTACTGTTTCTAAAATTCGCTTCAATGCGCTTCGTCTCTGCTCTAGTATGAATTGACCTTTATAGATCATCTGTTTTTGCGACCAATAAATAAATAAATAATAAATATTAATAAATATTTCCGACACTCACACCAATTAGCCTAGCCCCAAAGTAAGCACTGTAAGGCTTGTGTTATGGGATGCTAGGGTAACGGGTGGAATTCATAATAATATATATAAGTATAATACATATACCGTACATTTATATAGAAATACATATTAAACATGGATGACTGGAGTACAAATGCTCGTAACATTCACACAAACATCTGCCCTCACCGGGATTCTAACCCGGGATCTCTCGAGTCAGCGACACCATGAAACCCGGCGTACAAACCACTCGGCCACGGAGGTCGTCAACCAATCAATAGCATAGACTCTCAAGAAAAAAGAAACCTATTAGAAGTAGTTAAGCATTATCATCATCAGCCTATTAATTCCCACTGCTGGGGCACAGAGCTTCTGCTTCTCTATGGATGGAATAGGAAGATTAGATCTAACCCACTACACGGGACTAATGCGGATTGGAGGGTGCTAACAAGCGCAGATGTAGCATGGACCAACAGTTTAGCACGCCTTCCGAAGCAAGGAGGAGCTCGAGATAGTTAATTTTTGGTTACCCATCCCATTGGATCATTACCAACCACTGCAAAAGTTGCTTAGCTACAACAATTGCAGCCGAACGCGCTATCTACTTGCAGTAGTAGTTAGTTAGTAGGTAAGTAGTTCAATAAACAGTGTTTCCACGCTAATGATTTCGCTTCACGACATTTTTCCCCTCACAAATTATTCTGCTGTAGTTTTTAATTTTGGCACTAGTGTAGTATCTCCAAAAAGCGAATCTTTAAAAAAAAAAGACTAGTTATAATTTTTATAATTTTAAAGCATGTAACTGCTTGATGTTTAAAACTAAAGAAAATATAACTGGAAAAATTTCCACGCGGACCAGGCAGCAGACGGGACTCGAACCCGCACCCTTCGCAATCCGGGCGAATGCACTGACCAATTATGCTACCGCGGCCCTCACGGACCGCGTCGAAATTCTTCTAGCCATTCTTAAGCTGCAAGGCAGCGCCATCTCTTCGCATTATAGGTCCGTGAGGGCCGCGGTAGCATAATTGGTCAGTGCATTCGCCCGGATTGCGAAGGGTGCGGGTTCGAGTCCCGTCTGCTGCCTGGTCCGCATGGATTATTTTCTAGTTACATTTTCTTTAAAAATAGACTAAGCATGAATAATGTATAATTCAACAGTTCGTATTCTTATTGATAACTTGACCAGAAATATATAAAATCTGCACGTGTTGCCACAGTTTATTTTATACGGCAACACTAGTCCATGGTATAGTCCATAAAAAGGTAGTTCCGAAATTTTCCGCAATATTTTAGGCTAGACTACCCAAGATTTCCCCTTTTCATGTCTTTTTCCTTTTTCTTCCCCTCTGGACCCTAATTTCCCCTTAAAAGGAAAATTTCTCCTCATTGTCGAAACACTGTCAATAAAACATAATATGAAGGTCACGATATTTTTCTTTTACAAATATCAATTAAGTATGAATTGATTTATTTACACACACATATCACAAGTATCGGGTGCAACGTTGTAATTATAATTATATCTCTAATAATTTATTGTTCTATTCAAATACAATGCGTTTTTTTTCCTATCTCACGCACATTTCGCGTACCTAACTACCTACATGTGAATAATGAAACGTGTCCATTGTTGTTCTATGACAATATTATTTTTGGTTAAAACACGAGCTTGTAACATTTTTGTTACATTAATAATAATTATGAGATTGCATGTTAATTACGACGGCGTACATAATTTTGGGAGTTTTTAAAACTAACTATCATATCCTAAATATGAAAACAAAAATACGCGTGGCACTTGGGGATTGCCGACGTAAAGCTATTGCGTAGCATTATTAAGCATATAAATTAATACACTGCGCCGTTTCGATAGATACTGGAAAGGCGAAAATTGTGTTCATATGCATTCTTGTCAGGTTACTTTCGTTACAGAATTTCTTGATTCGGTCGCCGCGCTCAAAGCCTGTGATAAAATCTATGCAATAGCTTAAAAAACTCTACCCTTATTGCAGTATTGCAATGTCTTAGAATAGAATGAAAATATATCAACCCTTTTTTACTTACACAAATATTATAAAAAGTGTGTTTTTTAATTCGACTAATTGCTTTTGCCAAGTGCTTTACGTCTACTTGAAAGATATATCTAAACTTCTAAGCATAGTCAGGTTCTCTCCCACTGCCGCGACCAGAGTACGACGCTGCTGCGACCACGCAAGACACTCTTCCAGGGTGTGACGAGAAGAGCAGCCCCGCACTCTGGATCCAATGCAGATACAGTCCTGAAAACCCGTGCCCGAACAATAACTGCACCAACTAAAAAAGTCAACGACCCAAATCTCCGCGGCATTTCACTCCTCAAGGAGCGCGTCTTTTCGGTGTGCGTTTCTCGTATGAAGAAGATTCTAGCATTTCAATTTCCGTAACATAAGTTTTTTTTTATGTAAAAAAAATAAGTTTAACATTCAGCTTATGGCTCGCCTGATGGTAAGCGGTCATCATAACCTATAGACGCTTGCTATACCAAAAATATAGCTTGTACCCCGACCCCATTAAATATATCGTGGACCGCTGGAACCTGACTTATCGTCAAAAACACAACACCACCAAAAAATAGTATTATTTTATTTGTTACTTTATTGACGTTTCGACTTAAAATCAAATCATAATAGGGGTAATTACGGGGTACAATAAACGAAATTCTATATAGTCCGTCAGTTAGATGATCAAAAAATAATGGACACGTATTTTTTCTTTGGGTAATCAACCAAAAAATGACAAAGTTATAGCGCGTCAAAGTTTGGGAGTAGGGCCTCGTGACGTCACTTTTAAATGAAAATTGTACCAAAATGTGACGTCATGCGACTTCTCAAATCAACATGTCTCTGCAATGTTTATATATGTGAGAAAAGAAAAAATACGTGTCCAATACTTTTTGATAATCTACCTGATAAACGAAGAAAAAAAAAATACTCATCATCCCTATTCTGCAGACCAACTAAGCTTGAAAATGATGCAAAACGTCAACGTCAATAAACAAAGAAATCAGTGCATCTATACCGTTGAAACTAGTTTTATTTAATGAGTGGTATGCGTGAAAGCCTGAACTTGTACTGAAGCTGAAACTTGTTTTATTTAGTATTATTTTACAGTGATATTCTGCTAGGTGGAGTTTAATTTCCTTCTGCGAATCAGTGATGGGGCAGAAGGGCCCTCTGACGTAGACGGGTGGGCCGAAGAAGGCAGGCAGCCGTGACTGCCGGTCTTCGTCGGTCCTAAGATGGTCTGGGCACGGCTTGGCCGCCGCGTGCCCTAGGTGTCATTCGGCATAGGCCACCCCGTCTGGGGATTGCCTCGTATCCTAGCGCAATCCCCCAGAGGCGTGTCGCCCAGTCCACTCGTTGAGCTGGGCCGGCCTGGGGGCGTCCCGGTGAAATGGTCCAATACAAACGGAAAACCTCCTCCAACCTCTTTTGCGTAGACTTCAATTACTTTTCACTTATGTATACTCAAGATTGACCCAGACATTCAAAATATCAGATTAATTTTCCTCGTTTTTGTAATTATCTCGCACCTTAATAACATAATCTGTACTTAATTGGGCAATTCTGGTTAAACATCAAAATGGTTAACATTACAAAATTTATAGATGCGCGTTCTGTGTACGGTTCAACTTTGACCTAAAGATCGGAACGTAATGACGTAACAGTGAATTTTGTGTGGATCTTGTTGTGCTGTTAAAACACCACATAGTTATGTAAACGATGCCTCATGATGATTGCTGGACACATTTTAGGAATGAGATACGACCAATTATTTTTATTGTACCTACCTGTACGAAAGCAGAATTTATACTAGATTTATTGACGAAATTTAGGAAATTATTCTCAAAGTGTTGTGATGGTGCTACTGTGACAAATTCAGAAAATAGTTGTGATTTTCCCAAAAGTAAAACTTATGGTTTTGTTTAATAAGAGTTGATGTAGAAGTTTGTATAGAATCGTTGTAGTTGGGTAGCCCAAGTGGTTATTTTGCCGCGGTTAAGTAATCATCATCATCAGCCTATTAATGTCCCCACTGCTGGGGCACAGGCCTTCCCTATGGATGGAATAGGGAGATTGGGCCATGACCCACCACGCGGGCCCAGTGCAGATTGGTGGGTGCTAACGACTGCAGATGCAGCCGGGATCAACGGCTTAACGTGTCTTCCGAAGCACGGAGGAGCTCGAGATACAAAATTTTTGGTCACCCATCCAATGACCGACCACTGCGAAAGTTGCGGTCTAGTAAACCCCTACTATCGTTTTAGCCGTAGTGTTTCACATTCTAGACTTGCGACAGTCAATTTTCGTCAGCCATTCAGACAGTTGCTTAACTTCCACGAACGCGCTAACTACTGTGCCATCGAGCTCCTTAACTTATGTGCCCTTTAAATATAAATAAGGTAATTTATAAATGATTGCTGCGCTACGAACTTTACAATTGGATATGTTCAATCAAAAAAGTCTGAGCAATATGTTTCATTTAAGTACGCAAACTGCAATATTGTACTATATTATAATTTGTATTATTAATCCTCAGCCTATTAATGCCCCCACTGCTGCGGCATAGTCCTTCCCTATGGATGACATAGGGAGATTGGGCCATGACCCAGCAAGCGGGCACAGTGCGGATTGGCGGGTGCTAACGACTGCAGATGCAGCCGGGACCAAGGACTTAACGTGCCTTCCGAAGCACAGCAACGACCATTGCGAAAGTTGCTTAACTTCAACGATCGCAGCTGAACGCGCTAGCCACCTGCGCCACCGAGATCCTTATGAAATGAAATGTATATTCAAAGGTTTATTTCTTTAGTCCCTAATAAAAATAAAAAGAGGAGCTCGATGGCGCAAGTGGTTAGCGCGTTCGGCTGCGGTCGTTGAAGTTAAACAACTTTCGCAGTGGTCGGTCATTGGATGGGTGACCAAAAATTTATTATCTCGAGCTCCTCCGTGCTTCGAAAGGCACGTTAAGCCGTTGGTCCCGGCTGCAACTGCAGTCGTTAGCACCCACTAATCCGCACTGGGCCCGCGTGGTGGGTCATGGCCCAATCTCCCTATTCCATCCATAGGGAAGGCCTGTGCCCCAGCACTGGGGACATTAATAGGCTGATGATGATGATGATGATGATGAAAAATAAAAAAATTAAAATAATAAATGAAATTGTAAGTGCTATTTAAAATATCGAACAATAGATGTGCCCTGCGGTTGCACCCGCATTAACTTGTGGAAAAAGGATGAGTCACCCCTAAAAATGTAGATATATGTTGTCGCAGACTTTCCTATAGAACTTACAAAGGGGAACAATTGCAACGTACATGATTTTTGTATAACTTTTACCGTTTGTTTCCGTTTTGGCAACATTTCTCATAAATGCTCCGCTGGACTATCCAGCACAAAAATATTTTTTCGAATCGGACCAGTACCCTTAGTGGTTGGTGCTAAGGGAAGTACCCCTAGCACGAACCATTATCTAATTCGAATAGTTTGCAAACCGAAATGTCAAAGTCAAATTTTGTATGGAAACTTGAACAGCAGCGGCACAAAGTACGTAACGAGAACTAAAAATCAGTACACATATGACAATGACTTTTCGGACTCGCAAACGTTACGAATTCGATATTGATTCGTGCTAAGGGTAATGTGGTTCCTAAGATTTGCGAGTTCAATCAAACAAACAAACTCTTCAGCTTTATAACAGTCGTATAGATTGCTGTGTTATGAACTTTAGATTTTGTTATTATGTATTTATAAAGCGAGTTTTTTGTTCTTATATATTTTCCCAACGAGGTCTACTTAGATTTATGATGCCATTATGAATATTTATTTAGTTTTTTTGATATAGATTAGTGGATTTATTAATTTATTTTAATTTATTACTGCGTGACCTCTTGCTCCGCTTTGATTTAGTCAATAAATAGTTTTTGTTCTTTAATCATCAAAATATATCCAGCTGTCAAGTTGTGGTGAAAACCGCATGAAAACATGTTCTGTTGTTATTCTGTGTATCTTTTGTGCGAATATATAAGTACGCATGTAGCTTCAATGTGGACTTTGTTTTATTAATATGTTTTAACTAGCTGTGCCCCGCGGTGTTACCCGCGGTTAATAAGGGCTATTTTCCCGCAGTGAACCGTAGCCTATGTGTTAATCCAGGGTATCAGCTAACTCCATACCAAATTAAGTTAAAATCGCTCTAGCCGTTTAGACGTGAAGTAATAACAAACATTTACACTCACAAACTTTCGCCTTTATAATATTAGTGTGATTTCACTAATAAACGGTTAGATTTTTGTATTTGTAGTAATTTGTACTAAAAAAAATTCAAGTCTTTTAAGAGAGGTAGGGCATAGCGGATTTTCCGCTCGAAGTGGAGCGCCCGTCTGGGGAAGTAACCTCCGCCTTACAGAAGACCACAGTAAAATAACACTACCTTTTGGTGGTGCTGTCACAATACATACAAGAGCAGTACTTTGACTTCATACTAGCGCCCGAATCGACGCACGCACCCAGACAAACGTCATTAACACGGCCTCTAACCAATCTTGGCAAGACATATCTACGCAGTGCCACGTCGCGCGCCGCCGAGTCTGGTCGATGGCCGAGGTAGGTTAGCTGCGCCGCGCCGCCCGCACCGTCTGCCTCCGTTTCGATTCCGTAACGTGGCAATAGTAACTATACACATACAATAAAAATCGACACTAATCTATTTTACATTTTGTAGGAACCAACCCTAGAAACCCAAAAAAATACTAAAAACGCGAACTGCGATGTCGTTCAGTCATATATCTACCTTGGAGTATTGATTTCGGGCAACGGTGGATGTGCAGATGAAGTCAAGCGGCGCATGACAGTCATGAGGTCAGCTATGGACAAACTTCAAAAAATATGCAGAAACAGGAACATCACAAAAGCCACAGCCTTTAGTGTTTCCCATATTCCTCTATGGTGCTGAGACGTGGACCTTGCGAGAGAGTGAGAAAAAGAAGATAGACGCTCCAGAAATATGATGCTGGAGGAAAATGCTTGGCATAGAGTGGACACAATTCCGAACCAATGCATCCATCCTCCAGGAACTGTCCATCAAACAACGTCTGTCTTCCATCGTACAAGGTCGTATTCTAACTTTCTTTGGCCACATCTCACGCCGAGAAGATGCGTCAGTGGAACGACTGGTGGTGCTGGGCAAAGTCGAGGGCGTAAGAGCGCGGCAGATCACCAATGCGCTGGACTGACCAGATAAAAGCGGCACTGAATGGTCCACTTCACGAGTGCACGAGAAAGGCCACAGTTCGGGACGAATGGCGGGGTATTTTGAAGCGCGCCACCAACCCTGATGTGACGACCACGACCACTCTGCCAAGAGTGTAGCGCCGAAGAAGAAGGGACCAACCCTAGCGCTCCGCTCAGTCGTAGGTATCTATTTCAAGAAAATGGCTGAGTTACGCTACTGCTCTTGTATGTATTGTGGTGTTGTGTTTCTGTCAGTGAGTAAGGTACTAGGGCTCCACGGGGCAGGGGCAATCCCCTACCCTTATCAGGGTAGGCATTAGAGCGAGTGATATTTTTGTATCACAAGCGTCTACGGGCTATGATGGCCGCTTACCGTCAGGCGGGTCATAAGGTTGTTTGTCAAACTTTAACAGCAGACGCGAGCTGAGAGATATTTGAGAAATACTTATTATGTATTTTTTTAAGCATTTAACTTCTAGATGTTTAAATCTAAAGAATTTTTTTACTAGAAAAAAAAACAGGCGGACCAGGCAGCGGACGGGACTCGAACCCGCACCCTTCGCAATCCGGGCGAATGCACTGACCAATTAAGCTACCACGGCCCTGATGGCCGCGTCGAGATTTTTCTAGCCTTAAGCCTTTACCTTTATTTTTGTTTGTAAGCGGAAAACATTGCCGGCCATGCTCTTAAACAAAAAAAAATACAAAAAAGAAAAAAACAAAAAAATTCCCCAGATAACTTGAGCTTAAGGAGGCTTAAACAATACCGCTAACGTCGGGGGTATAAATATCTTTTTATCTGCTTACCTGCACGAGAGCGATCAGTGCCGCTATGCGCATGACAGCCGCTTCATGGGGCCCTGAAACAATTCAAAATAACATTAATAAAATTATTCTTCAATATTATTGCTTAGAAAATAACGAACTTAAACGCAATATCTAAGCGTCTTCATTCCTATACTAGCGGCCCGCCCTCGCTTCGCTTCGATGTAGATTACAGTTTTTGTTCTCAGGCTTGTATTATAATACAATGACATTCATCTATGATTCTTCTTATACCTGCATGCAAAGTCTCAGCCCGATCGGTTTAAAATTGACAAAGTTTCATTCCCTTTTTTATCTCCTTGGGGGTAGAATTGATCAAAATCTTTTCTTAGCGGATGCCTACGTCATAACATCTACCTGCATGCCAAATTTCAGCCCGCTCCGTTCAGTGGTTTGGGCTGTGCGTTGATAGATCACTATGTCAGTCAGTCACCTTTGAGTTTTATATAAAAAAACTCAAAGGTATATATATATATAGCAACACGGACGCGACCCAGAGGTCTAGGGATGCAAAGTCTTTTGAAATATCGATATTTATGTCGATATTTATATCGAAGTCAGGCAAATATTGATATCCGATATATCGACCATTTTAACTCGATATTATCGATATATCGATAGTTTTTTCTTTTTTTTGCTTTGTATTAAATTTGCAAAGCAAAAACCTAAGATTAAGGAAGCAAAGGTTTCCGAAATATCGATATTTATAATGTGGGCAGGTAAATATCGATATCCGATCAGATATGTCAGCTATTCCAACATTTCCAACACAATATTTTCTATATTTTTTATAGCGCTGTAAGAAGTATCAAATCAAAAGCAATTTCGAATCAAAGACATTTATTTTGTTTAAAATATTTGCACGCAGCCAAAATCAGAGTAGATAATCATATGAAAAACAATTGTTATGAATTAGTAAATCCTACACATCAGGCTTCAGAATAGGGTAAGCCCAAAGCTTCTAAAATTACTATACCTATCTTACTTTCTTGACTTGGCGAGCTTAAAAAATTTACGATTTGTATAAGATTCTTAATTTTATTTTGTGTTATATTACAATGATATTAAATTTCAATTAATCAGTAGTTGACAATTATCTAGAGAGGCAAGGATTTTATTTAAGTGCATGAGTTACCATTAGGTATACGATTATACCTTTAAACGTTGGTGTCGATTCTGGCATGATTATCTAAATTTAAAACTAAATTTAACATCAGTCTCTCCTTTTCATTCTGTATAGAGAATGAGAAGGATACACTGTTGTTAAATTTAATTTTAGGTTTAGAGAAACATGCCAGAGTCCACACCAGTTTAGTATATTTCTTGGGGTTCAAGATTTTTTTAATACATCTATAAGCTCTTGCAATTTCAAAGCAACAGTTATTTCGATATTATTCAATTTAGATAGTCATAGCAGGTAAATTAATTGATATTATTGTGTTCAAATTAAGTCAAATATCGATATTTTGGAATTTCCGATATCGATATTATCGATATCAGTGAATTTTAAATATCGATATAAATATCGATATTTTGGTCTCGATATTATCGATAATATCGATATTCCGATATATCGTTGCAACCCTACAGAGGTCCTTCGCGGATAAAAGTTCACTGTATGCGTTGCCGCGCCTAGTCACATAAGTTCTATTTTTGAAGTGATAACTTGTTATGGGAGGGTAAACCGCTTCGTAACGCAATGCGTTACGGCGCCAGTCTGTCTGGCTTCCCCTCCTCTCACGCATACGGTAACGGTAGGCAGGCTCCTCCTCTCTCACTCTAACCCGAAACGCCGCTTAGATTAAGTTATCACTTCTGTCGTGTGCCCCGAGTTTTTTGTATTCTCGCGTACTTTTGTCCTATCCGGTCTTAGGCGTTGAGCAGACGACGGGGCGGGGCGGGCATTTTGTCCGCGAAGCAATAAAGACCGCGTCTGCCCGTCGATGTCTGCGGCTGCTCGCGCCGCGTACACAAAGCACACGACGGGCAGAGGCAGTCAGTTCTAGTGAATAGTCCATCACTAATAAGCGCGTGGCGCGGACTGAGCTGACCGCCCCGCGCCGCCGTCTGCGTTACTGCATATAAACTGGTTTGTATGATCCACGGCGGGCAGCCGCGGACATGCCGCGCCGCCACTGCCCGCCGGGCACCTGCGGCGCGGTCTTTTTGCCCTCTGTGTGCTTTTGAAGTATAGGATTCACTTTGTGCTATTATTCGCGACGAAATTGACCGGCCCGCCCCGCCCCGTCGTCTGCAAAGCGCCTTAGAGCATATATACATGCGTCAGTGCAGCATATATGTATATAAGGTCTCTCGGTGTCCTTGGTTGTTTGGGGGACTTTTTGTACGCGGGATCTATTTTATTCCTCGTGAGTGTTGCGGTATTTGTAAGCAATCTATGTCGGTGGACAAAAAGCCCGCGGACAAAAGTCCCTTGTCTGAGCAGGTCATAAAGTGCACAAGTACACAACCTGTCACCCTGGGGATCGAAAAAAAACAAAATATAAAAATCTCATCATAGTATATTGTACTTTAATCTTCTCTCGTTTCAAAGTTGAAATAATTCTCAGCCCAGATATAGAATCCATATCCATAATAATATTATATATGCGAATGTGTGTCTGTATGACTTCACGCTTTAACGGCTGAACCGATTTATATGAAAGGCAATTTGAATGGAAATTAACCGATTTATATAAAGTAATAGTTTAAGTCCCAGGAAAGACAATAGGTTAATTTTTATTCCAAACATCATTTGAGGGGGTGAAATTGGGTGTATGTATATAAGGTTTAATTTGAAACCAAATTTTCCACGCAAACTAAGTCGCGGGCCACCCACTAGTATCTTCTATTATCTGATTTAAAAATACGGAATGAACAACATTCAAAAGCTTTCATATTGTACTTGTGGCCAAACTTTTAAATAAGGTGTTGAGATTGTGTAATAAGATAATGGGTACTGATGACTGATATTCACAAGCACTCGTGATAGATATGGCATGACAAGTGGAAAAAATACAAATAATAAATGTCACAAACTCCAAACAAACCATGTTGCAACAAAACATTTTGTGGGAACATACATAACTGTATGTCTTATAAAAGGTTAGTAATGCTCGATAAGTATTATTTTATTGGCGACGACACAATTTCGTAATTCGTCATAGTTCAAAGTGATAAAAGGACATTTAATACGAGAAGTGATAAATTTTAAGGCCTTGTATTGAGATAGCTATGACATTTTCGTAACGCGAATGTAAAAACAAAATTACAGCACAGTTGACTTTTTGCGCAAGTACGATATTTGTCTAAGCATGTAAGCCATCTAATTATTTTTGAAGTGAAAACTTCTTTAGCGGCGTTGTAACCTTTTTTTGTATGGGTAATAAATGTGAAATTCGCGTCAGGTTAAACACGTGGGCTGATCGCATCATGACACACAATAAAATTGGAAAGGTTGTTGATTTTCAATAATACATAGTAATATTTTATTTTATCGTATTATAATAATAAGTCTCTATCTAGGACGTCCGCGTGGCAGCTTTATTGCGAAGAAAATGCATTTTTTTTACAATAAATGTCGCTAGCTGCGCTTAAATGTGATTCATGTAAGTTGATTTTTTACAATAGATGTCGCTAAGTGCGCTTAAACGTGATTCATGTAAGTTGATTTTTCTGAGAAATAAACTTTTTAATGTAATATAAATTGTCATGTTTGTGTACGATAGCGCAATAAATAAATATTGTATTCTACCACATACATGATAGTACTTTTATACTGATAATTAAAGCAGTTCGTGCAAAATTATTCCCTAACCATTCCAAAACATCAAAAATGCACAACGTTAATATTCAAGTTTTCACTTCTGCCGGCACTCGGAGTGCAAACCGTCGTGTATTTTTAATTTATATTATTGAATTGGATAACAAGGATATTAGAAAGGTGTTATAATAGTTACTTCAGATAACAGGTTAACCCAAATCTCCTGTACCGGCTATTCTTGAGCCTGGAATTCACCTGCATTTATATAACATCAGGAGCGGTAGAGTAAATTAATGGAATTACGTTTTTATTTTTTAATCATTTAACTGCTAGATCTGAAATTCAGGGCCGCGGAAGCATAATGGTCAGTGCATTCGCCCGGATAGCGAAAGGTGCTGGATGGAGTCCCGCTTACTGCCTGGTCTGCGTGGAATTTATTCTAGAAAAAATTTCTTTACATTTATATGGATGAAATATTGATTTAAAAATATCACTCTTAATTCACTAAATTCACTTATTGCTATTCCGTTAGACGTAACCATATACTCTACATGAGTTCTTGTTCTTGCCTACGTTGTCATTCATTTACAGTAGCTACCATTCTAATATAAACCGAGAGGTTCCGAAAGTAAAAAAAAAAAAAACAACAACTACGGCTTTTAAAAAAGGATCAAATAAAATTACTAATTACCCCTGATGGTTACCACCAATTACGTCATCACACATTTAAAGAATATGTTAACACCTGAATACGGTGAAGTAATCGGCCCAGTGGTTGACGAGTTAAATAGTTACACTTGGAAACCTTACTAACACATAGAAACTATTTACCACCAAAAGGAAGTTTTTCATTATTTCAATGTTATCTTCTGTAGAGCATATATTACTTCCACGGACTCTCAAATTCTTGCGCGAAATTTGGCAAGCATTTTTTTAAGGTAAAAAGATAGGCTAATGATGAAGACAGTGCCATTTCAAAATACTTTTCCTTAAGTCCATGTTGAGATGATAGTATCGTCCGCTAAAATTGTAGTGAGCGGGCAGTGTCATGTAAATTTTGTTCAAGGCGTAGCCAATTCTTACACATTACATGCATTACAGCTATTGACAAAAGTGTCAAGTGGTGAATGTCTTGTTGACTGTTGAGTCACTTTGTCTTGTTGACGAAATTGTATTTTATTTTATACTTATAATTTTAATACATATTATTATGTAAGAAAGGTGACGAAAAATTAATTCAACTTTTCCCGCTCTAGTTTGAGTGCGTCTGGGGAAAAACAACTTAAAATTACGCTCGTTTGGAGTTTCCACCTTTATAGAAGACAGCTAACTAAATCGGGATTTAAAATAACACTCTCGGCCCGCCTACGCTTCGCTTCGGTGTAGAGCTGAAGTGTAGACTACAGTTTTTGTTTTAAGGCTTGTATTATACACAATGACATTCATCTATGATTCTTCTTATACCTGCATGCAAAGTCTCAGCCCGATCAGTTTAAAATTGACAAAGTTTCATACAAACTTTCATTCCCTATTTTATCCCCTTGGGGGTAGAATTGAACAAAATCCTTTCTTAGCGGATGTCTACGTCATAACATCTACCTGCATTCCAAATTTCAGCCCAATCCGTCCAGTGGTTTGGGCTGTGCGTTGATATATCACTATGTCAGTCACCTTTGAGTTATATATATATAGATATATATATATATATATATATATATATATATATATATATATATATATAGATATATATATATAGATATATAGATAGTGATAAGGTTACCTTTACCTTTAACAACTAGTAGGTAATAGGTAAGGTAATATGTTTCTCATAAAGGAAAAAATCCCAAAGCATATATAAAAACAAGGAGAATAAAACATTGGTTAATAAATAAATATAAGTTTATCATATTCTCTAGTCTTTCATCAGCAGCCTCGAGTTAGCTTATGCCTTTTTTAAGTGTTCCTTTTAAAGAACATTTAAGTAATGACGCAAGCTCTCATCAAATCAATCAAGTTATTTGTTTATGTACTTTTTGTTTTATAAATACCGTGTAGAAGATATCAGCGTGTCTAATCTAAAAACGGAAGTTAGATCGTTTATTTCAAGGTGCCAAAACTCAAGACGATGATTGAATTAAACAAAACCCGTTATGGATACATTATCCGGCATATTTTCCTAAAAAGAAAACGTGTTAGAACAGTCACGTACAAGGCAACAAACACACCGAATTTACGATAATGTTAACACGAACATTTAAATAGGATATTCGTGTTTTAAAAAGAAAAAATGGTTATAAAACTAATTATGTTACCATTAATCACAGAGTTGTATAACTTTCTTGAACTTTAAAACATCCGCCGAAAGACATAATAGCTCACAGAAATAAATTAAGAATATCTAATCATTTACATTTTTTATATACTTATTCACTATAATTTATTAATTTTATTCGCGACGTCGTGATTTTATTCGTTTATTTAAAATAGCTAGAATTCAAAGCATTTACCGTGTAATTCAACACTGTTATTTTTTACACAAAATCCACAAAGTGATGTCTGCCAGCCAAAAAGATTTTGTAAGAATGTTTTAGTTAGCGTTAAAAAAACATATGATAACTTTTTTTTTTTTATGTCAAAAATAACAGTTGCATAGCTAAAAGCACGCCAGCAATCGCAAGGATTTGTCCGGTGTGCTAAGTACCTAACTAACGTTAGCTATGGGTAAAAATAAACAATATTAAAACAATTCTGAAAGAGGACATTGCGGTTTTCCACTCGAATTGGAGCGTCTGTCTGAGGAAGTGACCTCCACCTTACAGAAGAACACAGTACAATAACACTACCTTTTGGTGGTGTTTCATTTTGTTTTTGAGTGTGTATGCTGTTGGTCGCAGATGACCTTTACAGCGTCAGCGGGTTAGGGGACGGCGAGATCCTAAGGGGACCTCAAGCCGAAAATTGGCGAGTGCCTCTAGAGGTATTCCAGGCGAATAGCATCTCCCCACGGGGGGAGACTCCTCTCCGTCTGGAGCCTCTAGACCACTCGAACCCGAGAGGTTCGGCTCAACTGAGACTCTCGGGTACTTTTAACATAAAAAAAACAAAGTAAGATAAAGGACCTATAACATCTTAATTTGACTTGTGTTAAAACACAAAGCATTACAGCATATAAAACCAAATGTCAGATGAACAAGCGATGGGAGGTGTTTATCTTGACCATAAGGTCAATATAAGTGAACTCTCAATCTTCCGTATCCGTTTATTATAATTACAAATATATAAATAAATAATGGACGTTATCACACGATCGATCTGATGCCAAGGTAACTTCTATAGCACGTGTTATCACAATCAGAAACAAATTAACCTCGAGACCTTAAATAGTTAAATAGTATCCTGTGTTGTGTGAATGATATATATCAGGTGTCGACTACTCAGAGGTTGAGAAGGTCCTGGCTTCAAATCCAGGAGAGGAAAATTAAGAAGTCTCATGAAGATACATTGAAAAAAGAAATGCTGTATGGAACCCTTCCTTTGCAATTGACTAAATAAATGATTAATTCTTATAATAAGTAGCACGGAAATGGTGAATTGGTATACTTATTTATAACGTCTTCTTAATCAAAATGTTTAGGGATTTTCAAAATACTTTTTTTTTATATAAAGCCAGGTAGGCAAATGACTCCCCACCTGATGTTTTTTTTTATTCTTCACTAAGCCATACCTTAAAGGTTAAGCCGGCTACATAGCTATAACTTAATTTATATCACAATTCGATAAGGACAATGAAAGAAACTTAAGAATTCTGTCGCTGTTATTACAAAAGAGTTGATAAAGTCCAAATGTACCCACTAAACTTAATTTAGTAAAATATCAGAAAAGGATTTTATAAAATCATGAGTTTCCTCACTTCCCTGTGATAAAATATACATTAGTTAGTACCCTAAACCCTAAAATCTTAAACTATTTTTCAATTACTTGTACCTAAGTTCGTTAAACAAACACTTTGGTGTCTAACTTCATAGGAAACAATGTATTCCCAACTTTTTAGAATGTATTATGATCATGGCTAACAATCACAGTACAGTCCTTTGTTCCAATGATTAAGTGGACATTGATCAGGTGTTTTTACACTACTTATAAAGTAATTAAAGTCATTTGGACAATATGTTTGACTGGGAAAGATGAAAACATCATACTTTTGTCGTGGAAATAGGTATTTTAATTCTCTTCTATAAATCACACTAATATTATAAAGGCGAGAGTGTGCGATTGTATATTTGTCACTTCTTCACGTCTAAACGGCTGAAGCGATTTTAATAAAATTTGGTATAGAGTTAGTTGACATCCTGGATTGACACATAGGCTACGTTTTACTGCGGGAAAATCTTTCCATAACAAACCGCGGAGTAACACCGCGGGGCGCAACTTGTTGATATTTAAAATATATGACAAAGAAGTCTTTTGCATCTTTGTTGTATGATAGAAACCTAAGTTACTATGTGTAAAAAAGTAGTCTGTAATTATATAACTTGCTCGATTTTCCGTATTCCCACACATGGACCGCCATGTTTGCGTTGGAGCAACTAGGACTTAAAAGGCAATCTTAAAGTTCAGACATTTCACGATCTAAACCCTATCGGTCAATCGGATCACGTCAATCGTAGTTTTTTACCGTTAATTTTCTACAATCATATTTAAATAATGATTAGTCGACTTGTACTAGAATAATGTTTCCTGTAAGTTAATTTGATGCGAACAAGAAACAATATTTCCTAAATAAATAAATAAAAAAAAAGTTATATCTTGTTTTTGCCTTTGCATTTTCATACACTACACTTTTCTTTTGTTTTTGCTGAAAATTTTAAACATATTCGAGTTCAAAAAAAAATTAGTACATTTTTTTAGATTTCAACTATAAATATTATAAAAAATAAATTTATATAAATATACACGCTATTATGTTAACCTACTTTACCTACTAACATTATAAATGTGAAAGTTTATAGGTTTATGTTTGTCTGTTTGTTACTCTATCACACAAAAACTGCTAAACGGATTAGTTTACTGGATTGAGACAGGATACTTTTTACCCGGGAAAAGTGCCAGGTTCTTGTGGGATTGCCACAAAACTAAATTTAACACGGACAAAGTCACGGGCGTGAAAAACTAAAACAAAAAAAATGTTAATAAAGTACTACAGTTTCTTTACAAAGACTGAAAAATTACTCAAAGCTTACTCAATTAGATTTTTGTTTCGATCTGTGGCGAAACCATACACCCGTGAATAACCTGTCGCCATCCATTATTTCACCTGCACCTAATCGTTATGACAACACTGAGAGTAATCTTAATAAACGTTAAATAAATAAGCCGGTTGGACGATAACTTTTTCGATAGCACCCGTTCGTTGTTGGAACCGTGTCACGGCCACTGTGACATCAGCGGGTACATCGGACCGGTTTGGTTGTATCTGTACCGCATGATGAGCTACGCCCAGTGCAGGGTTAGTGGGGTTATGTCACACGAGTAAAGAAGGCACAGAGACACGAATAACAGAAGCTTCATCTTCATATGTTATGGATGTTTAATATGTATTTCTTTATAAATATATATATATCAATATATTTTATCCGTTACCCTAGTATCCTATAACACAAGCCTACAGTGCTTACTTTGGGGCTAGGCTAATTGGTGTGAGTGTTGCAAATATTTATTTATTCAATAGGGATGATGACTAACTATTTTCTAAGTCTATCCAGTAGATCACAATAAAGTATTGGACACGTTTTTTTTTTATTTACATAAGTACATTAAACATTCTACAGTGATCTATGACGTTTTATAGACACGTAATTGCCCGACTTGCATTCTCTCTCGCCGCGGCTACACTTCACTACAACGCGTAAATATTTTACGTATTCCAGACAAAAAGCCCTACGTGTGTTTTTATATAGTACCCAAATTACTCGGGAACTATTAGAGACAAGAAAACCGTGTCGTGAAAAACTGTGAAGTTATTTTGGCCAGTTTTGCTGCACAACAAAAAAATGTCCTTAACTGGCGGTAGGGAATTATTTATGGTCCATTCAAAAGAATTGTCTTGTGAATCCAAATTGAATAAAGAATACTTGACTCTGACTGTAGTTCTTCTTCGGAGGTTTCTATTGGCGGCGACAGTGCGCCAGTGCTCACTCATTCACGCGCACTGCTTTGCCTACTGTACCTTCTTTACTTATGTAGTTATGTAACCTGATGGAACGAGTGGCTACATCTCTAGTTCGCGAGGTCGTAATGTGTCAATCGTAGGGTCGGAGACAGGTGTGTCCAGTCGGCATCTAAACATCATGTTGTGTTCATCATCAAAGCGTCGTTGACACGATGATTTATTGAATTGTTTTTGGAATGATTAATGAAATGGGATTTTTTTATGTCAAGAGATTGTTAAACAAGCGTATGACACACAGCCGCCGCCACAGACGCTTGCGATATCGTACTTAAATAGAACAATTTACGCTCTACCTAAAAATATATAAATAAAAAAAATCTAAGCAACTTGTTGTACGGTTCTGAACTTTTGAACGACTTTTATCATGGAAATATATTTTTCTATACTATTAAAAACACTATCAAAATTCTATTTTTAAAATTAGCCAATTACATTTTCGAGAACAAAAAAGATTGTATACCAATCTACTTTGCAAAGAAAGAAAAACACCAACAATTAATAAAACACACAGTTTCTGTAAATGATGCGTGTTGCTTAGATATTTTGATGTGTGTATTTATTTTTCACCTATGATACAGCCTTCTCTGATACGGATAAACCGATAGCAGAGGCTGAGTAATAAGATAAACGTTGCCGAGCTTTGGATAGGGAACGCAAAAAATAAACTGCAGTGTTCCATCTGTATGTATATATGTGTATGTGTACAATATATACATGTATGTACATATACATATATCATTTACTAGCTATAAGAGAAAGAGTGAAAGACAATGTGCGCGCGCACTGCTTTCTCTTGCTTTTATCCCCCATTCAACTCCCATTCGCCTCGCTCGAACACACTTTTCGTAACGCGTAACGCATTCGCCAGCTTCCCCCCAAGTCAAGCGTGCTTAAAGAAGTTTCACTTCACAAACTCAATTTTCACCGTAGGAGTCGCCGGTCAGCACGTCCATTCCGTTAGATACAATATCGCTTAATATCTAATTTGTTCGGAATTTGACCATAGTTAAGTGTCCGTAACTGGCTGATTTAACAGACGTTCTCACATTTAGCCGTGTAATGGCGTAATGCATATTTGTATAATGTCAAATATCCGAATAATGCGATCGTATGTGAGATTGTATCTTACAGAATCGACATGCAGATTTGAAATATATTTTAAACTAGCTGTGCCCCGCGGTGTTACTCGCGGTTTAGTAGGGATATTTTCCCGCAGTAAAACGTAGCCTATGTGTTAATCGAGGGAGACAGTTAACTCCATACCAATTTTAATTATAATCGCTCCAGCCGTTTAGACGTGAAGGAGTAACAAACATACACACTCACTTTCGCTTTTATAATATTAGCGTGATTCTTTTCTTTTTAATCACACCACAGAATACCAGATGAAAGGTGAGTTTTTTCTTACAGCATAACAATGCTGATGCAGATGATGTTGACATACATTGTTATAATTATGTCGAAGAAGCAAAACAGGGGTTACAGACCCATGGCTGTATTAGTTAGTTAGCAAAGCAAGACAAGTACAGGCAATCATAGAAGTTGAAAATCAATTGTCGATGCTGAACGTATTTCGATTTATTATTGTCAAGCTATTAATGTCACCACTGCTAGGGCACAGGCCTTCCCTACAGATGAAATAGAGAGATTGGGCCATGACCCACCACGCGGGCCCAGTGCAGATTGGTGAGTGCTAACGACTGCAGATGCAGCCAGGACCAACAGCTTAACGTGCCTTCCGAACCACGGAGGAGCTTGAGTTAGAAAATTTTGGTCACCCATCCAATGACCGACCACCGCGGAGGTTACTTAACTTCAACGATCGCAGCCAAACGCACTAATCACTTTCGCCATCGACCTCCTCTGTCTCGATTAACAGAAGTGATCCTACTATGGATTTTCTTAAAAAAATATCCTACAAACCCCTTAAATACTTTTCATTTCAGAGGTAACTAACACCTTAGTAAAGTTGAGCAGTTAACTAATACTGGCTCCACAAAACAACTTTGGTGCGAAGTCTAGACATCGTTGTCTTGCAAAACAAAATATTGTGTTGCAAAAACAAACAAACAGATAGTCATCAATGAAATTTACATTTTATGGTAGAGTAGCAGATGCGTTTTTGTTCTAGATATTATTGTTGAATGGTGGTGTCAAAATGCATAAAACTGTTGAATGTGTCTAGACTTCTTTATGGTTTGCTAAGCAGCTAGGTAATAGAAATCTTTATTCATAGTATCTATATTACAACGGTGCGAAAGTTCCTTTAATATAGTATTTTTTTACAAACACATATAACATATTTTGCGCGTCGTGTGTGTTCAAAACTGTTCATTCATCAGAAAATGAAGTGGTTCAAGTTTCTATAAAATTCTATTATTTGTAAAAAATAATACAATAGGCTAGTTGGCTCATGTTAAATTGCACTATACAAATGTTTATTTCTTATAATGTTTGGTATGAGGAATCTAAATACATCGATTTCACATCATAAAATTAGAAGATGGGTGTAGTAATTTAATTTGAAAAGTGGTTTTTGTCTATGCTTTTTAAACACTCAAAACGCTGTCCACCATGATTGTGACGTCAACAAGTTAGTAAATGTGTTAGTAAACAACTAAACGTCTTTGTCGTGTTACTGTGTTGTCTTTCGTCGGACTAAAAAAAATCTAAAAGCTCTTACATCTTGTAGAAAAATTTCCGTTTATTGGTTTTGTTGACTAAATTAAAGGTGGACGCCGGATTTGTGAAAGCGGAAACACAACACTCTTTGACTTAGTAGGTACATTCATAACCTAAAAAATTGTATTTTTAAACTTTAAATATTATTCAGTGAATTGACTGAATGACTTTCAGATGGTAAAATTACAGGATTTAGCAAATTTTAAACCATACAGCATACCGAAACATGAACACAGTCAGTGTTCATGTTTAGGTATGCTTATTTCTCTAGACAATTTAAACCACAATTTTTCTGGAATCTTTAACGATGAGTTTCTACATTTTCGTATAATATAATCATGATAATTACTATATTTATCATGAAATCTATTAGAAATCATGGTTTTATAATATAAATTTAGATTCAGGTTATTTCCTACGTGCTTCCGAATGTTTCTTTACGATTTTGTTAACGTCATATCATAGATCTATAAAGGATCTATACATTAAAATGGCCGACAGCATTTTTGTATGTCCATGAAAAAAATTATTTTTTAAATTACATTTTTGTAGCTTTCTAGGTCAAATAAAAGTACAATACATTTTTTTCGGTAAATACATGTTTTAAATGGTTAATAATTTTACAATTATTAACCATTTAAAACATATTTCCAAAAAGTGTCAAGTAGCCTATTGCATTGTAGTGCGTCTATTAGATATGGTGGCCGCTTATCATCAGGCGGGTCATTTTCAGCTTGTTTTCAAACCATTTAACATAAAATAAATTGAATATTGGCATAAATGTAACCTGCACATATATTTATTAAATGCTCCCAAGTCGTGTCCAAGCACGCCATTCACACCGATTGCAGCGAATAATCGGTAATATAATCGTTATATATGTGACGATAATTACAGGGTACTCATTATTTATGAAGTGCTTTCACCATAATTTTGGCGCAGCTTCGCGGTATAACGAATAAATATAACATGAAAGAGATTGTGTCATTCGCCAATTAAATTTTAGGTGATGCATTCGATAAATATCTTCGATTCGATAAAATATCGGATAAACACATGATCGGGAAAGTTATTCAACCTCGTTCGTATTTATAAGAACTGATAAAAAGTGGTTTTTAAATATTGATGAATTGTTCATCATCACCAGGCTATTAATGTCGCCACTGCTGGGGCACAGGCCTTTCCTATGGATGGAATAGGGAGATTGGGCCATGACACACCACCCGGGACCAGTGCGGATTAGTGGGTGCTAACGACTGCAGATGCAGCCAGAACCAGCAGCTTAACGTGCCTTCCGAAGCACGGAGGAGTTCGAGATAGAAAAATTTTGGTCACCCATCCAATGACCGACCACTGCGAAAGTTGCTTAACTTCAACGATCACTTACTATCTCGAGCTCCTCCGAGCTTTGAAAGGCACTTTAAGACGTTGGTCGGGGCTGCATCTGCAGACGTTAGCATACTCCAATCCGTACTGGGCATGCATGGTGGGTCATTGCTCAGTCCTACTACTTCATCCATATGGAAGGCCTATGCCCCAGCAGTTGGGACAGTTATAGGCTGATGATGATGATTAGGTGACTTTATCGGTTTTGGTGCTTACACCTTGTCCACGTCTTACTATAATATCAGGTTTTTGATCTCTGAAGATAATTTATTTTCTTCTACTAATTTTATATACTTCACAAATCTATTTCCATGCTGTATTAACTGAAAATTAATTTCAATAAATATGGCAATATTGTTTTACAGAAAATTGGATAATAATAGACTAAAAAGAAATTAGGGGAATAATATTTTTGTTGCACTATTCGTAAATGGAATGCTCTGCCCGCTCATATGTTCCATCCTTCTTACAACCTGGGATCCTTTAAAAGAGGTGTGAAGAAGCAACATGCCAGCAAGGTGAATATGGCTGGTGTGGCAGGTAGAACTGCTGTACCAGCTATCTTCACACCTCTTTCACGTCTGGACTTCGCCGACACTTAACATCAGGTGGGGCGGAGTAATTTGTCGGACGTATCTTCAAAAAAAAACTTTGGCTCAATAATTATTGGATACAAAGTTTGCGGGCCAAATTTTCACGAAATGATATGACCGTACCTGACGCTCACTAAACCGTACGGATATGTCACATCTGAAATATGTGGAAACTTCAGGACTTTTCGTAACTTAACTATGTACCCACTAGCTGCCCGCCCTCGCTTCGCTTCGGTGTAGAGCTGAAGTGTAGACTACAGTTTTAGTTGTCAGGCTTATATTATACACAATGACATTGATCTATGATTATTTTTATACCTGCATGCAAAGTCCCAGCCCGATCGGTTTAAAATTGACAAAGTTTCATACAAACTTTCATTCCTTTTTTATCCCCTTGGGGGTAGCATTGATCAAAATGTTTTTTTTTCTTAGCGGATGCCTACGTCATAACATCTACCTGCATGCCAAATTTCAGCCCGATCCGTCCAGTGGTTTGGGCTGTGCGTTGATAGATCACTATGTCAGTCAGTTTGAGTTTTGTATATATAGAATAACTGCACTGAGGAGCTCGATGGCGAGGGTAGTTAGCGCGTTCGGCTGCAGTCGTTAGCACCCGCTAATTCGCACTGTGCCCGCGTAGTGGGTCTTGGCCAAATCTCCCTATTCCAGCCATAGGGAAGGCCTGTGCCCCAGCAGTGGGGACATTAATAGGCTGACGATGATGATAATTGCACTCTATAAATCCCTTACGGGATGGCAGAGCAAAAAAATTGCATTAGTTTGTAAGAGTAAAATTTATAAGAATCACTCCCATACAAACCTCAACAGACACCATATTTGTGCATGCCAACCAACAAAAAAACTGTTTTGTCAAAGCAGGCGTTTTGCAAATCAAACGCGAAATATTTGTTATTTCACGTTTGTAGATATTATTAGGCAGTTCACAAAACAAGAATGCATTGGTGTAATTAAGTAAATAACAAATAAACTAACATATAAGTACCTATTCGCATTTGTAATATAAGTAAAGACTAATCGTTAAACGTCTAAACTTGGATTCGCTTAAGTACAGATGTGAACTTAACGTCAATACTTATTTGTACGTTTAATTTAGTCAATCAATAAATTTTTGCATTTTAGTAATGCAGATTTAAATGTTTAAAAGTGCATTATTGAAATGCTCATAAAGGCTGTACACGTCCCTGCGATTCCTTCGGCACGTCTTAGAAGTACCCCGACGACGAAATCACCCGCGCCAACTCGCCTCCGACTCCTCCCACACAGGCTACAAACACCAACACTACACAGCTAGCATACTTACACACTAGCTAAGCATAAGGCAGACATCGCACTCGTAGGATAAGAGTGCGAAGACCCGGTCTACACACGACACGCTATATCAGATACAGGTACCTGGGCGTTTTTCACCGCCCCCCACGACAACGGCTACCAAGAGCTGAGGTCCGCGTCCCAGTGACGCACTCTAGTTAAGCCAACCCCCTCAGGTTCGAGTGGTCTAGGGACCCCAGACGGAGAGGAGACTCCCCCGTGGGGAGTTACATCCGTCTGGAATAGAGGCACTCTCTAGAGGCACTCGCCAATTCTTGGCTTGAGGTAGCCTTAGGATCTCGCCGTCCCCAAACCCGGTGACGCTGTAAAGGTTGTTGTTATTACAAAATAATTGCAGTAGTTCCAGAGATTACTTAATTCCTATAAAGCCGCGTATCCACTAGAGGCAGCCTCGGGTCGAGCGGCTGCCTCACTCCGAGGCTGCGCAAGTGGAGACGCTGCCTCAACCTGAGGTACGCCGCGACGCGAGGCAAATTCGTCGCCGCGAGCCGAGCCATATTTTGTCGGTTTCTGTGCCGTGCTCAAAGGCGCCTCAGTCCGAGCCGTGTGTTTAATGGAGACGGTCGCTAAAATTTCGAAAGCTATCGCCACCTTCCAACGTCATGTCCAATAGCAATTGTTCACATCCATGTATAGTTCTATTGCGGTATAATTCTTTTATCCACCAGCGATGCTTCCTCTTTTGTATAGCTTTTTGTTGCCTCTCTCCTCCTCTTTTTCTTAATAATGGTTATTGCTATTAAAGCAGCAGCTACTCGACGCGCGTCTGGTGCCATCGCGTTTTGGCTTTTAACTGCGCAGTGCGCCGCCAGCGGATCAAGCTGAGGCGACACGCCTCGATTTGATCCGCAGCCGTTGCCTCAGAGCAAGCAGCCTCAAACTGAGGCTATTTGCTTCAAATCGAGGCCGATCGACGCGAGGCTGCCTCTAGTGGATACGCGGCTTAAAACAAACAAGCTTTAGCAGTTTAATAAGGTTTAGTAGAATTAAAAGAACTAAAATGTTTTTCTTTAGTTGTATAATTTTTATTTCATTTTATAATCGCAAAGATGTTGTGAGCATCAGCTTTATTCAAACTTAAAAATTAACCAACATCTTTGCTTGCGTGAGGTCGTAAATTGATTGAGTTTAATAATAGCATTATAGCAAGAATAACTGTTTTTTAAACGAGAAATTGCGCACCACTAAACGAGATATTACGTAAGAATGTAAGGTGGATTCAAATTACTGATTCGCTGGAGCTTCGGAACAGACAGACAAACAGCGGCAACGTAATTAAGGAGCGTCGAAGCCACGCCTACGATGATTGAGAAACTTTATTGAAATGAACGAGGAAAAAATGGGAAAAAATATTTTAAAGTCACAGTTAAACAACTTTTATCTATACTAATATTTTAAATGCGAAAGTGTGTCTGTCTGATACCTCTTCACGCTGAAACCACTGAACCGATTTAGCTAAAATTTGGCATAGAGGTACTTTTCATACCGAAAAGATTTAAGGTTTCTGTGGGATTCTTAGTAAACTAAAAAACTTAGTAAAATAAACATGATAAAATCACCAATTCCTAGCGGACGTAGCCGCGGTCACCCACTAACTAGTACCTAATAAATAACACATAAATTTTGCAAAGCAAAATCGCCTTAACGCCACATTATAGAAATCAGGATTAAAGTTTTTTTTATCCCAAAAAATCTCAAGTAATTTAAATCAGAAGTATGCGCATTAAAAACATATTCATCAAATAACATTTTCTAAATATCCTTCTATTAAAAAGTTACATAGTGTACGAATATTTTACGAATGAGATGTCGCTTAAGCAAAAATCACTCGACCCGCCATACATTTTTGGTCAAGCAAACATAAAATCATACGCCAAATAGTAATTTATTTTGCTTCAGCGTTGTGAAATTTATTTTGCTTCAGCGTTGTGAATAATAAAAATCTTCAAATAATTTAGTTGCTTAAGCGCTAAAAAAGTACTCAAATCTTCACGAAATAAGAAACAGATCGACGCAAAAAAATATAAATTATCCCATTTTGGACCAAATTTGCGAATGAGCGATTTTGCCTTTCAACTGTCGATATTTTTTATCATGCACACTTTTGCTTTTTAAGTTTTTCTGTAGAATGTTTTAATAGGTGCTGTTTTATGTGTCTGTTTTAAGATCTAAAATTGTTTAACTTCCGTCAAATTCAGTTTGTTTACAGTATTACAATATACAGAAAATAAAATAATAACTACTTAAAAACTACCTCACGTATAAAATTTAAATACAAACCTTAACCTACTTATGAATAATATCAAATTTACAAAATGAAAAATAAGTCACTCCCAGCGCTGCCGTCAGAAGTGGTGCCCAATAGGCTGGCAGCATTGCCACGTTGAACGGCAAGGCTGATCCGTTGACCAAGATAGCTGCCAGCCTTTTGGTCACCAGTTACTTCGGTGAATCTCTTTGATAATTCTTTAAAAAAGGCTCGCCCGTGGCGCTTGGACCCTATAGTCTCTACACCAATTTTATATTTTATTTATTGGAGTTGAATGTGGGGAGATGTTGGGTTAATTTCACGTCTGTTTCGTAATATGTTTAATCGTCTTATTTGTCACGATATTTAAGAAAATAATTGAGGTTTCGCACTCCGCACTGGGTCCGTTAACATCCACCAATCCGCGTTGGGTCCGTTATCACCCTCCAATCCGCATTGGTTCCATTATCACCCACCAATCTGCGCTGAGTCCGTTATCACCCACCAATCCGCACTGGGTCTGCTAACATCCACCAATCCGCGCTGAGTCCGTTATCACCCACCAAACCGCACTGGGTCCGTTATTATCCAACAATCTGCACTGGATCCGTTCTCACCCACCAATCCGCGCTGGGTCCGTTGTCACCCACCAATCCGCACTGGGTCCATTGTCACCCACCAATCCACGCTGGGTCCGTTATTCCCCTCCAAGTCCAATCCGCACTGGGTCCATTATCACCCACCAATCAGCGTTGGGTCCGTTATCACCCACCAATCCGCACTGGGTCCGTTATCACCCACCAAGCACTGGATTCATGTATTTAGTGACTGGTATTGTTCATTGTTTACCGATGAGTCACCAATGTTACTAATCGTAACGCGAAATCGTAACACATTCGCCAGTTTACCCCCCAAGTCAAGCGTGCCTAAAGAAGTTTTACTTCAATAATTACATTCTTATGTCAATTAAAATGGTGTTTCACTTAGGTAAACTGCTGTATGAGATAAAAATATGGCAGTTATGTTTAAAAAAAAAGGTTGAAATATATCTGTTGTGAGGTGGTTATTATTAGCTATGCATTCTTAAAAAATCTTTAGTTTTAAATAAATAGCGATGCATCACGAACTTAAATTGTTACTAATATAACAATATTTTGGGTTGACTATTTTGCTGTGCAATAATATTTTTGCTTAGGATTGGGAATTGATTATTATACAAAATGTCAATTTTTTGATGTGCTGTTAAATTCTTGCCCAACATAAATACATAAATGTTAACTTTGCTGGTAGTTCTAGTTGAACCCACGCGTACTTAGTGAATGCTTTAACATTATACTGTTTCAATTCAAAATATGCTCAGTGCTCACACAAAGTGAATACATAGTTAACTTATAATTACCTGTTGCCTTTGATGATGTGATTACTGCATGTTAACTTAGGTTAGGTCTTGACCCTAGTTTAAGTTTATGACTTATGCGCACCCACCTTCTTTCGTGCTTACGAGATTGCGTTCAAAAGTTCCCCCGTCTAAGTTAATGCAATTTGTTTTATAGCTATTTTGTATTCTTTTCAAGCATTTAACTTTTTTTAATGTTATAGGGGGCATACGAGCTGACGGCTCACCTGATGGTAAGTGATCACCGTCGCCCATGGACACTTGCAACACCAGGAGTATCACAAATGCGATGCCGGCCTTTAAGGAAGGAGTACGCTCTTTTTTTGAAGGTTTTTTGGTCGTATTGGTCCGGAAACACTGCTGGCGACAATTTATTCCACAGTTTTGTCGTACGTGGTACAAAAATTTCGACAAAAACGCACGGTTGTGGATAGCCACGCATTAAGATGATGGGGATGAAATTTTTGTCGCGATGTACGATGGCGAAATGCAGCAGCTGGAATTAATCCGAACAATTCCTAAGAACACTCCCCGTGATAAATGCGATAGAAGATGCAGACCGAATCTACATCCCTACGCAAAGCCAAAAGATCAAGCTGTAACTGCTAGATGTTTAAATCTAATGAAAATTTTACAAAAAAAACACGTGGACCAGGTAGCAGAAGGGACTGGACCCCGCACCCTTCGCTATCCGGGCGAATGTGCTGACCATTATACTACAGCGGTCCGTGTTGATTTTCTCTTGTATTGTTGGTAACCCGCAATACCTACCTACCTTTTTTTTTTTTGGCGATGGAAAATGCATTTACGCACCGTACGGCGTGTGTGGGACTCCCCGGCGCGGAACAACGCCGGTCCTACCCACTAAAAACCACCGGTACCCTCCTACGCCCATATGGGGGCGTCTCAGGATCGGCGCACCTTAGTGTGCGCCACTTCATTGGGACGCCCCCGGGCTGGCCCGGCCCAACGAGTGGACCGGGCGACACGCCTCTGGGGGATTGCACTAGGGTACTAGGCAATCCCCAGACGGGGTGGCCTATGCCGAATGGCACCAAGGGCACGCGGCGGCCAAGCCGCGCCCAGACCACCTTAGGGCCGACGAAGACCGGCAGTCACAGCTGCCGGCCTTCTTCGGCCCACCCGTCTACGTCGGAGGGGAGCGGCTAGATCATCCTCCTCCCGCTCCCTCTCCGCTGCCTCCTTCTGCACCATCACAACTTCGCAGAAGGAGGCGGCAGCCTTCCATGCCCTCTCATTGCCATACATGGCTCGAACCATACTTGGCAATGAGAGAGGTCCTCCGCCGAGCGCCGCCATCAACGTGCGGCGCTCGTTTCGCCAGGCCGGGCAAACGATCAGCGTGTGCTCGGCCGTGTCGTCGGGGGAGGCGCAGTGATGACACCGCGGCAACTCCTCCCGACGGGCACACACTCCCGAAACACCCATGTCCGGTCAGTACCTGCACCAGGCGGTAGGTGAGGCTGCCCCGCTGGCGCCCTACCCACTCCTCCAACACCGGACGGATCGCCTCGATCGTCCGGTGGCCAGCGGCTGGATTGGCGAGTGCCTCGCCCCATCTGCGCAGAGCCTCCCTCTGCGCCTGGGTGCGGACTCGTTCGATCTCCTCCCGAACGGGCCGCTCGCCCCGCTCTCTCGCCGCGGCCCTGTGTCGATGCACCTGGGACAGAACCAGGGCATCAACTTCCCACGGGAGCGTGCCTGCCAGGACGCAGGCAGCTCCGTGGCTGACCGTGCGGTACGCCCGCACGGGCCGGGCCGCGATGACCCTCTGCGGTCTGCGCAAGAGGGCCCTCGTGCGGGACGAAAGGCACTCCGCCCAAACCGGCTCCGTATAGTGCCATCGACTTTATCACCCCGTGATAAAACCGACGGCACAGCAATACCTACCTACCTACAATTCAAAGAGATATCGCTGCTTTGCTGCTTAAGAAGCGCTAGAGAAAATTCGACACGGCCGTTAGGGCCGCGGTAGCATAATGGTCAGTACATTCGCCCGGATAGCGAAGGGTACGGGTCCGAGTCCCGTCTGCTCTCTGGTCCGCGTGGAATTTTTTCTAGTGAAATTTTCTTTAGATTTATATGCAATTCTTATTCAACGTTTCACCCTATAATATAAGACAAAAAAAATGACCGAAATTTTTTTTTGAGTGTGTATGCTGTTGCAGATGACTTTTACAGCGTCACCGGGTTTGGGGACGGCGAGACCCAAAGGGGACCTCAAGCGGAGAATTGGCGAGTGCCTCTAGATGTATTCTAGGCGGATGGCATCTCCTCGCGGGGGGAGTCTCCTCACCGTCTTGAGTCTCTATACCACTCGAAGACTCGGGCGCACCTAACGCATGTTGCTAGAATGGCAAAATCCGAAACGCCAGGAGTTATGTCGGTGAAAGGGTGAATATTCGTAAAAACTCCAAAGCATTACATCTTAAGTACTAAAGGCAAACCATACGGAAAGGTTAGTTTTATAAAGATGTTAATTACACATCACAATATTTACCGTGTACTTAGAAAGTTACAATCGTATTTGCGATGTGTATGCGCAACTGTTTATACGTTACCTGGTCTCGGCGATCACTGATCATTTGTGATAAAGTCATAAAAGCCAGATAGATGATTACCTGAAACATAATGATATACACTATTATTAATCGTACAATATAAATCGGAGATATAAATAATGTTTCTATTATATGTTAATAGTATTAAAAATTCCAGTTAAAAGTTGTGAAACTTTCAATAATGCGTTATTCTTCTCTACGTCTTTGTTAAATTGGAAATTATGATAAAAAAAAATACCAAATATATAATAAACTATTAAGTTTTGAGTGCTGTTGTTTGTGCTAAGTCGGTATTGTCTTTGTTATAAAGTTTTTGACGTGACAACGTCTTAAATTAGGTTGCGGCTGGGAGTCACTTATGAAAAAGTGTAACGCTCGGTAACGTTACGATGAGTCTCTCGTGTTAAGTTTAAGTTTACATGTACAATGTTTTAGTAAACAAAATATATTTCTATAGTTAAAATTTGTGCAATTCTTATTTTCATTCAATTCCTTGTTCCTATTGTGCAATTTAATTATATTCATATCAATAAATATTCTACCGAGAAAAAGACGTTGTCACGTAAAATCTTCGCCCGTAAAACCGACTTTACAGGCAACCATTTTTTTTTTATTTTTTTTTATTCGTACTTATCATATTAATATTTTTTTTAACTATTATTTCAGTATCATGATACTAATTTAAATCACTAATAGGTACATAAACTGCAAAAGATCTGAGAGGTCACAAAACGACCGTGATTTTTCAATAAACTTGCATTCTAAGCACTTCATATTTAATAGCTCGTGCATCGTATAGTTCAGTCAATATATCCTTCGTATGACGCAATAGCTTTTAAACAATTTACCAAAGCTCGTATACGCTATAGCATTGAGTCATGCATCACCCACGAATAGGTCATACCTTGCACGTATACGTCCAAGCATTTGACATAGTTCATTAACGGATTCGCGCCATCACAACAACAACCTGCAATATGCCAACATCTGAACCACCTTACACAATCGAGTTTAATCTCTAAAATCTATTACATTAAGTCTAGAATTGTAATGTTACCCAATAAAAATATTCTCACGATTATTCATTAGTGACTGTTCTAGTCTACGCAGACGAAGGACTTTTGTCCGTGGACTGTTTTGTCTGCCGAAATGTATCGCTTACAACTTAATCAAGTAACGCACATGACGGATTAGAGTACCGCGTACAAGAAGTCCCCCGAATAACCGAACGACCTGACAAGACAAAATTACGCGAATGTCCAAAAATAAATAGGACTCTTGTGACTAGGCGTAGCAACGCACAATTTAAGATGTAGACCCAGTAAGCACTCTCTTTTAAAACGTCTTTTCGGTTTCTTAAACTTTACGTTAATTATAACACCACGTAATCTGAGTTTTTTTTTCTTTGTAATATAGATATTTCTGACAGCCCTTTGTGTAGAGCCTGCCTGGAAAAGGAGGAGACGAGCGCCCATGTTCTGCTGGAGTGAAGAGGCGTTGCAAGACAAAGGACTTCTCTAATGGGAAGTCCGCGGACACTAGTAGAGGCCTGCAGCAACATCGGGGGCTGCTGACCTTTCTGGAGGAGCTGGTATGGCCTATGGCAGGACTAATTTCAATCCCCACGCAAAAAAGGGACTGGGTGTCAAGTTGCGGAAACAGCCCGCCGTACTATTAAGACTAAGACTATATTTACTTCCACAGCCTACGCTTTTCTTTATATTCGGGGGGCAATCCGCACACCGTGCCCGTTGAGTCTGTGATAAGTCCTCGGAAGACATTTACTTCACGATTCAGGGATTTTGTCCTCCGCGGATAAAGATTCCTCGTCTGCGAAGGCCATTCTGGGACTAACGCTCGATACAGATTTGCTAGTGCCTATTAAAGGTTATTTTTCTGGTTGATTTGCGATTACCGAGAGAACAATACCTGTACTTGAAATATTATTTAGCTCTTTAATGGGCGTGTTGTGATGTCTAGATCCAATGCCTGATGGTGTAGTATTATATGTTGATGACGCAATGATTGGCAGGTTCGTTCGCGTTGGAGGCAAACTTAAAGCTTAAAGTTTACGACTTAAAATAATAAGATTTAACTTTACCGCAACACAAAATTAAATGTACTTCGGGCAACCACATTGTTCTGAGAAGTATAAACGAACAACACAAACTTTTATATATTTAAACTATAGTTTAATTTTTGGTTTTTTGAAAATCCCTCAGGTACCAAACAATTTTCCAGGATAGAAAATATCCTATGTCTCTTTTCAGGTATTTATATGTTTTATTCATTTGCATAGATATATTTAAATTACAAAAGCTTTAAAAAACTCAATGTCCAAGATGCCACTAGGCTCTAGGACCACTGGCACATTGACATTGACAAGAGCTCTGCGCAGGTAAGGCGGGAGTTTTGACTAGCGCTCATGTGGCATGAGAGACCAACTCACTGACGAGTGTTCCGCAGCGACAGCGATGGGGATGATTGGTCTTGACGCCAAGTCTAACTGAAATCGCAAGAGATAAGAGTGCCCTTGTCAAGCAAAGACCCGATATTGACTGAAGGAAGAGGTTTAAGGTGAGGCTTTTCAGGCTATAAGTTTTCTGTGTGTGTAAAATTTCAGTCTAATCAGTTTAACAGTTATTGCGTAATTGAGTAACAAATATATAAAGTTTCATATATTAATACTATTAGTAAGATAAATATGTATATATATCTATATATATATATACATATTTCTATATATATATTCATATATATATATATATATTTATTTATATATATTTTTTTATTTTTTTTTACACCAATTAGCCTAGCCCCAAAGTAAGCACAATAAGGCTTGTGTTATGGGATACCAGGGTAACGGATAGAATACATATACTTTACTTATATAAGTATATTTATATAGAAATACATATTATACATCCATGACTGGAGTACAAATGCTCGTGGTCATCACACAAACATCTGCCCCCACCGGGATTCGAACCCGGGACTTCTCGAGTCGGCGACGCCATTAAACCCGGCGTACAAACCACTTGGCCACGGAGGGCGTCGTATATATTACTTTTGATAAAGTTGTAGCCACATTGCAACGATTTAAAAGAAAAGCATGCTTTCCAGATAATCAAGATTGTTAATCTTTTAATTTATGATCACTATCGCACTTACTAAATACGTCGTCGTAATAATAGCCCCCTAAATAAATATCAGGTCTCAGACTGTAAGTTTGTGTTTTTTTTTACTTTCAAATATTTAAAGTTTCTTGTACTTTTTTTATTTATTCACTTATTTTAGTCACAAAAAAGGGAAACTTAGTTACAGATTTCTTAAAAATTCTGCCACCTTGAAGGCACCACTTTTATGGCACTTTGCGCACTAGAGGGTCACGACCACGGTCACAACTGGCCGTAGTCGTGGCTGAAAATGGTTGGACGCAGCCGCATTTGCAGTTGCAGATCTAGTGCACAAGCGAATTATACGCGACGTTCATATTCATATCATCCACACACATAATTATAGTCACACTCACGTTTTCACACACAAGCACGCACACTCACACTCACACCAAATACATCCACATACTGCATAGACTTTCATACTAATACACCGTTTGTTTAACCTGTGACAATTAATATTAGTAAACTTTGTTAAATTAATATTCATATTATTTGTTAACCAACATTGGCGATTCGAGGTGGTGGGGGCCTGATGACCTGTAACACAGGTATATCGTACCTAGCACGGGCATCAGTCCCACACAAACATTAATGTAATCAACTATTTAAAAATTGTTATCGATGCCAAAATGTTTGTGATGAGAAATAAACGATTAATTATTATTATTATTATATGGTTTCTTTAGTTAAACTGGCTGTTGCGGCCACTGGTCCTGGTAGTGGCCATATAGAACACGAGGTGCCTAAGATTTAAAGGGTTTTTTTTGACATTATATTTTATTTAGTTACAAAAGGTTCAAAAGGAATACATTTTGAGAAAAAATCCCTCAGAGCTATCGCTTCAAATAACACTTCATTTATATACCTTCTAAAATGGAGTTAAAGCCCCTAAGTTGGTAACACTGTCCCACGGAAACTTTTGATCTCAATTCAATACGAGAATGAATTATATATCTCATTTCAAGGGCGTGTGTGCATATCAACGCGGTTTCTTCTAAACTAAAGTTAAAACAATGGTAGTTGCCATTCTTGCACAATCGTCTGCTCGTGTCATTTCATAAAATTCATTTTGGACAACAATAGGGTTATCCGTTCCCACCAAAGTGGCCACTTCTAAATAGAACTTGAAAAGTTGGAAAAAATACTTACGACACAATAATTATGCTATGGTAACTACTTACAAGTTTAATTTAGTGACCTCCAGACGAAAAATAATACAAAAGGATATAAATATCGATCAATATACCGATTAATTAATGCGATTTTTATGCAAAAAAAACTAATAAAACTAATTCATTAAATTATTCTAGTATTTTAAAATCGGTTGGTGTGAGAGGCAGGTAGCTTTAGTAATGTCAATCTGCAGATAAATGTAAACTTGCTCTTTTTATAGATTTTTATATATTTAAGAGCAGATTCGATGACCAGCACGGTTTAAACTTCAAATATAATCAACACAATCCAAGGAGCTCGATGGCGCAAGTGGTTAGCGCGTTCGGCTGCGATCGTTGAAGTTAAGCAACTTTCGCAGTGGTCGGTCATTGGATGGGTGACCAAAAATTTACTATCTCGAGCTCCTCCGTGCTTCGGAAGGCACGTTAAGCCTTTAGTCCCGGCTGCATCTGCAGTCGTTAGCACCCACCAATCCGCACTGGGCCCGTGTGGTGGATCATGGCCCAATCTCCCTATTCCATCCATAGGGAAGGCCTGTGCCCCAGCAGTGGGGACATTAATAGGCTGATGATAAGAGCAGATTCAAGTTTAAAATCTGATTTACAGTTTTTTTTAAACTGCTAACTTTATGTAGAGGTTGTTTTATTTATTTGCTATCATGTACAAAAGAAACAGTTATTAAAATTATTGTACCTTTTGTTTAGAAATGGATTGTTTTCATCATCGCAAGATGGGTGATCGACAACTTACTTATTTTTTATTAAAAGGGTAACAAACAAACGTATGGGCTGCCTGATGGTAAGAGGCCACCATAGCCCACAGACTGCGACCTACTCTGACCCACTCCCGATTTATCTTTGTAATTTTTTGGTTGATTGACAAAATAAAAAAGAAGGTGTCTGTTATTTTTTGGTTATCTAACTGACAGACTAAATAGAATTTCGCCATGATGCATGTTCTTGTTGTATTGCGTTTATTATCGTCATCATCAGCCTATTAATGTCCCCACTGCTGGGGCACAGGCATTCCCTATGAATTGCATAGGTCGATTGGGTCATGACCCACCACGAGGGCCCGGTGCGGATTGGCGGGTGCTAACGACTGCAGATGCAACCGGGACCAACGGCTTGACGTGCCTTACGAAGCATGAGGAACTCGAGATAGAAGATTTTTGGCCACCCATCCAATGACAGACCATTACGCAAGTTGCTTAACTTCAACGATCGCAACCGAACGAGCTAGCCATCTGCGCCATCGAGCTCCTTGGATTGTGTTGATTATATTTGAAGTTTAAACCGTGCTGGTTTAAAAGTGAGGATTCATTTGGGACTATTGTTTGTTAAATTTATTGATTTATTGATTAAATCGTTTGATGACTGCCTTAGATTACAAGATGACATTGACAAAATTCAAGAATGGAGCTTAGTAAATAAAATGCAATTTAATCATAGTAAATGTAATGTAATGACCTTTGATCGTAAAAAAAGACCAATACATTTTAATTATAAAATGAACAACTTTCCCATTATTAGGGCAATCAACTGTATTAAAGATTTAGGGGTGACGTTCGATCGTAACTTGAATTTTCACGATCATATAATTTGTTTAACAAAAGAGTGTTACCGTCGTCTGGGTTTCGTTTTGCGACATGCCAGGGATTTTCAGAGTCCAAAGGTTGTGGAAATTCTTTATGCGTCATTAGTTAGGAGCAAGCTTGAATCGAGTGCGTGTGTCTTGAAACCTCATCAGGTCAAATATGTACGAATGCTGGAGAAGGTACAGAAGGCCTTTTTAAGGTTTCTCTACAAAAAAACCTATGGCTATTATGCATTTCGGTACCCAACAAAATTTTTACTCGGACATCTCGGTTTCAATTCCCTCGAGGTGCGAAGACTCGTCGACCAACTAACCATCTGTGTGAAAACGCTTAAAGGATCTGTTGATTGCCTCCACTTGCACAATCTTTTGTGTATTCTGTTTGTCCCGGACAAACCTGGGTTTCCACCGAAACGCAGGCGTGGCCCTCCACGGCAACATAATCTCTTCCACGAAAACAGGGGTCACACCGTGGCGCGTGCGATGTCACCTTTGGTTAGATCATTGCGTAACCTCAATGCACTCCGGGACGCCAACACTGAATTTGACTTTTCTTTTGACAGTTGGTCTACCATCAAGTCAGCATTATTATGTTATTGTGAAAGTCTGACGGATCAATGGAGCAATACTGTTTGCGCTGTTTACTGTTTGATAAATTTAAATGCTTTTTGTCGTTTTAATCACAATAAATAAATATTGTACCTATCACAACACAAACGACACTTTTTGTTTAAAAGAATTATTTTCTAAAAGACCTTTATTTCAATTAATTATGGTAAGGACTATGATTTTATAAGCGATACAGTCAAACTTTATGCATTCATTAATAAGGATCGACTTACTCAGCATTTAAATAAATATCTTTGACATTCGATAGCCAGTTAGGTACCTAGATACAAGAGTAAAAAATCACTTATTATTCCTAATAATGTAGGTATAATAATTAATTGATGTGTTTTAAAACAAACGAGTTCCCATCCATCGGTATCTTTCGGTTTCGGAATCCTTATCCGTCAAGGTGTAACAGATTTGCATCGGTCCACCGGCTCGCAAAAGGGCACAACTGTTATTTTACGCTTTTGGAGGCGCGCGTGACGCAACACACAATCTATGGGAAACAATGATGCATCTCATATGCTCACCGATGCTTGCATAAACTGTTCTTTTTTTATTATTCTTTAATTAAGTGGAAAGGTCAATAGGTACATTTTATTTATTCCAGTCGATTTATTTTTAAAAACTACATCCTTGTAAACGATAGTGTCAAGGCTAGTTTACTATGTTATTCGATTAAAACGGATTCATAATTTCAACTTTACCTGTCACAATTATTAACAAGTTTTTTTCCACGCTAAGCATATTATGTAGATATTATTTCAGAAGTTTTGCAAACATGATTTATTATTAAAATCACATTGGCAGTTCACGTTTGGGATCGTTAAGGGACGCCATTTTGCGGAATTTTAATAAAAATCCCATCAATATGTTTTTATAAACCAGCTTTCTCACTTTTATTGATCCACGTGAGTTGACTCCGTAAACATAAGGTAGTGTACAAGGTCATGCATAGTTGCTATCTCATCATTTTTTTTAAATAAGTTAAAAGTCTGTCGTTAGGTGAATCTTGTTTTGTGTTTTTAGGGTTCCGTACCTCAAAAGGAAAAAACGGAACCCGTATAGGATCACTTTGTTGTCCGTCCGTCTGTCAAGACTGTTTTTCTCAGGAACGCGCGGAGTTATCAAACTAATACATATCTAATTAAATTCATATCTAATTCTTAGGTCTACTGTCCCTTAGAGCTGTGAAAAAATCAAACTTCTAAGCCAAAGCCATCAAAAGATACAGCCGTTTATGCCGCAAATTTTCGAAACTCGCACGGGATTCAATACCTACAGGGTACTTCCCGTGAACTTAGAATTTTGAAATTTGGTACGAAGTAACGTCTTATAGTACATATAAATACATCATATAATAAAAAATATTTTAAAAAAGTCAGGTTTGTACGGAACCCTCGGTGCGCGAGTCCGACTCGCACTTGGTTGGTTTTTCTACTTCATACTTAATTTACGATGATTTAGATTATGAGTGTCGTGACCTCACTTAGCAAAACTTTATTTACATTTTATTGCCTGCAAAAAAGTTCATTAAAACCTGTTAATGTATATTGTAAGTATTAATAACGTAAACTTTTGATTCGATTATTACCATTCGCTATAAGCTGGATTGAATTATTACCATTACCAACTACAAGAAGTAATATTGGACAATATAAAATGAAACGGGTTGGCAAGATATTTATTTTCGAAAAAAATAATTAAGCATACAGACAAATGTTTACATACATCGAGTAGCTTATTTTTATTTTATTTACTATTAATACCTATTTTAAGAAATAGCTAATAATAATACTAATACCTTTAGCTCACTTGCCCCGGTCATCGCAAACCTCCTTATTCCAAAACTTTGTCATGCTTCGAACCTAATGCTGTCTCTGTATTCTTTTTAGCAAACAACAGTGACAACTTCAGTATTAAACCAGGTGTAACTTTAGTCAATGTTTTGTTATAATATTATTTGTATATATTTAGATAGTTATTCCAGTAAACATTACGAAATATTTGGAAGCGTGATCTTGACCTAAGCTTAAGTAATAATAATGTTCAGTGTAATTATTTATTTGCTAAAAACACTTAAATGTCAAATGTTGTGTTATACGGGACACTCTGTAGTAAATGAAGTAGAAGATGTTTTTGTAATGGTCATTACAATAGGTATTATATCCCGAGGGGAAGTTATTACTGTTTCGATGTTCTTTGTAATTGTATGATTTGAAACTATTCGCATTTACTTATTTGTATCAGCAGATTGCCAAAGCGTCGTAAGAGATTTTATTATCTATTTGAGAGGCTATGAAACATTAAAAAAAATTGTTTTAGTTTGACATTTATACAAATGAATGTGTTGCAAATGTCGTGTCAAATTTCTTTCAGTGTTTTATATGCTTATCCAATATATCCATGACGAAGTTTTCAAAGATTACTTTAGTTTCGAAATATGAATTAATACGCTCCTTCAGCTACATATACAAATTGGTTTTCTCCCACAATCTCTTTTAGCGTGTCAAATTATCGCTAGTCAAGCTATAGTCTATCATCTATAGCCACGACCGATAAATTTATTACTACAGAACTATGTAATTCAAATTCCGGACGTAAATTTTACCGTAGAACCAAAACTTTAATAATCATTTACAAAATCTATTTAATGTATCGTGTCTAATTCTGATGTTTTTTTTAAAAATCTTTATTGTTTAATTAAGATAAACACAAAAACCGTCTATGCAATCGGTAACACCGGGTAGGCATCGGTAGATCCTCACATGCGTGGGCGCACGCACAAAATGTCAACGATGGAAAGTAGAATAAACACACAAGATTGTTCTAACGTTCTTCACCGATTGCCAGCTGATCATTCATCAGTTTGCGCAATGTTATTATTGCCATTGTCATGATATAATAGTTCGCAACATTGCGCCGTATGAGCGCGCATTATGTTTTTTGTGGATGTCCAATACTGATTGTGTATTGAACCGTCGCCGCTTGTTAGGATATCCGCAGAGATCTCAGACTTTTTTCTTACGTAACTTGTGATCGGATTGTTGTGACTTGTCGTTGCCCATTGATGGTGAATGAATTTCAATAAATAACATGATTGGAGGATTGAGAAATCTTATGGATGAAAGAAACAGGTGTGCAGTTGGTTAACGGAATTTTGTTTTTTTTATGTTGTTCATTTCATTTTTTTTTATCGTAACTGAATCAAATTAGATGCATACTCGTCAATCTTTTATGATTGATAATGTCAATGAATAAAATTAGAAAAAGAAATCTTCAGATAATTTACATTTTACGTGTGGACGTTCCGAAGTGTTAATATGTAAAAAACTGATCTTATTTTGTATTAGAGATTAATTTTAAAAACGTATCAATATAGACAGATCTTTTCCACTACGAATATTTTATAAAACTCATTACAAGTACGGTTTATTCTATTTATATTTTCATAAGAAAATAGAAGAAAGTAAGTACATATTACTTCTTACTTTTCATCATTTCATTTTTAAACATATATTTTGGAAATTACGGAATTAATAACGCACACGTGATCTGGGTTTACCTTACTTATTAAGTACATGTCAAGAGTCCTCAAGAGGCGCGAACTCTCTGCTATCATATTAGATACTTAACCTACAATCGGAGTTTAGTTATACTAGGTACGTTACAAAATACCGGAATACAAAAGCCAACAATAGGATAGTTAGATTACAGGTTTGGTTCTCAGTTAAAGATTGCGATTAAAACAATTCCGCAATAGCAAAATAGCTAGAAGTGAAATCTAAACGGAACTAGGATTGATGCATCGCGGGCGCATCTGCTGCGACCGAGCTTAAAACAGTCGATCACGAGAAGAAAGCACGTCCGTATCATAGTATATTAATAAAACAGTACCACTGTTTTTATATATACACTCGACCGCAAGCAAACCCCGTCACCCGCTAGTACCTTAAAACTCTAACTTTGTTCTAAAGTACTGTCAACTTACTGTGTAATCAAGCAAGCAACACAATGCTGACGATTAGCTGATTTTTAGATAAATTTGTGATTAACGTTCTTTTTTTATAAAATGAAGATAGTCCGATTATTCTTATCACTTTTTTAGTTCTTGTCCATAGTTTTCTCAGACGTGTGTTTTCTTGATACGTTTTTTACTGCCAATTAACACAAATAGAAAAGACTCATCCTTGAAAAACTCTTGATAAATTCGTAAAAAATTATTAATCAATCAAAAATCATCAATATTCCTGTTAATTTTGATCATCATGAAAGCACTTTCTGTAGATATAACTTTGACAGTTATAAGTTTTATGTTATTTTTTATGATTGTTGAGAAAATCAAATCAGAGTTCCGTGTTAGTAAGTGACCCGATTTCTTTGCTGTCCAATGAATATTGTTTTGAACTTTTTAAAGTTACTAACATTACAGTAATTAGTGGGCTCATGGCAGTTACTCTGTGATAAACAGTGATGAAATATAATCGGTTGTATCTATTTAAATGATAGCTGATATAGAGATAAATAAAACTAGTTTTTACGGGTTAATGCACGAAACTTTATTTATTTACTAGCTGACTCGGCGAACTTCGTACCGCCCAAAAGTAATAATTTGCAATAAATTAAAATTGCGACTATAATTTGAGATTTAAACTATCCTATCTCTCAAGTTGGATCGAACTGCACATGGTGTGCGAATTTTATTATAATCGGTTCAGTGGTTTAGGAGTCCATTGAGGACAAACATTGTGACACGAGATTTATATATATTAAGATTGACGTTTCGTAGCCTTTACAGGCTTCGTCGTCAGAATAAAACTTTTATTTAATTTGTCGAGCTACCTTCGAAAGACTTTTATTGAGCGTTTAGTTATTTCATTGTTCGATTTTTTTTTAAGTTTTATTGTCTATGTAGTTATATTTACTTAATAAAGTATTTTATTTCAAATTCTTTTTTGTAATTTTGAGTTTATTTATTTGACACTAACTACCGTAAACTACCACCGGTTCCAAAATTGGGAGACAAACTCAAGAGAGGCTTTCTATCTCCTTCTTATGTTAAATTATGCAAACAAAAAGAACTATAGTATCTGATGGTCTTGCAGTGTGTGCTCGGGGTTGGGATTTTATCTCCTGTATAATAGGTTCCCAAGCTGGTGGTATATACCAACCGTCTTCCCTATTGAAATTTGGATATTTTTTAATCTCAATAGCCTCGCGCATCATTCGAGGAACGAACCGCCGCTCAGCTGCAAGGATCTGTGGTCTATCAAATCTAATGTAGTGATTTGGTCCCCCTAATGCATGTTCCCCCTGTAAAGGCTACGAAACGTCAATAAATAAATAAAGTTTTGTGCATTAACCCGTAAAAACTAGTTTTATTTAATGAGTGATGTGCGTGAAAACCTAAGAAACAAATATGATATAGAGATAGTTTGTGTCAGGAAAGGAGATAGAAAAAGTAACCATTCTTAAATGAAACTAAAACTTAATTTATTTTAAGCATAACTTTATCTGTATTTGACTTTAAACCATATTAACAAAGATATTTGGAACAGGATCAAGCTTGAGCTTGATTTTATAATATTGATGGTAGTAACCTTGTATCGCAAATTTGATTATTAATATTATATTGAGTGCTTAAATATAGATATTGAGCACTAACTTAATAATACTTATATCAATGTTTATATTATAAACTTAGTATTTGCTAATTAATTAGAGGGAAATATTTTATTAGCATTGTGTAATGTAGTCACCAAAATACTAGAATATTTTTGAATATTAATAATAAAAAGATTAATTTTTAATGAAAAAATACAACCAAATATATAAAAAAAACATTTGAAAAAACTTGGTGATAGGATATTTGTCACAAGCCACTCTATAATAAGCCACAAAATATATTTATTAGGAGACTGTAAGTTATGAATAATGGGTGTATAAATTTTAATTATCTACTCAATAATCTCATCTCAACATCAAGTTTTTTATATGATTTTTATTAGAGATAACTTTGAGATTTTGTAAAATAGCACTCGTATTTCATTCAAAAATATAAAAAAGCGATATCTGTATGTCACTTGTAAATTAGTTGGACATTTCGTCTGTGTATCTTTAAAATAATATTTAGGTTTTGAAACCATCATCCACCAAAAAAGTGTTTACAAATCTCTAGTCCATTTTATCTTATTTTAATGTTTTATGTGTGTGTCTGAAAGAACTATGAGTTTTATTTAAAGTATCGGACATAAGTAGATGTCACTCGGCTATATATATATATCCTGTCAGATAAAACATTAAATAGGAAATAAAAAACTTTATATAACGAACTATTCTCCTATCTACCTGATCTGACAGACCTACAAAATATAACACACAAAAAGTTCTAAAAATCGGTGAAATTGTTTCGGAGTAGTTCGATAACAAACAATATGATACGAGCTATATATAGAGAATTCTCGTGGTACCCGTTCACAAGGCTAGTTTAATCACAACTGTCTTAATTTATGAAAATGTCCGAACTCAAAAACCTGTTAAAAGATGACTTACTGCGCTTGGTATGCGGTATGGCTGTTCTGTGGGAAATTGCTATCAAGCCGATGTCCCATTGTCTCGCATTTGCGACATTCTATGGTGGGTCGTAAACTTCGCATCGGTTCACCGTTTTGTTGTTACATCACGATAAGGCTTTTTTAAAGGGTTCCGTGGTCAATAAGAAAGCCATCAAATTTAGCCACCTCTACCGTTTTTTGGTGCAAGAACTCTTAGTTAGTAAGTGGTAATTTGACATTGGCACTTATCACACTGAGGAAGTGGTAAAATTAAAAAGGGATAAAATATTGCTCGTTTATTTTAGAAAGATCGTTCGTGTTTTTACAGGTGTGTGATTTTTTACGCTATTGTATAGCTTTTATCCCGTGCTTTGAGCGCGGGGACCGAATCAAAAAATTCTGCAACGAAACAACCTTACGAGAGTGCATATACCAATAGAACACAATTTCATTCATCTCCATTCTATTATCAATCTAAATGGCGCAGCGTGTAAAATTTTAGCCACGGGATTAACGTTCGATGCATCACTGCGGTCATCTGTTCAAATCCCGCACTTGTATTTTTTATTTTTTATTATTATTTTTTTCCTTTTTTTATATATTTGTTTAAGACCCCAGCACCTGCTCTTATTTTTATTTGTCTCCCTTTTATTTAGACTTTATAATTAAAATTTTTGGACTAAAGATGGTAAAACTGTGGAGCTTGTGGAAGTCTTTTGGCGCCGGGCAATGCTGTTGTTTACTGTGCTTGCCCAATAAAATATAATAAGGCCTGCCTCGCCATCCCGGAAAAGTAGATCGGCGGGTTGCCCTAAGAGAGGGGCGTCAGGGTGGAGCAGAGCGTCACCATGGTGGGCGGCTGGTGCAGCTGGGAGTGACTCTCGACAGGCGCGCCGCCAGCTGCGCGAAGACCTCTTGACGGACACGTGTGCGCCGCAGGGTCACTGTTGCGGAGGGTCACGGATTCAGAGGACGGCGTCTCAGACAGTGCGAGCGGCCCGCCGGCCACCGCCGTGGGGGCCGGCTCTCGGGTCTATAGCAACGAGCGCCTCACGCGCGCCAACCGCCAGCTTATATAACTCCAAGCAGACCCTGCCAGAATATCAGCGCTGGCGCGACACATGTCGTATCAGCTAACGCTGAGGCAGGGTCCTGGTTAGCCCTTACTATATGAGTTCCTTTTAACATGTTGTATTTTTTAAGAGTTTACAAAAATTATGTTCTTTCTTTGTTTCTTTCTTTTCACAATCCCCCAGCGTGCTTTATGGCCGCGTCCACGAATGAGTTTAAGCCCGTGACTAGTTGAACCTTAACGTGCATGTATATGATGGTACGACTGTACGAAGCTCGCATGTAAGATTATAAAAATATATTAAACAATATTAACTTCTCATTTATTCAATAAAAGAAAAGAAAAAGTTTTCTTATCGGTCACCAGGCTCAAAAAGTGAATTAATATCAAAGAAAAAAAATACTGCATAAATTAAATAAATAAATAATTATAATTGCATAAAAATGCTATGCAATAGCTTTACCACGGCAGTCCCCGAGTACCATACGTTTTTTGAAGTTATACTTCTTTAGGCGCGTTATGAAAAAATGATGAGAGTGAAATTTTAAGATGCGCGCGCATTACTGTAACACAAAATTTTAACAGCATGAAGTTGGTCGCTTTAGCGACCAACTTCATGCGTTACTTTTGTGTTTACCGTATATTAAGAAAATCTACCAACAAAATAGAAATAGAATCTCTATTTTGTGGGTGCTAACGACTGCATTGTGAAGGCCTATCAAAAGTATTTATTAATCTGGAACAACGGAACCAAAGCACGATTCAGGAGACTACAGCGCCATCTCTTGACCACTGGTGTAGTAGAACCAAAAACCACATCTTTATTTTTTGTAATAAAGTAACAGATAAAGGTATATTTATAATATTTATCCACATGTTTCTAGTTTGTATATTCGGAATACGTGTTTGAGTTTCATACAAGTGCAAATCACATATGTTCTAATAAATTATATTCAGTAGCGATTTTAATTGAATATTTTGATTATTTATTTATTTTTTCAAATTAAAACTGAACTTTATTGACTGTGTCCTTTTCCAGAATTTTTATTAATTTATTGTAATTAATTATTTGCATGCAATTAAAAACTAATTTTAAACGATGCCAAAGAAGGATAACTTCTCACGCGCCTACATAAGTACACGCACCCATTTTTTTTATTTAGAGATCCCTTTGAAAAATTGTTAGATTTAATAGCCACTTCATATTGAATGTGATAAAATTCAGGACTGCGGTAAAAACTACCACAGTCGAGTCGGTTTTAGGAGTTGACGAACGAGTAATATTCGTAATGTTTATAATTAGCATGATAGATAAGCATATTTGTCTCGCCTGATGGCATGCCTACCTACTCTAACCCCATCGCTTTCTCGGTGCAGCTTTAGAAACTTACTTTATTAGTGACAGAAATAAAACACTCCTAAATAAAGCATAACAGATTCAACAACGAATAAAGGGCTGATGGCGCAAGTGGTTAGCGCATTCGCCTGTGATCGTTGAAGTTAAGCAACTTTCGCAGTGGTCGGTCATTGGATGGGTGACCAAAAATATACTATCTTGAGTTCCTCCGTGCTTCGGAAGGCACATTAAGCCGTTGGTACCGGCTGCATCTGCAGTCGTTAGCACCCGCCAATCCGCACTGGGCCCGCGTGGTGGGTCATGGCCCAATCTCCCTATTCCATCCGTAGGGAAGGCCTGTACCCCAGCAGTGGGGACATTAATAGGCTGATGATGATGATGAAAGGGCTGATTTCTCGAACACTGGATAAAATTTATCTGTCTGGACCGACAGATGGATACGGACAAAATAAAGAGTTGATTGTGTTAATTGGTGTTATGTGTCGGATGACATCTTTCTACATTTGACTGTGTATTAATAATTTATTGAAAAGTTAAGTTTTATACGAGTTTTGAAAAATCGGCCAGTCGTAAACGTTTTCCAAAATACTTTTATTTAGATCGATAATACATTTATAATTATTTAAAACAAACTTTGACTATAGGAACGTGTTTATGATTGTACTCGTAGTAGGAAAAGTCTAGATACCTATGTATTGTATTCTTTTTTTCATTAAACAGTACCTATTAATGTTATGAAATAGGTAAATTGATATATGACTTACAACTACGGAACCCTACATTGCGCATGGATTCGAACTTGACAAGTTTTTTTTGCTCCGAACTTGTTTATTGAATACCCGTTACGGTGCGCTGTTGAATTAAGTCGTGTTTATTGCAAAATTGCTTGTAAAATTAAATCTGTTAAAGTTTATCCTTTTCATGTGACTACCATATTGAGGAGTTTTTATTGAAATTTAACAAGTGGGTCGGCTTATTAGGTAGAACTCTCAGATAATGAGATGGTGTTGTGTTAGCTATGTTATTACTTTAATTACAGAAAATACGTTATATTAACGTAGTTAACGACCTCCGTGGCCGAGTGGTTTATTGTGTTTAGGGTTTCAAGGTGTCGCCTTCTCGAGAGGTCCCGAAGCAGATGTTAGTGTGATGAATACGAGCATTTGTAGTTAAGTCATGGATGTTTAATATGTATTTCTATATAAATATACTTATATATGTACAGTATATGTATTCAATCCGTTTAACCTAGTATTTCATAACACAAACCTACAGTGCTTACTTTGGGGCTAGGCTAATTGGTGTGAGTGTTGCAAATATTTATTTATAATTGTTGAGAGATAATTTTAGTGCATGTGTATTTCATACAATAGGGTAAAGTTAAATCATATTATTTATTCCGTCAGTTAGATTATCAAAAAATAATGAACATGTATTTTTTTGTATTGTCAAACTATCAAAACGTTACATAGATAAAGCTCATCTAAGTTTAAGAGTCAGAGCAGGTGTCGTCACTTCTAAGTATAATTAGTACCAAGACGTGACGTCATGCGACATTTCAAATTAATATATCGGAGTAATGTTTGATAGACTAAGAATAAAAGTTAGTCATTATTTCTATTACGATTTCGGGTTCAAAATGAGATGTGTGGGTGAAAAATATGAGTTCCATACCCTCATATGGAACTCTATTATTTCTAAGTTTCGGTTGTCCCATTCGTAACGAATTTATCTCAGAAACAGTAATGTGGGAGGGAAGAGTGAGAATGACTGTAGCTACCAGAGGAAAAGAAAAAAAAAACATGATATTTCGGCTTGAAATTGTATGAATCGTCAATGGTATGGGTCATCATCATCATCATCATCAGCCTATTAATGTCCCCACTGCTGGGGCACAGACCTTCCCTATGGATGGAATAGGGAGATTGGGCCATGACCCCCTTCGCGGGCCAGATGCAGCTGGGACCAACGGCTTAACATGCCTTCCGAAGCACGGAGGAGCTCGAGGTAGTAAATTTTTGGTCACCCATCCAATGACCGACCACTGCGAAAGTTGCTTAACTTTTAGCAGCCGAACGCGCTAACCACTTGCGCCATCGAATTCCTCCTCGCCAATGGGTCACATCGGTGGAAATCGGACGCACTTGGCCTGTATCTTTTTATGCAAATGTTAACAATAAAAATCTGTTATAGATAGATAGAATATAATATACCATACAACATCATTTATGAACAATTGAAATATTAAAGATTATCAGCTCCTTCGATTGTACGATCAATTTTATAATTAATATGTTAACAAAGTTTTCCTCTCTTGAAACTGTAGAGGAGTTTAAAGTATTTATTTAATTGCTTAGTAAATGTCCAAGCAATCGCAACCTTGTTAATTATTTTTTGCCCGTAAGAAGAAGTAACTAACATATACCATTAACATTTATTTAAAATTTGGGTGATGAACGACTCTTCGACGAAGCAAGGCTAAGCGTTTTGCTAAAATACGGTTTGACGGATCTTCCTATAGGCATCAGACCGGTACAGAAAGGTCAAACGCCAAATTTAGTTATTGTTTTACGAGACATTACGATTTAACAAGAAAAAAATGTTAATTAACAGGTTTTTCGTCAATAAACTGTGGTTTTGCTGTTGATTGCGGAGCTTAACCTTTCGTTTCATTAGGCGTGCATTAAAATCAGATTGTGTATTAAAATTTATATTAGTTTGAAAAAAGCATTTTTGTGAACTAGAAATGGTCAAAAAGTTATTGTCTAATGTAGTAGCTTCTAGTTAGATAGCGCTATGGCTTCGTGCCCGAGAATTTCAAAATACGAAAACCATTTTCCCTGTAGTTTTTTGCTTTAATCAATGAGAGGTTGCTTATTGAAACTTAGTGTCGCCGCACACGGGCCACACGCCACAGCCACAGACGCCGCCACGAGAAGCTAGAAGCGGTTACTAAAGTGGCTGATACGCGCGACAGCGGCCGACTAAGGCAAGGGAGAGAGGGATGGGGAATCGCGCGAGTGACGTGTGGCGGCGTTTTGTATCGGCGCATTCAGTGGCCGGTGCGGGCCACAATAAGCAACGACGATTTGTAGCGTGTGGCGGCCACCGGTGTACCGTGTGTGGCGAGTCCATATGAAATGTATGAAAACTACAAGAAATATGCCGGTGTCGGTGTTTTGTGGTTGTGGTCGGTGACCCGTGTGCGGCGACACTTAACGTCCTGTTTTTAACGACAAATTAGTACCTAATAACCTTTCGGTGGTGTTGTATTTCTGCTGCTGAGCAGGGTTCCAGGGCTCTACGGGGTTGGGTTCAAGACAGCTACGCGAGGATGGCTGGTGCGGCACATCTACTGCCGCATCATCTATCTTCGTGACTGGACTCCACCTTTACATAAGATAAGGTTCCAACCTTATATAATAGTATGTTATGTGTTAACTCGTAGCGCTTTATATAAAAAAAAACCTAATGATCTTTACACACTTGATTTTTAATGTGTTGAAATAAAAACTTATTTAAAATAACAAAAATTATGTTATTTAATCAAGCTGCAATTTTTTGCTTTGTCTATGAATATGTTTGAATATACTCGTGTGTATCTATTTTTACATTTTTGCTTCCGTGAATACTAATCATTTAATAAAATACTTTAAAAGCTCTTTAAACTTGAAATGCGATAGAAAAAATTCCAACTCGCAGCTTACCTAGCCTAACATTTAGAAAGATTAGACTTAAGGTTTTAACACAAGTAAATAAATATTTAGGAAGCGGTTATGACAGCATCTCTAAGTTGTTATCGTCGGTTTTTTTAATTAGAACTGGTAATAGATTAAGGTTAAGGTCTCGTTAAGGCTAAGAAGTCGTCATCTCATTATATAAAAATTAATTTAATAAAGATTTATAATGAAATAGCGGGTTCGTGCGACTTGGCCTGCGTGAAAAAATTGGCTTATTTAAATACTTACTATTGTTTTTTCATATTGAAAGGGTGGAAAGACATACCATCTAGATAAACATCTCGACATAAAAATATATTAATATTGACAAATTCTAGACTAAAACTACCATCACCAAGCACATTTAAATATATAACAAATTGCCTAATACAATAATAAATGAAAATAATTACTTGACATTTATAAATAAGTTAAAGGAATTTCTGATTAAAAAATGTTATTATAATGTAAATGAATATTTTAATGATAAAATCAGTAATTATTAATGTACATTTACAAATAAGTAATTGATATTTTTTATCTTATTGCAATAATTTTATTATTAATTATAAATATTTTTTTATTTGTGAAATTGCAAAAATGAAAAAAAGCTTATGCACTCCTGATAGTAAGCGGCACAATCCTATTGACGCTTGCGATATTTAAAATATGATTTACGCCGTTGCCTACCCAGATCCAATCCCGTACCCCGTGAAGTCCTGGAACCTTACCTAATGACAGAAACACAACCGTCACAACACCACCAAAAGCTAGTGTTATTTAAGTGTAATCTTCTGTAAGGTCTGTTAACTCCCCGGAGGAGCGTTCCGATACAAATAGTAAAGCCGCTACCCGCTAATACTCTCCTAAACATCTCTCTTGTTACAACGAAAAATATTTAACTTGTTACCGACTACTAGATTTGGTAACATTTTGTACGTTATATTTGCTTTGCTTGCCACTGTAAGTAAGTAAGCTATTGCAAGAATATGCCGTAAGTTTCGCAAGCGGTACGTCAACAAATCAATATCTGCAAATATTGAGTAAAGTTTGATGATATTACGGTAGGTTCGAATGTCGTTCAGGTACAAATATGAGAAACTTGACTTATTTTGCTATTTGTGTTATTATAAGAGACATCAGTTAGCTGTCAAGGTTTCGGGGATATATTTGGTAGAATTTTATTTTATTAGAATCATAAGGTATAATAATTAAATCCAAAAATTCGATTTCGATGAGTGTAATTTCTCAATTGTTATAATTATTATGTTTATTTTACATATAAATAAAAAATTTAAAATAAAATTTATTGCACTTCTTTATTGAACATAATAATTAAAAATCAGAGCAATTACACTCATCTATATTGTGATAAATTTCACACGCGAGTTTTAATCGAACTATTTAAATCCATACTCCCATATTAATATTATAAATGTCAAAGTGTGTCTGTCTATCTGTGTGTCTGTCTGTTAGCCTTTCACGCTTAAACGATTTAACCGATTAAGATGAAATTTGATATAGATATAGGTATAGTTCCAGGAAAGAACATAGGGTAGCTTTTATCCCAGATGTCATCCTTGAAGGAGGTGAAAATGGGGTTGGAAATTTGTATGAGAAACCAATTTTTCTACACAAACGAATACGTAGGCATTTATTAGTGTACTGTTTGGCGATATAGCGACAAGTTAACGCATATTATGTTTCTAAAACAGAGCTAAAATAAATCTATAGCAAATAATAAAGGTTTTTTTTGCTATAGATCGTTAATTTGAGCACTGTTTTAAAAACAAACTTTTTTCTTCAACTTTTAATTAAAACGGATATTAGCTCCTACTGTGAATATGTTTGAATATTAATAATGGATATAAGTTACGAAATGGGGTAATATAAATTTAAATAATGGTTAGGTTCTCCTCTATGTGACATCATCGAGCCAGCTCTTGTTTTTAGCTGAACTTGCAAAGAAGATAAATAAATAAAAAAAATTGTGAGTGGGACTCGAATACAAAGTATAATTTATTTATTTATTAGGTTTTCATGCACAACTGCTTCATTTCATGCACTGAATCATTTGTTTCTGACGTTTCGTATCCTTTTCAGGCTGCGTCGTCAGAAATGTGGACGACTTATGTTCAGAATAATTCTGACGATGTAGCCTGAAAATGATGCGTATCGTTTTAAACAAATAAATCAGTGCATCTATACCATTAAAACTTTCATTTCATTAATTTCATTTCTAAAGAGATTTTTTAAAATGGGTCAAAATGAGTCAGTCGGTGTATCCTTTTCTCTCTTTACATAATCGTAATAGTATAGACTATAGATAGTATACAATACATATAAAAGTATATAATAATAAATATATGTTGAAGGAGATATAGATATATATTCGGTAAACGAAAGACTGTTCCAACATGCCCAGTTGTCACTCACATGTCAAATTATGAAATTTAAGCTTAATAGTATTTAATTAAATACAAATCAGAGCAAATCTGCTGAAAACAAAATCCACTTGGTCAGGGGCTTGTATCTACTTGGTCGGGGTCGTGGATGATCTCCCATACAAACTTTGACACGAAATTTAGAAATTTTTTGAGGGAGATTGTAATTCTTTTTTGTATATTATAAATGTAAATCTATTAAATAATGTTTATGCAAATATCTGAAAGCTTAGATTCCATTTAGATCAATCTATAAGAATTATTGTAGCGATCCTGTGCGCATGTAATACGCACATAGTTCTGAGTCAATGACTCAAGTGTATTAACAAAAGCTAGTTGTTTACACATGTTAAAATAATGGCACGGACCACTTTCGTTTTCGGACGACGAGCGAGACGAATCTCTTTAGTGAGCCCAGTGTGTGTTTTTGAATACTAAAAACCGTTAAAGTACTTGTACCTACGATTTTTTTCTATATAGAGTTTTAGTTCACTAGGTTCCGCTCATTGAATGTCATAAATCGATCGAGTGAGTACTCCAGAGTTGATTTTTTTATGACCTCCGTGGCCGAGTGGTTTGTACGACGGGTTTCAAGGTGTCGCCTACTCAAGGGGTCCCGGGTTTGAATCCCGGTGGGGGCAGATGTTTGTCACATTTTGATCACCTATTCAATGAACGACCATTGCGAAAGTTGCTTAACTTCCACGATTGCAGGCCGAACGCACTATTTACCTGAGCCATCGAACTATTATAAATACCTTAAGGAAGAGCTATAATCATTACATATTTTTAAATTCTAAACACAAAAAAAAACAACGATTAGTTTCTAAATAATCAAAAAACAAAACCGCAATAGGTTTATTCAACCATAGCGACTGGATATTATTATTTCTGATATTTTGAACATAATAGTGTCTATAACGTGACTAGGATATGGAAATTAATTAACCGGTGTTTAGTTACATCATTGATTTACAAGATACAAGGATTTCGTGCGCCCACGCATTTAATTTAAGAGACGCGCATGCTTACCATCTTCTAGGGCGGGCCCAACAATTACCTACAGATATCTACAAATTCAATGAATTTATATTTGAAGAACATTACAAGCATGAGTGAAAATTGTTCTTCTTGATACTTAACCCACACCTGACTGACGAAGCTTCGAGTGACTTGTTACACAAATGCGTTAAAATTCACGTGCGAAATTTTAAATAAGTATGCTCCTACAGCTGCACATACAAATTAATCGTATTCTAAAACCTCTTTCAGCGTGTCGAATAATCGCCAGTCAAGCTTAGAATTAGCTCGATGGCGCAGGTGGTTAGCACGTTCGCTGCCATCGTTAAACTTCTGCCAATGTAATTTTTTTTAACACCATTTAGCCTAGCCCCAAACTAAGCACTGGGGTAACGGATAGAATACAAATGCAGCATATATATAAGTATATATAGAAATACATATTAAACATCCATGACTGGAGTACAAATGCTCGTGTTCATTGATGATGAAAACAAACATCTGCCCCCACCGGGATTCGAACCCGGGACCTCTCGAGTCGGCGACACCATGAAACCCGGCGTACAAACCACTCGGCCACGGAGGTCGTCATTGGGTGGGTGACCAAAAATCTTCTATCTTTAGTTCCTCCGTGCTTCGTAAGGCACGTTAAGCCCGTTGGTCCCGGCTGCATCTGCAGTCGTTAGCGCCCATCAATCCGCACTGGGCCCGCGTGGTGGGGACATTAATTGGTTGATGATGAAGAAGCTTAGAATAATAGAATTCATAACCTTTTTTTATGTTAAAAGGGTGGCATACAAGCAAATGTCCCGCCTGATGGTAAACGGCCACCATAGCTTACAGACACTTGCGCCTTTGCCTACCCTAACCCGAACCCTACTCCGTGAAGCCTTGGAACCTTACTCACCGACAGAAACACAACACCACCAAAAGGTAGAGTTAAGTCTTCTGTAAGGTGGAGGTTACTTCCCCAGACGGCCGCTCCAATTCGAGCGGGAAATCCTTTATGTCCTACCTCTCTTATTAAGTGTCACCGCACACGGGCCACACGCCACAGGCACAAACGCCGCCACGAGAAGCTAGAAGCGGCTACTAAAGTGGCTGAAGCGCGCGACAGCGGCCGACTAAAGTAAGGGAGAGAGGTTTTGTATCCGGTAAGTGGCCGGTGCGGGCCACAAGAAGCGAGCAACGACGATTTGTAGCGTGTGGCGGCCATCGGCGTACCATGTGTGGCGAGTCCATATAAAATGTATAAAAACTACAAGAAATATGCCGGTGGCACTAAGTTGTCTTTATATTAATTATTCTTCAGTTCTGAAATATAATGGAACTATTTCGACTTTCAGTTTGAAAATGCGACCAGTTTTTGGGTTAATTTATTCTTTGAACTGAATTTAGTGTTTTTTTGTTAATTTGATTCAATCAATGCAATTATATTAATGAAATAATTAGCACAGAAGATTGCTTCCTCATATTTTCAATTGTACAGTCGTAGAGGTGTGATATTTCAAAATTCTTAATAGATTATTGTTGATGATGACTGACCGATTCTTCAATTAGCATCGCTCCGATAATTGGCTAATTAAGAAACTTTAAGGAATTCAAGTTTATAATCGATCTTCCGTCGAAAAATACTAGTTTTGAAATAATCGGTAGAAAAGCTTAGATAATGCGCGGTGATTACACTGCTTCAGATTGAGAAAGTTTGTAGAAATTCGTGAATTCCAGTCTTCGGCTATATAAGTAGTTGTTTAAACAGTGTTTAGGTAGTTAGAGATTTTGTGATGATCGCTTCTGAGAGGGTGCCATTAGTTCAGTTATTTTTATGACATTGTTATACAAATTTTTTTTTTTTTTTTATTGTACATGGTTTTTAATATTTTTGGAAATATCCCAATCGCGACCTATGAAATTTGAATTCAAGTCTTCCTTTCTCGTCTTGATCCTCAAACTGTGTAAATCTAGGTGAACAATAAATGCTTTGTTTCACCTGATTGTTGCATGATTCTCCAAACATAAAACTAAATTAGACAGAAGTATGGTATTTATTATTAATAATTAATAGGAGGGACGGTTAAATTTAATTTTAAGTTAAGAGAATAATCATGATCATTACAGAATCATTGTTATACTTAGGACAAAATATGGCATTTTTTTATTTAGTACTCTCTTCTACATCTGAGTTTGTAAGTTACAATAAAAAAGTATTAAAATATACACAAAAACAACAAACAAACGTGCTTCCTGAAATATGTCAAAGAGTCAGGGTTCAGGGCTTTCTCACGCACTCGGAACGCAACCGAATAATCGGCTAATGATTTCACAATCATCGAAAACGATCGATGATCAAATTACACGTTGCATGCGGTACCGATTATTCTATTCGATTAGTCTGTAATTAAGGTAATCTCGTAGACTTGACATTCGTTGCATAATTTTGCGTTTGTTGTTAAGTCGGTATATTTATATAAAAATAATTTATTGGTAATGCTGATGAGAAGTTTTTGATAATATCACGTGGAGAATAGTACATCTGTTTATAGCGTAACTAGCTTTTGCCCGCGGATTCGATCGCGTTAGATATGATTTTAAGTGAATATATGAATGTCAAACCCAGTCTCACTCAGTTAAAAAATCTACAAAATTGCCTTTTTTCTTAAAGGGTTAAACTCACGATCTTGGCGCTCCTTACAAACTTTGAACCCTGTTTCACCCCTGTACGGGGTGAGTTTTAGAAAATCTATTCTTTATGCATGCGTACATCTTAATAACTATATGTGTGCCGTTCAGTAGTTTGAGCTGTACGTTGATAAATAGTTGCTTTTTTAGGGTTCCGTAGTCCTGACAAGGAACCCTTATAGTTTCGTCATATCCGTCTATCTGCTCGTCCCCGGTTTTGCTTGGAGACTGTTAGTACTAGAGAGCTGTAATTTTGTGGAGAACGCAATGATGCCGATAAAATGGTAAAATGAAATTTTGAAAAATATTTTTTTAGGGTAGCTCCCCTACGTGACAAGCTGGAGACGATTTTATTTTTTCATCGTCTACCTCATCATGTGGGTTATCCTTGAATAGGTCGTTTAAAATTATCTAGGGGTTCCTAAGACTATTTTTCGATTGAGAGGTAATCGCACGGTCAGCCACGGGCCTGCCTGCCAAGGTTTGGGAAATATTGAACTTTAAAGTGCTAATTTTAGTTGAAGGGTGTCCCCCCAACCCTCTAAAAGCTAAACTATTATCTTGAAAAACCTGGCAAAATTCATGATAAAAGATTTCGTGATCTTTTAAGGATAATTATTACGGTTAAAATAGATTTGGTAGTTTGTGAGTAATAGTCGTTCAACTTATGTATTAAAAAAAAAATTAACTAAAAAGAAGTAATTCCTTAAAATATCGACTCCTTCCAAAATATATTGTGGTGACGACGAGCAACTACGGAACTTTACACTGTTCGTGGCACGACACGCACTTGGCCGGTTTCCTTTTATATAAACAAAATATCAATTATAAAGGGGTACATAGGCTGACTCTGTTTATAAATAAAATATGTACGTACTTAGTAGTAGTTGAGAGATTCAAATGAACAGTTTTTTACGATAATTTTAATAAAAAAAAATATCTCTGAAATGGCTGAATTCATTCACCACATGATAAGCCATGTAAACAACGCAAAATTGTTCTAAGAGTTTCATTTTCTGAGCGAACAAAATGTTTGCTTTCTCGGAACTGTTTTGAGCATTAGTTTCAATTATATTAAACCCATTAGGTTCTAGTGGCTCCAAACGGTGAGGAGACTCCCTCCGTGGGGAGATGCCATCCGCCCGGAATATCTCTAGAGGCACTCGCTAACTCTCGGCTCAAGGTCCCAGGATCTCGCCGTCCCCAAACCTGGTGACATAGTTAAAGGTCATCTGCGACTAAGGACTACCTTCCCGGATTTGCCCGGACATGTCCGGACGTTTTGCCTCTTGTCGGGACTTTGTCCGGCTTTTTAATCTGTCCGGATTTTATTAATTAGATGGAATATGATTAAAACTACTTATTAAGTAATACCAAATAATATTTATTAAGTGCTCATTAATTTAAAGCAAAATATAAATCATCTTTAAAAATTCCCTCGCCCTCGCGATGCGAGCGTCTGCTACCACGCGTTAATATCACTGAAACTAAGTGAGTGATGTTTGCATTTTGTGACTGAAATGTCCGGCTTTTTGTCGGGACTTTGCAAAATTTTAAATAGTAAATCTGCGACCAACAGCATACACACTCAAAAAAAAATTATATATTAAAATTCAAAATTTGTTTAATCAAATACGAATATCATTAATTCAAAAGAGAAGCGGTATTGAGAAAGTTGAAACAGGTTTTTTAAAAGTTATATTATTACGATTTAATACTATTAAAAATATCACCGTTTGTAACTGCTCGGCCTTCAAAACTGATTGATTTTAATTTGGAAAGTATTTGAATCCTTATATTAGCCTTATTCAAATTAAACAGTACTTATGATTCAAATACATCCTCCAGACACGTATTGTTAGGTCATTTAGTGACGCTAACAGCGGTAATGGTTACAATTTAAAATTGAAAACCACTTACAAGGAATTTAAGCGCATTATTATTCTGGTATTGTTCGAAAATTCCTCCGTTATCATATACCGAGATGGACAAGATCAATCGATCTTTCGGCCTTAAGATGTTAACATGAATGGATGCGGAAAACGGATGCGTAGCAAAAGTGAATGGTGAATGATTGATTAAAATTTTTAAATGCTAGCACAATATGGTTATGAATTAAAAACGCTCTGATGCTTATTAAGTTCCTAACCAACTTGAGTCTGCTAGTCAATAGTCTAAATGCTGTAAAACAGCATCTTATGTAAAATATGTCGCATGGAGATAATTTTCTACTTGCATTTTGAGAATATGGCTACGTGCTCAGGAAAGTTTACATTACTCCGAAAATATATCTATTTAAATACAGTAAATCTTATGGGCTGGAGGTAAATCCGGCTAAATCAAACAGTATCATTAATGGAAGCTCCAGGATGATCGCCAAAATTGACTAGCAATCACTTCACACATCACACACCCAAAATTCATCTCACTGGCACCATCATTCCGTTCAGCATCTCAGTTAAAAACTTAGGTTTAACCATTGACAATTGTATGAGTTGCGGTCCCCAGATGCAAGTGCTCAGCCGTAAACTGTTTGTTTCCGCAGCTTCGCTGAAGAGACTACGCAATTCCCTACCACCAAAATTTCCCTACCACCGACTCTGTTACTTCCTATTCTCGATTATGCTAACGTCTGCTATCTAGATCTCACGGAGGACCAGCTTGACAAACTTGAGCGGCTTCAGAACTTCTGTATTCGATTCATATTTGGCCTGCGCAAATATGATCATGTATTTCAATTTCGTTTACAGCTCAAGTGGCTACCTATTCGCCTTCGCCGGAATACACACATCCTTACTCTTCTGTATAACATACTGTTCAATCCTTTGTCCCCACGCTATCTTAAGGAATGTTTTAATTTCCTTACATTTCGAACACATTGTCCCTAAGGTCATCAGAAAATCTCGCTCTCATTACTCCTGTTCACTGTACAACTTTTTATGGCCGTTCTTTCGCAGTACAAGCCGTTCGTCTATGAAATGCTCTTCCAGTTTCCATAAGACGTGCAAAATCTATCCACATTTTCAAAAACCTTGCTAGATCTCACTATATGTCCTTGTAATCCTTCCATATTTGTTGATCTTAGCTGAATGAATTAGACATAGGTATGTATGTATTTGTGTATATATTTATATATTTGTATGTATATATATTTATGTATATGACTATGTATGTATTCTTGTAGGTATATAATTATATGTATGAATTGTTTTATATACTTATTTTGATTATTTGTTAGATTGATTTTATATTGTTTTGTAGTTAATTACACCGCCGTCTCTCCAGCTTCTTTCCTGTCCTCTCCATCCTAAGGTTCTGGAAGAGATCGCTCTTAGCGATAAGACAGCCCATTATTACACTGTATTCTTTAATTATGTACTTCATGTTTTATGTTTTCTGTGGTGTAAAAATAAAGAGTTTTGTATTGTATTGTATTGTATTGTAAATACAATATTATATATAATTTGCTATAAAACCATCTGAAAACGTCAGAATTTGATAAATTTTACAATTTCACACACAGTATTCCTGTATGTTAATCTGGCTCAAAAGAAACAATACTCTTTATCATGGTAAATCATTGCCAGACAATTTCAAAATTCCATTCAAAGAAAGTAGGAGGCAGGGGTTAATTTCTTTCAAAAAGCTTTCTGAGCGGTAAAGTTTTTAGAAAAAACTTTTTACACACAGTAACATTCATCAAAATACTACCCAAATCAAGTTACTTTGTTAACGCTAAGCAACCCTGACGAGTAAATAAAAACAATGGCGTAAATACTCTTGAAAATGTTAGAGTTTATCGAAGTGTTCGCGCGTGGGATCCCACTAATTTGTTGCTGCTTGCCCAACTCATTGTTGTTTACAGTGAGAAATTGTTAACGTTAATAACGCGGGTCTACGCGATGACTGAGCCGATATAAATTATTGTTTCAGTCAATGTCTTAAGGAGTATTGCCAAAATTTGGGCAATAGAAATAGTTGCAGGTGGGATATTATTTCAATGATTTTCTATTAGGAAAATCGGGAAATCTCTCAGAATTGCATTTAAATTTAGCGCAACTAAAACGTTAATTCGTTCATTGTTGACATGCTAGATGTCAATCACAAATAAATCAGGATTTTTAGAGATGGATGGTTCAATTCTTCACCTACATCTTAGAGTAGAATCATTTGTAACAGATTAATTCGTTTTATAAATAGATTCAAATAAGTACTTGCCCCGATAAAAACCGAATAATAAATATTAAAGAACAGAAAAACTCATTTAATGCATTGTTGTCACTCAAGTGATTTAATTTCATGCAAGTAAACCTATATCATTTCTTCTTGCTACTTCATTCTAAGCAACGAACGCATATGCGCAATACTATGAATGAAATTCTTACGTAAATTCATTACACGTGTAAAATCTTCATTAAGAACAAAGAAATTTGGTGACACATTTCTTTGTCGTAATATTCGCAAGTGGATTTCTTTGCCCGAGCACGTGTTTCCCCCTTCCTACAATCCTCGACTGACGCTAATGATTCTGCTGCCTTCGCCAAGTTACCCTCCAGCTTTCATGCTTGTCGGGAAGAGCTTCTCATGCATTCCACACACACACACATATACATATATATATATATACAGACGTCCCACGGCTACCTCACGGAGGGAAAGTTTGTTAAATATTGAAGATAGGATATTTTACTGAAGGAAGACATCATTTTATTTTTAATAATAATTAGAACAGCACATTTTAACTACCTTTGAGGTGTATCCGATTTTATATTAGTTTGTGTTAAATAATTTTAAATAAAATGTTAAATTAAATTACTTTGCTTTCATTTAAAATGCTATGTTATTTAGAAAAAAATAATCCTTATGATTAACACTTTCGATGGCTATCATAAAATATGCTGTTTATTTTTTCAAAATTTCACGAGTTTGATTCCCAGTTGTAGCAGGCGATTTTAACAAAATCTGTGAAAATGCATTTCTAGTTATTATTGAAAATAAAATAGCCGTGGGACACCCTGTATATACAATATATAACATAGTCGTGTAACGCATTGCCGTATCATCTTTTCCATAGGATTTTTTCATTTAAAGACAGTCCGAAAAAAAGATTCACGTCAAAAAAAATACTGATGATGCTTATAATATTCTTAAGGCGTAAACAATAATCTAAGGTTATATTTTTTAGGAAGAGTGTAATAATTAAAAGCTTCCTGTTCATTAATAATTGCACTCCAATGTTGCGGTACCATTGTGGTCAGGAGTACCTATGGCCAACGGAGCACCCGAGACTAATATATTATAGTGAAACAATGGTGGACTGGCGACGTGCCGCGGCTTTGTCTGCCTCTTCTCACGGAAGAAACAGACAGTGATGGCATACTTACCTACATTGTTTTATTGCGTTATTCCAATAAATAACGCATGTAAAGTGTGTTTCTAACCTTTTTTCGGGTGGCAAATATGATTTTTGATTATTTTGAAAATTGAAAAATGATTTTTTGAACTAAAATAATCATGTGAACAGTGGAAAGGCAAAATCGCATATACGTCATTTTGGTCGAAAATGAGTTCTATATATCATGATTGTAATGATTTACATAGAAATTAGTATTCTTTTCTATATTTCTGTCTATCTTTAAACCTACGTCTTTCTTCATCATATTTATTCCCCAGCTAAAAATATCTTTATGGCCAAACTCTTGTGTCATACCAAAGCTAATAAAGTTTTAACCAATATTTTGCACCTTCAAAATAATATAGACCTAGGGCAAAAAATAGGCTTGGTCTCTTTTTCTCAAAACGTAGAAGGTGTTTTTTACAGCATTACAAAATTTTCAGTTGGGTCCCTTTCATTGTGAGGGTACAATTTATCGATTTGTAGTTATGCGGTATACAGTCTTTGCGGTCAATTATCACCCATAATGACCAGTGGTTAAGGTCCATGGGAAATTCCTTTTATAACTATGTAGCCTTGAACTCTCGTTACGAAACAGTGTTACGAAAGTTGCGCTCGGTAATCCCACTGCCTTATGTCAGATCACAGACGCATCCATTGACCCGCTGACTCGGATACAAAAGAATGGCAGTAAACAAGAAACATTATCATTATAATTCTTTATTAACTTAAGATTCGATGAAGAGTTTTAATATTGTTATTGAATTTGAACAGACATAAAGTTTTTGTTTCACGTATACCAATAAATTTAATTACTTTTTATTTATAGTTTTAAGCGAGTGCTTATCATTATTTAAAGGAAACAATGTAATATGTTTTCGATGTTCGAAACATTAAAATTTCATAAATATACTGAGAAGCAACAGTCATTTTAACGGTTTCTTTAATTTTTTCTCTTAAAGAGTCTCTAGTCTTGTAAATTGATCGACCAGCCCGCTTTTGCAGCACACAGCACAGAAAACTCATCTCTCTACTGAACAACAAATCAAAACGTGCTCAAAACCTTTTGAAGTTCATTAGTTTAACACAGATCTTCTATTAGGTCCAGTGACCCATCACTGAGCAATCAATGCTCCATGCGACAGTGCATTATGCAATAAGCACGTAACACATCTTCACAGACGCTTTCTAGCGACCCCTGACATTAATACTTGTGCCAGTATCATAGTTTTTCTGTGATTTATGACTGTGGGTCTCGTCTCCTACTACGTAGCCGACGAGGTTAAGACTGAAAAATTATGTGAACAAACATTTTGACGTACGCAATATTTGAATACAATAAACAAATAAAAAGATCCTTATCTGTGGAAACGATAGTCAACCACGGATAGCGTATTCGAATTTTGAATGATTGATCGTAAAGGATTCATTGTTTTCTCCAAACAATTTTGCCCAATTTCGTATCAGATTCAGCATTCCGCAGATTCAGCATTCATTTCAGAGATTCAGCATTCATGTGTTTCATCATATAGCATTTATTATCCACGTGCACCACATAAAAATGTAGTTTAAACATTTAAATTAATGGCAACACATATAATACATTATTGTATATATGCATCTATAAATCAGCTACGGAAATCACATTTACAACAACAATATACAACCAATCAGAGTCAAGGAAATCAATTTAAACCAAAAGTGAGTCTGTTTCAGTATAATTTTAGATGTTTTTTAGATAATTTGCCAAAGTACAAAATTGGCCAAAAATCTAAGGTCTCCTTCAAATATCAAACCAAAAAAAAGTATTTTTTTTGTTGTGGATGTGTCTTTGCATTGTTTTTCTTTCATGAGGGTGTAACGTATTCTAATGTACTTGAATGTTTCCGTATTAAGCTTCAATGAGTAGTCAGCCCCACAATAAAGTTACTACTTGATGGAAACGAGTTGAATGGATGCGCTGTTATCTGACCGGACAATCCACTCTGCCCTCTCTAAAACCACGAATGTTTTGACTAATGCTTGTGATAGTGATAATATAGAAGAAGACCTTTCACTAGATGTCGAGTAAAGAGATGAGTTACTGCTGATTTCGTAACTATTGGGGTCATTGATCGCGCACTAAACAAAAATGTTCACAAAATTATGAAACATTACAAATAAGATCGGAAGTTTAAGATAATTATTTAAGTATTTTTATGAAAAATAATAACTGCCCTAGTTCTAGTAGTTGTTCATGAAGATTTCTGTGTGCATAGTACAAATTCAATAACATTTGCAATATTTTTGCAAATCATTCCATCATCATCATCAGCCTATTAATGTTCCCACAGCTGGGGCACAGGCCTTCTCTATGGATGGAATAGGGAGATTGGGCCATGACCCACCACGCAGGCCCAGTGCGGATTGGTGGGTGCTAACTTCTGCAGATGCAGCTGGTACCAACGGCTTAACGTGGCTTCCGAAGCACGGAGGAGCTCGAGATAGTATTGGTCACCCATCCAATGACCGACCACTGCGAAAGTTGTTTATCTTTAACAATCCGACCGCGTTAACCATTTGCGCCATCGAGCTTCTCAATCATCCATATTTCATTACTATTAGGCACATCAGGTATTTGTGGTTACATTGCGTAAATTTTCAGGTGTTAAAATTTTCAAAGTGGCACCAGTTACTTTGTTAAATCCCATTTACACTTGTGATCATGTGGGTTATTTTCTACGCGTCGTATTAAGAAAAAAAGTTAAGGTAATTTACATTCGTCTACTAATTTGTAATTTACACCATTTGTAATGTAAACCAACTTACCGCACTTGTATAATAAATAACTATTACGACGTCACCGGGTTTGATTTTAATATTGGACTTCATGATGTCGTTGACTATACACGTTATGACGTAACGGCTAATAAGCCAGTGATGCCGATAGCTCTGAAGTTCGCGACCTCTCTCGACTTCAAAAATGTTCTACCAATTACGAAATAATGACCCTCCCATTTGATTTTTAATTTTAAGAATACAATTTCTTAACAAGAGGTAGGTAGGAAATTTATTGGAATCTGATTGGCCACTGTCATTTGTTTATTTGTTTCTCTAAGCTAGTTTGTTTTTAAGGCAATAGTTTCTGTATTTAATTTGTCACTAATATGAAGGGCACCTAAAATAATATTATCTTGAATAATTTTCATAAAAAATAACTCAGAATAAGTTCACTAGGTCCTACTGATGTTTTGAATGTGAAAGTGATTCAAATTCAATTTCAATATTGTTTATTCAGTCTAGGCTGTAACAAGCATTATGGTAACATATGTTATTTACGAGATTGTTACCATGTACCTTGTTTTTTCCGTATGTATGTCGGTATTTCGGCACTGTTGCAAGCGTCATGATATATATATAAATAATTAATAACTTATATTACGATAATATTTGTAACAAGCACTTGTGAATGTCGAAAAGCTACGCCATTAGTTCGCAAATGTACGGCGGGAGACCTTTTTCTGAAGAGAAGAAGAAAAGAAAAAAGAAGAAGAACTGACAAGAAACCCAGCATGGGCAAGTTTGTCACTCAAAAAGTACTGGATGTATTTGGATGACATTTGGTACTAGTATAGTGTATGTCCTATATTGAGACATAGGATACTTTTAATACTGGAAAAAAATTAGGTTCCCGTGGGTTTCTCAAAAAACTGAAGTTAATGCGGACGAAGTTGCGGGTAACCATTAGTACATATTAAGTATGTATATTATTTCAAGCTAAAAAGAGTTTATAGTACACGTAAACATTAATTCAAATAATTATAATATTTCCAACATCCACACCAATTAGTCTAGCCCCAAAGTAAGCAGTGTCGGCTTGTGTTATGGGATACTAGGGTAACGAATAGAATACATATACTGTACATATATGAGTGTATTTATATAGAAATAAATATTAAATTACGAATACATAGCCACTTGCCGCTCTTTTATGTTTTAACTAGTGCCTATCCAGTGACACATGGAAGGTGCGAGTAGGGCGAGTACCATCTATGCAAGTAGGAGTATAAGTTTATGCACGAAATATGTTCCAAAATTAATTATATCCAAATAATGGATAATTCGAGGCTCTCTGTATTATTAATTACGTAAATTCATTTTATTCATTACACAAACATCTGTACCCACTGGGATTCGAATCTTCATGTAGGCGACACCTTGAAACCCGGCGTACATACCACTAAGCCATGGAGGTCTTCATATCTACCAAAAGTAGCAAGTATTTGGGTAATCGTACATATACAATAGAAAAACCTTTAATTGGCCATAATGTTAGAATGTATGTTGTATATGAAACTTGTATTATATAAGAGAAGCTCGATGGCTTAGGTGACTAGCGCATCCGGCCTGCGATTGTGAAAGTTAAGCAACTTTCGCAATGGTCGGTCATTGGATGGGTGACCAAAACTCGAGCTCTTCCGTACTTCGGAAGGCATGTAAAGCCATCGGTCCCGACTGCATTTCCAGTCGATAACACTCACCATTACTAGGCCCACGTGGTGGGTTACGACCCAGTTTCTCTATTCCATCCATAGGGAAGGCCTGTGCCCCAGCAGTGCGGGACATTAATTGGATAATGATGAATGAATATTATTTTCATGTATAATGCTGTTGGCTCTCTGTATATTGCACTTATCAATAAATTTTATAAATGAAACAAGTTTCAATGGGTTAGATGCACTGATTTTATTTATTTATTGACGTTAATAAAACTAAATAAAACTAATGAAATCAGTGCATCTAACCCGTTGAAACTTGTTTTATTTAATGAATGATGAATTTAATGAATGTGCGTGAAAATCTATGAAACAAATATAATAAATTGCATATCTAAATGTCTTAAGAGGTGTAATATGTTCAGCCTTAGATCGGATAAAATATCCAATATGAGACGGTTGACTTATGTCATTTACATGCGCGTGTAATTAGCTGTTCTCATGTAATCTTTGATCTCAGCCTATTGCCCATAGGTTCCTCATAGTATGTTTATACTCATAATGAATATTCAACACACGTAATAGCCCGCGGCTTATCTTCTGCCAATATCTTGGTATTAAGCACTCACCAAAGAGTATTGATGTACCGTTTCTGTTACATGTTTTCACATATAACATTCTTTCTTTTGCAGTTTGATTAATTAGTTGTATATATATTGAGAATTTTACTAGTGGATGGCTAAAACACATTGTAACGTAAAGCGTTATTTTTTTTTTTAAATTAATACTTTTTTAAAATTCGAAAATGGAAATAAAATTAAAAAAAATTATATCTGCAGTGCTATTCTGTGAAATTTTCACGCGCGAAAATCGGATTTATTTTGAAGTGAAACTTCTTTAGGCACTCTTGACTTGGGGAATAAACTGGCGAATGTGTGCGATTTTTCATTATAGCGTTGAAACTTGTTTTATTTAAGTAATTATAATAGTTATAATAATAAAAATATCTTGGCAACAAATCTCTGTTAACCCCTTACAGCATGCGTCGTCACAATTAATTAATAATTTTCGTCCAATAATTTGGTGATGCGAAACGTCAATAAATAAATTTAAATCAGTGCATCGATACCGTTGAGACTTGTTTTATTTAATGAGTGGTGTACGTGAAAACCTAAGAAGCGAATATGTTATAATAAATGTTGCCAAGTAACGGCACCAGATTTTCCTTACCTTTTACTGGAGGATGATTTTTGAAACAGGCCGTTAAAGAGGCCATAGACTAATTAACGAGTCAATTCGCTCTGATTCTCAATTTCATTTGTTTTGCCACTAAATTATTTTCGTCGAAGAAAGTTCAATAATATATTTTACGAGCCTGCATTGACAGTTTGCAATGAAAGTTTTAACTGTCGAGTCATAAGTTTCAAATTGGCTTGACAATTTCAATAATTCTTAGTACCTACATAATTACCTCGACGTTCAAAATGCCGTTGTGCATAGAAAACGCTGATAATTCTATGCTAATCGCTTTGTACATTGGCCACAGTCTAATATTAAATTTGCATTTAACTTTTACGTTTGTGTTTCTTAACAATAATATACACTTTCTTTTATGGTTTGTTATTAAAAAAAATACCATTGTTGTTTTTGTTGCGTAAAATCATTAAAAATAATAATAAAATACGAGCGTAAGTAATACATTTCGACAATGGAAAAGCAAAGTCACTTAAACGCCACTTTAGTAAGTTTACAGAAACGAGGATGAAAGTATTTCTTTTCACAAAAAATATCACTACTCATTGTAAGTGATATCCTCTCCTCCTTTCGATATATCCTCCTATTAAAACGTTACATAGTGCTTTTACTTTACGAATTACTTGTCACTTAATCGAAAATCATCGTCAAACATTTTTTGTCAAGCACACATCAAATCATAAGCCAAATAGTAGGGCGTAAGCGCTATTGGTTCAAAAAAATACCAAATTTATGTCGGTACAGCGTTGCTTACAATAATAATCTTCAAAAAATTTTGTTGCTTCAGCACTAAAAAAGTACTCTAAACTTCACTCAACATAAAACAGATCGACGCACAAAAAGAACTGTATAACTCAGTTTCGACCAAAGTGGCATATAAAATCAATTATGCCTTTCCACTGTCGACTTATTTATTTGCTCTATTATAAGTAAAGGAGATTAAAGACATCTGATAATATGTTCTGAATTACACAAAAATAATACCTATCATTATCATATTTGATCGGGTGTCAAACTCCGTACCTACTGAAGTACGGAGTTTGACACTTTGTCAGCACTGGCTGACCTTCAGTGCAATTCTGTGAAATTTTTAGGTGCGAATCCGTGCGGTTCCGATACAAATTCGCGCGGATCCATATTGGATCAAATCGAAACTTTTACAGAATAGTACCACTGCACCCTTAGCACGAACCATTACCGAATTCGAATAGTTTGCGAGTGCGAAGTGACACTGTCAAACGTGTACTGATTTTTAGTTCTCGTTACGTCCAATATAGTGCTGCTGTTCAAATTTCCATACAAAATTTGACATTGACATTTCGGACTCGCAAACTATTCGAATTCGATATTGGTTCGATCTAAGGATACTGAGTATTTCATAGAAAGGATAAGACAACACTAAAATAATTTCACCAAACGTTCTCAATGTTTTGGATCACTTTCCGTTATTATGTAAGTTCTATGAATCGATCCATCCCTAATGATATGACTACGCAACGATTATTAACATAATTCAAAGTTTCACTGAACTCCGAACATAAATATAACACTGACAACTGCTACAGAGCTGATTAGAGAAATTTCCATAAATACAGCAGGATATCTTTTATCGACTCTTTCCACTGTAGCATTGTTTTTTTCTTTATGTATTTTTTTTTGTAAATAAAATGTAGTGACTCATAAATTTTCTTACTTTAATTTAATACAATTTATTTCATTACGCTAGCATTATTAGTTTGCTATATTTTTAGGATTCTTTATGTGACCCGGATTCATTGCTTTCGAGTGTGTCTTAACCTTTGACGCTCTGCCAAGCCCCGCAAGGTATATACGCCATCATACTATGTTATTAATGTCATACTAAGCCACGAGTCATAAGCTATTACGGTGAAAGATGTACCACCGCAGAAGCTATTGTTCAACAGATCATCAATAACAGATCTATCATATGGCTGTCTGCCGAGAGGTTTAGTGTTATTTATGGCCTATGCGAATTGACCTTAACTAATGGAATTACTGTGTTATAAATGTCAATAATTGGTAATCTGAGTGACCGGTAGCCTTATTAATATTCTTTTAAATAGAAACTGAAAGAATAAAGATTTTTTTATCAATATGCCAAAGCCATTTTTGGTACTAAGTAAAATATTATATTTAATGGGAAATCTAATAAGGTCTGATTAATATGCTTTTTTATTCCCACTTTGCGTTTCGCATAACTCTTTTTTGACATGTTTATGCTTTCAGTTACACTTAAAGACATCAAGTCAATTGTAAAGTAAATTGTAACGATTTTAAAAATGATCGATTGCCTCATTTTATTTCGAACGCAAAGAAAGTCACAGCATCAGCTTAATTGCCGCCCTAGAACGGCCATAAATCTTAGTTTTTCATAATGTTTAGGTTTTTGATCTTCACTGAGAAATACCTTTGTGCGAATGATTAAATCAAATAATGTTTGTAAAGATCGATAAAAATATACGTGATATAAATTTAAAAGAACAGTTTATACGATGATATGTTGCAATCTTAATATGATTATGAACTGAAAGTGACAAGATAATTTATTCCATTATATATTGATCTAACCACTACATTTATCATCATTATAATCAGCCTATTAATGTCGCCACTGCTGGGGCACAGGCCTACCCTGTGGATGGAATATTGAGAGGGCTGTGACACACGACGCGGGCCCACTGCGGATTGGTGGGCCGTGGGTCCATCATTGAGTAAGAAATATCAATGTATAAGTATGAAAAATATCACACAAAAAAATAAATTTAATAAGAATTGAATATATTGCCAGAGCAATTGCGCGAAGAAAAAACTTGATATATCATATGCAATTGCGACCGTATTCAAAAGGGTAAAAGATGAAGTTGCTTCATAGCATACTTTCCTAATGAGTTCTTCACACGGTTGTCGTTTTATGTGACTCATAGTCGCATTCATGAAATTTATTGAAAAGAGGTTGTATTAGTAAAATTTTCGCTTGAACTCGACCGGCTGTCTGTGAAAGTAACATCCGCTTTACAGAAAACCTCTATAATAATACTACCTATAAGCGATAGCAAATAAATTTTAAAAATTGTAATAAAATTTTGAATGAATTTATCAAGTTAAGTGTAGTACGATGATACGATATGATCGCATCGTGCGGTGAAAATAATGTACCTGAGCTCGTGCGACGACTTACGAGCTGTATTGGGACACTACCGAAGAAATCTTTATATTTAAAGTCACAGCACAACGAAACCGCAACGTCTCATCGTACGATCGTTGCCAATTAGGACGACGACTCCATAGGACCGTCTTAACGTATGGTGCTCAGAAGAATAACTAAAGGTTTAGAGGGATTATTTCAAAATAGAGGATTGTCTTAAGTTTGGTGCAAATGGCCATAAAACCCTGCTAAGTTGAATACGATAATTTAATTTTGGCCAATATTCAGTCAAGTAGCTATAATATTACGTTTTGATGACCGGTGCACTGACAACCGCCGCCGGATGGAATCTCAGACGCCATTGTTGAGAGTTATCTCCGATCAGCTGTTAATTAGCAAAGAGCATCCGCGGCTGTATTCAGGTCACTCGGTTACATCGCCGCGGGTACTGTCGACCGCATATTGGTGTTGACAGTTATCGACGATACTTAATACATGCTTATTTAACATTAAGAGTACTAGCGGACCTGATCGATGTTGTCATGTGTGAAACCTGAAATCCGACTAGGTATAACGACTTCGAACAAACGACACATAAATTCTGAGATTTATATTTTTGGATTTTTTAAACATTTAACTTCTAGATGTTTAAATCAAAAGAAAATTTCATTAGAAAAACGCGCGCCACGACCACCACCACGCGGTGGTGGTCGTTGTGGGTGGGTCGTGGTTGTGGGTTACCTACAATGCGAAGAGATGGCGCTGCCTTGATTCCTAAGGCTAGAGAAAATTGGATATATCCATCAGGGCCGCGGTAGCATAATGGTCAGTGCGTTCGCCCGGATATCGAAGGGTGCGAGTTCAAGTTGGATTTTTTTCTAGTAACATTTTTTAGATTTAAACTGAGATTTATTTTGCTAGTTTTACACAAAACTTATAGAATACTTGTTGTACCATTCTTTCGTATACACTGCATAGACAACGAGTACCTTTACAAGTATATATAACTATTTACTTCACACTTATTTTGTGTATCCAACAAGTTTGATGCAAGTATTGTATACTAGATGTTTATAAGTGTTATATACCTGTATTATACCTTGGTGTAACCGAGAGGATAGTATTTAAGTTAAACGTGTACTAGATTTTTAGCACTTTAAAGTGCGGTTTGAAGATCACAATAATAGCAATGAGCATTTTCAATGACCAGTAAGAAAACTAATTCAAAACCAGATATCCTGAATTTTGTGCCAAAATCGGATCTTATACGATACCACAAGACCATTATAAGACAGTTGCAAAACACAATAATCTTGCTGTAACGCATTGACTGCTTATTTAAAACTAAATTATTTTACTAGAAAAATATCCACGCGGACCAGGCAGCGGACGGGACTCGAACCCTCGATTTTTTTTTCTATCCCCGACAGCACCATTCTTTTTAATAAGTATTTAAATATAAAGAAGTTTAACTAGAAAAAAAAAAGTTTTACTAGAAAAAAAAGCAGAAAAAAAGGCAGCTTAAGGCTAGGAAAATTTCGACGCGGCCATCAGGGCCGTGGAAGCATAATTGGTCAGTGCATTCGCCCGGATTGCGAAGGGTGCGGGTTCGAGTCTCGTCCGCTGCCTGGTCCGCGTGGATTTTTTTCTAGTAAACTTTTCTTTAGATTTAAACATCTAGCAGTTAAAGGCTTAAAAATAAATAAAAAAACATAACTAAATTATTTTGTTGGAATCTATTTAACTATACCTTTCGCGTTAAAAAATAACTTTTAATATATATTTTAGTTACACGCTGTAGATTCAATAACGAACTTTAATATTTCGAAACGTTTCTTGGCTATCATAAAAGCATTCATGAATGTTATTAATAAGGGATCTGATTGATTGTGAAAACATCAAACCGACTGAAGCTTGAATCATGTATAAGATTAATTTGAGTTTCGTGTAGATATAAGTAGACAACCATTTGTCTACTTATATCTACACGAAATGATAATGAATTAGTTATTGATAACTTAAAATTATTTATTGACGAACATAGATAAATACTACTGGATGTTTGTGGATCTCAAATAAAATATTTTTTATATCGGTTGGTGTTTTTTTTTTGTTTTGTAATGAATATATTATATATTAAAATAATATTCCTACTCCAGAAAAAGGGTACGGTTTAATATAAATTAAATTATAAAATTACATCTTGTATAAACCAGGGAACATTAAAATATGTATAAACATAGAATGAGATTCCTAATAAATGAAAAACTAAGTCTTTTACAAAATATGTGTGATTCACATTCTTTGCCCGCAAGTGTATGACTTTATTTATTTGTGATCATCTTTTATTTGAACCAACAATCGGAATTAAGATTAGAAAAAAATAGTCTTTCAAACGAAATCTATCTATATATATATATATATATATATATATATATATATATATATATATATATATATATACTGACTGACATAGTGATCTATCAACGTACAGCCAAAACCACTGGACGGATCGGGCTGAAATTTGGCATGCAGGTAGATGTTATGACGTAGGCATCCGCTAAGAAAGGATTTTGATCAATTCTACCCCCAAGGGAATAAAATAGGGAATGAAAGTTGAAACTTTGTCAATTTTAAACCGATCGGGCTGAAACTTTGCATGCAAGAAGAATCATAGATGAATGTCATTGTGTATAATACAAGCCTGAGAACAAAAACTGTAGTCTACACTTCAGCTCTACACCGAAGCGAAGCGAGGGCGGGCCGTTAGTTTAATATATAAGTGAGGCTATGGTAACACTATGTATGCCCAATATTGTCTAATAAATATGGCTTTAAAAACATAATAAAAAATAACATATCTGTTTGAAGCCTATACCTGTGAGAATATGAGAAATGAACAAATCCCTTAACAAAAATTTTACGCAAATCACTTGTAGGAAATCTACATAATAAGATTAATAAGATCAAACAAAAAATGTACTTACTATGGATGCCTTTTTTAAAAAGACCTTAAAAAATTAACAGTTTTGATAAAGTGAGTAAATGAAAAATTTTGTTGGTCGGTTATTACCAGGTACTAAACTATATTAAGTGTCAAACGCCATTGAAAACCGTTCATCCGTTGCGCAATTGACCAAAAACATGCAGAAATACATTTTTATAATAACAAGTTAAAAGGAGTTGGATATAATTTGAACTAATAATTTGCATAGGTGCTTTAAGCTTCAATTCCCACGAAGTTTTGAAATCTGTTTGTTTATCAAATCGCTGTGCAAAGGTTTAGTATAAAATAATATTGAAATTAGAAGATCTTAGAGCTAGCGTTTACTCGAGATCACTTGAGTAAAGAGGGCACAGAGGCCAAACTTTATACAGTGCTTCAGTGAGCACTGGCCGCCTGTCGCCGCCAATACGGTATTTGACAAGTCTTAGAAAATATCTCACGTTGCTGTTGCTTGCTTATGTTTATGGAATCCATAGAGAGGATATGAAATGGATAGGGATTTATCATTATGTTGTGTATTACAGTTAAAAATAAAGTGATCAAAAATTACATTTTCAAATTGCCCTATAAACGTTTCTTTGTTTCCATAGATGGCGTCATACGACTGTTATTAAAATGTCGAATGATGAAATATAATGTGACTTTGACCGGAAGTTTACTAGCGTATGACGTTATTTGAGTATTCGCCAATCCCAGACTAAAAACAAACAACTAAAATAAATTATATATAATATTTTTTAAGAAACGTTATTAATTATTTTGTTCTCTCAGAATAGTTGAACTGCTGCTAATATTCACATTAGCATCACTATATTTTTCATACTGACAAGTAGCCTTTATAAATGTTTCTCTGCGTAGGCGATAGACGCCAGTGCTCAATCACCACGCGTACTTTAGGAATCTTTGCCTTTGTGACTTCTTTGCTCATGCGCTCAAGTCCCGACGAAAGGTCATGGATGATGTCTCTCTAAGCTTAAGTGGTTAGAGCTTTGGTAACTTATCGCAGGTACTAATTGTGAGAAAATATATTTAGCAATCTAGGTGCACAAATATAATAAATCTGATAACTAACCAAATTGCAACAAAAATTAAGTATTATTCTTTCTTAGTGATATTTCTTTATAGCATTGTTAATGTAAGACGGATTTTTGTAAAGTTAAAATAACTTAATCTTATGGTCCGTACTAACATACTTGATAGTTCTACTCTAAAGCGGGTAAAAATCAACATGTGGACCGCAAAAGTCACAATTGGAAGGTTGATGAGCCTCAGTGGTTCGTTGGTGAGATGCGTGACCAAATCTCCATCTCTTCCGGAAGTTCAGCTGTTTACAGCGTCACCGAGCCGAGAATTGGCGAGTGCCTTTACAGGTATTCCAGGCGAATGGCATCTCAGCGCGGAGGGAGTCTCCTCTCCGTTTGGAGCCTCTAGACCATTCGAACCTAAGGGGTGTTCAGCTGTTGCTCTCAGCTGTATCTGCAGATGTTACCACCCAAATCCGCACTTGGCTCGCGTGATGAATCATAGCCTGTTTTACCGTTTCCATATATAAGAAATTCCTGTGTCCCAGCTGTGGGGCACGAGTAGGTAGGGTGATGGTGATCATGTCAATGAATGTGTGATATTACAAATGTTATTTACTTAGACATTTCGAAAATTCCTTTTAGTCCCATAAGTGCATTTATGCACTGTTTAATATTCATCGTACAATCTATTGGCATGTAGATGACACCAAAGGTCGAGTGCATTTTCCATTAAACAAGATAATTTCAACCTTATCACTTAGTGATTCAGTTCAATATTGTATGTGTTAACAAGTGTCGGATAAATGAGATTTAGAGTTAGATGCGTGTACCTCTATGTGTGTTGTCATAAGGTTCAGAATGGCCTCATAATTAATAGGTTTTATGTGCACAAATGAAACAGAAGGTATTAAAGTTCGATGCTTGACGGCTCTCGTATAGGTTAAGGATGGTTTGATACGGATCATTGTTAGAGCTGTTGTCATAGTTCGTGTTCAATAGTTCAGTGTACAACTTGATTGGTTCAATAAATCAGTAGGACATCACTATGAATTAAGGGCCGGGATTGACCTTAAAGCACGGAAGACTAAAACTAAAGACATTACCACACCATTTTCTTTAGCCAATCAATGTTCCCACTGCTGCTGTACAGGCCCTTCATAGAGATGGAATAGTTAACTTGGGTCATGACTTACCACGCGGGCTCAGTGCGGGTTGATGGGTGCAAACGACTGCAGATGCAGCCGGTACCAACGGCTTAACGTACCTTCCCAAACACGGAGGAGGTCGAGACAATAAATTCTTGGTAACTCATCCAAAGACGGGCTATTGCGAAAGTTACTTAAACTTTATGATCGCAAGTTCCTTGCCATTACCAAACCATATCTTAAGCATGTCACAATTCGGCATCGGTGGGGCTTAAGATTTTCCGCACAGGAAACTGTGGAATTTTATGTTTCTTTTAAGCTCACAGTTCAGTAGAAGCTAATTAATAGACACGTAGACGTAATGGAGTTTAATAATAAAATAAGTAAATTTTTAACCGTTAATAGTTAGTATGTCTTTTATTGAGGACACCTGCGATTGATGAATCAATTTCAGATCTCAGTATGGCTCTTCAAATTATACCTAATATAGAGAAAATTAATTCTGTCTAATTACATTCTTCAACAATGATAAGGATGTATGAGTTGTGTTTTTTATGCATGCACAGCACAAGTACATTTTAATAGCTAATAATTATTTATTATCGTTTTGTAATAAAAATCGTAAACTATGGATAGCACAAAAATGGTGTCGCCTGTGATCTATTATTTTACACTATTATTTTTAAATAAATTGGCTGAATAATATTAGGTAACTTCACTATTCTTTCTAGTTACTGAAGGTCTTGTCTAACTTGAAATGTTGACCACCCGATGCACTATGCTTCTCCACGTTTTTTTTTTGTGTATGTGCTGTTGGTCGCAGATGGCCTTTACAGCGTCACTGTTGTTAAGGACGGTGAGATCCTAAGGGGGCCTCGGGCTAGAGGTATTCCAGGGGGATAGCATTTCTCAACGGGGTGAGTCTTCTCTCCGTCTGAAGCCTCTAGACCACTCGAACCTGAGTGGGTCGGCTCAACTAGAGGGCGGCTCTGATACTCGGACCTCGGCTCTAGTTAGCCGTTGTCGTGGGGTACATGGCTACAAGCTCGGTGGACGTTATTTTTAATCAAGTATCATCTTTGTAACTGTGAATTATTTTGTGCAGCAGCAAGTGTTTTAAGCATCAAGAAGTCATATTCAAACCACAGTACTGTATATTTCATTGAATTGACATCGATCGCCTCGCCCGCCAATCCACGCTATTGCCAAACTTGAATAACCCTACTGATTTCTGTCATGTTCCTACAAATCTAATATTTGATAAACAGAAAGCTAAATGCATGTTATTTCATTATTTATTGTTAATTTTGTAACTAGTTATAATGTCAAGTTATCGTTGAAACGAATATAAAAACGATAATACTTGCGTAATTCCACATGATTTCTAAGTTAGGTTACCTGAAACTCCACTGGATAACTAATTGCCGCCGACATTTTTAAATATTAATCAGAAATCAATATATCTTTATTAATTTTTTTTTCGTTACCACTCGTTATGGACATATTTTTTAGCTGCGGAGAAAAAAGAGCGAAAAAACTCCACAACATTAAATTTGTAATGATATTATTATCAATAAAAGCATCTACTAAATTGTGTTATTATGATAAAAAATATTTCACGACAATTAACTGCGATTTCTTTATCGTCGCTCGTTTAACATCGAAATAACCATATTAAATCGATTTTTGATAGTATAATTTAGATAAGGCAATAAAAAAAAACTATAAAAAAATCTGAACAAAATTTCCTGATTTTTGATAAACAGCAAAAAAATATCAAAATGTCACGTGAAGTGATAAGAACTACTTTTATTAGACTTATTTTTTTTTAAATAAGGGTATATAAGAATTTTATACAATATTCCTGAAAAATATATAACAGATCGATTAAGTATTTTCATTTATTATTTATGTTTCTAAAATTTACCAAATATTTTTTTCTGTATGGTGAAATGGTTCGATCCCAGGACTTATTTTTTGGTGCATTATATGTGAATCCACCCTAAAAAATACCCAACAACAATTTTATAGAAATTTCATAAAGATTAAAAATATCATAGCTTTTGCGTTATTGCTGTACATATTTGTTTTTTTTATTAAGACCTAGATAAATGCATAATACGTTTATTTTATAAATATAACTATTTAATAATACTCTCCGTATTACAAAAAAAATAATCAAAAGGCATGAAATATAATTATGTATGGTGCAGAAATCAAATTCCAAGATAAGGCCATTTTAAGTCAAAATACCGATATTCAGTCATCTTACTCGTGTAGCAATAATAATCAACACGAGATTGATTTGATTATTTTGGAGTACAAGAACACTTGCCTTTACGCAGTTGTGAGTTTTAAAAAACGTACAATCAGCTGTTTTAAAATAGTTTGCAACACACAATATAGACTGTGGAACGCAGATTCTCCGTTTTCTCACGGGTGTGGTGGTGTTGCGTTGATGTCTTTTTGATGCGGGCCGCTGATGCGCGCGCGCATAATTGGATTGTGTTTATGCTCCAATGTACGAATACCTTAAGTTTGTAATTATTAAGATATTATGAAATTTTAAAGTATGCGACTGTTTAAGTTTCAGTGACGTACTTTTTTATGTTTAACATCTTTCCTCTCGCTTTCGTGGGAATAATTTCTTGAAATGGGACAGAAGTGTGTAAAAAAAGTCGCGAAAGCGCGCGCTATTTGATTTTAGAACATAATGTTCAAATGGCTTAATCCTTTTGTAGTAGGTTTTTTTAACTAATATAAGGTAAGGTTTTTTATGAAGATAAGGACTGTGTTTTACATACTTTGAACATTTTAATATGAATTGTTTGTTAGCGTAAAAAATAAATATTTAACGATTTTTCAGATTAAATTACTTTTGTTAAATTTTAATATCTTTATAGAGGATCTTAAGTCAATATAATAAATGAAAAAGTAACTATTTAAATCAAAAAGATGAATAGCTCACTGGAGAAAGTACAACTATAGAATTTTCAGTGTTATTTTTCTATTTTATATTTCTATTCAAACTTATTTTTGTTATAATTCAATATTTTTTCTTTTCTGTCAAAACAAATAAATAAGCATCATAACTCACCTTGCGCACGAATATAGAAAATCTCTCTCACGTCTTCTCTCCTTCACACTAGTACGTCACAGGGCTCACTCATAAACTTCGAGATGGGAGTAAAAAGTTTGCTTTACTCTCGCGCCGCGTGCGTCGGGTCACAGTGCGAGCGGCTGAAGCGACTGATCAGCGCTTGCGCGGCGAAAGTGTTTATATAGCCTCTGGTTGCCCGACGGCGCATGCGCGAGACAATGAGGGTCCTGGTGACCCCGCTAGGTCACCAATTGGTGAAGACCTGGCACGTATCATCTGTTAAAAGTCCTACAGTAAGAGCCTGAATTATTTTTGAGATAAGGGTGGCAAAACAAGCATAAAGTTTGTCATGGCATACCCCCAGGCAAGCTTCTAGAGCAACAACTATAGATAAGGAAGCCTGTGTAGTAGCAAATTTAGTAAGTTTGTCTGTGGTTTTACTCAAAAATTTGCCGTTACCTACAAGAGCTACCCTAGCCTAAAGATGATTGGAATAGCTACCATAGTATTACCAAACAATACCTTAGCTTCTTTCAGTAAGCGACTGCTTTAACATAAATAAATAAATATTTCCAACACTCACACCAATTAGCTTAGCCCCAAAGTAAGCACTGTAAGGCTTGTGTTATGGGAAACTAGGGTAACGGATAGAATACATAAAACCGATACATATAAATATATTTATATGGAAATACATATTAAACATCCATGACTGGAGTACAAATTCTCGTATTCATCACAAAAACATCTGCCCCTAACGGGATTCAAACCCGGGACCTCTCGAGTAGGCGACACCTTAAAATCCGGCGTACTAACCACTCGGCCATGGTGGTGGTCGATATAAAAAGGGAAGGCAAGCATAAGGTAAAGTTTTATTATAAGCGCTTCTTTAGCTTAAAGATGATTGGCGTACCGTAGTTTCTATCCCCTACCCCGTGGAGCTCTGCAAACCTGACTCACCGACAGGAACACACCACCAAAAGCTAGGTAGTGTTATGTTACTATGGTTTTCTGTGACATGAGGTTGCTTCCCAAAACTGATGCTCCAATTCGGGAGGAAAATCCTCAGAGCCTTGCTGTTCTTCTATAAGTAACTTCTGTTTAAGAAGTCATAAAGTATTCATTTGGCATTTTGGGATACCTACAATGCAAAGAGATGGCGCTGCCTTGCAGCTTAAGAAAGGCTAGAAATTTTTTGACACGGCCATCAGAGCCGCAGTAGCATAATTGGTCAGTGCATTTCCCCGGAAAGCGAAGGGTGCGGGTTAAATTCCGTCTGCTGACTGGTTCGCGTGGATTTTTTTCTAGTTATATTTTCTTTACATGTAAACATCATGCAGTTACATGCTTAAAAAATTAATTATAAGTTATAAGAAATTATAATTCATTTTTATGTTAAGCATTTAACTGCTATATGCAAAAGTCCAAAAAAACTACTAGAATAATTTCACTCTGTCCAGGTTTCAGAGGGGATTCGAACCCGCTTCAGTTATCCGGACAGACGCACTAATCGGGCATAGCCGGGGATACCGAAAGAATTTCCGGAAACTTGTAGAATTTTCTTATGATTTAAGCTATAAGAAAGTCGTTGCTTATATTTACTTAGCTTTCTGTGATACCGGACTTTTTAAGTTAGACGAACAGTTCATTTAATTCAAGTAGGTATTTAAATTTCACTATCAATCTTCTTTAAATCAATGATACCCATATTGCTGCAAACAGCATTTCTCTTTCTCTAAAATCAATATAATATAAAATCAATTATGTCAAGTAAAAGTTTTCTAACCCATATTAAACACATTTCCTTCTTTAAGGCTTTACAATCATCTTAATCATCATCAGCCTATTAATGTCCCCACTGCTGGGGCACAGACCTTCCCTATAGATGGAATAGGGAGCCTGGGCCATGACCCATCACGCGGGCCCAGTGCGGATTGGCGGGTGCTAACGACTGTTGATACAGCCGGGACTAATGGCTTAACGTGCCTTCTGAAGCGAAGAAGATTTTTAGTCACCCATCCAATGGCCAATCACTGCGAAAGTTGCCTAACTTTAACGATCGCAGCCAAACGCGCTTCGAAATCGAACTCCTCTTTACCATATGTTAAATGTGTGGCAAAAAACATAACGCAATAACATTTTTTTTGCTACCCTAGCCGTTCGGCCCTACATGAAAGGGCACAGGTATGGTGGGAGTAGTCACTCACAAGGTACAGAGTTGTCCCCCTTATATTATTCTGCCGCACTCGATTAAGTCGAAAAATTCCTGCCTGAGCTCCCTTCTATCGAGCGAGCAGCGTAAGAGACCAATAGAACTTAAGAATAAAACAAATTTCTACGGGACGGACACTCAGAAAGTTTTGAAAGAGTAAAAAACTAACTTCTATGAAAAAAATATTATTATTAATTTTTTTCAAAAACCTCTCCACAAGCCTCTAGACAAAGTTACATGCGTCTGAACCAATTTCCAAATCATTTTTTCCAGTCCTCCGCAGACACCTCTTCCACGGCCTCAAACGCTACTAGCGCTTCTTGCGGCGATGAAAACTGTTGATTTTTTATTTTAGGGAATAAAAAGAGCCAAATCAGGACTGTAAGGAGGGTGTCCCAAGACTCTGACTGGTGTGGAGTCAAGGAAGTCCTTCGTTTTGATCGCAGAGTGCGCGGGCGCGTTTTCGTGGTGAAGAAGGACCCCGCGGAGCCCGGTGTTAGGTCGCTTGTTGCTCATTGCAGAAAAAACTTCTGGCAGGTATTTTGTGCTATACCATTCGGCGTTGATGCTGCTTTGGTCTCGAAGTGGAATTGACATTAGGTACCCCTTCAAAGTAAAGAATCTAGCGATCAAATTTTTTCTTGCACTCCTCGATCGCTCCACTTTCGTGGGCGTTGTTTCATTTTGAAACAGCCAAAATGTCGACTGACGCCTAGTTTTTGGATCGTATTGATAAATCCAGGATTGGTCACCTGTCACAATATCGTAAACGCGCAGTGACGAGCCTGCATCAAATTTTTGTATCATATCACTGCACCAATCCAAACGGGCCTGATTCTGAGCTTCGGTGAGATTGTGTGACACCCAGCGGGAAATTATCCTCCTTGCGTAAAGGTGATCGTGCAAAATCTTGTAAACACTTCCTGAACCAATCTGCATAGGATGCTGAATCTCCTCGTACGTAATTCGTCTGTTTTATTGAATTAATTTTTTTACTGCCAGCACACTTTCTTCGGTGACAGCCGTCGTTGGACGACCACTCCTTTGGTCATCCTCCAAAGTAAGACGACCGCGTTTAAACTCGCTACACCAGCGGTAGATGGTTGCTTTTGAAGGTCTTTCATTCATAAAAGCAGTTCAAAATTGATCATCAGGTTTTAAGTCACATTTAAAATCGTTAAAATCATAGCACGAAAATGTTCTCGATACAGATCCATTTTTTAATGAGACAAGAAAAATTTAATTAGCTCTCGAAAAAATGCGGGGGGAAATTTGAAAATTGGTATTTTTACTTTTTAACAATCGTAGTTTTCAAAATTACAACAAGTGGATAGTCTTATACATAAAACCTTTTTTTCGCATAACTTTCTGAGTGGCCTGGTGTATGCGCTGATTTATTTACTATTTAATGATGTTAAGCATCCTTTTTCGCTGCGTCGTCAGAATTATGCATCCTGAAAATGATGCGCAACGTCATTAAGTAAATAAATCAGCGCATCTATTCAAAGACTTGTTCTAGCCTTAGATTAAAACAAAAAGGGTAGATACGGTACGCTCTTACTTGCATCAAACAAAAACTGATCCCACGGCAGAGCGAACGGGACGGCGAGAACCGCGTCACTGCATTACCGACCCGAGCGAAACAGCACGTTAAGTTTCAACGGCAGCGCGAACGAGACGGCGAGATCCGCGTCACTGCACTATCGACCAATCACGCGACCAGTACTCGACGTCCCTACCGAATAAGATTCAAAACAAAAAGCATTTTTTATGAAAAAATATATTTTATAGTACTTACGAATGCAAAGTGATGCCGTGGGTTTTATTTTTAGTTCTTGAGCAATACGAGCACTTTTTAAAAACATACATAGGCATTGTTTTATCATATAAACACAAAATATTATCAATATTGCTTTTTGGCGTTCACATGTACGTCGTTTGCATGTCAAGTTGTGACTAAAGCGATTAGGGTCGTGGACCACAATTTGTGCGGATCACTTTTGTGAGGCTAGTGCCGTATCTACCCTTTTTGTTTTAATCTAAGGTTCTAGCTGACAATTAATTAGATTATATAAGACTACTAGCTGACTCGGCGAACTTCGTACCGCCCAAAAGTAATAATTTGCAATAAATTAAAATTGCGACTATAATTTGAGATTTAAACTATCCTATCTCTCAAGTTGGATCGAACTGCACATGGTGTGCGAATTTTATTATAATCGGTTCAGTGGTTTAGGAGTCCATTGAGGACAAACATTGTGACACGAGATTTATATATATTAAGATTAATAAAATCCCGCGTGACATTCAAGACATTCTTACTAATCCAGAATCATATAAATATTTATATAATTTTTTAGTTTCCATAGATATGGAACTGTAATAATTTCATAACGTTAAACAAACAAGATAATGACTTCAAAATCGAATTTGAAAATTTGGGTCAAAAAATAAGTACCTAAACTGAAAATGGATTAGAGAGACTATTTAGGACAAATATCTTATGATTGAAGAAGTGGCTTCGGCCTTATAGAAAAAAAGAAAGAAAAAAAAAAACTTTTTAAATGAAGACTATGGCTGCATGGCTCTGCCTTTGCCTTTCCCAAGATGGGAAAAAAATATTAAAAAAAAATCAGTGCATCTATACTGTAGAAACTTGTTTTATTTAATGAGCTGTATACATTGGCTGAACACACAAACCGTGCATGCCATAAAAAAAGAAAAAGAAGAAGAAGAATGAGCGGTGTGCGTGAAAACCTGAGATACAAATAAGAAGTTACGAATATGATATCAAGTTTAAGCGTATTAGATGTGTACGCAATAAATACGTGACCATAAAGCCATAAACTAAGTAACTATGTAATTCCATGTCGTAATCTTCACATATTTTGTTTCATGGTATTTGATGGCGTGAAATTATGTAATTGAAGACCTTTTGGTGCAACTGCAGGTCTTCTACTATCTAGGATTCGGGTTCGAATCCCGTTAAGGGTATTTATTTAGGTCATAAATATTGTGTGCGTTTGAACTTACTTATTGATGTATTAAAATACGTTTTTAACACAGTTAGAGTACATAGGATTTGCCGCTCGAATTGGAGCGCCCGTCTGGGGAAGCATCCCCTACCTTACAGAAGACTACAAATCCCACCAACCACCCATAGCCTGGCGAACCTTCTTGGTTATGTAGGCCGAAGCAGCGGGAGATACGCGCGGAATGGCCTCCACCACGCGTACTTTCTTGACTCCCTACAAATTATTCTTTATCTATTTCCTTATCCCTAGAGTACCTCTCCCCTTTCTGGGGCGGACGAACACGAAACGCCTTTGTCGCCATCCCAGCCGTCCCGTGCCCACTCTGAAGTGGTACCGCTGGCTCCAATTGTATGGTCTTCTTCTCTCTTCGCCTCGGGTCTTCTTTCTTCACCTCTCGAGTCCACTCCGAATCTTGTGCCATCTACGCGAAATCCCACAGCTGCCTGAAGTTCGCCTCCGATCCCACTAGGTCACAATAGTAGACCGGTCCAACCTCGAGCACCTTCACACTGTCCAGAAGTTCCCTACGCGCCTCCCCGTAGAGCTTACACTCCCACAGAGCGTGGTATGCGTCCTACAGAAGACTACAGTAAAATAACGTTACCTTTGGGTGGTGTTGTTTCTGCTGGTGAGTAGATTATTAGGGCTCCGCGGGGTAGGGGATTGAGTTCAGGCCGGCAAGGTGAGGATGGCTGGAGCGGCACACCTTCTGCCGCATCATTCACCTTCACCCTGCGACTGGATACCACCTACACTTAACATCAGGTGGGGTGGGAATTTGCTGCGTATCTGCGACTCGTCGTTTACTAAGTAATCTAAGACTAAATAATCGATCAAATAAATTTAACGTAATTTAACAAAAATAAAGTTCTTTATTAAATAAATTCAATGTAAGTTTAATTAGCTTTGTAATCAATATTTAAATTTGAATGATTATACTCTAAGTTAACTTTAGTTTGCTGTGTACTGTCGTTCAAAGTTATTATAAAAAATGCCCGTCACTTTTATGTGGCACAGTTTACTTATAATATTTATATGCGCATGCGCAAGATTAAAAAAGCTCATAGGCACTTTATTCCTATGAAATGGGTATACTAAATGAATATTGAATGTTTAGCCTACAATCAAATCTTTGTATTTTAATCTTCATCACCAGCCTATTAATGTGCCCACTGCTGGGGCACAGGCCTTCCCTATGGATGGAGTAGGAAGATTGGGGCGTGACCCACCACGGGGGCCAGTGAGGATTAGCGGGTGTGTCGTGCGTCAGCCTTGGCCAACAGCTAAACGTGCCTACCGAAGCACGGAGGAGCTGGAGATAATAAGTTTTTCACCCATCCAATGACTAACCATTGCGAAAGTTGCTTTACTTTCACGATCGCAGGCCGAATGCGCTAACCACCTGCGCTATAGAGCTCCTCAAATTTTATTTCTAAGAAAATTATCCTAGAAAAATAATCAATCGGTCCAAGCATCAGACCAGGACTCGCACCCACTCCTTGTGCTTTCCGGGTGGTCGCCAGCGACTGCACTCGTAAAACTCGTCAACCTCCGTTTCCGAGTGGTATATACGCTGAGGCGCTCGATGGTGCAAGTGGTTTGCGTGCGTGGATCGTTGAAGTTAAGCAACTTTCGCAGTGGTCAGTCATTAGATGGGTGACCAAAAATTTACTATCTCGAGATCCTCCGTGCTTCGGAAGGCACGTTAAGCTGTTGGTCCCGGCTGCATCTGCAGTCGTTAGCACCCGCCAATTCGCACTGGGCCCGCGTGGTGGCTCATAGCCCAATCTCCCTATTCCATCCATAGGGAAGGCCTGTGCCCCAGCAGTGGGGACATTAATAGGCTGATGATGATATACGCTGGGTTTCAAGGTAGCGCCTACTCATGAAGGCCCGAGTTCGAATATCAGTGGGGGCAAATGTTAGTATGATGAAACCTCGGACAAAGAATTAGTCTATCTATTTAAAGGTGGGACGCTGCAAGTATCTTCGGAACCTTGCCTGACTGACTCCTTTTAATAATATATTTTGGGTTCATTGTTCTAGTACCTTCATTTTATATATTTCTTTTTATTAAAGTATGATAAATACGAGAATATGTACCTTACGGCCCAATTACACTTGGTTGTTAGCCCGTATTCGGGTGCACAAAAGACCTAACCCCAATTCGGGAATCCGATGCAATATTTAGCCTGGAATACGAGCTGGAAGACGGTGTCGGGTAAATAAAACAAAAACTACCCGAATAGTGGAGTCCTTGAGTTCGTTCTTTACCCGAATTCCATTGGCACTCGTATTCGGGGTAGCGAGCAAAATAATCGCTCCATTAGTCTTGGATATTTATATATGTATTTTTATATAAATTTACATATATAACATATACCGTGGCCGAGTGGTTTGTACGCTGGGTTTCATGGTGACGCCATCTCGAGAGGTCCCAGGTTCGAATCCCGGTGGGGGCATACATTTGTGTAATGAATCCGAGCATTTGTACTCCAGTCATGGATATTTGATATGTATTTCTATATAAATATACTTATATATGTACAGTATTATGTATTCTATCCGTTACCCTAGTATTCCGTAACACAAGCCTTACTAGTCCAGTTAATGAAAGCTTAACTTTGCCATTTTGAGTTGATCACCTGCAAACAACGCGAAAATATCCGTAAGGGTTCGTAGATTAATATACTAAAATTGTGCACCCTGCAAATATACAGTACAGAAGGTAATCTATATATAATTTAACGACTTCCGTGAATATACTTATATAAGCACAGTATATGTATTCTATCCGTTGTCCTAGTATCCCATAACACAAGCCTTACAGTGCTTACTTTGGGGCTGGGCTAATTGGTGTGAGTGTTGGAAATATTTATTTATCTATTTTGTTTATTTAAACACAAAGTGCACTCGAGCAATTCACAAATATCAGTATCATCCGTTTGAGACACGCGCCTGTAAACTTTTTGTGCAAAACTGGAGCAACAAAAAAAACTTATTATGACTGTTCAGTGATCGATTGTTTGAATCCAATATTGAACGATGAATTATCCTTTTTATATTCCTATCTCATATGACAATAACATCAATATTGAAATACTTACGTTATTATACTTCCTGTTCCTCAACAATAAATCAAACAACTGGATACGTATTAGTGCCACTACCACGATTTCTTTTTGTGCACAAGCCAAAGGTATGAAAAGTGAAATACATACATAAGATGGTAATCTTCTGTACTATCTATTTTGTGTATACGCGCTGTTGCACACATTATGTCCGTTCGAATCGGAGCGCTCGTCTAGAGATGTAACCTTGAGCTTACAAAAGATGCAGCTTAAGGCTAAGAACATACGGCGCGATATATTCCTGCGCCCGCAGAACTGTTTAATTTCAAAGCTTACGAGACCGCAATTGTCTGCGGTCTCAGAGCCGCCGCGTATGCGTAGGCGCAGACTGTCATAACGCGCCTTTTGATCACCCGCATAAAAATCGCAGAACCCGCGGGCCAGACCCATAAAGGTATAAGAATAGAGTAGGGGAGATATGTACTCTACTACAAGTGGTAGTGTCGGTCTAATAGAAAGAGAAAAAAGATGAAAGAATTCTAGCTATCTCTCTCTCTTGTGAAGCTGCACAGTCGTGTGATTGGTCGGTATTCATCCATAGGTTTTCATCCAATGCGCATTCGCGATTAGAAAGAGAAGGGCTAGCCGTCTCTCATCTTCTTTCTCTTTCTACTAGACGGAAACTTTTAGAGCCGCCTTCCCCACTCTATTCTTATATCTCTATGGTTATATAATTGGTCAGTGCATTCGCCCGGATAATGAAGGGTGCGGGTTCGAGTCCCGTCTGCTGCCTGGTCCGCGTTGAATTTTTTTCTAGTTATATTTTGTTTAGGTTTAAACATCAAGCAGTTACATGCTTAAAAAATAAAAAAATATAACTATAAAATGCTATTTCTTCTTTCAAATGTTTAATACTTGTAAAAGTATTCATTTGACATTGTGGGTTACCTATAATGCGAAGGGATGGCGCTGCCTTGCAGCTTAAGAATAGCTAGAGGAGTTTCGACGTGGCCGTCAGGGCCGCGGTAGCATAATTGGTCAGTGCATTCGCCCGGCTTGCGAAGAGTGCGGGTTCGAGTCCCATCTGCTGCCTGGTCCGCGTGGATTTTTTCTAGTTACATTTTCTTTAGATTTAAACAGAATTTTTATTTTTGTTTTTTTACGTATGAACGATTTCAAAAACTCGTCATATAGTTTATTGTTTTCATGTATTGAGTTCGATTTTGACAGTTTGTCACAACACGGGATGGAGCAGGGAAGGTAAAGCACAAATACTATTAAACTTGTAGACATACTATTTCCTGCCTTTTTTACAAGTAAGCAGACTACTTACTTCAACGATCGCAGCCGAATGCGCTAGTCACTTGCGCCATCTAGATCCTCAACGCAGTGGTCGGTCGTTGGTTGGCTGACGAAAAATTCACTATCTCGAACTCCTACGTGCTACAGAAGCCACGTGAAGTCATTGCTACCGGGTGGATCTGCTGTTGCTAGCACCCACCAATCCGCATCCATACTAGTAGGGGAGCCCAAGCGGGGATTTTTGGATTTACTCGAGCGCGGCAGAATAACATATGGGGAGCAACCTTGCACCTAGTTAAGTACTCCCACTATACCTGAGCCATCTATGTAGGGCCGAACGTCTAGGGCAGCAAAAACAAAATTTCAACAAACGGCTTTGACTTTTTTTCGGGCCCAAATCGTCAGTCTTTTGAATAGGAGCTACTGGAGGGTTCACGTAACATCCCTTCTCAATGTCTGACGTGCTCGGTTATTTTTTCCTATATTCTACCCATTCGTACGGCCACCCCCATATCATGCAAACCGCGGCAGCTCAATATTTTTCCGTTCTTAGAAACGTTACATGAACCCTTTAGTAGCTTATATTCGAAAGACTGAGGATTTGGGCGCGACCAAAAGTCATGACCGTTCGTTGAAATTTTGTTTTTGCTGCCCTAGACGTTCAGCCTTACATAGAGGGCTCAGGTATGGTGGGAGTACTTAACTAGGTGCAAGGTTGCTCCCCATATGTTATTCGCTCGAGTAAATCCAAAAATCCCCGCTTGGGCTCTCCTACTATAAGGAAAGCCTGTGCTCCTACAGTGGGGAAATTAATAGGCTGGCGATACCTTAATAGACTGCTTGGTTTTTTGTCATTTGTACTCTGCTCACATTGGATAATACTATTAACATCATCAAGATTTTCACAATCGATAAAGCCACCTGCGGAGATGTCTATTAAGAATAAAAAGTCATTATTACAAGTGGCGATGTGTCTTCCTACGTAAGTACAGGCGACCACACGACAGTTGTCGCAAACTGTCAAAGTTTATTAATAGATTGTGTATCTTATATCGGGAAGTATATAAAGCTCAGAATCAGTTGAAGAAATTTCACAGTTTTGGGCAATTTGACCTGTGGCTGCCTGTAAGTACCGACTGAGTGACTGACACGGTTTCAACGCTATTGTTTCAGATGCAGTTGTTGCCGAAAATCCATCGTGTTATGAGGCAGTCTATGTGTCAACTTGTGAAGACGATTAATCTTGGAAGAAGCTTACAAAATCAACGCAATTTTGAAATGAATCTGTTTTTGAATTCTTCATTCTATTTCTCTGTAGATACGAGCTACATCGCCGCATAGCTCAATTAGTAAATTTAAGGTTCAACGTCAATTATTATGCATAGTTTTCTATGTCGTTAAAGTAGCTACAATTTTATAGATAGTATCATAATAAAGACAATAGAAATTACCTAATTCTATGAGACGGGAGAAGCTATCATCATCATCATCATGTTAGCCGTACGATGCCCAATGCTGAGCATAGGCCTCCCCCAAGGATCTCCACACCGATTGGTCCTGCGCCACTTGCTAAAGAAGAGAAGGGAGAAGCTATAGCGATATATTACTATAAAACTTATAATTTTATGGGTTACTTACCACCAACCAATATATTATGATTTTTAATTGACTTAATTCATTTGAACACGTTATTGTTAACGTTTGTCAATTGTTTGAAGTAAAACAGAGGTAGAGTGAGGCTAAAGGCCCATAGGCACCAACATTTTTAATTTAAATTTAGCTTATCATGTTTAAGCCTCATTCCATCATTATTTGACTTTAAACAATTTTAACAAAGACGGAATGACGTGTTCATTACGGTTAATCCTTAATTAAAATAAATAACAATGATAGAGAGATACACACATCAAAAAAAGTTTGCGATCACTTTGAAAAATAGATTGTTTTTTGTGTTACAGAAGACTTTTGTAATTTCTTTTTCTGATAAAACTCTAAATTTAAAAATTAGAATTAGAACGTAAAACAATAAAATAATTCAATTGTTTTTTATGGTAGCCATACACACTACGAGACATCGTTACGATCCGACTGTACAGTTCGAACGGAACAGTTTATCGTACATAGCATATAAGTCACACGCTACGAGAAATCGTTACGATCAGTACAATAAACGGCGCCGACGCACACGTGTCAGCGATGGCTTCGACGGACGACGTTTTAGCAGTTGTTGAATTAATATTCGCCCTGAAGGAAAATAAAGTGAAGCAAAAAATCGTAGCATCTGGTGCAAAGAATGGCTAATGAAAAGAAGAGTTCATTCTCATGTCAATTTGTTGTCGGAATCAAAGATAATTTCAAAAGACTGGCATATTTTTTTAAGAATGGATCATGATACATACTTACATCTACTGAATACGTCTACGCGTACTGCAACTGACGACAAAACTGAACACGAAAACTGAACGAGCGCATACACGTTACGATTAGTCGGTACAGTTCATCCGATTCCGAAATTTCGCATTGCTCCGTTCGACTGCACAGTCTTCAAAAATCGTAGGAAACTGTGCAGTTTTATAACATACACGCTACGATTTGTCGGTACCGTTCGGACTGTACAGTCTAATCGTAACGATTTCTCGTAGTGTGTATGGCTACCATAAAAAGACATGAAATCCAAGCTGACACTCGTTCAGAAATCTGACTTAGACAATGTTATCGAATTTAAAATATTTTTTCACGGATAGTTGTGATTCAAAAATTGCCACGAGGAATGTCAGTTGTTTTACGAGCCAGAATTGTAACTTTGAGGTAAGAAGGCCATTCTACGAGAGAAATAGCAAGCAGAGTTGCCATATCCCAATCCTGTGTAGCAACCACGTTGCAGAGGTACCATGGTATGGGTAATTTAGCTGATCGACCCCGCAGCGGTCGCCCAACTGTTTAGACAGCTGCTCAGAAGCGCTATATCAGGTTGCTGGTAGCCCGCGATCCAACATTAAACGCCACTAAATTAAAAGCAGAAATACGGGCCGCCTCCGGACTTGAAGTTAGCACTCAGATCATTCGGAATTGCTTACACAAGGCTGGATTACGAGCAGGAAGGTCTTGGCGAGCACCTTCGAATTCACGGGAACGTCAGCGACGAAGATAACAGTGGGCTAGGCTCCGGCAAAACGAAGAAGATGAAGAGGAAAACACTTGGCAAAACTACCTCTTCGTTGACGATTCGCGAATCACTACTCATCCAGATAACCGACGTGTCCGTGTTTGGAGAAAACCTGGAGACTCTGAAAGGCAAAGAACAGCCACTGGAACGGTTCAGCAAGTCGGGAAATCAGTTTCCTTTTGGGGTGGTATTATGATTGGGGCTAGAACGCCTTTAATTCCTTATCAAAGCTTCATGACGGCAGACAGATACAAAACAGTTGCTATTGATGGAGTCGTCAGACCTTTCCGAGTAAAGCATGGGCACCAATTTGTACTGGTTGACGATAATGCGCTCTCTGGAGCTCAACGAGTCAATGCTGCTCTCCGAGAATATGAAATCACAAGGTTAGACTGGCCTTTTTTTTGTGACGAGGGGAAATGCAGTTACGCACCATACCGTGACGCTGACTAGGCGCACGGCGTGTGTGGGACTCGCCGGCACGGGAAACAGTGCCGACCCTACTCAAGCAGGACCAGTGCGGAAGGCCACACTGATCCTACTCCACTAAAACCCCCCGGTACCCTCCTACGCCCATGTGGGGGCGTCTCGGGGCCGACGCACCTGCGTGCGCCACAACTTCGAGCCCGCCCCCGGGACGTTAGACTGGCCTGCCGGCCCTCCTGACTTAAACCCAATAGAGCACGTGTGGGATGCTCTTAAGCGAGCTGTTTGGAACCGGCAGCCACCACCCCAGTCAGTGCCGCAGCTCAGGGAAGCTGCTGTTCAGGAATGGGACAGGTTACCACAAGAAATGCTGGATAACTTGATCCTCAGCATGCCCAGGGTGATCTCCGCATGTGTTCGAGCCAGAGGAGGAGATATTTTGTATTAGATAAACAACAATTTATTAATAAAAGCTTTTTAAGTTTGGTTAAACTATCTTTTTATTTCTATCGAAGTTCTAAGGATTGAATTATTAATTTTTTTATACTAAAAAATAAAATTAGTAATCATGGGAGTGCTACTAAAGATATGATAGTAATCAAAATTCAATATGGGCAAAATTAGGCGCCATATTGTGACGAAGTAAAAAAAATAAGTTTCCAAAATATGTCGAGTGGGGTATCACTGTCTAGATAATCAAAAATCATATTTAGGTTCCTAACACCATTTTTCATTTTATATGATTGTTTAGGATCTACAACGCTTTAAAGTTGTATATTAACCACTTACGCTTTTAATTTCAATCTTACGTTTGTATGGATCTTTGTTACTCTTTCACCTAAAAAACTGAATGGATTTTAATGAAACTTAACAGTAATATAGCTCATATATGATAATTATATATATATAATAATTTATGTAGTTATTGAGTGAATTGGCCAATATATAACAATAAGTGTCACAAAAGACGGAAAAAATCTCCCATCTGCGAGCCATTTTGGCCTGCACTGCAAAAACAATAAAAGTTACATGAATGTAATGTAGAGTGAAAATGTATCTCTTAAATAGTTCTAAAAAAAGTCCGTGACACCATATATCTATTTTTAATGTGTAAGTCATTACCGCTAAAATAGTGAATCAAAACTAAAATATTATTTGATATCTATTTCCAAAATGCACATTTTGTATTAACAAATCATTTTTTATCCAAACAAATACTTTTATCGCTTTTGATATTTAAAGACGATAAACTTTGCTTTTTACACTATGTCATTCCGACAAATATTTAAAAAGTTACAACGATGACAAAGTGATAGCGCGGTGTACTATGTAAAAGAAAAAAAAATGGGTATTCGCAGTATCTGATCCTATACGAAGTACTAAGAATAAAACTGTGATACAGTTCCTTCTTATTAAATGATGAAAAATATATATCATAATAGGTATTTATGATTATTGAATTTTAATGAAAAACTCAGAATTTTACTGTTTTTCATTTTTTTAACGATATTACTTAATGTTACAAAAAAGGTTTACTTAATATAATGACAAATAACCCATTTTTCGCTAGTAAGTACATACTTATTGGAATCCCTGTATTTATTAATCAGCTCGCGATAATATTGGTTTTGTAATAATTCTGCAAAATTCAAAGTAAATAATGTAGATTTTTTAGGTAAATCACCCCTTTCATCACCCTACGCCTATAAGTATTGCGATGTTGTAGCTAAGAACCAAGTTCCCATCTACTTCTATATGGGAATTCATTATATTCGATTTAGCTATTAGGGCACGGAAGCGCAACAAACAAACTCACTTTCGCATCTATAATATTATATTATACTTACTAGTGATCCACCCGGGCATTGTACGGGCGAAATTTATTTATCGGGATAAAATATAGCCTATGTCACTCGGACAAAATGTATTTAAATAAAGAAAAATGTAATAATAAATAATGTAGCTACCTTATGATGAATTAATATTTGAAACCGGTTCAGTAGTTTGACAGATTATTTGTTACAAACATACAAATCTTGCCTCTTTATAATATTAGTATAGATTATTTTTTAATTTCAGAAAGTGTATTTTTAAATAAAAAAAGATAATCGTAAACATTTTCTCTTGATTAAGTTAAATTTTGAAAATATATCAGCTTTTGCAAGTGATCGATTTTTTTTAATGTGTGTAAGTCATTTATATGTATGAATGGAACAATCTCATAATGACAACAAATAAAATTCAAAGGTACCTATAAAGTGTGCCGCAACGATACAAAATGGCTACAACTCCGTGACGATTTTGCTCACAGAGCAAAACACTGTTTTTCAGCTGTAACCTAGTACCTACATTATGCTAAAACCGGTTCTGGATAAATCAATAATGGAGAAGAAAAGAAGGAAAATTCTAGTATACTACACCAATATATAGGTATATACCAATAATATAATATAAAATAACTTACTATAATATTAGAATGATTTATATTACAGCACATTTTATGTATTTAATTTTATTTAAGGAACCTTAGTGCGAGTAGGCCTAAGTTTATAGAGTTTGATCCAATCACAATATTCAAAAAGTATTTTCAGAAAATCTTAGCAGGGTTGCAAAATAGTACATTTGATGTTATTTCTGAGTGGAATGTAGATAGTTGTGTAGATTAACTCGTCAGATTCGAGTTGTCCAGAGGCTTCAGACGGAGAGAATACTCCCCCTGTAGGGATATGCTATCCACCTGGAATAGCTCTAGGGGCACTCGCCATTTATCGGCTTCAAGCCCCTTTTAGGATCTCGCTGTCCTCAAACCCGGTGACGCTATAAAGATCATCTGCGACCAACCAGTGTATGCTACACACAATAAAAGAGAAGATGAACGCTGGCATCATATACTCTTCTTTATATTCATAAATACATCTAATAATGAGCTCAATGGCGTAGTAGTCAGCGCGTTTTTTCTGCAATTGCGGAAGTTAAGCACCTTTCGCAATGGCTGAGCAAGAGATGGATACACAAAAAATATTATCTCTCTCTCTCTCTAACTCCACTCTGAGTCTGCTCACACCTAACAATCCGTAATGGACCCGTTTGGTGCGGCATGGTCTGTCTGTAGGAAAGGGTTGTGCCCTTGGGACAAGAGTAGGCGGATAATTATGATTATAACATGGATGAAATGATGCATTTGGTTGTCTGTGTATGACATAAAATGATTTGAAAAATTTACCAGAAACCTAAGAAAAGTGTGGAAATTGGATGGAGTTTTTTTAAAGTTATCTTTTCTCCGCCATTTCATCAGTAAATCGACTCGTTAGTAACAGAAAAACATTCCATGCTAATAAATATTTGTAAAATCGGTAGATTTCTAAAATTATAAAATTAATAAATAATTTATAAAGTAGGCGTTCCTCTGCGTCATAAAAGTATATAATTAGCAGACCAATAAAATGCTTTACACATCAAAATAGTTTTTTTATAAACCTTGTAGGTTATTTATATGACCTGTTATTTGACACATTTACATCTGGTGTTCAGTCCAAAACTCTGACCTAAGACCTTTGTTAAGAAAAATGAATAGCCACTCAAAATGTCAGTGTTTCAAATAAATTCGTCAGTTTCAATCGTACACCATTCATTTTTATGATATTAATAGTAAAACAGATTTGTATATTTAACATGTTGCGAAAATTCTGAGGCGCTTTTAGGATTCCTCATGCTTCAACTTATGTGACATCGTTATATAATAAAACATCGTATTCTAAACCGAAACAAAAGTTTTGTAAGCTAATATAATGTATATGTAATTTATTGTTGTTTTGTAATAAAGACAGGTGTGTTATGAGAGTTTTTTAATGTTAAAAGGATGGCGTACAAGCATGTGGCCGGTTTGATAGTGAGCCTCCACCATTTCCTATGGACGTTTGCGATCCCAAAAATATCACTCGCAGCGTTGCCTGCCCTGACCCGATTCTCTACCCTGTGTAGTCCTGGAAACTTACCCATCGACACAGAAATACATAATCATCAGCCTATTAATGTCCCTACTGCTGGGGCACAGGCCTTCCATAAGGATGGAATAGAAAGATTGGGCCCTGACCCACTTCGCGGGCCCAGTGCGGATTAGTGGGTGCTAACGACTGCAGATGCAGCCGGGACCGACGGCTTAACGTGCCTTCCGAGGAACTCGAGATAGAAATTTTTGGTTACCCATCCAATGACCGACCACTGCGAAAGTTGCTTAATTTCAACGATCGCAGCCGAACGCGCTAACCACCTGCGCCATCGAGCTCCTCTTATCTATATATATAAAACTCAAAGGTGACTGACTGACTGACATAGTGATCTATCAACGCACAGTCCAAACCACTGGACCGATCGGGCTTAAATTTGGCATGCAGGTAGATGTTATGACGTAGGCATCCGCTAATAAAGGATTTTGATCAATTCTACCCCCAAGGGGATAAAATAGGGAATGAATGTTTGTATGAAACTTTGTCAATTTTAAACCGATCGGGCTGAAACTTTGCATGCAGGTATAAGAAGAATCATAGATGAATGAACAAAAACTGTAGTCTACACTTCAGCTCTATACCGAAGCGAAGCGAAGGCGGGCCGCTAGTATAATACAAGTTTAATATATTTTACTGAGGTTTTCTGTACGGTAGAGGTAATCTTCCCTAGACGGGCGCTCCAGTTCGAACGGGAAATGCGCTAAACCCTACCTCTCTGTAAGAATGATCTGGACACTATATTTAGGAAAATGATTCATTAACAGTAATGTATTTACAATATCACAAAATTTCAATGTTATGATGCCATAATTTTATTATAACTTCATATATTAACTTCTGGTGAAAAATTTCATTGTTCTCTTTCTGATACCTTTATTGGCTTGTTTACATCGTTTTGCGTAGGTTATGTTTATTTTGGAAATTAGTAATTGGCCTCGCCTGTTGCCTAGCAAATATCATAGTCCATATTTAATTTTGCGAAACCAAAGTAGAAGATTCACAGAAAGACTATCTTGACCACGTCCCATAACCCGTGTAGCCCAGGAAACCACACTTACTCCAGGAACACACAAACAAATAGTTTTATTTTCTTTGTGCTCCAGAAGTTTCCTTGAGCCTTTTTGACTATGGATAGCAATATTACTTTTAATTCTTTTTACACACAAAGATTAGCCTAGCCCCAAAGTAATAACTAGCTTGTGTTACGCGATACTGGGTTAAAAGATAGAATACCTATACTTACTGATACATATATAAGTATCTTTATTCAAAAATATATATTATACACATCCATGACTTAGGTACAATTCATCCCATTTGCCCCACCAATATTCGAACCCGTAACCTCTGAGTAGACGGCACCTTGAAACCCGGCGTACATAAATACCACACATGGTATTTGTAGGAGGTCTGTCGTCTCCCCCCACGAAAACTGCTAAATAGAACCGGGGTCCGAGTCTCAGAGGCGCCCTCTAGTTGAACCGACCCACTCAGGTTCGAGTGGCCTAGTCTAGAGACTCGAGACGGACTGAAATACTTCTAGATACTTTCGCCAATTATCGGCTTGAGGTCCCCTTAGGATCTCGCCGTCCCCAAACCCGGTGACACTGTAAAGGTCCTTTGCGACCAACAGCATATACATTAAAAAAAAGTTGGAGGTCGTCAAAATATGAAAATTCGAAACGTTCTTCTTGTGTTTTGCTTACGCTTACCATCATGGTCAGCCTATTAATGTCCTAACTGCTGGGGCACAGGCCTTCCCAATGGATGGAATAGGGAGATTGGATCATGATTCATGACCCACCACGCGGGCCATGTGTGAATTGGTGGGTGCTAGCGACTGCAGATGCAGCCAGGATCAATGGCTTACGTATCTTCCAAAGCACGGAGGAACTCGAGATAACAAGTATTTGGTCACCCATCCAATGACTGACCATTGCGAATGTTGCTCACTTTCAAGATCAGAGGCTGAACACGCGAACCACCTGCGCCATAGAGCTCCTCTCGCGCTTATCAGATTAGCTTTATATGAAAAGTATTATACTAGTAGTAAGTATTATTAAATACATACGGAATCTTGCATCGAATTGGCTTTCTCTTGACTCTTCGCAATGTCGAAACGTGTAATGCAACTCTGTTAGTAATATCTACGATATGAATCACCTGAGAATGGATGATGTGCAAATGTGAAAATTTGAACGTACTTATCTTGGGTTTATGATGATCTGTAGCCTAACCTTCACCATCTCTTTGGGTCTCTGAAAATTTTAAAAAATCGGGACAAATATAGGGGTTGTCTTTGTTTTTATTTCCATGTTTTGAAGTGAAACTTTAATTTACGATGTGGTGTCAATGGTAAACATGAAATGGAAATGCATCACGAGCGTCACATGACTATATATCCAGGGTGTCCCACGGGTTTGTCACGCGGAGGGAAAGTATATTAAATAATTGAAAATGGGATATTCCTGAAAGAAATTTTCATTTTTAATAATAAGTAGAACTGCATTCACTGTTTTAAAAAAAACCGCCCGCCACAACCGGGAATCAGGCTCATGATACATGAAACAAAAAAAACACGTATTTTATGATATCCTTTGAAATCATGATAATATCATGATAATTACTTTTTCCTACATAACATAGCATTTTAAATGAAAGAAAAATCACCTTTGCCTTTTTTCAAAATAATTGAACAAACACAAACACTAATAAAAATGAAACACCTTGTTTTTTATGAGTCTCCGATATTTCGGCACTGTTGCAAGCGCCATGATCATATTGTGTGTCGGGAAAAGGTGCGAGTAAATAGTGAGAATGTGACCAGTGGTAGGGGTATTGAGCGCAGTAAAAGACGACGTCAGAGGGTAGACCGATATGTCTGTCAATAACATCTACCCGCAATTACTTCAGTTACTCCGTGATCATGGGGCTTGGCAATAAGTTTAAAACAATATATGGTGCAATGTTTGTATAAGTATCGCTTTATTTTCTTTTTCAAGTACGTAGGTACGTAAAAAAGTGCTGTACTTATTATTATAAGTATAATAAGGAAACCTTGTATTATTAACTGACCAGGTACCTACTAGTTAGTAAACACTTTGAAATGATAACATAAAGCTGTTGGAAGCACGGAAAAGTAAGAGAAAATTATCCTGAACACCTTTTCAAATTTCACGAGTTTGATTCCCAGTTGTAACAGGCAATTTAAAAAATCTGTGAATGCAGTTCTAGATATCATTATAATAGACCAAGAGCTACTGAACCCTCCGAGTAACGGTCTGTCTGTAAGGCTAGAAATTCTTATGGTGATGAGTCATAGCACGCTTAGTACGGTAAGCATCGCCTGGCACTCCTCAGCCCTGCACGTCATCAAGCCGTATATTTTTGAAAGTGTCAAAAAATATTAAAAAGAACTTGTTGCTGTAAGCTTGAAATTTTTGTACAATTTAGTTTATTTATTTTTAAGTTTAAAAAAAATGCCAGGCGTTTACAATGAGCACAAGTACCCGCCAGGCGAACCGGAAAGTGTGTAATCTTCTAATATATAAAATTCTCGTGTCGCGGTGTTTGTGGTTAAACTCCTCCGAAACGGCTCGACCGATTTTCGTGAAATTTTATATGCATATTCAATAGGTCTGAGAATCGGACAACGTCTATTTTTCATCCCCATAAATGTTAAGGGTAATCCACCCCTAAATTTTTTTTTTCAATTTTAGATATATTTTTTTAATTTTTGTATGATACATCACACAAAAATACATATAACCCAAAATTTTCACCCTTCTACCACCAACCCCTATTTTTTTTATGGCGGTACGAAGTTCGCTGGGACAGCTAGTATATACATAAAAATAAACTTATACATAATACATTAACTATCCATTTATTATTGTTGAGGATTTTAAGGATGATTTCTTGGATTAAAACCCCTATTCTATTAATAATCCTAATTAAGAGCGGACGCGAGCTGCTAGACATTTGAGAAATAGGTATTTCAAAAAATATTGCTGTCGCGCATTAGCAAATACCGTGCGATACTGTTGTCCCTAACAGTAGCTTACGCTGAAAATTGCGTATAAAAATGCAAAATTCATGTTTTGATTCTCGACGATTTCCTGCTAGAAAATGAAATAATGTAGTAGGCCTCTATGTGTCGCTTTTATATATATGCTTATTGAATCTCCACACTCCATGTCTTCAGCGTTATATATCTTTTGTTTTGTATTTGGCATTTTTGAGGGCTTCTAGTTTGTTTGGAACACAATATATATAAAAATATAAAAATAGGAGCATAGAATGAGTAAAGTAATAATCAAGGAATCTTGAGAATTACACCTTTAAACATCGAATAAACCAATATCTTCTTGATGCGCAGCGGGAAATGGCATATATCGCGGTGATTCCTCATTTATATAGATATATATGTGTGTGTTAAACATACATTCTTTCCGTGAGTTTAGTGCGTGTCTGTCAATATAAAATGTATATAATAATAATAATAATAATAATAATAATAATAATAATATAGCCTTTTATTTCCGAAAATGTAGATTTACAAATAAATTTTTAACACTTGTTTACATGCATGCTGTTACAGAATGTCTCTGGTTTCGGTGTGCCTTACGGCAAAGGCCTCCTCCAACTCTTTCCAGTGTTTTCTATCCGCAGAAACTCTTATCCAGTGAACTCCTACAGTGAGTTTCAGGTCATCCTCCCATCTTCTGACTTTGCGTCCTCTTGTCCTGATGCGGTCTCTTGGGTACCAAACTGTCACCTGTTTGCTCCATTTCTCTTTTTTACATCGAAGCATATGACCAGTCCACCTCCATTTGAGTTGATCGATACGTGCTAGTATGTCTGTTAAATTGGTTTTTTGTCTTATATCTGCACTTCTGACCCGATCTTTTAGTTTTAGTCCTAGCATGCTTCTTTCCATACCTTTCTGGCATCTTGCAAGTTTGTCCCTGTGTTGTTTCGTCAGGGCCCATGTTTCGCATCCATATGTGATGCAGGGTAAGATACATGTATCGAAAGTCTTCTTTTTGATCTTAATGCTCAGTACCTTGCTTTTCATCACTTCTTTCAGAGCCCAGTACTTTTTCCACCCAGTCGCAATTCTTTTGTCTATTTCTTTTGACATTTGGTCATCTGGTGATATTATCTGGCCTAGATAAACATATTCATTTACATATTCGAATTTTTGTCCACTGTTTGTTATTTCTACCTGGGTGGAGTTTGTCATCATTTTAGTCTTTGTTAAGTTAATTTCTAAACCCACTTCCCTACTTACACTGACTAAGGTCTGTACCATGTACTCCAGCTTTTTTGGGTCTTCCTCCAATAGAACAAGATCATCTGCAAATCTTAGGTGACTCAGTCTTACTCCATTTATGTTCAGCCCCAGATGTTCCCATTCTAGTTTTCTGAACATTTGTTCAAGTACTGCTGTAAACAGCTTTGGTGATAGTGGGTCACCCTGTCTGACACCTCTTTCTATGGGGAAAACATCTCCCGTGGATTCCAGCCTTATACTAGCCTTGCTTTCTGCATAGATATTTTTTATTATTTTTATGTAGGTGTTTTCAATCCCCTGCTCTTTTAGACTTAGCCATACATACTTGTGGATGAGGCTATCAAAGGCTTGGGAGTAGTCTATAAAGGCCAGATAGATTGGCTTGTTATATTCATTGTATTTTTGTATGATCTGTTTTATTGTGTGTATATGATCTATTGTGCTGAAATCTTTCCTAAATCCTGCCTGTTCCACTGGTTGGTTTTCGTCAAGCCTGGTTGTTATTCTGTTTAGAATTACTTTGGCAAAAACTTTATAAACATTTGATATGAGAGATATGGGCCTGTAATCTCCCATCTCATCTCTTGGACCTTTTTTGTGTATAAGTATTATATGTGACTCTGCCCAGTTTTTGGGAATAATGCCTGTGCGTAGTGTGTCGTTAAATACATTTGTTAAAATTGGGCTTAGTTCTTCAGTTGTTCCTTTCATTAGTTCATTTGTAATTCTATCTGGTCCGGGAGCTTTTTCCAATTTTTGGCTTTTTATAGCTTTTTCTACTTCGCATTGCAGTATCTCTGGTATATCTTCGTTATAAAGGCTTTCCTGCGTTTCTATTGTATATTCTCTTTCAGGTGAGTGTAATATTAGTTGACCGGGTCTAGGTTTTTGGTATAATGAGCGATAATAGTTAGTAGCGATATTTTGAATTTCGGTGCGAGATGTTGTTGTCCGTTCTTTATCTTTCATTTTTGGTATCCATTCTTTCCCTTTTTCTCGAAGTTCTTTGAGCGCTTTTACTATGCCTCCTGTTTTGTTTATGTGATTCTCTAGGATTTTGTTCCTTCTGTTCGTCCTGTCCTTTCTCATATTTTCGCGAATCTGTTTACAAAGATTGGATATTTCTTTTTGGTTTTCCTTCTTAGTCTGGTTTGCAATGAGTTTTCTTCTATCTTCCATTAATTTTAAAGCTTTATCACTTAAGTAGGTTTCCTTGGTTTTGTCTATTTGTGTCACTGTCTGGTTTTTAAGAGCTTTTTCTATTTTTCTATATTTTTCGCTTAGGTTAATATCTGAGGTAACTACTTCCATCAGGTCTTCTGTGATGTTTGTTGAATCCTTCTTCATAGTTGTTGTTTTTAAGTGATTTATTTGGGTTGCTCTCGACCTGGACATTTTTGTGCTCTTTTCTTTAAGACAACTGCGTACCATACGATGGTTAGTGTTGAAATTCAAATTTTGTATAACTCCTGTATCACTAAATGCTCTGACATTGTTGGTAATTATGTAGTCGATTTCGTTTTTAATCTTTCCGTCTGGAGATAGCCAAGTCCATCTGTTTTTGGGCTTTTTGCGGTACATAGAATTAAGAATTGTTAGATTTTGTTCAAGCAAGAGTTCAACCAATCTTTCTCCATTTTTGCTTCTTTTTCCTTTTCCATATTTCCCAATTATATGTTCTTCCCCTGCAAGTCTAGCTCCTACTTGAGCGTTGAAATCGCCCATGACCACAATGTTATTTTCTGAATATTTTTCAATTATTTCCCTCAGTTTGTCATAAAAATTCAATATATCAGAATTTGGTGCTTTTTCAGTTGGCGAGTAGACTTGGATGAATGTCCACTTTTTAGGATGTTTCGGCAAGTTCAAATGCACTAAAACTAATCTATCTGACATACCTTCAAATCCTATGATTTGGTTTTTAAGATTTATATTTACCAAGAAACCCACTCCCCTGTGACCAGCGACTTCGCCTTTGTGATACATGATAAAGTTTTTTCTTTCTTCTATTTCTTCTCCCAACCTTCGCATCTCGCTTATACCCAGAATGTCCCACTTGATTTTTTCCAGTGCTAATTCTAGCTCTTGTAAACTTTCAGGTGTTCTCAAAGTTCTTGTGTTTAGTGTACAACAATATAGATTACTTTGCTTTTTAAAGTCCTTTTTTGTACCAGTTGTATTTGATACATTTGTTGGAGGGTGTTGGTCGGACTCCCCCAGGTGACCAGCCCGGATTGGGGGACAGTTTGTTGAGGTTGTTTTTTCGTTTTTGTTTGCTATTGATTTCCTGTGTTGTTGATTCCGGTCGGAGGGGGCCTTTACTTGTTTTTTGGCAGCTCTGGCATAGAGTTTGATCTATCACGTGAAACATATGCTAGAATACTTGGTTTGATTACTTCCCTTGCCGAGTTTTGAGGTGTTGCTATTTTTGTTGTATTTACTATGTTTTGTTTTTTCTGAGATTGAGTATTTGGTCATTTTGTTGTCTCTCTCTTCCTTTTTTCTCGGTTGATGGTCCCTGGTTTTTTGACAATTAGTTTGTCGTACTTTATGTAAGCTATATTTCCCTTTTTTCTTTCTTCTTCCATTTTCGGCTGCAACTGTTTACGTATTTCAAGAACATTCTTCGGGAAGTCCTCTTTGACATACACATTTGGCGGAAGATGTCGTTTGTTCTTCAGTATCAGATGTTTTTTCCAGGATGTGGTGAGAGATATTAGTATTGGAAAATTATTTTCCGATTGTTTTCCAATTCTTTGGATATTGCTAATTTCCTGGCTATCTAAATTCGTTCCCGATTCCTCTACAATTTCTTTAATATGATCGACCAGCTCCAATTCTGTCTTTCCTTTTCCATCAATACCGAAAAAAACCAAATTATTCCTTCGTTTTTCCTTTTCATAATATGATATTTTTTGCTCCAGACTATTAACTTTGGTTTTGAGGTCGTTATTTTCTTCTCTTAGGATTTTCAACTTTTCGTCCAGGGCCTCCATTACATTCTTCGTTATTTCCGTTGTTAGTGTTTTTGTTTGTTCATTAAACTTTTCTGTAATTTGACTGAGTAACAATTCCATTTGTTTTTCCATGTTAATATTTGGGTAAATTTGGTGATATGTGTTGATAACCCCGTGGTAAATTTTGTGGTAATTTTATTTTTTCTTTTGTGGCAACACTTTCGGTGAATGTCTTTAGCTGTATTAGCTGTCAGTGTCAAACAGATGTCACTGTCAGTTTGAATATTGATTCAACTGAATGAATGATCGATTTTTAATTTTGAGGTTATGATGATCGTTTTATTTTTGATTAAAATTTCACGAATGTAGCACTTTCACTCCAAATTTATTGATTATGCACTGAGTTAGTTCTGTTTCCAGATGTTTTGAAGTATTTTGTGTTCGAATTGTCACTTTTTGCACTGTTATTTATTGATAACTGCAGAGCTCTTTGTAGTACGTGTTTACACTTTCGTCGCCGGAACCGGAAGTATTAGTATAAAATGTATATACACGTATCTAATTTATGTATGATAATATTGAAAGGTATTGTATTTATTATTTATATTACTAAATAAGATAACGAGTACGTATTTCTATTTTTTTTTTATTCTTATACATTTATTTTTGCGATAGTCAGTTGTCAAAAGAACCATAGGTGTCAATTGAAAACCAGCGTCAGGTCCCACAAACCTGACAACATGCTGATGCTAAATTGACAATCTGTCTTGGCGCAGCCGCGAGATAGCAACAGATTAAATCACCAGTGGTAACGAACGGTATGAAAAATTGTGTGTGTTACTTTTTTGCTGTGTTGTTATCCTATTGTTTACGATTATTTTTCGATGTTTTTGTTGCTCAAAATCTTGTATCAACAGTCTCGTTGTTTGTGTCAGAATAAATGTATTTTCTTTCTTTCTTTCTTTCTTTCAAGACCGAATCAGTCGAGAACGTTTGTATGCAGGAAACATAGACACAGTTCACCTTCCTTCTTAAATAACATGGGAAGTTATAATCTTAAGATTAAAAGAGCTAAGTACGTGTATAATTTCTTATGATAAAGAGATAGATATATCAACATTGTTACTGTACTAAGTTGGTAGGTAGAATATTTTACCGCACATGACATAATATCTGGTTGGATTTAAAAAAAAAACAACCAACCGTAGCGATAATAAGTAGATCGTATGCGGCCTTGTCTAATATTTATTAGTATCTTCTCTATAAAAGCTCACAAGATACGAAAATATGTATATCACGTTACATGCTGAGAATACGTGTTTTTTTCTGTACGGATCAGGTTTAATGGAAAAAAATATATTTACAAGCTACTGGCATTTGCGAAATCGTAAAACTTTTACAAATGAAGGGTTGGTTAATTTCTTAACGGCCTTTATTTTAATTTAGAATCTGATCTTATTATTTTCATATTTGTTTGGCCAACTTTTCCGTGATATTGGTACGAGCAAAGGATCAAGTCCATTCAGTATTCTCGTTTGTAAGATTTTTTCACTTTATATTTTTTGTAGGTACTGTAGATTTTACGAATACAGATTCATATTTTTATTTCTTCTGCTACCAAACGTAGGTTAAATGTTTAATTTATTTTCTAGGAAGAACTAATAAAGGCTTGTTTACGAAAAAAAACAGTTGTTTAGTTTATTTTAGTTTTCAGTTTTTATTAGTATTTTTACGAGATTTTTACAACTTGCCTGGCATTTCGCGAAATCGTAAAGCTCAAATGGAAGAAGCATTGTCAATCACTCAAGGGGTCAAATGATAAAATTATTTCTTTGATTAATACCTACCTATGAGGTAAACAAGAATACTAAGAATCTATCTAACGATACTATCAAATGCAACTCTTGGCGATTTAGGTTGGCTTTACACAGTCTGCGTCAGTATCTGAATTCATAATATGAATGATTAATCTGAATTCCGGTGTTTTGAATCACACAAGTCTTAAACATTCATTTAAAAGGTTTGATCAGTTGTCTCGTGAATGTCTCTTATAACTGTAGTGTAAAGTGTTAATTATCATCATAATCATTAAAGAGATTATGTCAACTGATGAACACACACACATTGCTCGTCGTAATGATGAAAAGAGTTGCATTTGGAACCTTTTCATATAATGAACGGAATCAGATTAAGAATTTGTCAGTTGAAATAATTTATAACCCCTGTCAGTTACATTCTGTGAGATCAATCTGAAGCATTCATAATTCTGACATAATGAGAATATGTGTTGATAGTTGTTGATTATCTATACATATAATAAATCTGTAGAGAGGTCAATTCTGTACATGAAATATATTTTCAAAATAACTATCAGGGGGTGATTAGTGACCGATACTGATGCCAAAAATGCAATCAGTAAAATTTTTGTCTGTCTGTCTGTCTGTCTGTCTGTGTGTATGTTCCTTATAGAAACAAAAACTACTCGACGGATTTTAACGAAACTTGGTACAATTATTCTTCATACTCCTGGGCAGGTTATAGTATACTTTTCATCACGCTACAATCAATAGGAGCAGAGTAGTGAAGGGAAATGTTGGGAAAACGGGAGAAGTTACTCCAGCTAAGCAACTTTTTAAGCTTCCGTCGCGTGTGCAGCCTTAATGGTTAAAGTTACATAGAAATCATGTATGACGGAAATATTCTACATAAAATAGTCTAAAAAATATCCCGCAACAACATATGTCTATCTATGTCTATATAAATAAAGTCATTGTTTATAGCACAAGCCTGAGAACAAAAACTATAGTTTACACTACAGCTCTACACCGAAGCGAAGCGAGGGCGGGCCACTAGTTTATAATAAATATTTAAATTGATAATTAAATAATCGACAGCTAAATTGTATGCAGTTCCGTACGCTCTAATTTAATAATATGAAATCATATTATTAATCAAGATTCTGTTTCAGACTATGTATGAACAGCCTTATTTTTAAAAGGTTATTTTAAAATTAGAATCTGAATTAGATATGATCTTTATTTAACTGATTTCTAACAAAAAAGGAAGAGGTTGTATATGTGTCGTGTATGTATTGAGTATTTTATTATTTAAAGGAGCCATTTGTATTCTCAATGCAATTTCAATAAATATCGTAGGTGTGTAATAATAAAAAAAACATTTCATATTTTTGCTACCAGCACGTCGTAATTTGTGATTGGTCGGAACGAGATAGTTATGGTTATTTTGAAAAAACCACGATAACGGAGCATAAGTGAAAAAAAAAACAAAAATCGACGGGTTGCACTCCGGGAGTGCCGGCAGAAGTGAAAACTTGAATATTAATGTTGTGCATTTTTGATATTTTCGAATGTTTAGGGAATAATTTTGCACAAATTGCTTTAATTATCAGTATAAAAGTACTATCATGTATGTGGTAAAATGAAATATTTATTTATTGCGCTATCGTACACAAACATGACAATTTATATTACATTAAAAAAGTTTATCTCTCAGAAAAATTAACTTACATGAATCACGTTTAAGCGCACTTAGCGACATCTATTGTAAAGAAATCAACTTACATGAATCACATTTAAGCGCACCTAGCGACATCTATTGTAAAATAATGCAATTTGCAAAGCTGCCACGTGGACGTTCTACATAGAAACTTACTATTATAATCCGATAAAATAAAAATAAAATTTTACTATGTTTCGTCCAATATGTTGAAAGTCAACAACCTTTCCAATTTGATTGTGTGTCATGATGCGATCAGCCCACGTGTTTAACCTGACGCGAGTTTAACATTTTTTATCCATACAAAAAAATGTGTACAACGCCGCTAAAAAAGTTTTCACTTCTAAAAAAATCCTTTAATCATTTCAGGGTGGACATCAAAGTTTCCTCAGTGGATAAGAATATTGTCACACCAAAAATATTTTCATTTAAAATGTTGCCAAGTCGAGACCATATTAGTTGCACTGTGAAAAAGTTATCGGATCTCATGTGGAAGTTGAGCCAAATTTTTAATTCTACGGGCCTCCTAAATTTACAAGGACTAACTTCACAACCCCTACAATGGCTTAACCATTTCGCTACATCAACAAGGGCGTAAGGTGAAAATTTCATCAACTGTTAATTACTGTTCTGTTATACAATAGTTCTTGTAATAACAGAACAGAACAGAATGTACATGTGCTCCCAGATGTGTATATGACCGAAACAGGTCTAGTACCCGTTGGACCTATATAATTGGTTCTAAAAAAAATATGGTGCCCATTGGACCCTCAAAGACGGACTTACCTACACAATAGGCTCTTTACTATTTGGCTAATTCCTTAGGAACGCGTCCTAAACGGCTTGGTAGGTGCAGCACAACAATAACTTCAATAACAACCGCAAAACAGCCTTTTTTCGTTAACGAATTACCTAGTGAACGTTCCAACCTTCACAAGAACACATAAAATGAGTTTGATGGCTATTAAAACTCTAATGAATGCCGACAGGTCATCTAATCGGTACATTATACATTGGAAAATTCACAGCCACGAATTGAAAGACTGATTGCGACGTTAATTTTGATACATAATTCAGGCGAGAGGAGGTTTTGCCGCGAATCTATTGAGTGAGTTAGACGTCTTATTTTGTGTATTCGCAAGTGATTTATAGTGGATGCGTTACTTGGCTTAGCGTAGCGTTATTTGTATAATTATAAAAATGTAAACAATTTATTTAATAAAAACATAGCCAGTGTAAACATCTAGCCACAGTTTGTGTAATTTGTTATAATGGATATGCTGGCAATAGGAAATATGCATGCATGTAATTCAAATAATAAATAAACTTTATTATATGATCTCATATATCACACAGCGTTTGGATGAAGAAGCTGTTTTGTGATGCTCATAATCTGTGGTATACTTTTTTTGTTATTTAAACACCAATTAGCCTAGCCCCAAAGTAAGCACTGTAAGTGCTTATTCAGAGTGCCAGAGCGGGACGGGCGTGGGCGCGGTCGTGCGGGACTTGGCGTCTTCATGTTCACAGTGGTAGAGCGGCTGAGAGACTGAACGTACGCGTGTTATACGGTTTTAAAACTTCGCGCTTCTTATTAGGATGAAGATTTGATTTATTAATGAAGCGTCTAGATACATTTGATCTACCCGTACCCGCACCCGCCTTTACTCTGAAATATCACTAAGGCTTGTGTTATGGGATGCTAGGGTAACGGATAGAATACATATACTGTACATATATAAGTATAGTAGCAATCGCAACTCCAACTATAGTGCAAAATAAATAGGCCAAATATTGACGTATGAATGCTGGGATAGTAACCTTCGCCTTACAGAAAACCACAATAAAATATCACTACCTTTTGGTGGTGTTGTGTTTCTGTTGGTGAGAAAGGTTCCAGGGCTTCACGGGGTAGGTCATTATGGGTCAGGGTAGGCAACGGGTGTGACCGATCTTTTTGGTATCGCTAGCGTCTATAGGCTATGTTGATGTTGGCCGCTTGCCACCAGGTGGGAAAAACGCTTGTTTGTCACCCTTTTAACATAAAGAAAGACTTGATTTTGTCTGTATGTTCGCGATAAACTCAATTTCAACAAATTTTCATTCAGTTTTCGCACCATATATACATAGTATGCCAGAAAATTTACATTACATGCATAATTGCAAAAATACTATAAGGTCTGACACGGGACCCCTTTCTAATGTTAACAGCAAAGGGGTCCTGTGTAAAAAAAGAGTGTGCTTATGACCACACGACTGATATGAAACTTCTGTAGCTCCACCTGTATGTATATATATATATATTTATATGTGTTACTCAACTTACGTTCGCCTCGCCCGAAAACACTTTTCGTAACGCGTAACGCATTCGCCAGCTTATCCCCCAAGTCAAGCGTGCGTAAAGAAGTGTCACTTCAAAAAGACAAGTAGTTGATTTTGCTTATCGTTGTTGTGGTATCTCTTCTGGTTTGGACTCCCAAAGTGAGCAAAGATTGCGTGATATGCACGCGTGCATTTTTCTAACCAGTCTTGGATATTTATGTTTCATCTTGTGCTATTAGTTTAGTTTTTTCTTTCTAGATAATTGTTGTTAAAGTGTCTAAAATCATACTGTTTTATAAAAAAAAGTCTCCTACTCGTCTGTTTGTCTGTATGTTCGCGATGAACTCAAATTCAACAAATTTTCATTCGGTTTTCACACCATATATATACACCGTATGCCAGAAAATTTACATTATATGCGTAATTACAATATCAATAATTACATGTCTCATACAGGACCACTTTCTAATATTAAAAAGGAACAAAGAAGGACATTTTGAAATTCAACCATTAAATCTTAACATGGGTGTTCAAAGTTTATACGATGACAATTCCAAACATGTTGTCGATAAAAGAAGCGAGTTGCCATTTAAAAATAAGTTCATGTGTTTTAATCCAATTCTTACAATAACGGTTTCGATAAAACATGATGCGCAAATGTGCTTTGCGAAACAATTATTATTCTGCACACGTTACGACACTTGCGAGACGAAATGTCAACAATCATTATTATACTGTCGGTGTTATGAATAGAAGATACACTTAAATTACGAAAATCACGGTGGCCTGCGCAGACGAGAGATTTTTTCCGCGGAGGACAAAAGTCCCTGAATCGTCTAAAAAGTCCGCCGAGGACTTTTCACATATTCAACGCGCACGGTGTGCAAACATTTGTTGTCCGAAAATTTGGAGAAGTGCACGCTGTGGAGGTAAATATTCTCAGATTACGTTAACATTGTAATTATTATTAAGGTTAATTATTATTATTAAATATTAATACAAAATTAACTAAGTAACATTTACTAACATGAAGGTTAAGAAAAAGAGAAGACGTTTTAAAGACAGTACTTGGTCTATCTCTTTATATCAGATAGAGCGCGCAACGTGATGGTCCCCACGACAACGGCAAACTAGAGCCGTGGTCCGAGTCTCAGAGATGCCCTCTCGTTGAGTCGACCCCCTTAGGTTCCAGTGGTCTAGAGGCTTCAGACAGAGAGCCGTCACCAAACCCGGACGCTATAAAGGTCATCTGCGAACAGCATACGCACTCAAAACAAAACGTCGAAGTTCGCTGAGTACGTTGCTGCACCTAGTCACATGCGTTCTAAGATATTTTTTTCGGGAATGCCGGCATACTTTTGTCCCGCCCGGTCTCGGCATCCTTGGTTGTTCGGGGGACTCTTTTTACAAAGAGTTTAATCCTTGGTATGAGTTTCTTGATGCAGTTGTAAACGATCTATTTCGGCGGACAAAAAGTCTGTAGATTTTTTTTTAAACCGGCGTGGCCTTCAATGTACATATTTAGCAATTGTGAACATTTAAATAGTAGTTCGAAGCAATTAGCAAATAACGAAGCAAATTTTATTGATACATATCAATCAAAATATGACATACGATTTCACAAACTGATGATAAAATATGGACATTCAAACCTATTTTTTATTAAAATAGATGACATCGTCACACGCTCTTTAATTATATATTTTATCTTCACATCTACCACTGCAGTAAGTATTATATCTTGTAACCATAAATGGTTGGTCTTCCTGTGGTTGACAAAGGAAGACCAATCATTTATCTAAAGCTGCGTATACATTAGGCAACATTTGTGTATAAACACAGTTTATAAACAGTAATTAACAAAACTAGTTTTATTTAGTATTTAACAATGTTACATCACCTCCGTATACAATGTAGAAACCGTTTAAAAACAAAGGTGATGACAATTTTTTATGATACATGTTCCCGTGTTATAATCTCTGAATGGAGAGCAAGACGAAACATTTGGTTTATAAACAAAAGTTGAAAGGTGTGGACGTATGTTGTAAGAGGTTTACCGTTTATATAAACATGGATGTAGTGTTGCCCTATGACCAAGTTTCGATACGTACTTCTGGTATGATCCTGCTGATTAATCGTTTTGATACTTTAAAAGTAAATGACAGTGAAACTTATGAGTCATCTGTTGCAAGAAATCTCAAAGTAATAGCTTATCTACACTGGAGCTGAATATAATTCTAAAATTTCGTTTCCTGTCTTGTTATTGATGGCCCAATCAATCTAAATAATATTTCAAAATCAGTATTTGACATTCTAGTGAAGTTATGAAAAAACCCATAAAATCCATGAAGGTCATCAAATACATAACTTCTGTTTAAAATGTATTTTCGAAGCCACCACCTTTTTCTTTTTTTCTGTAGTACTCTGATGAATTACTACGTAAGTAGCACAGAGCAACATCACCTCCTGAGGCAACATCCTAGCAAGAACTGACTAGTGTGGACAGCAAAGTTTCAGAAACAGTGTTTACGGTAAACTTGTTTATAAACAAGTTGATCAACTTCATAAACAGTTTATCAACAAATGTTACTTAATGAATACGCGGCCTAAGCCCTAGCCTCTGATTGTGGGCATCGACGGACATATGAATTTATTTCATGTCCCAGAAAAAGGCAGTGCGTTCCATATAGGTACTTAAAATTTTCACAGTTATTTTATTAACAGGCGTTGTATCATCGAAGAAATCATTAAAGGAATAGTCTATTAAAAAAAAAACAATGTGGTTCTTAATTTGGTTAACTGCATTTTTTGTCAGTAGGTAACTTATTATACAGGGCGGCCCACGGGTTTGTAACACCACGGAGGGAAAGTACACTTATTAAATATTGAAGATAGGATATTTTATTCAAGATGACATAATTTTATTTTTAATAATAAGTAGAACTTGCATTCACAGTTTTTATAAAATCGCCTGCCAAAAGAGGGAATCAAACTCGAGAAATGTGAAACAAAAAACACATGTTTATTATGATAACCGTCGGTAAATCATGAGGATTATTTCTTACAAATATAAGAAAGCATTTTAAATGAAAATAAAATCACGATTTGGCATACATGTATGTACCAAATTTCAATTTGATCGTTCCAGTTGATTACGAGCAAATCGACTGTGACCGATAGGCAGACATACAACCGATGAAATCCTATAAGGGTTCTGTTTATGCCAATTAATTAACGGAACCCTAATATAAAAACAAAGTTGCTCAAACTGAATGCGTTAACCACTGCACCATCAAGTCCTTCCAAAAGTTTCAAATGGTATTATTTAGCGGAAAATTACATTTTAAAACTGTAAACTTTCCGATGATTATTGGCAAAGTTTATCAATCGTTTTGTCGTTTTTAATATATTTTATAAGTAACAATAAATATGGAAATAAAGTGAAGTGGTGTCATTGCCAGAAATCGCCTATATAAAAAAAAACTAAATTTTTGTTCAATGAAAAATGCGTAATGAACCTCTTTTGGTCTAAGAAATGAATAATTGAAAAAAACTTAACAAATGTTTAATAATTCCGTGTTTAAAAAATAACAAATGTATTTAAAAAAATAAACAAGTTGTTATTTAATTGCGCTAAGAATAATACAAAAAACATTCCTTTAAAACTTATACAATGAACTTGTTACGCCATTACATAATGTATATAATATAAAGTCTATATAATATCGAGTATTTATACTTTTAATTTATTTTTCATTTTTTAGTTACCTATGAACATAATCGAGAGCTTCAAAAACCCCATATTCTCAGCTAATCATTTCATTTGTTACCCATATTGTAGAAAAGTATAAAAAACTTAGGTCGGCATCTTTTAAAGTCCGCGATATTGGATTTAAGGTGACGTCACCGTATTTACCGAGTTATTCTCAGCAAGCCCTTTCATTTAATATCCATATTGTAGAAGTGCATCAAAAATAACTAGTCCACCATCTTGTATGTTCTATCATATTGCATTTAGGATGACGTCACACAGCTCACTATGCATTATCATCCAAACTAAACGTATGTACAAAATTTCAGCTCAATCGAATGAGACATCTGCTTTAAAATTGAGTTGCAAGACCACCCTAACAAACATATATACACATATTGTAAGTTAGATATTAAGCTTCTAAAAATATTACAAGTCCGGAATAAAAATACTATTCAAAATTAACCCAAGGAATAAACTATAGTAACACTTATTAAATAGACAATATAGGCATATGTCCCCACTGGCTGGACACAGGCCTTCCCTATGAATGGAATAGGGAGATTAGGCTATGACCCACCACGCGGGCCCAGTGCGATTTGCGGGTGGTAACGACTGCAAATGCAGCCGGGATCAACAGCTTAACGTGCCTTCCGAAGCACGGAGGAACTCGAGATAGAAGATTATTGGTCACCCATCCAATAACCAAGCGCTGCAAAATTTGCTTAACTTCAACGAGCACAACCGAACGCGCTAACCATCTGCGCTATTGAACTCCTGCGCTGCGAATGTGTATGAAACATTAAATTTAAAGTGCCTACTCTTTTTTCATCTCACCGGGTCGGCGTGGGCTCGTGTCATTTTTGTTTCTGCGCCGGTCTGGGCCAGTAACCACCACTTTAAAATAACACTACCTTTGGTAGTGGTATTCTTTAGTAGGTAAATAAAATTCCAGGACTCACGAGGCAGGGTATAGGAGCAGGGTAGGCTTAAGTGATATTTTTGACATCGCAAGCGTCTAGACTATTCAATTCAATTCAATTCAGCATATTTATTGTTTTATGTGGTAATTAAAAGTTCTTAAGATTTAGGGCACCCTTTGAACCCTTTAAGGGCACTACAATATCAATATATAGAAAAAAAAACACACAATTATAATCAATTACAGTAAAATTTTAGATTACAAGTACGCTACCTTTCATCAAAAAAGTCTTGCATAGTATAGAAGGTTTTATTCGGTAAATAGTGTTTCAAAAATTGTGCAAACTTTTTTACGTTTTGTTCTACGGTTATATCTATATATATATAAAACTGAAAGGTGACTGACTGACTGACATAGTGATCTATCAACGCACAGCTCAAACCACTGGATGGATCGGGCTGAAATTTGGCATGCAGGTTTTTTTTTATGCATAATAGGCAACGCGTTTGACCACAATCTCACCTGATGGAAAGTGATGATGAGGCCTAGGATGGTACACGCCTGCCTAGAAGATGCCTGTTCACTCTGGCCTTGAAGATGTCCAGATTATATTGGTCCGGGAAAACAGACCTCGGCAAGGAGTTCCACTCCCTAGCCGTTCGCATAATGAAGGCCGAAGCAAATCGCTTCGTGCGAATGGGAGGAACTTCGACAACATAAGGGTGGAAGCCCTCGCCGCGCCTGGTCGTCCGGTGGTGGAAAGGGGAAGGGGGGATCAAATTATGTAATACCTCCGCACACTCTCCGAAATGTAACCGATAAAAGACCGAGAGGCAAGCTACACGTCTTCGGTGGTCAAGGCTCTGGAGATTAGCCTCAACGAGAGCGTCATTGCCTATGAGTCTCTTCGCACGGTGTTCCACCGAGTCCAGTGCATCCAGCTGATACCGAGCAGATCCGTCCCAAAGGTGACAACAGTACTCCAAGCAGGAGCGAACTTGGGCTCGGTATAGGTTAAGGAGCTGCTCAGATGTATTTTACATCGCCTGACCTTAGAAAGTATTCCAAGTTTTCCGGCAGCGGTTTTAGCAATGGACTCGATGTAGCGACCGAAATTGAGGCTGGATGAGATGTCCATACCCAAGAGCTCGAGATGGTCTTTAACCGGCACGGAGACATTTCGGAAAGTCGGAGTCAGATGGAATGGACTCCGTTTCGTCGAGAAGAGACAGGCCTGTGTTTTTGAGGGATTAAATCCAACCAAGTTGGCTTCACCCCGGAGGGAAACAGCTTCCAGGGTTGCATTCACTCCCTCCACCATCGCCTCCCTTAATGATCGGACATCTGCATCAGACTTCACATCCGGCAGATATCTCTCCGAAACTGTGCTGTCGTCTGCATACCCAAAGATACCGGGAGTTAGGAGCAGATCATTGATGTGCAGCAAGAATAGAGTTGTGGAGAGGACAGATCCCTGGGGGACACCGGCATTAATACCAAGCAGATCCGACGATGTGCTATTAATGACCATTCGTATCGATCTGCCCCTCAGAAAATCTGCAATCCAGTTGCAAAGTCCGACAGCAATTCCATATGAAATAAGCTTGCCAATGAGACTTGCATGCCAGACCCTGTCAAAAGCCTTTGAAATATCAAGAGAAACGGCGAGAGCTTCGCCGCGTTTCTCTATGGCTTCACTCCATAAGTGGGTAGCATAAACAAGAAGATCCCCAGTAGATCGCCCACGGCGGAAACCGAATTGGCAGTCACTGAGGAGATCGTTATCTTCGAGGTAAGCGAGGAGACGGTTGTTCAATACATTCTCCATAATCTTACAGAGTATGGAGGTGATTGCAATAGGTCGATAGTTGGCAGGGTCGGCACGACTACCCTTTTTGGGTACTGGGGTAGCTTCCAGGTTTTCGGAACTTGGCCAATCTCAAGGGATAAGCGGTATAGGCGAGTCAGAATAGGAGACAACTCAGGGGCAGGACAATAGCTGGAATGCCATCGGGCCCACTGGCTTTATTCACGTCTAAAGTGCTTAGCGTTTTGAGTACCTCTTTCTGATGAATCCGAACTTCCAACATGGCAGAAGAACACTGAGGAAGCTTAGGTGGGTTTACGCCAGCAGCATCTAGTTGTGAGTTGTTCGCAAATATGGAGGCAAACAAGTCCGCCTTCTCTTTGGAGGTGTGAGCCAGCGATCCGTCAGGCTTAACTAAAGGCGGCAGCGACGACCGGCAAAAATTGGCTTCGACGGTCTAGGCTAGGGACCAGAAAGCTTTGCTTCCGGATGGAAAGGAGGCTAATTTGGCTCCTATACGGCCAATGTGATCGAAGCGGGCCTTGCGGAGAACACCTTTACAGGACTTGGCGGCACTGTTAAAGGCTTTCTTCAGACTTCGAACATTTGGTGATTTGTGGGCTCGAGCATCCGCCCAGGAGCGATACGCAAAATGCTTAAGCGCCCCCGCTTTAGCACAGTCCGCGTCAAACCAAGGGCGGGCGCAAAACCGGCGTGGTAAGTCAGAATATGGAATAAAGTACTCCATAGCCCGACGCATCACGCCAGCAATGGCATCCGCGCTGCAAATCGGGTCGTCCGAAGAAAAGCAAGTGCGACGCCAAGGATAAGATGCAAAGAAATGCCGCATCTCATCCCAGTCTGCTGAACCATATCGCCATACACGCCTAGTTCCGATAGGTACCGGGTCGTTTGGAGAGTAAACTGATACGGACTTCACCAGACAGTGGTCGGAACTCCCTAGTGGAGACGAAATTACCACCTGATATCGGTCCGGGTCTGTTGACAGCAGAAGGTCCAGGCAGTTCGGTGTGTGGCCATCAATATCGGGTACACGTGTAGCGCCCTTCACAAGCTGGGAGAGACCTAGCGACATAGCAAATGTGTGCGCCAATCTCCCGGCATGGTCGGTTTTCTGGAACGGGAACGACCACTCATGGTGGTGTGCGTTAAAGTCCCCCAGAACGACTAGCTGCGCACTCGGGTACCTTTGCTGGGCTGTTTCAGCGGAGGCGCTGAGGTACTGAAAAAACCTGGTTGTCTCCATGTTCTCTGTGTGCGACCGATAAACACTGGCATAGATTATTTGCTCTATACCTGTGTTCACCAGCACCCATAATATAGAGAAACTGGGATCCTCAAGGTTGCGGAGACGTTGGCAGCAGATGTCATCACGAGCATACACGCAGGTGCCAGCGCGCGATTTAAAATTGTGCTCCAGGATGTAACCTGGGTAATGCAAGTAAGCTGCGTCAGTCGGGCATCTTATTTGAGTCTCCGTGAGGAACAGCATATGTGGCTTATCGGTCTCAAGGTGGTGATGGACACTATCGATATTTGAGTGCAATCCTCGGATGTTAGCAAGGTGCACTTTTAGTGCGAGGGAGTGCATCCGCTGTTTCGCCAGTTTCTTTCTTTTAGCTTTCATAATTTTTTTTTATAAGAAGAGAGTGAACAGGCAGGAAGGGGACAGATGAGCGAGACTCTGCTAAGCTACTGCCAAGCGATGCAGTTATGACGCCACACTGACGGGTGACTGAGCTGGAGCGCGCGGGGACGCCCTAACCCCCCCAAAGGTGTCCATCGGGCCCTCGCATCCGGTCACCAACCGGCACGATGGCGCACCCTGGGATTTTACGCGAGTTGGCGGGGCAGCCTTTCGTAGGTGGCTTTCCTACTACTTGGGCCCCCTACTACCTGCGGTCGGCCAGCGGAGAACCGTGCTTAGGATCCCGCTACCCTCCGCGATCAGCCACCCAGTGCAGCGATCACGCAGCACCGAAGCCGGCAAGCTCTACATCGCAACTGCTCGGACTCCCCCCCCCCCCCCAAAACGGCAACACCAGGCATCGAGCCGGAACACGATGAGAGTCGCTTGGCGGTTCGGTTTTGCCTGGAGGGTGGTTACCAGCCACGGTCAAAACCTACCTCCGGTGATGTGCCGAGCATTTGGCGCTACCCAGGCGCTACACGTGTGGGTATCTAGAGCTAAAGCCCTCGGACGCGCTCGGCTTTGTCCCCCAAAAAGTAGATGTAATGACGTAGGCATCCGCTAAGAAAGCATTTTGATCTATTCTACCCCCAAGGGGATAAAATAGGGAATGAAAGTTTGTATGAAACTTTGTCAGTTTTAAACCGATCGGGCTGAGACTTTGCATGCAGGTATAAGAAGAATCATAGATGAATGTCATTGTGTATAATACAAGCCCGAGAACAAAAAAGTGTAGTCTACACTTCAGCTCTACATCGAAGCGAAGCGAGGGCGGGCCGCTATGGCGGCGCGGCGGCTTACCATCACGCGGGTCATATGCTTGCTTGCCACCTCTTGAACAGAAATATAAATATAATATATATATATATATATTATACATTACCTGTATATATATATATACAGGGTGTAACAAAAATACAAATAAAGCTTGAAGGGCGTTGAACTACATCATATAAGGATGATGAAGTTTTAACTTTTTATAAAAACAGTTATGTGTAATGATTCTCGAACTAGTGACGTGGCTTAAAATGCTCGATATTATTATTAATCATTAAAAATAACTGTTATTATAAAAAGTTAAAACTTCATGCAATTCTTCATATATATATATATATATTGCGTCAAAATTTCAGGCCTAACATGCTTAAATGGATGCAATAGCGAAATTTTCGTTTGCATTGTTCGCATTTTAGACATCGTGGGATGTTAGCGCATCGCCGATAATTGAAAACGCATTGACCGCGCAGATCTTATCTTTTGTAAATATTGCTTAACGGATGTAAGTACAGGCAACTAAACATCAAATTACCTCAAACTGACAAATGTTTTCAATAGATTGTTAACTGTATGTTAAGCGGTATAAAGCTCAAAGTCGTTAGAATAAATTTGACAGTTTTGGGTCACCTTTACCAATTCTATGGTGCCAGCACCAATTTTATTGTTTAGTGTTTTATAATTTATTGTTTAGTGTTTTATAAATAGCATATTTTTTTGTTTATGCTAATTTGAGTTTGAAAACAATCGTAATTTTCTAATATGTATTAAAATACTTCCTTCCGCCCGCAGCTTCACCCGTAGTATTTGATGTGAAACTTCTTTTGGGGCGGGGTGTAAATGGATATATATATATGCATAGGGGAATGGAGCAGCGCACGAATCACTCACATCACATATATGCGCACACGCGACAAATATTGGTATATATATATTGTCGCGTGTGACGCTCGTGATGTTCGTAGCATTTCCAGCCTTCACCGAGTTACCTTCCAACTTTCATGTTCGTCGGAAAGAGCTGCGCTCGCATCTCACACACACCCATATATATGTATATATATGTACAAAGTCGGGAGTGGCCGCTTGTGTTAAACAATCATTAGCTACAATAATAGAGTAAGTTAACACAATGACAATGTCAGCAATAATTTTTATCAGCATATTTATTCTGTAAGATGCAATCTCACTTACGGTCTCATTTATTTGGATTTCTGACAAATGTCAAATATCTAATACCAGCTGCTTCTACAGACATAGCGACATTTTGCCGGGTAATGGCGTAATGCAAATCAAACTAATGTCTAAAATAGCGGCTACCGAAATCGGCAGTAAGATTTTATGTTACAGAATCGTCCTGGAGGCCCTTAAAACTTAAATGACAAGAGACGTCAGTTAAAATGTCGCTTACTCCTTGTTTCCACAAAAAAGTGGCGCCGCCAAGTACTTGCTCGATGCTTTGGATAGGTTACAGCGGCGCGCAATCCGCATCATAGACAATGAGGAGGTGACTATACACCTCGAGCCTCTTCAATTACGCCGTGACGTGGCGTCACTAAGCGCGTTCTATCGTCTGTACCACGGCGAGTGTTCTAAGGAGTTATTCTCTCTTATTCCACCTTCCCCTTTCCTTCAGAGGACCACGCGCGCTGGCTTACGTTGTCACCGTCTAACTGTGGCTACAATTCCAACGCATACAAAGAAATTTGGTGACTCATTTCTTTGTCGTACTATCCGTAAATGGAATGCTCTGCCCGCTCACTTGTTCCCTCCCTCTTACAACCTGGGATACTTTAAAAGAGGCGTGAAGAAGCCATATGCAGGCCGGCAGGGTGAGGATGGTTTGTGTGGCAGGTAGAACTGCTGTATCAGCTATCTTCGCGTCTGGACTTCACCTTCACTATATAAAAAAAAACAAGTGATATTCCTAACTAATAATATTAAACAAAACTTGTAGAATACTTGTTGTTTCTGCTTAATACATTTCTTCGTGTACACTGCATAGACAACAGTACCCCTAGCACGAACCATTATCGAATTCGTATAGTTTGCGAATGCGAAATTTCAATGTTAAATTTTGTATGGAAACTTGAACAGCAGCGCCACAAAGTACGTAACGAGAACTAAAAATCAGTACACATTTGACAACGAAATTTCGCACACGCAAACTATTCGAATTCGATATTGGTTCGTGCTAAGTACAAGTATAAATCACTTATTTACTGCAGAGGGGATCAACGGCTTAACGTGCCTACCGAAGCATGGAGGAACTCGCGATAGAAGATTTTTGATAACCCATCCAATGACCGACCACTGCGAAAGTTGCTTAACTTCGACGATCGCAGCCGAACGCGCCATCGAGTTCATCAAGAAATGATCCTCAGCCGGATTTGGACGAAAAAATGCATCACGTCACGGTCCGTTAAGCGTGGTCGAGTTTTGAAAAATGGAATTCCTGAGCCTGGCGATACAATTCTATAGGTAATGTCCTTTTGTGAACAAAACAAAGGTGGTATTTTATCGACTAAAAACTCATTGACTGCGTACACTTCGGAGTAGGGGAAGTTAAATTGAACATTTAACGGGTTCAATGTATGAATGCAACGCGAATGTTTCAAAGTGTATTAAGGGAGGTTAAATTAATAATTTATAAGTATATCACCATTGAAGAGAACGATGGCGCAGGTGGTAAGCGCTTTCGGCCTAAGGTCGTCAAAATTAAGCAACTTTCGCAATGGTCGGTTATGGGATGGGTGATCAATATCTTACTAACGCACACACACACGCTTACACGCGATTTTGATTATGATAATGTAACTGCAGCTTCATCATCAGCTTACGAATAATATATTTCCATTACAGTGGAATAGGTTAAATGGGCCATGATCCACTACGGGCGCGTAGTGCGGTTTGGTAGGTGCTAGTGACTTCGGTTACAGCCGGGACAACAGGTTAAGGCAGTAAACAGGCACAGTTAGAAGGCGCGAATAATCACAGAGCGGCTAGTGTTCAGTCATGCAAAGTGATGTTTTATTAACCAAGACAAGACATTGAAATTCTTTGTTATTACAGGTCGCGGCACGTAACTCTAGCGCGAACAAAACGCGGAGGGTATAGCCGCAGATGGATACGACTGGTGAGCCAAACGGCGCAACGCCCTTCGTTTCCCCCCAACATATCTTGATTTTTACTTCTGCGTAATAACGGTCAGCGCTAGAGTTTCGTGCCGCCACTAATAACTGAAAGCGCATGTCATAAACGCGCAGCCACTACCCAACCGCCACGTGTCATACATACCCACCCTAACGTACCTTTTGAAGCCCGGAGGAGCTCCATATGATAAATTTTTGGTCACCCAATATGTGGTAAACGTCAAACACAAATCTTCTAAAGAAATATATTAATATTTGTTATTTCTAAGCTTGTAACTGCTAGATGATTAAATCTACCTAAAATGCGAAGATATGGCGCTGCCATGCAGCTTAAGAAAGGCTAGTGAAAATTCGACACGGCCTTCAGGGCCGCGGTAGCATAATGGTCAGTGCATTCGCCCAGATAGCGAAGGGTGCGGGTTCGAGTCTCGTCTGCTGCCTGGTCCGCGTGGAATATTTTCTAGTAAAACCTTTGCCGTACCTATAGTTTTAAGTATTAGTAAGTATTTATTGTAACGCTGTTGGATTTAAAAAAAAATCTTTCGATTTAATCATCTATTTATAATTATTGCTATTGCTTTTTCAAATGTTTAATACTTGTAAAGTATTCATGACATTGTGGGTTACTTACAATGCGAAGATATGGCGCTGCCTTGCAGCTTAACAAAGGCTAGAGATATTTCGACACGGCAGTCAGGACCGTGACAGCACAATGGCGAGTGTATTTGCCCGGATAGCGAAGGGTGCGGGTTCGAGTCCCATCTGCTCTCTGGTCCACGTGGAATTTTTGCTAGTATTTTTTTAATTTATTATTTTTGACAGATAAGGATCTTGCAAAATATAGGTACTACATTTCAATCAAAAAAGTCTTAAATATATAAAAAAGGATAACGCAGAATACTTTTTTGTTATTATGAACTGTATTTTTATTCCATTTACAATAGGATTAAATCATTACTTGCTTAACCATACTTCAAAAATACAATGCTGAATATAATAGGATGCACATAATTACTTTGATTGATTCGAAAAGGCTTAAACACAAATAAGAAGCCTCCAACAAGTTTTGTTTAAGTGTTTATGTACGTGTTAGTTTCGTTATTGGCTATTTTAAAATATTGCGTGATGACTCAGCTTCATTAGTAATGAAGCATAGCTAATTGTGCCTACATGGTAATCGAAGCCTGCTGCACTCTTGACACTAAACTTCTTTTGTTTAGTTCACAGAGGTCAATGGGATCAACTAAGGTTGTATATCTTCCAATACCTCGTAACTGATCTTCTTTATCATCCATGATGGTCTGGGAGAGAAAAGAAAATGTGTGAGCATACATCTGAAGTGAAACTTCTTTTCTTAAATAACCTAACATAAGGCGTTGCATAAGGCATAGGGATGGAGCAGAGCACGCATCACTCATATAAATATATATATATATATATACGTAGTCGTGTGAGGCACGTGACGCATTTCCGTTCCATTTTTTAAATAGGATTTTTCCATTCACATTCCGTCCGAAAAGAAGTTTCTCTATAAAAACTCATCTATCAGGCCTTCCCTATGGATATAATAGGGAGAACTCAGGTTCTGACAAATGCAAATGCAGTAGCTTAACATGCCTTCCGAAGCAAAGAGGGGCAACCGTACCCTTGGTGAAAACCATTATCGCATTCGAATAGTTGAATTCGATCTAGTTAAACGTCAAATCAGTACGATTTTGAGTTCTCATTACGTCCTTTGTGGCGTTGCTGTTCAAGTTTCCATACAAAATTTAACAATGATATTTCGCACTCGCATACTAGATATGTAAATGTAAGTAGTAATATTCTAATTGGATATTGGTTTGTGCTAAGTAAATGTACCATTAGCACGAGCCATTATCGAATTCGAATAGTTTGCGAGTGCGAAATATCATTGTCAAATTTTGTATGGAAACTTAAACAGCAGCGCCATTACGGACGTAACGAGAACTAAAAAACTATACACGTTTGACAATGACACTTCGTACTCTTAAAGTATTCGCATTCAATAAGTGGTTTGTGCTAAGGATACTGATGACCAGCTATTGCGAAAAGAAAGAAAACCAGATCGAACCTTCTTAGCCCTTGCGCCGTTGAGCTCCTTGCTAAACCCTTAATTCCGCAGACATAACCTTACAGAACACCACAGTAAAATAACACTATCTTTTGGTGGTGTTGTTTCTGTCTTTGAGTAAGGTTCCAGGGCTTCACGGGGATAGGGGTTAGGGCCAGATTAGGCAACGCTGCGAGAGCGCGGACAGTCGGCAATGGTTGCCGTGACCACACGCGCTCTCCGGGTGACCGGTGCAGGAGTATTATCTGATTTTTAGTGTCTAGCGTTAGGCAGGACCCTGCTCATTTTACCCGGCCCAAGAGCTGGCTGAAATGAGCAGAGAGGAGTTCCACATACCTTCTTCTCGCTCCCTCGGTGGTTGAAGGCGTAAGGCATCTATAAGACAAAAAAGGCAACGTTGCGAGTGATATTTGAAGTATCGCAGGCGTGTATGGGTTATGATGGCGGAATCATGAGGCGGGCCATACGAATGTTTGCCACAATTTCAACATGAAAACAATCTTATGCTCTCTTTTGAAATGCTATTCGTTTTAAAGTCTTAAGAGCGTATTTGTAGTGGTCGTATTGGCGCATTGATACATTATGTGCGTTTTAATAGATGCCACGCTATAATAGTGCCATTGTCTGCCCCATCAATGGAGCTTTGTTGACTAAGCTTGCGTCCTTACCGATGGCATGCCGATTGCATATCATAAAATGCATTAATTATGTAGCAGTTTATAACTGCTGTACCAGCTATCTTCGCGTTTGGACTTTATTACCACTTAACATCGGTGGGTTTGCCTACCTCTATATATATAAAAAAACTTGATATTTGAGCTGATAGCAGAATACTAGCGACAAGTCAAAACTTGACTGTCACCTTCTTGTTTCAATTTAACTTTTATTTTCATTCCCTCTGTGTATTGTACCAACTGTATTTTGAAACAAATTAATAATTCATTATTATTATCATAACAGATCCAATTATTGATATTTCAGACCACACATTATAAGTATAATGTAACAACATTTACAAATTATTATGTTGTTACAACGTAAATATAATCATGATTTATTTAATATAGAAAACCTGTTGGAATCATTGGAACAGTTCAAACAAAAGCATTTTTGTCTGTAATATAATCAGACAATTGTCTGTCCGTCCGTATGCCATAGCCACTTTCTTCTCATACAATAAAAACTATAGTGTTGAAACTTTGTAAGTTAAAGAAACAGAAAAATTAAAAAAAACTGAAGAAAAAATTAAATACATTTTGGGGGTTTAAATTATAAATAAATTTATATACGCGTACTTATTTTTTTTTATCGGAACCCTTCGTGCGCGAGTCTTACTCGCACTTGGCAGTTTTTTTTTGTACTATCTTTGAATTTATTTAAGGTTAACTCTTGAATATTGCTTGGGGCTTTATTGTATAAGTCGACACAAAGACCTTTAAATGAATTATTGATTTTGTGAGGCCTAGTAGCAGACAAAGTTAGTTTATTTTTGTTTCTTGTATTAAGTGTGTGAGCATCACTGTTTTCAAGAAACAAATTAATCTTTTTACTTATAAGTAATAAATTCTGGTAAAAGTATTGTGATGCGATAATATATTTATACTATATCAATATAAATACAATTGAAAAGTTTTTACTTTTAAAATTAGCCTGCTATATTTTGTAGAACAAAAAAGATTGTAAGTAAACCAATTTGCTTTGTTGGGAAAAAAATCACATCAATGAATAAAACCCGAATAAAATATGGGGAGCTGGCGAACAAAACGGTATAATGACGCCTCTGGTCAAATTTTTTTAGAGTTGTATTTGAATCTCAAAAAATTTTCAACCAAAACCGCCTAAAACAGTGTTAAAATTACTAAAGGACAATGTTAAAATTGGCCTAAGAACCAACACCGATTTGGCATTTCTGATAATTCTTAGTATATTTTTTGCGATAATTATCAGTATTTAGATTGTGACGGACACTTCTAGTTAAGTAAGCTAAATTAAAAAGTTTATTTAATAACTCTGTCTGAGACAATAAATACCATTTTATGTGTATAATCTATGACAGCGCTGCAAACAAAAAACACTTTCTTCCTAATGCTGGCACTTCACTTGGCTATTCGTATTTGCTATTTAAAAACATGACATCAGTCTGTCCTTTTCATTCCTTATTAAGCATGACAAGGACAAACTTGTCAAGTGAAGAGCCGGTATAAACTCGATACTCTGTGGTTGTGGTGCAGGCAGTTTGCATTCGTAGTAATCTGTGGCATTCGTGCATTCTCGTCAAAGAGTACTTTTTATATACGGAAAATTCTCGTTTCGGATTACCTGTTGTGTGTGTTTATTTGCGATTGTTTTTCCTCTAATTTAACTATTACTATTTCGGCTATCTAATATGCCATCGATGTTACCAAAGAGCACCAACTTTGGTAACCTTAGAGACCTTATTACCAAGTGCTAGTGAACCTGTGCCACAACATCCTGAGAAGATCATACTGCCAAATTATTCATGAGCACCTGATACACATTCACACTGCATATTTACACAATATACATGTGTTAAACAAATATAAACAATATGATACAATTATGTGAAAAATAGTCAATAAATAATAAGAAGCAAAACTACAGTTTATATTTAGTCATGATTCCTACCTAACCAAGTTTTTCCTATCAGTTATTATTTAAAATCGCACCGAATAAAATGAATTAGTTCTAATATTAATTCACTTCATACTGAGTTCATACTAAGTTCATAGGTTGACCTATGTTACATTGAATATTAAACATAACCTCAAAAAAATTTTAGTTTTCCTAATAATTTAAGTTCTCAGAAGTGTCCGTCAATAATCTTTGTTTTTACAGTCATTTACCTGCGATTTCGAACCTAGAAAATAATATTTCATGTTTGTTGGTTCTTAGGCTAACTATGTATGGACGCAGAACAATGTCCTTTATAAATTAAAAATCATGCCAAAAACTCACTTTAGGTATGTCATCCAGTTTTATACAGCTCTTGTAAAATTTAATTTTATGTAATTATACCGTTTTGTTCGCCAGCTTCTCATATACAGTTTCTGTAAATGATGCGTGTTGGCGACTTTTGTGATGTGTATATATTGATAGACTTTTAAGTTTTTGACATTCGAAATCCACTTGTCTTGTTTTAATCATGCCTACCCAGTAACTAACTAAAATCATTTATATTAATGTTGAGTGTGGAGTAAGTTGTGAATACTTTATTTGTAGGCTGATGATGATGATGATGAGAATACAGAAAGATGAGGGCTTTGTGGAAGGGGTAGGCGCGCCACAGTTATGTGTGAGCAAATACTCATAACATAACCAAAACTTAGTTCTGATTGCGTCGTTGCTATCGGGTGTCAGCGCTGATTGGTTCAATTGTATGATGACGCGTCGTTTAATTGGCTATTATCTATTAGGTGGAAGTGTAGTGGGGGCGAGCCGGCGACATCGGTTCCCGAACAAACGGTCTACGATCATACTTCTAACCTCTATTTGTGTTCCGTGTTAATGAAGCTGCAGTAAGAAACATTTATCGCACAAGCAAAGTCTAACTCCTAAGTTACCATTATTTGATATTGCAAATTAATAAAATATCGGTATTTTGCGATATCAAATAATGTGAAGATTTGATTCAAAGGTGAAGTCATCATCATAATCATCAGCCTATTAATGTTTCCACTGTTGGGGCACAGGCCTTCCCAATTGACGGAATAAGAAGGTTAAGCCATGACCAACCGCACTCCCACTGCGGATTGGTGGGTGATAACAACTGGCGATACATCGGGGACCAACGGCCTTATGTGTTTTCTAAGCAACGGTGGAGAAGTTCGAGATAATAAATTTTTGGTCACCCATCCAATAACCGGCCATTACGAAAGTTCCTTAACTTTCACGATCACAGGCCAATCGCACTAGCTACCTGTACTATCGAGCTCCTCGTCGGCCCAATACTTTAGTTTGTTACAAAACAACAAAAACAGGTTTTAAGTCTCGAAAAATTAAGCAAAAATGATTTAATCTATACCTATTGTTTTTGGTGTCACTAAACAGACCCTGCCAGAATAACAGCGCTGGTGCGACACAATGTCGCATCAGCTAATGCTGAGGCAGGGTCCTGGTTAGCCCTGAGATTTTTGGTTTTTTTATCTGTAAATGTGTAAATGAGGGTTAATAAAATATATTCTATTCTATTCTAATTAATTATTATGAAGCTGAAAAGTTTGTTTGTTTGGTTGAACTCGCTAATCTCAGGAACTACTAATCCGATTTAAAAAAAATATTTGTGAATGATTTTTTGTGTTGTATAGTGTATTTATCGGGGAAGGCCCTAGGTTATATAGCATTAAGCTACTTTGAGTAGGAGCGGAGCGTCGATGAAAAATGTTGCGAAAACATGAAAAAATATTCGTAATGGTTAAAATTACACAAAACTCATGTATGACGGAATTGTTCCCCTTATTATTATGTTCATCTTTTTAGTTTGACTCAATTTTTCCTTTTTCCTGAAATTAAACATATGTATTCATCGATTGTTAGTCGACGTCGACGTTCGCCGAATCATCTATTATATAAATATTCAGCTATTCAGATTTTATATCGCATTTTTAGGTTCCGTAGCCAAATGGCAAAAAACGGAACTCATAAAGATTCGTCATGTCTGTCTGTCTGTCACAGCCATTTTTTTATTGTAAAAAGAGTTACATTTGTTTATATAAAATTTTCGCGTCACAATGTTAGTTACCATACTCCTCCGAAACGGCCTGACCGATTTTTATGAAATTTTATATGCACATTCCGTGTGTCTAAGAATCGGCTACTATATATTTTTCATATCCTTAAGTGATAATGGTTGTCCACTTGTAACGTAGTGTTCTGAAACCTACAATGCGCCTTTGCGTCAATTGTAACGTAGTGTTCTCATATGGGTTAGGAGAAATGTTATCCCAGGAAATTGATAGAACACTACGTTACACACCCCTAAAAATTTTATTGGCGAATATTTAATTTTTATAATGTGGTATTAAAAAATACATACAACCCTAAATTTTTTCTTCTACCACCTGCCCCTATTTTTATGGCGGTACGAAGTTCGCTGGGTCAGCTAGTTTGTTTATAAACATATAAACGTAACGTCATGCTATTGAAACCGCATAAATATAATAAAATCAAGTTGGTATGATCTAAGTTGAACACGGATCTTCGACCGATGAGATGAATTATGCTAAATTGGGAATGACAAGTACTGGCGCGTACAAAAGGTTTGCTGTTCAAGTATGTTTTCATTTTAATATTGATAATCAGTATGAAAAAATCTTTAGAAATTTTAAGAAATTACCGCTATGTAATACAAATCCATAGTAAATATAATGTGTTACACAGTTTACAATAATAGACTATCATAGTAGTTTATTTAAGCGACTTATGTACTCATATGGTAATTCGTTAGTTTTTAAAACGATTAGATAATGATTAGTCACGTTACCTACTCTGATATCCTGGGTTCGAAACCCATTTAGGTACAATAATAATAATTCATTCCAAACTAAATACACTGAAAAATTTAAAAATAAAAATTCCTAATTCAGCAACAAAACACTTTTTTTACTAATCGGACAGTATTTGGAGCGCTTCGTGTTTTGTCACTCGTATCGCGCGCACTTTCGGCCGTAGTACCACGATGATTTGTAATTATCAACAACAACTAAATCAAAAGTGTTTCCATTCATTTCACAAACGCGTTCGAGCTCTGCAAGCTCTCAACGGCTATGAACGAAATTCAGCTCCTAGCGGCTGTGATTGATGGCTGATTGGCATCACTGAGCCACTAGTGGTCGCGACTAGTGGCTATATTTGCGGTTGCTCGTAGTATTGGCATGAGAAACAAAATGTACTAAATATGCATTCTGAGTCTAGTACTTGGTCCAACTTCCATAATAGTAATAATCATCATTTATTTGCAAAAAAATATAGTTTTACAGATCTTAGACAATTTAAAATAAGGTGCTCATGTTTTGCTGTGTCAAGCAGCATACAAATATACATAATTATTGGCGTCAAAAAAACTTTACATATTAGCAAATTAGTTAGTTATAATTTGCCATTTTATAATATAGATAAATTTGTCATTATTACAATTAGACATTTTAATCAATATATTTCTAATAATGGTCAAAAAAATATTTTAGGCTATAGATTTCGACTTTGGATTTACGCTTAAAATCAGTTTATGAAGATATCTGTGTTGCCGATTTTTATTTACAAGTTTTTATAATACAAGTAAAATTATAATATATATTTAACACTTCTGTCTTCAACTTCCCAAATTAACACGTTTTTCATACATTTCGTGAATAAATTGATGAGAGCTAAATATCAGAGTTTTTGTAATGACATTGTATAGCTTATTAATGCAGGCACGTTTTATTTTATTTATTTACTAATTTAGTACACACATAATAAAATAGATAAGAACAGGAACAAGAAATTTGTACAAGGGCACTGCTTATTTCATATTGAAATTTCTTCCAGCAGGCCCGCGAAAGGAAAAAGCATAAGTGTAACAGTGAGTCAAGAGGATAGATAGTGTTCCTTCAACCGTTTTTTAAATGTAGCAACAGTTGGACTGTCTGTGATTCCTGCTGGTAGCGAGTTCCATAAGCGGACGGCATGTACCATGAAAGAGTATGATGCAAATTTGGTTTTATGAATAGGACAATTGAGGACCGATTTGAGATGGGACCTACAAGGAAAATTAGGCGAGTGGGTGAAAGAAAACCTCTCCCGAAGATAGGAAGGATAAGAAGGATTGTAAAGGAAGGTTTTACTTTAAGTAAACTAAAAAATATATCAATAATTTAGTTTGTTTCGTAAATCAATATTTCAAACACTCACACACTCACACTCACACAATTAGCCTATTATACACAAAATTATATGATATTTACTGTGTATTACATAGTAATACGTGTCTTCACAACTAGAAAATTCCTTTTTCTTAATAAAGCACGATTAGGCCTAAGCGGACACAAGATTTCTGATAAATAACTTTCCTAAAATGTATGTTTCTTAAAAATTAATTTCCCCAAAATGTGTGTTTTTTTGGGTAAGTAATATTTTACGAAACCTACATTTTAGAAAAGATTCATTCCAGAAATCCAGATATTATAAGAAAACACACATTTTAAGAATTAGCACATTTTAGGCAACAGACTTTGTACTCCTGAGCGGTGTTGAATTCATAGAGGTATGAGAATAGAGTAGTGGAGATATAGACTCTACTACAAGTGGAAGTGTCCCTCTAATAAAAAGAGAAAGAAGATGAGAGACCGCTAGCTATTCTCTCTAATCGCGCATGCGCATTGGCAACCGTAAGCATCTTGCTATTTCGATGTGATGCCATTAGATGCCATGCGTCACAAGAGAGAGAGATAGCTAGCGGCCTCTCATCTTCTTTCTTTTTCTACGAGACGGACACTTTTAGTGCCGCCTTTCCCACTCTATTCTTATACCTCTATGGTTGAATTGCACTGGCGCCTGTCGCGTACGCAGACAAACATTTCTATTGGCGGCGACATGATGCCAATGCTCAATCACACACGCGCACTGCATGAAACTTTGCCTCTGTGCATTCTTTATTCACGTCTCTCCGATTCTGTTGGCATAGGTACGTCTTAGAATATCCCGACGACGAAATCATTAGCGCCAACACTCCGCCGACTCTACTAACACAAGCCACAAACACCAACATTACACAGCGTAGTATTAGGCAGACACCGCACCCGCAGGATAAGAGTGCGAAAACCGGGTTACACACGAAGCCCTACATACCAGGTACAGCTGCGCGGTTTTCCTCGGCCGCTACGAGAACGGCTAACTAGAGCCGAGGTCCGAGTCTTAAAGACGCCCTCTAGTTGAGCCGACCTGCTCAGGCATCTAGACTAGACTAGACTAGGCTCTCCAGATGGAGAGAAGACGGTGCAACGAAGGCCGACCCGATTCTCGGCTTAAGGTACCTTTAGGATCTCGCCGTCCATAAACCCGGTGATGCAGTATAGGTCATCTCCGATCAACAGTATGTATACGAATAAAACAAGTTTCAATAGTATGGATGCACTGATTTATTTATTTATTGACGTTTTTGGAGTTTACTCCTTAAGAATCGATTTGTATATATATGGGGCCCGGTATGAGAAAAAAGTGAGGAGTTAAATCTATCGATGAATGACATTAATGACCTCGTTGCGTTTTTGTGCGCAACCTCATCTGCGCACCTTTCACTTTTAGCCATGGCAACGGATAAAAAACATTAAGTTGTCACAAATGTCAATAAAATAAATAAACTAAAAAGAGCAAAATTAATGAAAACAAATTAATAACAGAATATAGAGAAATGCCGATAAGTGTCCAGCACTCTGGAATAGTGATTTTCAGTACAGCTGGAATTATAATACATATTTACAAAATGATGACTAGTGTGTGATATTTTTGAAATTGTGTGTTCCCAGAAATATATAATAAAACTAGCTGACTCGGCGAACTTCGTACCGCCCAAAAGTAATAATTTGCAATAAATTAAAATTGCGACTATAATTTGAGATTTAAACTATCCTATCTCTCAAGTTGGATCGAACTGCACCACATGGTGTGCGAATTTTATTATAATCGGTTCAGTGGTTTAGGAGTCCATTGAGGACAAACATTGTGACACGAGATTTATATATATTAAGATATATGATGAATATCGCTGATATTAGATGATAAAATGTGTGACATGGACATGATAGTCGAAACCATGGGACGATTCCTGAGGTATCTCTACTTGTAACTGATTTCTTAGGACTTGATTTCGTTTGTGTCTGTTCAAAGACAATCGTTTTTAGAGTGTAAACTCCGGTCGTGCGTCGGAGCTGACACACACAATTTTTTTTGTTATTTATTAAGGACAACCAACAAAGCATAACACAGCGTCAGTGTTAGTAGCTACAAAAGCAGTTTATAGCTAGGATTAGTGTCGCTTTAATTATAGGTTGCCACGGCATGCGCAATACGAAGCAACTAAAGGATATTGCTCAGCTTCCATACATGTTTGGCCTAAAGACCAATAAATCATGAAAAATTGTTTCCTAGATTCGGAAATATATATAAATTACTGTAGAAACGAATATTATTGACGGACACCCCTGAACATATTAAAATATAAAAATATTAAAATAATAAAAAACAAATAAGTTATATTGTATACTAGGGAAATCAAGCCAAGTACCGAAATTATGGATTAGATTCAGGTTTATAGAGCATGTAGATTAACAGATAATTGCCTGTTTTTAAAGTTAGTGCTTTTGAGTAATTTTTAAAATCAGGTGTCATCTATGCATTTCCGGTTATAATAAGGTACTCTGTGACAGAAACTGTGAGGATTGTGAATGAGCCACAGATTAGAGAGAATTTTTAAACTCTCGCTAACCAAAGAAAGCTAAGAGATTTAGGTTATATAGCCATACATTCAGTAGCTTCATTATTTTTGTTATGTTTTTAATATAACCATATTTAAGATTTTTTGGTGTAATACACCTTATAATTTTATTTATTTATTAATTTATAGTCAGGCAGCGTAGGCCCATAGATAGATCTTAAAGTCTAAACAGATTTTAATGTGGTTATGGAGGTGTTTGGCGAAAAATGTATGGCAATAGACTTTATGATGTCGCCTACTATATAAAATAATTGTCTGAGCACATTTGTATGTAGTGAAAATGATAATATAGTTGTGGATATTAATACCACAGTGTAATAAAAAAATGATTAATTTTATCGATCTTTGCAAAATAGATTTGTTTTTATGTTATATAAACAACTTCGATCAGTCTTTGGCTGAATGTTACTACACCCATAGCCATTAAAAATGATTCGTATGTTTTCCAAACCGGTAAAATTAAAAGTCCTTTTGAAAGTAAATATATTAAACAAAGGTGTCCGTTGAAATCTAATGACTGTAAATTTAATTATAAATTACGCCAAGAATTACCATGTATGTCAATATTTTTGTGCATTTGGGCCAATTTGAGCAATCTCCATTAACATATTCTATCATTCAGCAACTATGAGCTAGTTTTGGCCACAGGGCGGCACCCCAGAACAAACTCTGTTTTTTTTAGTTCTTTAGTTATTCGACTTGTCTATATCTATCTACACATATTTATAAGGTCCGTAGTCGGGCCGACTACCGCCCAGTAGCATAATCTATATAACTAATTATACTAAAATACTTAATCAATATTACTTACTACTAAGAACGTCACACAATTGTCTTTTAAATTGAGACAAGATTTTTCATCCTTTTCAGGATGCGTCGTCTGAAATATGATTTTATTTTATGAGTGGTGTGCGTGTAAACCTTACAAACAAATAAGTATGTACACGCTCAAAAAATACTTTATTCATGTGATTTCCCAGCTCAACAATACCCGAGACGTAATTTCAAAAATGACACCTTTATTATAATTTCATTATCTTTAACTTATTATGACGGATAGAATACATATAGTGATATGTATCAATTAAATTATGATGCTCCATGTTGTTAATCAGTATATGTATTTTAAGCGGTATTCATATGTATCATATATACATATGTATTTTATCCGTTCCCTAGTATCGCATGGCACAAGCCTACAGAGCTTACCTTGGAGGTAGCCTAATTGATGTGAGTGTTGGAGATATTTATTTATTGTTAGTTTTTAAGTATCGATAAAAACCACGCTTTATCCAAATCAAGTTCACAAGTAGTCGGTGTGTCGCCTTTTCGGCAATTTTATAATGCCCAATCATTTCTTTATTATGAATACAATAAAAAAGCCGCCGTGACTACCAAATTTGGTAAGCTGGTGGGCGTTATATGTCACTGTTCACATATAGTTTGCATAATTAAAAGTCTATTAGCGATTTGACAGCCGCACCTTACAAAATGCCGACTTTCAGTATTGCGAAATTACATAGAATAGAATCGACGTGTGAACTCTGAAACAATACCTGATGGATGCAATCAATTATGTTAAACATTCATTTTATTATCGCAACTTTGTACATAGTTTCAATATTAATGGAATGACTTTGAGTAAATTATATAGATGGCCTGCCAGTTGATGCATTATATTTTTCTAAACACACACCAGTAGCCTATCCCCAAAGTAAGAAGGCTTGTACTATAAAGCTTGTGTTATGGGGTGTAATTGGATAACGTGGTAAGATAGAAATAAAATTAATTATAGTTATATATAGATAATTAGGTTTTTGTAGAAATGTACACTTATATTTTTGTATTTTGAATAAGAATGACTGTTATGTCATTAAGAATGACATAACAGTCATTCTTATTCAAAATACAAAAACATTACCTGCTACCGGGACTCAACTTCTTGGACACCTTTTATAATTTCTATTTAAATATTTTTTATCTAACCATTTAATATTTTTGCATCCAATATCTTCTTTTTGAGAACACTCGTATAACTTGCCTCTGTTATTATTAGAATATAGGGTGATGACATGTTGAGCGATGTACGGTTTGAAACGTAACATCGTACATCGCTTCTTAGAGGATCATTTGACATTAGTGTAAAGGGCAAATGGTCCTCTAAGAAGCTTGGCTTAATAGAACGAAAAAGCACTTCACACCTGCCCATCAACTGCGCAACAGCTTATTGAGACACTAGTCGTAGCCTCTAAACACGACCACAAGTTGCGGAAGAGTTTTTTCATACAATTTGTAAAGTATCGGCGCAAACAAAGCGCGACCGCGTTTGAACCACAAGATGCGAGAGTCGCCCGAGCTCGCTTCTTGTGGCCGAGTTTTTTTGCTTACATCGTGCGCACTCTCGGCCACAGTACCGCGATGAATTGTGTAGTGGCAATTAGTGGCCGCCTCTCAGCCACTAACGGCTGCAATTGGTGCCTTGACTGAGCCACCAGTGGTTGCGTTTAGTGGCGCAATGTGCGGTTGTTTTATAAGGCACAGGTTTGGTCTCAAATGGACCACTATTCTCATATTTGTGCAGGGGCTCCCCGATACCAGCTTCTCCCTCTGGAACATATCCAGCGCCCAGCGGGGCGAAGCGTGGAGCTTCGTTCTGCATCTTCTATGGAATATTGCGTTTACCAGTGTTCTGAAAAGTGGTTTGATCAATAGGGTATTTGACAAGTTTTAGTAAACGATCTCACGTTATTGACTAATGTTTATAGAGTCCGTAAAAAGTGGATATTCATCATTCTATTGCGTATTTCAGTAAAAATAAACAAATCAAAAACTCCATTTTCAAGTTGCCGCGAAAACGTTTCTCTGGACAATATGGCATCTTATTAGTGTGTGACGTCACACGACTGTTATTAAAACGTCAAACGATACAATGTAATGTCACTTTAACCGGAAGTTTACTTGCGTGTGACGTCATTTTAGGCTCCGCCAAGCTACCCTAGCGTTTTGGGTCACGTGACAATAGATAAGAAAACTATTATTTTTCGTGGGTTTTTAGTAAAATTATGAATATTTTTTTGTAAAAATAGTAAAAACCCCTGCCAATATTCATTCTAAACACAGATGCTAACAATTGGGACCTTATTTTTAATACTGTCAAATACCCTATTCCCAACCATTGCTTTTCAAAGTCATAAAAAAATCATCTCCATAATTTTGTTGCGTCCGTGTCCACTACCGTTTTTTTCGAAACAACGACATTATGAAGTTGATTGTCACCATTATTTTACGGAATTACCTTATCATTTAACATCAGCAGTGCTATTCTGTAAAATTTTCACGGATTTGTAGCATTTTACAGAATAGGACTGAAGGTGGGAGTATTTGTTGCCCTGTACTATAAATTCAAATAAGTTTTAATGATCCAAGTTCCTAATCAAAGTTTTACGATCGTATGAATCATTACGTAAATAATGTTCTTTCCTGGTAGTTAATTATTGGAACTAAATCATTCGACTTACAACACGGAGGGAGCATCATAATTTGAATTAATTTTAAGGCTTATGTTTTTTACCTTGAAATGTCATAATTGAACTCTAACAAAAATAATGAAATGAATGGTTAAAATTTATGCTTCCTTCGGAATATGATCCGGCAGAATGTGAAGTGTCCAAATGTTAAAAAGAGAATAATCAATAAAAAGGGCAAAAAAACATTGAGTTTTATTGTAATTCTATTGTCAAATTAATAACCAGCTTACACGCATAATATGTACATTTATTAATACCACTGCGATCTTATCAGTTAATTTGATATATTTGATGACTATGAATCACTGGAACGCGTTTTATTTATTATAATCGTGCAAATATATTTTTTAGCTTTTTAAAGAAAAGCAGCCTCTTTTGTTTCGTTCCCGGTTCAGGATAGGAGCTTCAGTTCACTTTATGGGATTTATGCTTTTATTTCCGAATCAGTAAAGGCAAGTATCGAAACTATTACATCATTTTGTGCATATACTTATAGGCGTGCTTTTTTAAACACGATTTGAATGGCGACAATTGAACCTGTGTTAACGTAAGACCCATAGAATAATGCGCCGTATTCCGTTGCAGTAAGTTATCCGTGTCTTCTTACGCACGGGAATGCTTTGCACCTGCCCTCGGGTTAAAGGGCATGGAATGAAGGCTACACTGACCGCATCCGCTTAGAAGTATCAAGGTGTGTATAGAGATGTTACAGTGTTGATATGTCATCATCGATGTTGTCGATAAAGGTTTGTGAATATTTTATTAATTTATTGACAAGGACGATAATATACACTTCTGGACACATCTATTGGCCCACCTTAGAGTTTAGGTTTCGATGGCCCCTACCGAAATATGATTGCTAGATTGAACAAAAACTGTTGATGCAGTTTTAAACCTGATACATTTTACTATCTTTTTCGATCGTATTGTTTTAAATTTGAGTTCAGAATACCATACGACATGGAGCTACGCCTAACAAGTCGGATATGCGCCTTGTTAAAGGCAATTGATTTTTGAATAAAAAACATGTTTTATCAAATAAAGGTTTAATTTAATAACGCGTGTTGCCTCCATGGGCATCTACCACAGCTCTCATACGATTAGGCATAGAGTTTATCAACCGCCCTATGAAATTTTGAGGGATCATCTCCCATTCCTCTTCTATGGCAGTTTTCAACTCCTGCATGACGATGCATGGGCAACTGGCTGACGAGCCCTAACACGTCTTTTTAGCTCGTCCCACATGTGCTCAATGGTGTTCATGTCTGGGCTTCTGGCTGGCCAGTCCATAGCTGTGATGTTCACATCCCGAAGATATTCCCTGACGATGCCGGCCGCATGGGCTCTTGCATTATCATGCATAAAAAGGAAATTTGGGCCCACATAGTCCGCGTATGGTATCACGTGAGGTTCTTAGCACTCACGAATGTACCTTTCAGCATTTGATGTTGGCAGCCGTGGTCCTGTAACAACCTCAAGTTAAGTTTTGCCGCTCGCGGATATACCGCCCCAGACAGTCCATGAGCCACCGCCATAAGCAACCCTCTCTTCAAAGCAGCATTGTGCGAAACGCTCTCCCTTACGTCGGTAGACCTTCTTCCTTCCATCATTGCCATGTAACACAATTTTAGACTCACCAGAAAAGAGTACACGGCTCCAATCTTGCTGTGTCCAATTTAAATGACGGCGTGCGAAATGAAGGCGCGCTGTTCGGTGGGCTCGCGTTAGTTTGGGCCCATTAGCTGGCCTATGTGGTACCATATGGCGTTCTTTTAACCTTCTCCGAACAGTTCGAGCGCTCACAGATACTCCGTGGAAGTCGCGAATTTGTTTTTGTGTCTCGACGAAGGTAAGGTGACGATTTCTCAAGCTGGTCGTCACGATGAATCGATCCTGCCTTTCAGTTGTGACCCGAGATCGTGGCCTTCCTTGGCGACGAACAAAGCCGCCAGTCTCTAGGTACCTCCGATAAACATTTCGGACCGCAGATCGACTTAAATTAAGTTGAGCACTCACGTTTCTTTGGCTGTGTCCGGCCTGAATAAGTGCCACAGCTTGGGCGGCGACTTCAGGTGAAGTATCCATAGATTATTGATAGAACCTCACCTTAATGTTAAGAATAAGTAATGTTTGTTGCAAAACCAAAGATATCAATCACTTTTTTCAGAATTAAATCCAAGTAAACCAATAAAAGCAAGTATTCTTAGTATTCGATTGTTTGATATCAACAAACAGGCTCCAAATTGTCTTTTGTTTCTTTAAATTCTGTGTTCGAAATTCAAAAAAAATTGTGAATGTGCCAGGTTCAAAACTGCATAAAAACTTTTTGCTCGACCTAATATAAAATTTTAGCTAGGACCAAACGAAACTGAAAATACAAGGTGGGCCAATAGATGTATCCAGAAGTGTATATAGCTCTAATTTTATTGTTTCTTTGTCATTTGGATGTGGTATAAGTTTGTGTATTTTTTTTTGTAGTTGAATATACGATGAACTTTATATTTACCACCAAGTTGAATATTTTTTGTAAAGGCGGTATGTCGATCTCCTCTAATAGTTTGGTTGGGCTCTTGTGTTTTCTAATCAGGGTCACCAGGTACTCCAGATCTTCGATTATCGTAGTTTTTATAGTTTTCCCTTTATGTGGACATTAAACCCTAACTTTGTACCAAATTTCAGCTCTCTAAGTTTATGGGAAGTACTAGTTCTATTCTGATGATCATGAGTGAGTGTCGTAAATGCGAAACTTTACTTTCGCTTAACTTTGGAACTAAATGACCTACAGATTTGAAATTTTGGATTTTAAGTATGTTATTATAGCTTACTAGATGACGAAAATTTCAGCGTTCTGGTCTTATCCAGAGGTTCTCAAATAGGGTCCTGAAAATGCGGCGAAATGGTTCCAGTAAAGGATAGTACGGCAGTGTTTGCTTCGCGCTCGACTTGGCGGGGGCACTGCCGTGCCCCCAGATATATTTGTTTGAATACTGAGGTAAATTATTAGATAACATGTTTTTGTTAAACCATACGAAAAAATAATATACTGTTGTGCAATGTTTGTTTTAATTTCGAAAATAAACATAATTTATGTTAATTATAAATAAATAATAATGTATGTTATTTGTTTCTGTCACCTTTCAATTAGTTACAAATAGTGTAGGCACACGGGGACACAAAATAATTTTCAAATTCAAAATGAAGTAAACTTTTTATTTTTATTACTTACGTTTTTTTTAATATAAAAGAGTTTAATGAGTAAAAGTGGGCTTCAAAATTAGCATCAACTTATTAAGACCTTAGGATAATACCTTGCAACTTTATCGATAACACTGAAAAGTATTATTGCAACACTATGGCATATTGAATTAAGACTCTTTAATTCTTTGTGTTCGCGCAACATTACGTATATGATTCTGACAAATTGAATAATAGTACGTAAGTCCCAACAATAATAAACGTATTGTTAAAAATAACATTATGAACGAAACTTATAAATGTAAGTTAAAGTAGGTACTCACGATAACAAAATGATGGTGTTTTGTATTATGACAATTATATTTTTAGGCTTTTGTTATGGAGGTCGTGTTTTAGATTCGATAATTTTTATACTTTTTCAAGTGGTTTACTTACTTTAAATGTCTGTTAGAGGATTTGATTAACTAGGTCGACTATGGTGAAATATTAGCCACTATAGACGACTGCATGACGACGATGAGCTCGATGGCGCATGTGGTTAGCGCGTTCGGCTGCGATCGTTGAAGTTAAGCAACTTTCGCAGTGGTCGGCCATTGGATGGGTGACCGAAAATCTTCTATATCGAGTTCCTCCGTGCTTCGAAAGTCACGTTAAGCCGTTGGTCCCGGTTGCATCTGCAGTCATTAGCACCCGCCAATCCGCACTGGGCCCGCGTGGTAAGTCATGGCCACATGGGCACATTAATAGGCAGATCAGATGATGATAGACGACTGCAGTCAAAAAGTGCTTTTATTGCCTGCTGTTCATATTTCTTTATATTTATCCACTATTTATTATAAGGAAACTAGCTTACCCAGCAAACATTGTTTTGCCATGTATATTATTTGTAGGAAACATTTTTTTAGTTCAATAAAAATAATTATCTACTATAAGTGTTCGGGGATGTACTTATAATCGAAAGCGTTATAAACAATAAAATAATGCTTTATGTAGGGTAATAAATTAATGTTTATTAATGTAGTGAATATATTTTAAATTACAATTCTTGCTAGTTATCTAAATATCAAAAATAGTTATTCATATTGTAACTATCAATTATGGCAGTTGAAAAAAAAAATCTCTTAGCGCAATAGAGTGTACAATATTCTTGGTTAGTCCGTCTTTAGCCAACACAAACAAACTGGATGGTTTTCCCACGCGAGAACATGCCACATATAGTTGTCCATGGGAAAAGCATGGTGTTTCCAATTATTATTATATTGTATTCATTTGTTTATTATTTGACTTACCTTTCACCATAATGAAAAAGGTATATTTATTAAACTCGTACACGCTTTCGTTTTGATTTAAAACTATTTTCAAAAAGCGTTAAGTACAATATATACAGGTACAGTAATGGCCGTTGTTGGCGGGAGATCACAACATGTGTTTATTTATATGAGATCACTTAATTAACTAATAGTTAAAACTGTCTTTATCAGTATTAAATAAAATGTGAAAAAATAATTATTGCACTGGAAATTAATAATAAATTCACGATGAGAGTAAAATTAACGTAATAGATGCACAGAAAAATTAAAATAATACGTATAAATCACTGCTACGATCGATACACAAATGAAACCAAAAAAAATGGCCGAAAACTGTAAATTGAGGAAGACAGGAGACCGGCTTCCTTCTCATCCCTACTTCATGATGTTTGCTGGATGAGAGGTGACCCAGGTAGACATCTAGTGGGGATAACTGATCGATTGATCGTTGATCGGTTATCGACTGAAATTGAATTAAGAAAAAAAAAGAAATTATTAAAAATAAAAATCGCGATGGTAAAATAGGGGTTGATTGTAAAGGGTTGAAAATTCAGGGCTATATGTATTTACTAATGCTGTATCATAAAAAAATTAAAAAAAAAACAGAAATTGAAAAAAAAAAAATAGTGCTGGATTACCCTTAATATTTAGGGGGATAAAAAATAAATGTTGTCCGATTCTCAGACCTACCCAATATGCACACAAAATTTCATGAGAATCGGGAAAGCCGTTTCGGAGGAGTTTAACCACAAACACTGCGACACGAGAATTTTATATATTAGATATATATTTCATACACATAAAATAAAGATTTCCTTATAAATATGTAGTGGATCGAACTCGTTTTACCCAGAATGATGATGATTTAGCCTGCTTAGGGGTTGATAGGGTTGCACCAACCTACCCCTAAATAAGTGAAATTCCGCAGTGCTACAAGAAAGCAGACATAATTACGAATAATTAAACAAAAATGATTTCATTTGGATAAGATTTACTCTCTCGCGCGTAGTGTTGATTGTTTTCGCCCACTGTGCGACGGATGCGATGATAAAGATAATAATATTGCGAAGTGCGACTATTATGAAAAATGAGTGACAAATAAGCAAACCGGGATTAGATCAGAATAGGCAAAGGCGCGACTGCTATTTTTGGTAGGTGTCGTAAGAGCCTATATGATGGTATCTCCCAAACCAAATTAAATATAATACAATTTTATAATTTCATAATAAATGTTTAATTGTCTATTATTTGTTATACCTGTACAAGGTGACTAAGTCATAAGATGCTATGTATCATGTTTAAGAACCGTATGTAACACTAAGTTTGCAAATAAAGAGTTTGAGTTATAGGCTATGGTGAACCCAAACAAAGAAACCCCACAGATACCACTGAAAGGTAGTGTTATAATAATTCAGTAGCCTGTAGTTAGTATAGTTCCGATTTCAACGAAAACCCGCTATATCATACATTTTTTATGCAGGCTAAAGTGGAAGATCTTCCTCCGAGCTAAATGATGGTAGCTCGGGGGCCGAGGCCCGACTGATGTTGGTCGGGCATTGTATTTATCGAGTGTTAGCATCCGAATTTCACTTGCGCGATCTAGGCTTCCATACGTTTTGATCGCAGCGTCGGTGGCGCCATCTCTTGAGGAAGCGAGTGATTATTTCCTCCAGCCGTTGAATATATGTGGGGCATATAGATATCGCCGCCACAATTTGTTATACTCTTATCTAGTCTTTAAAGTTTGATAGTGAGGTTTCACTGCCTGATTTTGATACTAAACTGGAGCAAAATATGAACAAGTAACTTTTCTTTATTGTTTTGTGTAAGGGTGTTTGTGGCACCTGCGATGTTTCCGATATTCATAGGACAAGTGCTTTAGTTTGTCATTTCGTAGACTGATTTTATAGACATTTTATATCAGTGATGATTTTGTACTTAGTTATATTATTTATTTCTTGTCCTTATGAACGGTTACAACATTATTTTATACATAATAATGAGCGATGATATTGTATTCCGCCCATCTGACCTCGCATACACACCTGTATTTCTTCAACTTTTTATCTGATTTATGCAAACGTATTGCCGGAAATAGTTTCATTCGATGAAACAAACAATATTTAATACTTTTAAAATATATTTCTATGAAAAACATCAGCTTTATATCTAAATATTTTTTATTACATCTATTCGAAAAGGGCGTTTTAATTTCTAGGGACTAAAAGTGCTTTGAATTAAGAATGTGGATATTTCTTAGTAATTTGAAGTTTCAATCACCACGGAGATCTTTCTTTTAAGATTCTCCCTTTTTAGGGAAGGCAAAGGGAACAATACCTATACAGCCAAGTCTTTAGTTTTATTAATCTTCGTTTTTTACATTACAATTTCGGTGTGACTCATTCTAATGTTTCTTGGAGTGTTTGGCACAAAATGTATCAAGTTGGCTTTTCCGATAAGCTTCTGTGAGATAGTCAACACTACAATAAATTTCTCACGTAAACTTGACCGAAATAGCGTATATTTTAAAGATTCAACTAATTCTTCAGTTGCTCATGCGGTTGTAACACAAAATCACACCAATTTTATATTACAATATCCACTAAGAACGCATTTAAGAATAGTTAAAATAAGACGCCAACCGCACTCGATGAAAACCCGCCAAAAACTCAGAGATCGTCGTCGTCAAATAAAAAGAAATTTGAAAAGGAAAAAAAAACGCAATAAATTCCATCATGATTCCACCTTCGTTTGTTAATTATTTACTTAAATTCGGATTTTTTTTAGTTTAACAAAAAAAGGTCTTCCTTAAATAGTGATAATGAAAGCATAATGATTTGTTGGAACGTGTCAAAGTTATTATGTCACGAAGCTTCACCACTCGTAGCAAGAAGTTCAAATTGCAAGTTCCCTTAGTACATAAGAATTATCGACAAAACAGTTATCTTGTACGTTCATGTCACTTATTCAATTCATTAAGTAATAACTCGAACCTGGATATATTTTATGACAGTACTGCGGCGTTTGAGGCGAGCACTGGTTACTGAACTATTTACAAATTACTTACCCAAAAAAAAAAAATGGTTGCCTGTAAAGTCGGTTTTACGGGCGAAGATTTTACGTGACAACGTCTTTTTCTCGGTAGAATATTTATTGATATGAATATAATTAAATTGCACAATAGGAACAAGGAATTGAATGAAAATAAGAATTGCACAAATTTTAACTATAGAAATATATTTTGTTTACTAAAACATTGTACATGTAAACTTAAACTTAACACGAGAGACTCATCGTAACGTTACCGAGCGTTACACTTTTTCATAAGTGACTCCCAGCCGCAACCTAATTTAAGACGTTGTCACGTCAAAATTTGGCACGAATTGCTTTAATTATCAGTATAAAAGTACTATCATGTATGTAGTAGAATACAGTATTTATTAGTAGTAATACACAAACATGACAATTTATATTACATTAAAAAGGTTTATCTCTCAGAAAAATCAACTTACATGAATCACGTTTAAGCGCACTTAGCGACATCTATTGTAAAAAAAATGCATTTTCTTTGCAATAAAGCTGCCACTTGGACGTCCTAGATAGAGACTTATTATTATAATACGATAAAATAAAATATTACTATGTTTTGTCCAATATATTGAAAGTCAATTAACTTTCCAATTTTATTGCGTGTCATGATGCGATCAGCCCACGTGTTTAACCTGACGCGAGTTTAACATTTTTTATCCATACAAAAAAGTGTACAACGCCGCTAAAGACCACTTTCCACTTCAAAAATAAAATAAAATTATCATTTAATCACTACAATCACCGTTAGTTCCATTTACTTATTTTCTCAAAGAGGGTGATATGTAGTATGGGTTCAACTTGGGAGCCACACTATTTTAAAGCTTGAGCAAGGTTCGCGTCGCTATGCTCGGGATTCTACTCCAGAATCCTTAGTTCCGTTGTGGATGCAAAAATACTCTCGTCTTTAAAATAGTTTTTTGCTCCGTTAGTAAACAATTTATTAAGTTACTGTTGATCTCAGATCCTGTCATTTACTCTTACGAAACCCATCTCAAAGAACAAGAATTAGTCGTGATAAAGAGTCAATTCATATCACGACCTGTAACTGTTTTACCTGACCTGACCAATTAACCTTGATTTGGCTAGCGCGTGCGTTCTGTGATTGTGGAACCTAAGCAACTTTCGCTATGGCCGGACATTTGATGGGTAACCAGAGATTCAAATATGAGCTTTTGTTTCGGAAGACTAACATGCCTTCTGAAGCCATTGGGAGCGGTTGTATCTATAGTAGTTAGTATTCGCTAATCTGTACTCAGCCCAGCAGTGGGAACATTATTAGGCTAATGATAATGCCACTCAAAAACAAATTACAAAATTGTAAGATTCGGATGTTGAATTTAGAATAGATTTGCGGCGGGTGTGTGAGGGGCTATTATTGAAGTGATAACTTCTTCATCATCATTATCATTATCATCAGCCTATTAATGTCCCCACTGCTGGGGCACAGGCCTTCTCTATGGATGGAATAGAGAGTTTGGGCCGTGACCCACAACGCAGGCCCAGAGCGGATTGGTGGGTGCTAACGACTGCAGATGCAGCCGCGACCAACGGCTTAGCGTGCCTTCCGAAGCACGGAGGAGCTCGATATAGTACATTTTTGGTCACCCATCCAATGACCGACCACTGCGAAAGTTGCTTAACTTCAACGATCGCAGCCTAACGCGTTAACCACTTGCGCCATTGAGCTCCTCACTTCTTATGGGAGGGAAAAACTGCTTCGTAACGTAACGCGTTACGGCGCCAGTCTTTCTCGTTTCCCTTCCTATCACGCATACGGCAGCGGTAGGCAGGTAACTCTCACTGTAACCCGCAGCGCCGCTTAGATTTGTTTAAGTTATCACTTCTGTCGTGCGTCACGACACGCACACGCCCTTTTTATATACGAGTCGCAATAAATTACCCCACCCCACCTAATGTTAAGTGTAAGTGGAGTCCAGTCACGAAGATAGATGATGCGGCAGAAGGTATGCCGCTCCAGCCATCTCCACCTTGCCGGTCTGGATTCAATTCCATACCACCTGCCCTGGAATCCTACTCACTGATGGTGCTGATATTAGAAGGCTATTGATGATGAATGCACATAAACATCGCCATTCCGGTCGTAACCTCCCGACCTTAAAGATAACTGCGTCAAGCTAAGACTTAATTTAAAAACTTAAAACAATCGGCTGCGCTTGCGCAAATGCGCAATGTCAATCGCATCATAATGTAAGTATGTTAGTTGCAAGCACCAACAGTACATAGTTATTACTAATTATTACTTAATTACAATGACTTAGCTTTAAGTACGAATAAAATTTTCTATGCACAATAAGTCTTTGGTGTGTATTACGCATATATGTTAATTTTTTATAATTTAATTTCGTGTTGTGCGTTCTCTGTGGTAGATTATTGTATAGAGAAAAGTTTGAGTCCAGGGATTTTAGCCTAGAAATCAAACTCAAACTCAAAAATCATTTATTCATTCTAGGCTCTTATAAGCTTAACTTGTGAAGGTTAGGAAGCTACGTCATAGGTTCGCAAATCTACGGTAAGAGCAACTTGTACTGAGAAGAACCGGCAAGAAACTCAGCAAGGGCTGTTTTGTCCTCCCTGTATTGTTATATACAGAGTCGTCAAGTTGAAAAAACCAGCATAGTGCGAGTCGGACTCGCGCACCGAGGGTTCCGTACAAACCTATAGGTATATTTTAATAATTATTAAAATATATTCTTTATTATATGATTTAACTAAAAGTTTACGGTTTTCGCAATTTTCCCTTTATCTGTACTATAAGATGTTACTTCTTATCAAATTTCAAGATTCTAAGTTCACGAGAAGTATACCCTGTAGGTTTTGATTCCCGTGCGAGTTTCGAAAATTTGTATAAATTTGCGGCATAAACGGCTGTATCTTTTGATTGCTTTGGCTTAGAAGTTTGATTTTTTCACAGCTCCAAGAAACAGTAGACCTGAGTAATAAATATAAATTTCAGTTTGATACCTCCACGCGTTTCTGAGAAAAACGGTCTTGACAGACGGACGGACGGACAACCTAGTAATGAAGTTCTTGATTTTTGGAGTTAGGAAGCATGGAAAGGCAAGCTTGTTCTTAAATCTCGTGTTAAAGTTTAGGTTTGACTTTTTTTGCAAATGCGTCATAGTTTATTCATTATACTATCACAATATATAATATTATAAAGGCGAAATTTTGTGAGTGTGTATGTTTGTTACTTCTTTACGTCGAAACGGCTGGAGCGAATTTAATAAAATTTGGTATGGAGTAAGCTAACACCCTGCATTAACACATAGGCTACGTTTTACTGCGGGAAAATATCCCTAATAAACCGCGGGTAAGACCGCGGGGCAAAGCTACTATTTTCATAAATATATTGCGATGCCAGTGTTAAAATATAAGAGTTAATATTTTCTTCATTAACTGGTCCTTGTAACACCTGGCAAACAATATTTAATTGTGCTTTCAATCAAGAATAGAATGAAATGGGGGGGGGGGATGAAAGTTTGTATGACAATTTTTTACATACAGAGTAACCACTTCTCTGATTTTAGGGTCTCAGGCAGAAGTATCTGGTCCAGTTAATGAACTCTCTGAGCTGATTCTGCCAATTACTATTTGAATACAAAGTCAGGCGATTCGAATTGTAGATGATCCCAAGCTACGCAGAGATTTTATTTGCCTAAGTTCTTTCATCATGTTTTGAGTAATTAAAAAATAAATAAATAAATATTTCCAACACTCACACCAATTAGCCTAGCCCCAAAGTAAGCACTATAAGGCTTGTATTATGGGATGCTGGGGTAACGGATAGAATACAAACATATACTGAACATATATAACTATATTTATACGGAAATAGATGTTAAACATCCATGCCTGGAGTACAAATGCTCGTATTCATCACACAAACATCTGCCCCCACCGGGATTCGAACCCGGGACCTCTCGAGTCGGCGACACCATGAAACCCGGCGTACAAACCACTCGGCCACGGAGGTCGTCAAGTCGAATTAATTAAGCTCCCCTCCACGATTTTCTCTCAGTGCTATAAAATACTCATATAAGCCTTTTCAAACGAGACTTACCACCACTGCCACGATCACCGCCACATTGACCTCGGAAAACCAGCGTCGGACAGTCTACATCTACTACGCTATGCTACCTGGTTTTACAACCGCTACTCACGACCGTACTTGTCTGGATCACTTCATCCTTAAAACTAAACTTGAAGCTACATGTTTCGTACTCTTCTCATCTATTACAGACCATAATTGTGTTGCACTAAGCCTTGCACTCAAATCAAAACCTAAAACAACTTCTTTTATCACCCAGCGCGTAGACTTTAAATTACTAGACATAGTATTCCTAATATAAATTTCCAGCCTATCTTAAATAATTTTGACGCAAATTCAGCCACCAATCTTTTCGTTTCTTGTTTAACTAAATCAATCAAGGACTGTACTAAAGAACTAAAAACTCCAAAAAGAAAACATACCATAAAACCTTGGATTACTAGTGGCCTCTTAAGGTGCATGCGAAACAAGGATAAACTACATAAAAAATATAAAGGTGATCCTGACAATGAAGCACTTAAAACTACTTACAAGCGATATAGGAACTTTTGTAATGCCATTCTCAAGAAAACCAAGAGGTTATACGATAGGGGCGAAATCACTAGGACCCAAAAGGATAAAAAACAGCTTTGGCAAGTTTTAAAAAACATAAGTGGGTCACATTGTACAGTCGATTACTCAACTTCACTAGTTTCCAAACATAACCCTCAACAGAAACTTAATGAAGTAAATAAATACTTCGCCAATGTCGGCAAAAAACTCGCCGAAAAGATAACCCCCTGTAATGATACTTCATGCTACTGTCAAGCTCAAACAAAGACGTCCCCTCCTGGTTGCCTCGTTATGTCACCTACGGATGAGCATGAAGTGGCAAATATCATATCCGGATTTAAAGAACAATGTGCGGTGGGTACTGATCTTATATCAACCAGAATTATAAAACGATATGCTGAGCTTATAATACCACCTTTGACGCACATTTGTAACCTAGCAATTGCAAATGGAGTGTTCCCCTCAGCTTTCAAAGATGGTCAAATCAAACCGATCTACAAAAACGGTGATAAGGATCGTGTCGAGAACTTTAGGCCTATCACCATCCTTCCTGCTCTCTCCAAAATTTTAGAGCGCATAATGAACAAGGGGCTCACAAAGTTCTTAGAATCAAATAAAATCCTCTCTCTGTCACAATACGGTTTTCGAAAAGGAAGATCCACAAATGATGCTGTTAATGATCTTACGCAATCGATTGTGTCTAGCTTGGATGAGAGAAGGAAGTGTGTGGTGCTTTCCAAAGCCAAGGCATTCGACACGGTCTCCATTCCCCGGTTACTCTCCAGACTAGAGAATTATGGAATCAGAGGCTTACCGCTCAAGATGTTTTCTGATTACCTTTCAAATAGGACACAGAGGGTTAAAATTGAACATTGGGTAAGTGAAGAATCGAGCATCACTTATGGTGTGCCGCAGGGTAGCATCTTCGGGCCTACCCTATTTTTGGTTTATATCAATGAGCTATGTCAACTTCAGCTCACAGGGGGCAGAACCTTTACTTTTGCTGATGACACTGCTCTTTTCTTTGAAGGGAACTCTTGGGACAGTTCATTTGAATTAGCACAGAAAGGCCTAAATCTAGTAACAAAGTGGCTGAAATGTAATGCCCTCACACTTAATCTCTCCAAGACTAATTATGTCACTTTTGCTTTAAAATCTAACCAACTTGCATCAACAGAACACAACATTACTGTCCATGAGTGTAACACCCAGTCTTCTATGATTTCTTGCCCTTGTCCCTCCTTGGAGCGTACCTACTGCATAAAATATCTAGGAGTATTGCTAGACCAGACCCTCACCTTCAAGAACCATCTCGATCTTCTAGCATCAAGACTACGCAAGATGACTTATATTTTTAGAAATCTGAGAGGTGTTGCAGAGCGGAAAATCATTAAAACCGTTTATTATGCGTTGTGCCACTCTCTATTGGAATACTGCATCACCTTTTGGGGTGGGGCCGCGAAAACACACTTACTAACGGTGGAGAGATCTCAGCGCATATTGCTTAAAGTGGCTGCAGGACTCCCATATCGCTATCCTACTATAGAGTTATACAAAGTCTGGAACATTCTCTCTGTACGACAGATATTCGTTCTGAAAACCGTACTTCAAAAACATAACCAGTTAACTTATGACCCCAAATTTGAACAAAGGAGACGCAAAACTCAAGTCTGCCCTTTGCCTACTCAGAAAACCTCCTTTGCACAAAACTTCTTCCAGTTTCTAGGCCTATTCCTCTACAACCGCATAAATCATATCCTACATATTTATTCTCTTCATAAAACCCACTGTAAAACTATCGTCCACGATTATCTATTGACACTTGACTATGATTCTACTGAAAACCTATTATGCCCTCTAAGGTAAACCTGATAATGATGATATTCGTAGTTTTCACAAGAGATTTTAATTTCGCCTCTGCTACTGTTGAAACTAATCATTCACACACGACTGCACATACACAAACATACACACACATACACACACACATACACTACACTGCATACATATTACATACACAAAAAAAACGAAATCAAACAAACACTCACTATCACACACATACACGCCGTTTTTGGTTATTATTTTTATTTTTAATACTAATAATGTATATACACATTTCAACTGTCCAAGATATTGTACCATCCGTGCAAGTCTTGCTATCTGTGATTGGGCCTGGTGACCTGTAGCACAGGTTTCTATTGCTGAAACCTATTTCAGGCACCAGTTCATCATAGATAGAGGAGCCACAATACTGTAATAGCTATACAAGACTTACTATGAATCTCTGTTGTGATGGAAAATAAATATATTTTTGATTTGATTTGATTTTGATCATCCGACACATGCTGGGTGGACTGCCTTTTTAGTGACGCAAATGTTTAGACCTAAATTATTACATTGACCATGGAAGATCAGCATCGGACAGTCTACAACATCCGACACATGCTGGGTGGACTGCCTTTTTAGTGACGCAAGTGTTTAGACCTAAATTATTATATTGACCACGGAAGACCAGCGTCGGACAGTCAACAACTTCCGACACATGCTGGGTGGACTGCCTTTTTAATGACGCAAATGTTTAGACCTAAATAATTGTATTTACGTATAAGGTATATTTTTTCATGTATTAATTTGTGTCACAGAATAAAACATTTTGTATATTACTTTCTTTTACTTAAAAATAGTGTTCTATGAAAGGCACTGGCATGGCTGTGTCACTGGCATTGCTGATGGCATGGGCGACGTTTACATAATGATGGCATCTCTTTCTTAAGGTCGATAAAAAAGGTCAATTGCTTACAGTGGCCTACCACGGAGGGAACGAACAAGCGGTAAATGAATTAAAAACAAAAACGAGGCAGCCTTGACCTTCTAGTCATTGGATGGTTATTTTCATGATGAGATCGAAAATCACTAGCTAGTGGTATTTATTGATTGAACTTAATGTCTCGATATTAAGAATGTGTGACGATTGAATGAGCGATTCGTTAATACACAAACCTGCGTTTAAATCATGACTCACGCTAGACCGTGTCGAGTCCGAGCCGAGCTTCAGCCGTAGCATGGTAAGCTTTATCTTTTGGCTTTGCGTAGCTTCTCTCTGCATCTTCATCTTTGTTAATCACAGGTAGTGTTCAGAGGAATTGTTTGGAATTATTCCAACCGCTGCTTTTCGCCATCGTTTTATTTATTTATATTATCGTTTCGTGGAATTCTTTACCCGCGCACGTGTTCCGCACTTCCTATAATCTGGGGTCCTTTAAGAGAGGCGTGAAGAAGCATTTTTGCAGGCCGGCAAGGTGAGGATGGTTGGTGTAGCAGTTTATGACTGCTGTACCAGCTATCTTCGCGTTTGGACTTTATCATTACTTAACATCAGGTGGGGTAGAGTCATTTCCCTACCTCGCTATAAAAAAAAAAGTGCATCGCGACAAAATCTTCATCCTCATTATCTTGATGCGTGCTATACAGAACCATACGCTTTTTTCGAAAATTTTCACCACGCACGACAAAACTGTGTTTGTCGCTAGTGCTGTATTCGAAAGAAATAATAGCAGAGAGAGACATCAGTTCGAAGACCTACTCCTATTTTTTTCTACGAATTGAGATTCTCCTTCTTTTTATAGTCGGATATATATCAAACAAATCTCTAAGCTGAAGATCAAATAAACTGTTTCATTAATATGCACGATGCAGGTACGTTGATTTGAAGATTTTGATTGTTTCGAGATGAGCACAATGGATTACTAATGTCATTGCCACAGCCTTCGATACTTAATTTTGAGTAATGTTTTGAAAGTTTATGTTCAGTAATTGTTGTGTTGTGGATATATTGGGTATTATCGTTGTTCTAATACGTAAGGTTCAAGGTCGAGAGAAAAAAATCGTGACGAAATTATTACAGCACCATGAGAAACGGTCGTTTAATAGGTAAATCAATATAATATATTTGTTTTTTGTTGTTAATTTGGACGTGATGAATTATTTTTATATTTTTAGGGCTCCACACCACAAAAAGAAAAAAAGCGACCCTTATAAGTCTCTTGTCTGTCTGTCTGTCAATACTCTTTATCTTGGAAATCATGGAAATATCGAGTTGAAATTTAAACCATATACTCAGGCCTGCGATCCCTTGAAGTTGAGAAAAAATTTAACTTCATGTTCACTTTAAAAAAAGATACGGTCGTTTATCTGTTTGTCTGTCAAGACACTTTTTCTGAGAAACGCCTGGAGTTATTGAATTAAAATTTAAATCATAATTAAATGATCACTTCAAGGAGTCCCTTGTAGCTGTGAAACAATTATTCTTCTAAGTTAAATTGGAAAAAGGATTTTTTGTTGCGACCTTTACATTTGTACAAAACCCTTGGTGGGCGAACGCAACTTGCATTTTGTCCAGTTTTTTTAATCAAAGATCACTGTAAGCTGTAGTTCTCACTCAATAAATTGATGGCCTATAGAAATTTATAGCCCATACAGTTTGAATTCATACCGTTAAAATGAAGCGAAAACTGGAAATTTCTCACGCAAGCATACCTATATTATCAACCATTAGATGGCGATCTATCAATAAGTTGAATTCAAACAGTTGTTACGAATACCTAAGACCTAAGATTCTCATAAGATAAATTGAAAAGAGAAATCATATGTTCTCTGTTCTATTTTACCTACTATATCTAAGGCCCGTGTTATAGAAAGATTCTCAGTGATTGATCTAGTCTTGAGAATAGTTAGAAAGGGATGTCACATCCGTCCGGAAGCCGAGTGTGCGGGTTCGAGTCCCGTCTACTGCCTGGTCCGCGTGGATGTTTTTCAGGTAAAATTATCTTTAGATTTAAGCATCTAGCAGTTAAATGCTTAAAAAATTAAACTCTTTTGAAATATTTTGGATAAACATGTTATACACCTCTGGACACATCTATTGGCCCACCTTGTATTTTCAGTTTCGTTTGGTCCTAGCTAAAATTTTATATTAGGTCGAGCAAAAAGTTTTTATGCAGTTTTGAACCTGGCACATTCAAAATTTCATTCAATAGTCTTTTTTTGAATTTCGAACACAGAATTTAAAGAAACAAAAGACAATTTGGAGCCTGTTTGTTGATATCAAACAATCGAATACTAAGAAAACTTGCTTTTATTGGTTTACTTGGATTTAATTCTGAAAAAAGTGATTGATATCTTTGGTTTTGCAACAAACATTACTTATTCTTAACATTAAGGAGAGGTTCTATCAATAATCTATGGATACTTCACCTGAAGTCGCCGCCCAAGCTGTGGCACTTATTCAGGCCGGACACAGCCAAAGAAACGTGAGTGCTCAACTTAATTTAAGTCGATCTGCGGTTCGAAATGTTTATCGGAGGTACCTAGAGACTGGCGGCTTTGTTCGTCGCCAAGGAAGGCCACGATCTCGGGTCACAACTGAAAGGCAGGATCGATTCATCGTGACGACCAGCTTGAGAAATCGTCACCTTACCTCCATTGAGATACAAAAACAAATTCGCGACTTCCACGGAGTATCTGTGAGCCCTCGAACTGTTCGGAGAAGGTTAAAAGAACGCGATATGGTACCACACAAGCCAGCTAATGGGCCCAAACTAACGCGAGCCCACCGAACAGCGCGCCTTCATTTCGCACGCAGTTATTTAAATTGGACACAGCAAGATTGGAGCCGTGTACTCTTTTCTGATGAGTCTAAAATTGTGTTACATGGCAATGATGGAAGGAAGGTCTACCGACGTAAGGGAGAGCGTTTCGCATATTGCTGCTTCGAAGAGAGGGTTGCTTATGGCGGTGGCTCATGGACTGTCTGGGGCGGTATATCCGCGAGCGGCAAAACTCAACTTGAGGTTGTTACAGGACCACGGCTGCCAACATTAAATGCTGAAAGGTACATTCATGAGTGCTTAGAACCTCACGTGATACCATACGCGGACTATGTGGGCCCAAATTTCCTTTTTATGCATGATAATGCAAGAGCCCATGCGGCCGGCATCGTCAGGGAATATCTTCGGGATGTGAACATCACAGCTATGGACTGGCCAGCCAGAAGCCCAGACATGAACACCATTGAGCACATGTGGGACGAGCTAAAAAGACGTGTTAGGGCTCGTCAGCCAGTTGCCCATGCATCGTCATGCAGGAGTTGAAAACTGCCATAGAAGAGGAATGGGAGATGATCCCTCAAAATTTCATAGAGCGGTTGATAAACTCTATGCCTAATCGTATGAGAGCTGTGGTAGATGCCCATGGAGGCAACACGCGTTATTAAATTAAACCTTTATTTGATAAAACATGTTTTTTATTCAAAAATCAATTGCCTTTAACAAGGCGCATATCCGACTTGTTAGGCGTAGCTCCATGTCGTATGGTATTCTGAATTCAAATTTAAAACAATACGATCGAAAAAGATGGTAAAATGTATCAGGTTTAAAACTGCATCAACAGTTTTTGTTCAATCTAGCAATCATATTTCGGTAGGGGCCATCGAAACCTTAACTCTAAGGTGGGCCAATAGATGTGTCCAGAAGTGTATTTTATGTGCTATCAGTAAATTTGATTTCTAACCCACCTTTTGCAAACTTTTTACAACCAATGCAAAACAATAATATAAATAATAAATGTAGCTTGACATGGCAGATTGCCATTTTGCAGTGAATTATGGGGCAAGTGGGTCAGGAAACAATTAGTTCGATAATACTTATTTTTGAAAGAATAATAAAACTTCTGTGATTCACCCTTCGAGATAACACTTTTTTCACTTGTAGTAGCACGCATTATGTGCTGCCATCGTACATTAACCTTTGCCTAAAAAATATAATAATGTAGGTAATATTTCTTGAACCATCAGTTAATATCCTTTGTTACACATGTGACATGTTGGGATACCTTTCTTAAAATAATTCCCAACCAGTCACACTGTGAATCGTTAGACCAATCTACTCTTAGGTGTTGGTTATGTTACGTCTGTATGTATGTCTGAGGTGTATAATATTATTCGATTTATTTTATTTGTTTTCACCTTTCAATAAAAAAAATCTATTAAGCACAAATGGCAACACAAAACCGGCCATGTGATTATTAAAATAAATTCAAAAATAATTAACAATATTCTTGTCAATTGATGTATGCGAAGAAATTCAAAAAATTCTTACTCGGTCACCAAAATAGTGTCACGGGTACTACTAAAACTACTTGGGTTCTTGTATCCAAGAAGAAACTTGTACCCAAGTGATAGCATTTTAAAAAACAATTTAAAACAAAAACTCTTTGGATCTATTCATTGCTAATAGCATACTTATTTTCTTAATGATCAAGCCAAATATTAATTTGATTACTAATGAGTTTCGAAATGAAATATCACTGATCATATAAACTCTTCAACTGTAAATCGAGCTCCCCATTTACTGGCTTTATTATGACGATAGACCTTAAATATGTCCAGCCAAAAACCTTGGAATATTATATAAATATTTCAGCAGTGATGAAGCAATGGGAATGTGTTTTTATTTTTATTATTAATATTATTATTTAGTGTTTATTATACAGGATATACATGTGAAATCACATAGAACTATCATTTAAGTACAGTCGTACACTCTCACTCTCATAAACGTACACGCATACACATACATACACACGCTAATACAGACTCACACACACACACGCACACATACAGCCTTTTTATTTTGTAAGTAAATGGTAAGTTAAGGAGTGTAATTTTTATTTATTTGTATGTATTATGGAACACACGTCTCTGTATCTGGAGGTGGGCGCTAATAGCTGTAACACAGTTCTTGAAACTAATATAGCTATTAACGAACCTAAATTATACATGTAACTTTAATTATAGAAATAGGTATAGTTAGTTCCAATAAATATATTTATAAATATATTGGCATATTTCTTGTAGTTTTCATATATTTTATATGAACTCGCCACACACGGTACGCCGCACAGTGGGTGAAAAAAAGAGGTCCCCTTTCATAGGATTTTTGAAAAAATAAAAATGTTTATTATCCGTTTAAGGTATGCGGTTTTATTGGACATATCAGTACATTGAATAATAAAATAGTTTGGGGAATTTCCTTTTAATCTAACACCATAAAGCACGGGCTTTAGAGTTTCAAATGTATGAAAACGGAATTTGTTTTGCTCATAACTTGTATCGGTCTTCTACGGTCAAGCTGAAACTTATAGGGATTATTACCGGGTCTGTTACGAAGCCATGTGACCTTTGACCTTCACCCCGGACGGCCCCGTTCAAAAGATACGAATTTTTCAAAATGCTTATTAGGGTAATTTTGCTTTACGGGGTTATGTGTCTCAATAAACAGTTTGTTTATGTTTCTTGCCCAGCATTTAGTTATTAATATAACACAGATTATTATCTAATAAAACTACACAGTAGATAACGCCACCATACAACTTAACTTTAAATAAAAGCGTCCTAATTCAAAAGATATGGAATTAATATAAATAGATAAAAGAAATAGTTTTAAGAAAAAGAAAACAAGAATACAATATTGTAAAGAATTACAATGAAGTCGTTTACAGCCTACAGTTTAATCTTTTGTTTGACAATCGCTTAAAAGCCGCGCGCCATTAACGAGAGCATCATTACATATAAACAATACAAACTCTATTGTTGCAGGTTTTGAGGAATTCAAAGGGTTACCCACAGTCATTACCTGCCGTTGTTTGCCTATAATAATTAATTTTGTCAAACAAACATACTTACACTTACAATGTCTATCTAAGAAAGGGTTTGATCAAATATGTTTATTTTGGGATACCTAGAACTTTAACTGACTAAGCTTAAAATGAACAAAGTGTTTTTCCAGATAAACTAGCTGGTTATTAATATTAGTAAATGTAGTAAGGGAGATTCTGATATGTTACTGCCAAACGAGAAAATAAACTATTTACATTATGAATAAAACAAAATTATTAACATCAATATTTTTATTTACAAAACTTAAATTACTAACTAAGCTTGATATCATAAATTAAATAATGCATAATAAGGAAGCCACAACCGTATAAATTACTACACACACAAGCTAAAGTATAAAAGATTAGTAGAACTCAAATTGGCTACAACAGTTCTTAAATATGTAAACTGTTTATATTAATATGATACAAAGATACAAAAAAATAAAAATACAAAGTTTGATATAATTTGATTTGAGGGAAAGAACACATACTAATCAAAGTCATAATCAGATACATTACCTACATCTACAAACTCTATATTTTCCTTATCTTCACAAGAAGTTAATAATAATGATTTAGCTTCATTTGTGAGAGGTTTATTTCGTTGACATATTTTAGGCCTGAAACTTGATAGGTATGGGTCAGACGATATTAACAAATTATTGATAATATCTTCATTTGTTGCAATCCTGCTAGATTTACGCGAGTGGAAGGTTCTGAAGATTTTAAAATCTTTGTTACGAGCTTCAGAGGCCTCTTCAGAGAGCTTGCCGATTGGTATAAAGTTATTGTGCTCTATTATATCGGCACCATGAATGAGTAATTTATGCACGCTTGAGGGCATATAATACCATTCATAGAGCTCGACATATTTGCGTGCTGTAGCAGCACAATATTGGCGGAATTTTTCCACGTCCACAAACTCTCCACATGAGATAGCCTGAAGAATCACTCCAAATCTTCTAACGAGTTCTTCATCAACACCCGTTATTTGAGCAGTAATTTGAGGATTAACAAAAAATCTTCTTGCTGTGTTTCCATCGTTGCTTGTACCAGCCCCTTGTTTAACAACGTCCACAAGTAGCCCCGTTTCAGTCCGGAATTGTTCTTGAATAGCCTTTTTTCTTTGGCTTAACTGTTGCTTCAAATCTTCGCCCTTAGCTTGCCATTTGTTGAAGTCGAGACGGTAAGCAATATGTAAGATACATTCCATGCATCTAATTCGTGCATGGAGGGAAGACAGACCGAACTTAAACATGTCTACAGACTGGGTTCTCTGAGTAACCTTGTCGATATCATTCATTTCTTTTGGTTTTGCTTTGCATATATCGCATGTAGCTGTGGATGTATCTGATAAATGTGAAGTTATTTTACCATCAATCATCGTCATATGCAGAACGTGTTTTACATTTGCACCATCGATAACAGTTGTATGTAGAGCAGCAATTTCCGTATCAATTGAAGTCATTTCTTCTTTAACATTCAAATCGTTCTCTTTAGCAAACTTAAAAAAAATGGGTCGACAGTAAAACGTTGAAGACGCTTTGGGGTTTTCCCATATTATTTCATCAGTACCATCTCTCACCAGTTTTAACGGCACAAATGAACACATGAAGATGCTTGAATCATCGCCGTCAATTTTTTGTTGGTAGTTGCTTTGCCCAGATGCACCGTCAAACCCCCATTTACTGATAAGAGTCGAATTACTGCCAGTTAAATCAGTTTCCAGAGTTTTTAATAGTCTCTTGACCGTGCGGAGGGTTCTTGGACGGATACGCCCAGGAGTCCCCTCCGCAGCGGATGGGGGGCGGTATGGTGGGCAGTAGGCCGCGTATCCAGCCCCCACGCGCGGGCCTACCTGCGCACGTCTGCGGGGTCCCCGTAATACCGTGGGAGACCCCTGCCGTGGAGCCCTGGCGAGGCCGGGAAGCTGCTGGGAGCGGAGCCGTGGTAGAATCCCTAACGGGGACCCTGCGGCTCCGCACTAAGCAGTGTAGAGGTATTCGCAGGACTTTTTTAGCGGATATTATGCTGTAAAGCGCCCGTAAGAGTTGCGGGGTCCTCGGTGGGTAGCCACTGGGGGGTCCGTAAGACTTGCGGGAGCCAGGTGTGAGGTCCGTTCGGCGGTGTGCCTCTTAAAGGCGCCGTCGTCTGTAAAAAGATTTTTTACCTGCGTTAAAAAAAAAAAAAAGTCTCTTGACCGTAATATCTAAAATAGACTGAAGTTTAAGTTTAACTTCAGTCTCAGTTATTACCATGTCTTCTTTTTCAACGTAGCACTCCTTCTTCTCTTGCTTCAAAGCATCATACGATGGAAGTATATCACACCCCATGTCTCTCATTGTCTGCCTCAATGTAATATACTGCCATTTCGATAATTTCAGTGATGTTGAAATACCGAGTGCCTTATCGGTATGACAAGTTCGTTTCGTCGATTTCAGGCAGGCTCGCAGCATTGGCGCATCTTCAGGCTTTTTAATCAAATGCTTCACTAATTCTACAAAGTCCGTTTGGTTTTCATTTTCCGCTTTCCTAGCCAGGGCATAAGCAAGTGTCTCAAAATCGTTTTCGGCAATGAGATTTTCAGTTCTTCTTCTTTTTTGCAGTGGACTCAAATTGGCAAATTCTTTTCGAGGACTAAATGTAGCGGTTGATGTCGACACCAGGGATGTTGCGAACATTCGCATCTGCATCCGCAAATGCGGAACATCCGCATTGATTTGGACATCTGCATCTGCTTCCGCATCCGCATTAATCAATGCGAATGTTCATGCGGATGCGAATATTATACAAGTAGCGACAAGAAAGAAATTGGGCGGGGCCGGTGATTGACTCGTGCCGGTCGCACGTGACAATAACCAATGGGAGCGAAGAAATTGGTGACAAGGTTCGACACGTTTGTTTGTTCTAGCTAGTGCATCAATTGTTTCTTGCAAGTGAATAAATATTACGTGTTTGTTTGCGCTGTGATGTGAAAGTGAACTACTTATCGTATCATAAAGATAGATAGGTATTTTTAATGTTGTTGTGATACAGTGTGTAAATAAGAAGAGTTTACAAGAAAACTTTATATTATTTAAAACTAATATCCATAAGATCACAAGGTAAATTCTATTATATTACGCCGGTAATACGTTTTATTGTAGGAAAAATTATCGTTTTATGACGAAATTCGTTATTTTACCAGTGTGATTCCCGTTATTGATAGTTTATCTAACTATTTAGTCAACAATGTCACCACCGACCAAAAGTAATGTATAGGATTATTTAGAACCAAATATATATAACCATAATATCTTATACATCCGCATCCGCATCTGCATCCGCGGATGTGAGCCTGCTAAACTCCGCATCCGCATCCGTATCCGCGGATGTGAAAATATCGGCATCTGCAACATCCCTGGTCGACACAGCCACACTATGAGGAACAGTGCATTCCGTTGATAAACTAGGTCTTGTTACTGTTGAAATACTTGTTGAAGGATCTTCAAAACTCGTCATAATATTTGATTGTTCTTCAGTTATGTCTAGTGAAACAAACTCTGGCCATTTTATTTCTTGGTCCAACCAGTCAGCAAACTTCTTTATAAAATTCCCTTGTGTGTAATTAGCTGACTTCCATTTGCGTTTAAGATTACTCGTATATGTAGCACAAAACGTTTTAAGAGTTGTCTTTTGTTCTTCAGATAATGAAAATCTCACTGGATCGAGTACTTTTTGAAATAACATGTCGGCACTAAAAGATTTTTGCCTCATATATATATATACGTCGAGATTAGACACAAGCCCTTCCATTCTGAGCAACTTAAAATTTGAGCAAAGAGAACGTTACGGTACGAATCAATAATGATAAGTGAAATGAAATACAGGTGTACTCCGTATTTATTATAATCGAAGTCATTGTTGAATAATAATAATAACAACGTATTGTTTATTCACATACCCACAATAAAAGCAAATAATCAGTAATTATTATAGGCAAACAACGGCAGGTAATGACTGTGGGTAACCCTTTGAATTCCTCAAAACCTGCAACAATAGAGTTTGTATTGTTTATATGTAATGATGCTCTCGTTAATGGCGCGCGGCTTTTAAGCGATTGTCAAACAAAAGATTAAATTGTAGGCTGTAAACGACTTCATTGTAATTCTTTACAATATTGTATTCTTGTTTTCTTTTTCTTAAAACTATTTCTTTTATCTATTTATATTAATTCCATATCTTTTGAATAAGGACGCTTTTATTTAAAGTTAAGTTGTATGGTGTCGTTATCTATATATATATGTATAGTTTTATTAGATAATAATCTGCGCTGTATTAATAACTAAATGCTGGGCAAGAAACATAAACAAACTGTTTATTGAGACACATAACCTCGTAAAGCAAAATTACCCTAATAAGCATTTTGAAAAATTCGTATCTTTTGAACGGGGCCGTCCGGGGTGAAGGTCAAAGGTCACATGGCTTCGTAACAGACCCGGTAATAATCCCTATTAGTTTCAGCTTGACCGTAGAAGACCGAGACAAGTTATGAGCAAAACAAATTCCGTTTTCATACATTTGAAACTCTAAAGCCCGTGCTTTATGGTGTTAGATTAAAAAGAAATTCCCCAAACTATTTTATTATTCAATGTACTGATATGTCCAATAAAACCGCATACCTTAAACGGTTAATATACATTTTTATTTTTTCAAAAATCCTATGAAAGGGGACCTCTTTTTTTCACCCACTGTGCGCCGGTGGCCGCCACTCGCTACAAATCGTCGTTGCTCGCTTCTTGTGGACCGCACCGGCCACTTAATGCGCCGATACAAAACGCCGCCACACGTCACTCGCGCGATTCCCCGCCCCTCTCTCCCTTACCTTAGTCGGCCGCTGTACGCCGCTTCTAGCTTCTCGTGGCGGCGTTTGTGGCTGTGGCATGTGGCTCGTGTGCACCGACACTGGGAGTTACTGTATCTTTGCCACTCAACCAGAAAGCGGAATAGACATCATCACGTTCTCACAGCAGGATACATGCTGCTACTTTAGATGCTAACAAGCCAGAAGTTAATATAGAGCTTAAGAATAAAACTGATAATTGGACAAGTACAACATTATACAATAGAGATGTATCCAAAAATAACTCAGACTTTTATGCTTGCTCTCTTTACAGACTGATTTCGATCTTGTCATATTTAAATAGATTTTGAATTAGCTATCTAGAGCTTAATAACAACATCAACGTGTCAGCCGTACGACGCCCACTGCTGAGCATAGGCCTCCCCCAAGGATCTCCATACAGATCGGTCCTACGCCACTCGTATAGAAAGAAAGAAAGAAAGAAAGAAAATCATTTATTGGTTACACAGCATTATGTAGGTACATTAAAACAAAACAGAAAATATAAAAATAAAAAAAAGAATAACAACACAAATAAAAACAAGAAAACTAAATTCAGGTGCTGCTGTGCAGGGCCAACAGGTCGCTGTCTCAGCTATGCTACTGTGGTAGTACTTTCGCAATACCACAGCAGCGCTGATTTTCAGCCAGCGCCTAGTAGTATCCATCGGTTTCCCGCGACCTTCACAAGATCGTCGGTCCACCTTGTAGAGGGCCTGCCCACTGAGCGTCATCCGATGCGTGGTCGCCATTCCAGAACCTTTCCGCGACAACGGCCATCGGTTCTTCTTGCTACGTGTCCCGCCCGCTGCCACTTCAGCAGAGCAAGCGTTCGAGCGATATCGGTTAGTGTCGCCGCACACGGGCCACACGCCAAAGCCACAAACGCCGCCACGAGAAGCTAGAAGCGGCTACTAAAGTGGCTGAAGCGCGCGACAGCGGCCGACTAAGGTAAGGGAGAGAGGGGTGGGGAATCGCGCGAGTGACGTGTTGCGCCGTTTTGTATCGGCGCATTAAGTCGCCGGTGCGGGCCACAAGAAGCGAGCAACGACAATTTGTAGCGTGTGGCGGCCACCGGCGGCGTACCGTGTGTGGAGAGTTCATATAAAATGTATGAAAACTACAAGAAATATGCCGTTGGCGGCGTTTTGTGGTTGTGGTCGGTGGCCCGTGTGCGGCGACACTTACTTTAGTTCTCCTACGGATTTCCTAATTTCTGATTCTATCGCGTAGGTAAAACACCGAGCTAAATAATAGTATTTATTTTATTCTTAAGTCAAGTGTTACTGTTATACAAATGAAAAAAGTCTAATCTCTAAGGGCGAACCACAGAAGTTTAATTGAAAGTCAAACGAACTTACCTGTAAATGACGTTCGACTGATAATAAACGATGTCCTCCCTGTCCCTGATCAGCTATCTGGATTCTTTAAAAATATCTGGATCTGACCTATAGTCACACGAAATAGTAAGAACCATTGGACCGCTTTAGTACAAACATGTATGAATATATCGAGATACCCACAGTGCGAGCGCATATTTTAAATTTTTTTTGCAAAGGTTAATGTTGCTCTAAAATAGGCTAGTTGACTCATGTCGAATTATATTAAATAAATGTTTATTTCTTGAAGTATTTGGTCTAAGGAACCTAAATATATCGACTTTAGTTCATAAAAGCAGAAGATTGCTGTAGAAATTTAATTTAAAAAAATAATTCTTAGTCTATACTTTTTAAATAAAACTAGTTTTACGGGTTAATGCACGAAACTTTATTTATTGACGTTTCGAAGCCTTTTCAGGTCTGCATCGTCAGAATAATGATTTTTTATTTAAAATTGTCGAGCTACCTTCGAAAGACTTATATTGAGCGTTCGGTTATTTCATTGGAAGATTTTTAAAATGTTATTGTCTATGTATGAATTTATTATTTAATTTGCTTAGTAAAGTATTTTATTTAAAATTCTCGTTTGTAGTTTTGAGTTTATTTATTTGACCCTAACTACCGTAAACTACCACCGGTTCCAAAATTGGGAGACCTTCCTGAGAAGAACCGGCGAAACAAACTCAAGAGAGGCTTTCTATCTCCTTCTTATGTTAAATTATGCAAACAAAAAGAACTAATAGTATCTGATGGTCTTGCAGTGTGTACTCGGGGTTGGGATTTTATCTCCTGTATAATAGGTTCCCAAGCTGGGGGCTAATCGCCTAACGGAAATGCTTTGGAAAACGCTAACGCTTACGATTTTATTTTGTTATTTCTAGCCGCCTAAGGTATTCAAATGCCTCGCGCTCTTTCTTTTTCTTTTGCTTTGGTAATAACAATATTAAAAAAAATGAGCGCGAGGTATTCGAAAACCTCAGGTGGCTAGAAATAACAATATAAAATCGTAAGCGTTAGCGTTTCCCAAAGCATTTCCGTTAGGCGATTGGCCCCCTGGTGGTATATACCAACCATCTTCCCTATTGAAATTTGGATATTTTTTAATCTCAATAGCCTCGCGCATCATTCGAGGAACGAACCGCCGCTCAGTTGCAAGGATCTGTGATCTATCAAATCTAATGTAGTGGTTTGGTCCCCTTAATGCATGTTCACACACTGCAGATTTATTTTCGCGCCTATGTTTCATATCTGCGATATGTTCTTTTACCCGAGTCCCTATACTCCTCTTTGTTTGCCCGATGTAGGAGAGCCCACAGTCGCATTCAAGTTTGTAGACACCAGCAACTTGAAAGGGTATATTGCACTTGACCGGTCGTAGAAACTGGTTGATCTTCTTTGGCGGCTTGAAGTATGTATTGATTGAAGCACGCTTCAGAATCCTCCCAATCTTGTCAGTGACTCCTTTCATGTAAGGTAGTATAGCAGGTTGTCGGTCGACTGTGCTAGGTTTGGCGCGACTGTGACGGCGACGTGGTACATTCAGGTTATTATCCTTCAGTAGCTACTTGCTCGACATGCTGAAGTTCAGCTGCCAGGTGTTGTTCGTCACAGACACCCCGTGCTCTCTGAAACAAAGAGTTTCACTACGGCAGTTAATTGTTTCGGGTGATGGTGTGAGTCACCATTGAGGTACCTATCAGTATGAGTCACTTTACGATACACAGTAGGGCTTAAACTTTGGTCAGGATTCCTGATTAATAAAATATCTAGAAAAGCTAGTTTACTATCTGCCTCTAACTCCATAGTGAATAGGATGTTGGGATGTATAGAGTTAAGGTGATTTAAAAAGGCAGAAATTTGATCTGTTGGGAGGATTGTGAAAGTATCATCTACATACCGCTTATATAGCCTGGGTGTGACAGGTGCTGCGCTGAGAGCCCTCTTCTCGAAGTCTTCCATGAAAATATCGGCGACAACAGGTGAGACAGGGGAACCCATTGCGACACCCTCCATTTGTACATAGAAGTCATCCCCCCATAACAGGTAGCCAGAAGTAAGGCAATGCTCCAGTAATACTGCATATTCTTTAGGCATATTATTTTCAAGTAGCTTCTTCTTAGTGATTTCAATGCAGTCCTGTACTGGTAGGCATGTAAATAAGGACTGAACATCAAAACTGACCATGATTTCATTGTCCATGAGACGATGATCTCTAATCTCATTGACAAATTGGTATGAATCTTTCACAAAGGCTGTTGTGTTACCTCTCAGTGGTGAAAGTAACTTTGCTAAGTGTTTAGCCAAACTGTATGTTGGTGAATCAATCTACTATACTTTTTAAACACTAAAAATGCTGTTCGCCACATCCTCCATGATTGTGACGTCTCTTTAGTAGTAAACAACTAAATGTCATTCATAAATAACTTTAAAACGTGTATTATTAAAACCGATAATAAATGAAGAGACTTAACATATTATTCAATGAGTACTTACATCAAAGTGATCTTCGCAAAAATAAATTTTACTATGAGTCGATAAAGTTGCAGGATCACTTTTAGCAAGTTCTAACCAGGTATTGCGTAGGTTAATTTCTTTCGGCACTTTAATCCACAACTTTCCTGGAGTCTCCAAAGATTTGTTTTTACATTTTCGTACAATACAATAATGATAATTACTATATTTTTCGTGGTATGTATTAGAAATCATGTTTTTTTTTATTATAAACTCAGATAGGTTATTTTCTACGTGCTTACGAGTTTTTGTTTACTACCGTCGACGTAATAGCATAGATAATAATCTATAGACTAAAATGGCCGACAGCGTTTTTGTATGTCCATGAAAACTTTATTTTAAAATTAAAGATTTGTAGCTTTCTAGGTCTCAAAAAAATACAATACATTTTTTTTCGGTCTAATAGAACATTTATTAAACATTTAAAACCTTTTTCCAAAAAGGGTCAACTAGCCTATTGTGTACGGTCTCAGCACATAATGCGTGCTAGTCACAGAAGTTTAATATATGTCGAAAGTTACAGGACTGTTCGTTCGACTTTCAATTATAAATGGGTACATTTTCAGGACAGTCTCATTAAAAGGAATTATGCAGGCGTAAAATAAATTTATTTTCTTACTTCTTTAATAATTGTAAGCGTTTAATATTTTATTTTCCACAATTCTACACTCAAACTTAATTAGGTTAATAATTAATAAAATGGCAATAATGCTATGGAAATCACAGTTATCGCTTAATAATAATTAAATGACTACAATATTGATGGTGCTAGACTGTGAGCCGGATAAAGTACAGACTCGGCACGTGTAGTAACCACCGTGTGACCAGTTGACACTATAAAGGGTGAGCTCTCCACTCACTAAAAAGTGACCATTCTGTAACATAGAAAATAATGTAAATGTATGATATATAAATTATTCCAATTTCCTTTCAAACCAGGATCGATAATAATTTATAAATACCAAAAAAATCAGAACAGGATAAAACCCATAACAAATGGAAGGAGCACACTGACCAGGAACTCTATTTTTGAATCACTCGTCTGACATAGTATCGTCGAATGCGACATAAGTCACTTTCGACTTTTACAGTCGCATAATACTGATTTTCCGTATTTTTGAATCATTCGTCACCGGTGTTACCTGTTTAATACGAAATATAAAATTTTAATCAGTTCAGAAAAAATAAAAACCGGTAATTACCGCAATGAAAACCGAACAAAAATTCTCGTTGTCGTTTCATACAAAGCATGACAATAATAGATTATCGTCGTCCAATAGCACAAAAAATTTGACAATTATTCTATCATTCGCCTCCACCATTCGCCATGCAGCGAGTGGTCTCACCCAAATCGTTGCACTCGAGCGATTCAAAAATACGGAATTAATTATGTCGAATAAAATTTAGTAAAATCGAGCGTTCGACGCAAGACGAGTGATTCAAAAATAGAGCTCCAAGTCAGGCTGAATCCACTTGGTTAGGGTTACCATCCGTCCGGATTAGCTCGGACATGTCCGGACTTTAAGTCTACAGTGCGGACTTTTTTCAGATTTTTAAATTTTCCGAATTTTGCATGCCTCGTAAGCGTGTGGAAGTGCTTTACTCCCGATAGGCCGCTCCCAAGTTAAACACTAAATCAATAAAAAAGGGGTGTTTTGAAAACTAGACATATCAAATATTTTCCCGTCCGCTGCCTGGTCCGCGTGGATTTTTTTCCAGTAAAACTTTTCTTTAGATTTAAACTTTAGATCTAGCAGTTAAATGCTTAAAAATAAATAAAAACATAACTAGACATATTAAGTTATAAAGTCAGCGTATTTTTTCATTTATTTATTTAGAATATATATCAAAAACATGTAATTAAAAAGTTATTAGTACTGCTGTCCGTAGGTCTGTGCACTTGTTTGTCTGCACGTTTTAGAAAAATATACGCAATCAATTGTAATAAATCCTTTTGAATTAATTTCCTCTTATACTGAGGATGAACCGTATTTCTTATCATGATTGAACTGATAACATTAAGATTTTTATTTGGCAATCAAAGCCAGCAATCTGTAAAATGTCAAAGTTTTGTATTGATACGGATTTTGTTTGTTGTTATGATTTCTTGCGGTTTTTTGTATTTAATCATGTCTAAAACGGGTAAAACCTTTCAAATACGGTCGAAAAGCACTACAGCGCCCTCCAATCTAAATCCCATTCTCTTTCCGCACAGACTCTAACTACAATTGGGGCATACCATGGTGACAGTCTGTATAATTTATTTTTGTTTTATTTATTCTATTTTTTCTTTCAAATTTTAAAATATATGTAAACGTATTACGTTTGATATTGTGGGTTACCTACAATGCGAAGAGATGGCGCTGCCTTACAGCCTAAGAAATACTAGAAGAAATTTGACACGGCCATTAAAGTTGCGGTAGCATAATTGGTTAGTGCATCCGCCCGGATAGCGGATGAGTCGGTGGGGGTTCGAGTCCCGTCTGCTGCTTGACCGCGTGGAATACCTTCTAATAAAATTTTCTTTAGATTTAAACAATTAGCAGTTAAATGCTAATTGTTTAAATCTAAATAAATAAAATAAAAATATAATAAATAAAATTTCACCTTGAACCACCTAAGTTGATCTACAGGTGTGTGTGGCAAGTCGCATGTGATGGGAACTGAGTCACCGGTTATCAAAATAATCTCGCGCGATGGCGTTTCGGGCGTCGGTGAGTCTGAAAAGATAAACAATTTGTGGAAAACCTCATTCAGAGTATACTTAATAGACATAAGTCGTCTTTATAAGGGCTACTTGTACTATCTTGTCTTTGAAAAATGAGAGTTGTCTGACTGGATTTATAAACCAATTGAAAAAGCACCTTTGTTCTACAACTATACACTGAAAGAGTATTTTAATGAGAAGGAGTTTAAATTATGACGTTTGTTAATAATACGGGTGATGACGGTAAACGAAATTCTATTTAGTCCGTCAGTTAGATGATCAAAAAATAATGGACACGTATTTTTTCTTTGGGCAATCAACGAAAGACTGACGAATTCATAGCGCGTCAAAGTTTGGGAGTAGGGGCTCGTGACGTCACTTTTAAGTAGAGATGGGATTTTACCCGGAAAAAACCCAATGTGGGAAAAAATAGGGAAAAAACCCAGGGAAAATTCCCAAATGGGAAAATATTCGGGTTTTTTCATATTTAGCATATGTAGCATCGAGGTAATGTGGAGATACATGTATTTATCAAATGGTAAGTACTATTACAACTAGTTAGAGCTAATGTAACTTTTTTTATTTTCATAATTCAATAAAAACGTTATATAATTATACTCCATGCTATCTAATTAAATAAAATAAAATAAACCTGTCTGTTTGTGTGTTCATCCGCTCTTAGCGATAAGTAATTCGAAACTACGTGCTCGGGTAGGGGGAGGGGGGGGGGGCAGGTACTAGCAGTGGCGTACGCGTTGGTGATCTATCTATCTTACACGTTATTTTGGCTTCATACTGTGCGCACTTGTGTTAATATGTTGGTTTAATTGACGACTGGGATTTTGTTTTGTAGACTTCTGAAGACGTCTTTTTGTTGATAAATTAAACTGCTGGTTTTATTTTAGTTCCTGAATCAGGCTACAAGTTTTGACGTTTCGAACAACAAACAACAGCTAGTGTCCTATAAACGCTGTCGCAAAGTATGTGCGCATCGCAAAGTACCAGTGGCGTGGGGTGAAAAAAAAGAAAGGTAAAGCCGGATCAAAAAAAAAACGACTAACGCGTAACTAAGCAAAATATCATATCTTAACTTAAAAAAATACATGCAATAAATTACTTACCTTATAATAGTGTGTTAGTACACCTTTCCCAAAACTACAACGAAATGTTAGGTATGGTGCTTGCGTTGCGTTGTATGCAGTTTTTTCATGCGACAGAACATGCTTGCTGTATAGTTGTTAGTGTTCACCACCTTCACCATACATGACATCACTGGTATTATATGAACAGTCCATGTTGATTATGATAAAAGTGGCGTTCAAAAAACCGTATAAAGCACACGTCACTCATACACAGATTATAAATAAATATATAGAAAAACAAAGAACCAAAATAAGGGAAACTTGCCAGCATCATCATCACAAATAAAAACCAGCAGAAATACCGCTAATTTATTTCTATTCTACGTAGGTACATAGTATGACGTCAGTAAGGGATTTACGGGGTAGACAGAGCCGAAGGCCATGGCCACGTTTTATTTTCGAACGAATGTTTTGGGAATGAAGTTAACTCATTTAATAGGAAATCTGTGAGACAACAAGCTATTTGTACTAATGCCACCACTCCTACGTGACGGCAAGAAACAAAAAAAAGCAAACAAACCTATACGGTGAAATATAACAAACACTATACGCAACATTTGGTAAGTAAAATTTCACTACTTTCGATTCTGTTAAACTACATATATACCACAATCAAGCTAATCACTTATCACAATAGATAAATTAGCATTCGAATCCGTCCATGCGAATGCGCGCGAAATAATGGCCTCACTACGTCAGGTCAACAGAGCCGAGCGCCAGGTGTCTGCAATTGGCCGAAAACTTCAAGCTAAACGGAGCCTTAACCCATGACAAATAAAGATTGCAGGCTATCTACGATCGGGTTATATCGCTGTTATATCGACGATTGGTTGCATGTGGTAGTAATATGTATTTGTGGGTGAATAGGGAAGATGCAAATGTAATATTTATGAAAATTTTATGATTAAACTCTTAAAAAATTATAAAAGAAAGGCCACTGCACCGTTTTTATTTTACATAATGTTGTTTTTTAACAATAATTACGAATTAAAAATGACTTGAAAAAAACGTATTTTAAAACACCAATCAGCGTTTAGTGACGTCACTCCTGTTATGACAACTTATTTGAGGCTATGGTTGTAAAAGTGAATATTATCTTAGGGGAATATTAATTGCGTTTTTTAATAAAAATGGAAGTTGGGTTTATCAAAGCGGACTCCAGGAATTTACCAAGAGTTAGTGTTGACATGGTTGTAACTTTTTTGTCCAAAGTGCAGAGTTTTCAAGTGTAGAAATAAAAGGGACTAAATTACTACGGTATGTATAAATCATAGCTGTTACAGTTTGTATTTTATTCAGCGGCTTCTACACAAAGCAGTAATATCAGCTCAAAAAGAGAATCTTACGGCGTAAACGCAATCGGCTATGTCGAAATTACAAGAGATGGAGAATTATGTACAGTAAAAAGTCGAGTTACTCCGAAGCATTTAATACGTAAAGAAGGTTATCGTGTTACAGTTATTTTAAATAAAACGCAAAGCTTGGTTCAGTCCTGCCAATGTGGAGATTGTGCCACACATTTTAAACTTCATACAATTTTCGACGCCATTCTGCAACTGTAAAATTAAAAATATGTTATAGACAGGTTTTATAAGTATTAGGTAGGTTACTAACGCGTTTTTACGTACAAGGAGATTAATTAAGCATATAACAAGTATATTCGCCGAATTACGTCAAAGTGATCTTCACAGCATCGAATAATGGTCTTTGGAGAATAATTTTCATTTCTAATCGCAGCTTGAAACCACTTTTTTCTCAGTTATGAGTCAATTAAATTAATTCCATCAAAAGTCAAAAACATTTTATTTGGAAACTTTGTTGAAGTAGATGGGCACATTGGCACAAAACATGAGTCAACACGGCTTTTTTCGTAATATTTGTGGTAGTGTTATGATCACCTGATGTTGATGGATAGTCCTTTTCAAATTTTTACAAAAATATATCTCGAAAGTCGTAAAAATATGCAAAAGTATCCCAGCGACGAACAAGTACGACCAGTGTCAGACAGGAGTGACGTCATCGGAACCATAGGTCCGTTTTCGCGCGAAAATTTAAACTGTCAATTTAAAACTGCATTTTTTCCGATAAATTACAATGTTTTAATTTTTTAATATATCTGTGGTTTATTCTACATGGAATTCTTTAAAATGAAAACAAAATAAAAATATTGCATCTTCCCTATTGCTTATTTATTGCTTTATTTATTTGAAGTCCCAATAAGATAAGCGGCATATCCAGTCTACTACGGCGCGGATCTGTGTGCGTATGCGCGATATCAAATGATTGCGTATTTTGTATCCAACATATTAAAGATTATTTTTACAAAGCGCGCGATGTAATTATGTCGCTTGCATTAACGTATACGTCAATGTTTGCTTGTTCTTGAATGTAAAAATATTAGAGTCTGGCAAGGTAAGCCGGCAGGAATCGCGTTCTAAGGAGGCTTCGCCACTGTAAAGTACCTATTTTTCGCTACATTTGTTCTAAAAATATATTTTTTTTAAGATCGTGATAATTATGTTAAATAATGAAAATACCCGTCTATTGGGTTTTTTCCCACATAAATACCCGGTTTTTTCCCATTGGGTTTTTTCCCACTGCCCATCTCTACTTTTAAGTGAAAATTGTACCAAAACGTGACGTCATGCGACTTTTAAATCAATATATCTCTGCAATGTTTATATTATGTGAAAAAAGAAAAAATACGTGTCCAATACTTTTTGATAATCTACCTGACAAACGAAGAAAAAAAATTAGGCATCATCCCTATTTAATGTGATATAATTTATTTATTAATATAATATTTATTCAGTGCAATTTTTATGACATGGAATTTTATTAATTTTATTGATAAGCAAGTTTTATTTTTATTTTGATTTAAATTTATATCTATATGTTTTTATATAAAAATCAATTGCTGTTTGTTAGTCTCGCTACAACTCGAGAACGGCTGAACGGATTTATTTCAACTTGGTCTTGAAATGTTCGTGGAGCTCTAGGGAAGGTTTGAAAGGTGAGAAAAATTCGAATAGCTCACACCCAAGCGAAGCGAGGGTGGGCCGCTAGTTTATTTATAAAAAATTAAAGAAGCCCTTTATAAAAAGAGTCCCGCGGGGGTTCTTCGTGGTAATCGTGTAATTTGGGTGCACGTTTCTGACGGGATTATATAGCTGCTTCCCTTTTCCATTCAAGTTGCTGAGCAATTACTGAGTTTGTACACTCAATTTCACTGTTTTTGTGCGGTATGTGTGACGACAGTAACATTAACATGTGACAGCCACAGATCACGGAGCGCAGATTACAGAAAGTGTAATCTTTCGCACCTTGTGCCGGCACGTCATGTGGCTAATCGCGTTTGCTATTTGGTAGATGTGTATCCACAACGGGCAGTGAGAGGAAGGGAAGGGATATCGAGGCGGATGCGATTGGCCATGTCGAGTTCCGGCATAACAGGCCCTGCCAGAATACCAGCGCTGCTGTGACACGTTTTGTAGCGTGTTGCGGCAGCATTACGCTGAGGCAGGGTCCTGATTGACCACAAATGGTACTATTTTTTTTCTTTACTCCGTTATGTATATCTCTTATTTTTTTGTATGTTGTTTTGTAAATTTATTTATGTGGTCAATAAAAATAATTCTCTTTCTCTTTAAAGCACATTGCTATGCCCTAACCGGGTTTGTGTAACGATCTATTTATTTATTTATTCATTTATTGCATGTCACATAACAATGAACGCTTTGTAACACCTCTGTACACCTACATGAAAAGGCAATAAATATTATTATTATCATATATTATTTTTTAATTAGGTTTTATCGTGTTTACGTGTAGAAGTATTTTAACCCTAGTGAATTCGAAGCTTAAATAAGCTTTTACTCGTATTGAGCTAAGTAGTGGTACCTTAGAAAAATTGAACTCAATTCAATATGTAATAATGTATTTCAATTTAATTCAATAAATGTTTAAAATTTAATTTAATCAATTTAATGGATTTCAAATTAATTTAATCAATGTTTTGTATTCCTATGTTCAGTTTATTTGTGTAAATTCAATTTAAATTTAATTTTTACTATGTTTTTAATAATTATATTAAGATGCATAATGTAATTTTTCAAAAATCATGTCTACTCATATATTGCATGTTGTGGTCGCCTTAAATAATATTATTAATAACCTTTATTACTCACCATAATCACAATGTTCACAATGTTGGTATTAATGGCTACATAAAAACAATGATATAAAAACATGCATTTTTTTACCAAAAATAAAAGGTATGTATAGAATGTACACTTTTTCTTGTTTTGTGAAATTGTTTTAGATGTTAATTATTCTTTGTAATCATTCACTGGTAATCCTTCATAAATAAATAAAACTCTTAAGCGATATGTTTTATTTAGATCGATCATACCTTGAACAATAACCTCGAATGCAGTTTCGTCCCAACCAAATCCATTGACCGCTATACAGTTGTACGTGCCTCCTTCGTCAACATTCTTCAGCAAGAGAGCGCCGTCATCAGCTATGTCATACCATTTTGTGCCTACAAAATGAATTACCTCATAAAAAGCTAAAGCTTTCATTATTCATAAATCATCATCCTAGCCTATTAATGCCCTCACTGTAGGGGCACAGGCCTTCCCTATAGATGGAATTGGGAGACTGGGCCGTAACCCACCAGGGGGGCCCAGTGCGGATTGGTGGGTGCTAACGACTGCAAATTTTAATGCAGCCGAGACTAACGCCTTTCGAAGCTTGGAGGAGTTCGAGATAGTAAGTTTTTGGTCACCCATCCAATGACCGACCATTGAGAAAGTTGCTTCACTTTCACGATCGTTGGCTGAATACACTAACCACCTGCACCATTGGGCTCCTCATTATCAGCCCATTCTTCCCCAATACTTAGTTGCTTCAATACTTTCTATGGATGATATAGGAAGGTCATGCGGGTCCAGTGTGGATTTGAGTCAGTCAGTCAGTGGATTTTCATATCAGTCATATATTAATCAATTTATCATTGTTGAAATGAACAGTGGTGAATCAAAATAGATACATTGTTCACAGAGAGGAGAGTGACCTAAGAAAGTGAATTTGGCATTTGGCTGCGCCTCAGGCCTCAATACATCCAAGTTGGGAATAACACTTTCTTTCGAGGGATACATAGTGCTTTATAATATACCTGCGAGGGAGTAAAAGACAAATTATCTAATTGAAATTTATATTAAAATTGTTACAGATACTAAACTTTTGCCTGGGAGCTTTATAAAATAATAATAACTCTTACCAAAAAATAACACAACATGTACGATTTACAAAATAGGGGAGTATTTTCTAAAAAAACTACTAACATAACTTCTAAAACTAGGCAATCCTGTATCTCAGGGACTAGCTAGAGTATGAGATTTGCACATAATGATAATATTGTTGTTCTGAATTATCAAAAAATGAATAAAAGAGAATACAAAAAAAAAAGAAAAGCATTTGACAAAAATACAAGAGAACATTTAGTGAACGTGAGTTTATATGTATATATACAGGCTGGTCCAACTAGTGACGTCAACAATTTTTTTTTAGATTCCTCGCACCTTGGGGTATCTGAAAATACCCCATGTATGTTCCCCGATTTTTCTTAGTTTTCGAGTTATATTTTTTTTTGTATATTTTTAATGATTTCTACCAGCGAGGTTTCAAAAGTTCATATCTTTTTTCATAGGATTTTTAAATTCTTTCCTTTTGGGTTTTTTTAAATTTAAGTTGAATATTTGAGTAAATTCTACTTAAAACTAAAGTTCCAACTTTCAAGCCTTTTTTGAGTAACTTTAAGTAATTTTAGTTATTTTTTTTTTAATTAAAACATCGTTCAAGACAATTGTGTCACAAAAAAAAGACTACAAAATACCTACTACGAAATAAGATATGGTTTTTTGAAAACTCCCTGGCAGAAATTATTAAAAATACACAAAAAAATTATAACTCGAAAACTAAGAAAAATCGCGGAACATACATGGGGTGTTTTCGGATACCCCCAGGTGCGAGGAATCTAAAAAAAATTTGTTGACGTCACTAGTTGGACCAACCTGTATTTATATTATTTTGTGTGTGCGTGTTCGTATGCGTGTGTGTAGCAACGACTTTATTATAAACAAACGAAAATAAATAGGTTTTGTGTCTTTTTCAAAAGCAGAAAGAGGTTTTGGAGTATTAAATTTGAATGTGGGTTTTGTAATTCATCGATAGGCCACTTTCGGCCTCTTCACCATTCAGGATATTTTAAACGATTGCATTAATGTATCCTGTATTTCTATTAGGCTATCGCATTCTGATTGTTTTTTTTCCTGATCTTTACGTTTCTAATAACTTCATTTTCATCTTTCTCGGGGCAGAGATTTAGTTGCAAAGAGAACAACTGTCTTAATTTTGGTGTATGATACATGATTTATCTGAATGCACAGGGTATACTTTAATACGCGAGACACTCAGAAAGTTTTGAGAAACTATAAAACTAACTTATATGAAAAAAATATTTTTATTTAATCTTTTCAAAGAACTCTCCACCAGCTTCATACAAAGTTTCATGCGTCTGACCCAATTTTCAAAACATTTTTTCCAGTCCTCCGCAGACACCTCTTCCAAGGCCTTCTCAAACGCTGCTAGCGCTTCTTCCGGCGATGAAAACTGTATCCCTTTGAGCTGATTTTTTATTTTAGGGAATAAAAAGAAGTCACACGGAGCCAAATTAGGACTGTAGGAAGGGTGTCCCAAGACTGACTGGTGTGGAGTCCAGGAAGTCCTTCGTCCTTGTGCGCGGTTGCGTTGTCATGGTGAAGAAGAACCCTGCAGAACCCGGTGTTAGGTCGCTTGTTGCTCATTGCAGAAAAAACTTCTGGCAGTCATTTTGTGCTATTCCATTCAGCGTTGATGCTGCTTTGGTCTCGAAGTGGAATTGAAATTAGGTACCCCATCAAAGTGAAGAAACTAGTGATCAAAATTTTCCCTGCGCTCCTCGATCTCTTCACTTTTGTAGGCGTTGGTTCATCTTGAAACAGCCAAACTGTCAACTGACGCTTTATTTCTGGATCGCATTGATAAATCTAGGATTTGTTACCTGTCACAATATCCTAAATGCATCGTGACGAGTCTGCATCAAATTTTTGTATCATATCACTGCACCATCCACACGGGACTGCTTCTGAGCTTCGGTGAGGTTGTGTGGCACCCAGCGGGAAACTATCCTCCTTACGCAAAGGTGTTCGTGCAAAATCTTGTGAACACTTCCTGAACCAATCTGCAGAGTATGCTGAATCTCTTCGTACGTAATGTAACGTTTTTTTACTGCCAGCACACTTTCTTCGGTGACAGCCGTCGTAGGACGACCACTCCTATGTTCATACCCCAAAGTAAGACGACCGCGTTTGAACTCGCTACACCAGCGGTAGATGGTTTGGTTTTGAAGGTCCTTCATCCATAAAAGCAGTTCAAAATCGATCAAATGACTCATCAGGTTTTAAGCCACATTTAAAATAGTAAAAAATCATAGCAAGAAAATGTTTTCGCTGCAGATCCATTTTTTAATGAGACAAGAAAAAATTAATAGGCTCTCGAAAAAATGCGTAGGAAAATTTGAAAATCGAACAGTGGTAGTTTTACTTTTAAATAATCAAAGTTTTCAAAATAGCCCAGTGCCTTATATATAAAAACTTTTTTCGCAAAACTTTCTGAGTGGCCTTGTATTCGAAAACTCGACACAAGAATATTTTAGTAAATTGACAAGTAACAATGTATTTATGAAAATCAAGGGGAAACAAACTTGCCATTAAACAAAATAGGTAATGAAAAAATTAAAGACAAAAATTTCTAGTCAGTCCAGGAATATTCCGACAGTGAATTAGATAATGCAGCACATTCTTAGATTTACATGTTATTTTCAGATAAAGTAATGAATCATTTTTTGATAATCCACATAATTGTTATTGTGATTAAATATTATTTGACATTACTGACGTTTATTTTATTACCTATTGTTTTTTTATTGTTTATATATATGATATCATAACGTACAAATAAGTCAATGTTTTCTTACCTGATGGAAGAAGATACCCATTTCTGGTCCATTTCATTTCGGGTACAGGAAAACCTGTCGCTTTGCACGGTATCCTCAAAACGAAATCTCCTTTAACTGCTATCAATGTATTTGATGAAATTGTTGATGTCCTTAAACTTCGTTCTACAGCTACTAATGTACTATCTGAATTTGTAATTCTTGGAGGTGCTGAAATAACGTTCATCATCATCATCATCAGCCTATTAATGCCCCCACTGCTGGGGCACAGGCCTTCCCTATGGATGGAATAGGGAGATAGGGCCATGACCGGTGGGTCATGGCGGGTGGTGACCCGGGCCCAGTGCGGAATGGTGGGTGCTAACGACTGCAGATGCAGCCGGGACCAACGGCTTAACGTGCCTTCCGAAGCACGGAGGAGCTCGAGATATTAATTTTTTTTGGTCACCCATCCAATGACCGACCACTGCGAAAGTTGCTTAAGTTCAACGATCGCAGCCGAACGCGCTAACCACTTGCGCCATCGAGCTCCTCCATAACGCTTAAATAACGTTAAACCTTGTAAACATGTAATCGTGGCCAATGAAATTATTTAATCGTATCTTTTTATTTTCTATATTATTAATATCTACCCTACTAATATTATTAATGTGTAAGTTTGTATGTTTGTGACTCAATCACGCGAACTACTCTGATTGAATTCGGATGAAATTTAGTACATATATAGTTTATGACTGGATTAAGACATGGGAAGCTTGTCATCCCACAAAAATGATATATTAAATGTGGGATTTTGAAAAACTAATAAAGTAGCGGCTGCTTTTTACGAATATATATTAAGTTATCTTTCGTATTTTTGTTTATTTATTTTATTTGGATCACAAAACTGGTTACAAAGACTATCCATGTAAGTATAGGCATACAAAGAAAACATCAACTACTCTGCAACATACTAGATGCAAGCACAGTATGCATATTTTAGGGTTCCGTAGTCCTGACAAGGAACCCTTATAGTTTCATCATGTCCGTAATTTAATGGAAATATGTATATCGATAACACGCCGACAAAATGGTAAAAACAAATTTTGAAAAAAAATTTTTAGAGTAGCTATCTCTCCTTGTAACCTGGGGATGAATTTTTTCATCATCTACCCCAGGGGTTTCCAACGTTTTATTGGTCAGGGACCATTTTTACATTTTTTTTTTGGCACGGACCATTATTTAGTCTCTAAACAACTAAATTTTATACCAGCCATACACACTACGAGAAATCGTTACGATCAGACTGTACATTTCGAACGGTACCGATAAATCGTAGCATGTATGTTATAAAACTGCACAGTTTTCTATACGTATGCCACGTCCGATAAACTACTGCGTACAGTCTGATCGTAACGATTTCTCGTAGTGTGTATGGCTACCTTTAGTGTAATAAAAATAAACTGTAATAATCAAACTAAAACTTTAATTAAAAATCTAATATGAAATTTAATTAAAAAAATAATGAATGAACAATAATCATCATCATTTATGGCACGCCCGCTAAATTCAAATTCATTCGCGGACCATATTTTGGCTTCTACGGACCACTGGTGGTCCACGGACCACTGGTTGGGAACCATTGATCTACCCCATCGCACGTGATATCGTTAAATAGATCCTTTAAAATTACTTCGGGGGTTTTTAAGACTATTTTTCGATTTAGGGATCCATTTGCGAAATATTGAACCCTCTAAAAGCTAAACTATTAGTTTGAAAAACCTGGAAAAAACATTTATGATAACAGTGCTTTTCATGAACTTTACGGAAAACTATAACGGTTCAGATATTATTGTAAGTTTCTAATTTGGCTAAAAAAAAATTCTTACCTATTGAAAATTCCTTAGAAAAAAAAAATTAATAGTGATTGATATAGGTGAAGTTATTAAATAAATAAATAAATAAATAAATATTGACAACACTCACACCAATTAGCCTGGCCCCAAATTAAGCACTATAAGGCTTGTGTTGTGGGATACTAGGGTAACGGATAAAATACATATACTGTACATATATAAGTATATTTATATAGAATTACATATTAAACATCCATGACTGCAGTACAAATGCTCGTATTCATCACACAAACATCTGCCCCCACCGGGATTCGAACCAGGGACTTCTCGAGTCAGCGACACCATGAAACCCGGCGTACAAACCACTCGGCCACGGAGGTCGTATTGTAGCGTAAAACCTTGCATTGCAACAAAATCTAAAAAAAAAAACTATTTAAAAACTACAATAAAATATCATTAGTCCCACTACGCTACCGCGAGTACCAACGGCAACGGCTGCTGAGTCGCGCTTACGTTACGTTTTTATAAAAAGTAAATAAATAAGCAATTGAAAAGATCGGCGGTTATACCGAATCATCCCCTTCTCAGTGGATGATCCCTACAGATGAAACTTGTAAGGCCCTTCTGGCCATAGGCTTGAACTACGGGTGTGTTTTAGTCAGTAAGAGTCGGACATAACCTTGCAGCCGGCTGTAGGGTATCCCTGAGGATTTCACACCCCGCCTGGGTGGAAACAAAAAAAAATCGGCAGTTATCATTCGTATTTAAAATAATAATAATATCGAATTGATTTTGACTTTGAGCCGCAGTTTGACTTTGATTTAGGTATTTTAGTAAAGATACACAGATTGATATTGACTCTAATTTTCGATATCTATATATATATAAAACTCAAAGGTGACTGACTAACATAGTGATCTATCAACGCACAGCCCAAACCACTGGACGGATTGGGCTGAAATTTGGCATGCCGGTAAATGTTATGACGTAGGCATCCGCTAAAAAGGATTTTGATCATTTCTACCCCTAAGGGGATAAAATAGGGAATGAAAGTTTGTATGGAACTTTGTCAATTTTAAACCGATCGGGCTGAGACTTTGCATGCAGGTATAAGAAGAATCATAGATGAATGTCATTGTGTATAATACAAGTCTGAGAAAAAAAATGTAGTCTACACTTCAGCTCTACATCGAAGCGAAGCGAGGGCGGGCCGCTAGTAGAAAATAAAGACTCCTGCTCAAATATATTGTGGTAACTACAGGCAACTACGGAACCCTACACTGCGCGTGGCACGACACGCTCTTGGCCGGTTTTTTTATACTACCTAACGGCTAAGGAAATATTATAAACACATATAGGTACTTAAAAAAGTTAAAAATAAAAAGAAATACAACTCAGACTTCGTTATGGTATTTTGATAATTCTATATAGAAGCAAATTTTATTCTTGAGAATTAAATTACTTATCATGATAATGAATTAAAATAGATAAGTATTAGTACTTAAAAATAATATAAAACGTCATGGCAGTATAATTAATGCCAAAACCTATTTGACACAATTCGTAGATCCTATTGAGATGTATAAAAAAAAATATAAGTACCATAAACGATGACCTCATAAGACATGTTTGAAGAAAATATACCGCATTCTGCATTGCATATGTAGTAACCAGATCTCTCGAGTTCTACTGAGGCGATTTTAAGAGTGTCAGGTGACATGGCATATCTGAAAAGGATAATTTTTTTGTTTGGTCTTAATTTTATTTGACAGCATCTTTGCTTGAAAAAAAAATTCTTAGGCCTTCCCTATGGATGGAATAGGGAGATTGGGCCATGACCCACCACGCGGGCCCAGTGCGGATTGGCGGGTGCTAACGACTGCAGATGCAACCGGGATCAACAGCTTAACGTGCCTTCCGAAGCACGGAGGAACTCGAGATAGAAATTTTTGGTCACCCATCCAATGACCGACCACTGCTAAAGTTGCTTAACTACAACGATCGCAGCCGAACGCGCTAACCACCTACGCCATCGAGCTGCTCGTCCATGACTGGAGTACAAATGCTCGTATTCATCACACAAACATCTGCCCCTACCGGGATTCGAACCCGGGACCTCTCGAGTCGGCGACACAATAAAACCCGGCGTACAAACCACTCGGAAGGAGTTCGTCATTTAAAGTACTATATTGGCAAAAATAAAAATCATAACCCTGTTCCTAACCCCGTGGAACCCTGGATCTTTACTCACTGACAGAAATACAACATCTTCTAAACGTAGTGTTATTTTACTGTGTATCTTTTAAAATGTGGAGGTTACTTCTCCAGGGTGCTCTAATTCGAGCGAAAAATCCCCAATGCCCTAACTCTCTTAAATCTAACAATAGGGGTGATGACGGGGTACAGTTAACGAAATTCTATTTAATCCGTCAGTTAGATGATCAAAAAATAATGGACACGTATTTTTTCTTTGGGCAATCAACAAAAACTGTCAAAGTTATAGCACGTCAAAGTTTGGGATCAGGGGCTCGCGACGTCACTTTTAAGTGAAAATTGTACCAAAACGTGACGTCATGCGATTTTTCAAATCAATATATCACTGCAATGTTTATATTATGTGAAAAAAGAAACGTGTCCAATACTTTTTGATAATCTACGTGATAAACGAAGAAAAAAAAAATTGTCATCATCCCTATTGAATGGCGAAGTACGAATAAAGTTTTTATTAGTATTCTAAGCATTAAGCTGATACTAATATAACTAACCAATTGTTATCTGAAACTATAAATATCTCAATATCATCATCATCATGATTCTTTAAATGTCCCCACTGCTAGGGCATAGGCCTTCTCTATGGCTGGAATAGGGAGGTTGAGCTATAATACAGCACACGATCCCAGTGCGGAGTGGTGGGTGCTAACGACAGCAAATGCAGTCGGCACAGGCGTGACTTCCGATCCTCGAGATAATAAGCTTTTGGTCACAGATCTAATGACCGGTCATTGAGAAAGTTGCCTAGCTTTCGCGATCGCAAGCCTTTTTATATATCTGGATAAGGCATTACGCGTCCCTCCCCCCATGACAACGGCTAATTAGGGCCGAGGTCCGAGTCTCAGAGACGCCCTCTAGTTGAGCCGACCCCCTCAGGTTCGAGTGGTCTGGAGGCTCCAGACGGAGAGGAGACTCCCCCCGTGGGGAGACGCCATCCGCCTGGAATGCCTCCAGAGGCACTGGCCAATTCTCGGCTTGAGGTCCCCTTAGGATCCCGCCATCCCCAAACCCGGTGACGCTGTAAAGGTCATCTGCCACCAACAGCATACCCACTCAATAAAAAAACACCTCCCTGGACCACCGGGAGTAGCGCGAACAAGGTACCTGTAGATTCCTACTAATCCGTGTAATCCAGCCCCAAAGGTTCTATTAAATAAGCAGGCCTACCCAGTAAAAATCAGATAATGACCATCGAGCTCAAACAATACCCTTAGCATGAACCAAAATCGAATTCGTAACGTCTGCGAGTCCGAAATGTCATTGTCAAATGTGTACTGATTTTCAGTTCTCGTTACGTACTTTGTGGCGCTACTGTTCAAGTTTTCATACAAAATTTGACATTGACATTTCGGTTTGCGAACTATTCGAATTCGATAATGGTTTGTGCTAGGGGTACTGATGCTTATTATAACTAACGAAATGTCCTCTTATGCTATAAAAATCTACCTTAATATTTTTATTGAAGCATAATTTGCTAATGTACCTACTTCAGTAACAGGGGTCGAGACGTCGAGTTGAAGCCAAGGAAGGTCCACCGAATCTTAGGGTGTGGGTACCCATCAGCTTCACACGGCAGCTCGATCGACTTTCCTTCAAGCAGTTCTATCTTAGACTGAGGAGGAGGAGATATAACCGGGGGAGCTAAAAGGAACAAAATCATTACGACCTACCAAATGTGATAGACTAAATAATATTATTTTTCATTAATAATTTTGATCAGATGTTTATATTGGCAAAAAAAAGGGCTAAGCTTCCAGGGCTCAAGTGGTGATACTTCACACTAGGTTAAGTTAGATTAGTGTTGAGACCATAACGCGCGAGCCGAGCGAGCAAAGCGAGCGTGCCGCAACAGCGGCCGGCGAAGCGCCAGAAAAAAAATCTGTTAAAAAAGACTTTTTCTACAAAAAAACTCAAGTATACCTTTTGGGCCCTGGAAGTACAGTTTTGCCAAAAAAAGTATTGGATTTTTAAAGATTCTAGGACTAAGTTTTTAAAATCTTTTTTTGTCATCGTAACTATAGTTTTAGATTTTTTTCATATAACATAAGGAATAACAAACACGGTCCGCCTGATGGTAAGCGACTAAGGATTACCATTACCCGCTGATTCTTCGAAAATTTATTATTTATTATATTTTATTATTATATCGTATCGTTTGCGAGTACGAAATGTCATTGGCAAATGTGTACTGATTTTTAGTTCTCGTTACGTACGTTGTTGTGCTGCTGTTCAAGTTTCTATACAAAATTTGACAATTTACGGTCTCGCAAACTATTCGAATTCGATATTGGTTCGTGCTAAGTGTACAGTTCATGCTTTTTCATTTGCAAAACCGTATTAGAAATAAATTAATTCACTACTGTGCTTTTTACTACAATGAACAGTATATCGATATAAGTTTCTAAAAGTATCTGTAACTGATTTCATGGGTCGGCCAGTCTATCTGGATAACAAAATTAGCTTTTTTAAAGGAGATTGCTCAAATTGGCCCAAATCACAAAAAATATTGACATATTCTTGGCGTAATTTATAATTTATTTTACAGTCATTAGATTTTAACGGACACCTTTGAATAATATATTCATTTTAAAAAGGACTTTTAATTTTACCGGTTTGGAAAACATACGAATCATTTTTAATGGCTATGGGTGTAGTAACATTCAGTCAAAGACTGATCGAAGTTGTATATATCATCAAAACAAATCTATTTTGTAAAGATCGATAAAATAAACTTTTTTTTATTACACTGCGATATTAATACCCACAACTATATTATCATTTTTACTACATGCAAATGTGTTAAGACAAATATTATAGATGGTAGGCGACATCATAAAATCTATTGCCATACATTTTTCGCCAAACACCTCCATAAACACATTATAAGGTGTGATACACTAAAAATCTAAAATATGGTTATAATATAAACAAGAAAAATAACAAGCTTTCTTTCGTTTACGAGAGTTTAAAAAATCTCTCTAATCTGTGGCTCGTTCACAAATAACACACAGTTTCTGTCACAGAGTACCTATTATAACCGCAAATGTATAGATGATACCTGATTTTAAAAGTTACTCTTATACATTAACTTTAAAAACAGGCAACTATCTATTAATCTACACTAGCAAACCAGAGAACCAAATGTTCACAAAAAAAATGTATTTAATTAATTGAGAACTTCGGAGATTTTGTGTGGTTTCGTTTGAAATAGAAATCACGTGATTTCTCGAAAACCGGAAGTGCTACGTTACTCACATCCGGTTTGTAGTCTTATCAGACTATTCTCAACTTATAACTTAAACATTCTCTTTATACTCTTACGGTTTTGCCGCTGAAACAGCACCATGGACGGACGGACGGACGGACGGACGGACGGACGGACGGACGGACTTGTCTAATAGATAAGAGATGCTTGATATACCTGAATCTAATACATAATTTCGGTACTTGGTTTGATTTCCCTAGTTTGCTATATAACTTATTTGTTTTTTATTATTTTAATACCTATGTACCTATTTGCAAAATCATTCATAGTATATATGGTTAATAGAAGTTTTCAGGGGTGTCCGTCAATAATATTCGTTTCTACAGTAATTTATATTTAATTTAGAATCTAGGAAACAATTTTTCATGATTATTGGTCTTTAGGCCAAACATGTATGGAAGCTGAGCAATCTCCTTTAAATTAAGAACATTCGTGCAAGTGGACTTTAATTACCAAAATATCTGACGTTTATTTTTATGTTAGCTTCACCATGCTTATTTTTCGCTATGCATGTAAATTCACCATCATTTATGGGTGACGGCTGGATTCTGTAAAAAACAAATTAAAATGTTATAGAGTATGTACTATCGCGGAATTTTGCGCTCTGTCACTTGGCGAACAAAATGCTTTGAACGGTTTTCTACAGTAGTTTTTACTACGCCCCGCCTTCGCGTCGGACGTGCCAATCTGGACCACCGCACAAAAGTAAGACAGAGAGCATTTCATTGATTGAATAATGAATTGAATTGCAATTGTTTGAGTTGTAATTTGTCATCCGCATCGTGATCGCGACAGCGCTATACGAGAAAGTAAGACAGCGATAATTACATGTCTATGAATAAATTTTTACTACGCCGCTACCGCACGCGATTATGGCGTTATGGGTGACAGAGCGGGTCTTTCCGCGAGTGTACCTATCAGATATATATAGTAATGCATTAATTCCTAATGCCAATGTAAAATAGTGATACAATCCCATTGAAAAAACAAACACTGCGGAACTTTTATTATTTATTGAAGTTATACTTATTTAGGTGCGTTATGAAAAAATTATGAGAGTGAAATTTAAAGATGCGCGATCACTGTAACACAAAAGTGACACCATGAAATTGGCCGCTATACCGCATATTAAATCTCGAAAAAAAAGCTACCAACAAAATAGAAAATAGAATCTCTATTAGTCGCGCATGTTGGCACGCTTGTCGCCTCTGAACACTGTTTTCATATTATTTATAATATTTATCCACATGTTTCTAGTTTCTATTTTCACAACAAGTGTTTTATGGTAGCCATACACACTACGAGAAATCGTTACGATCAGACTGTACAGTTCGAACGGAATAGTTTATCGTATGTGGCGTACGTATAGAAAACTGTGCAGTTTTATAACATACACGCTACGATTTATCGGTACCGTTCGGACGGTACAGTCTAATCGTAACGATTTCTCGTAGTGTGTATGGCTACCATTAGTTTCATACAATTGCGAATCATATATGTGCTAATAAATTATATTCAATAGTGATTTAAATTGATTATTTATTTAATTTTTCAAATTAAATCTGAACTTTATTGACTGTGGTGACTACCCTTTTCCAGCCCTTAAATTTATTGTAATTAATTATTTGCATGTAATTAAAATCTAATTTTTAATCATGCCAAAGAAGTATAACTTCTCACGCGCGTACTTAAGTACACGCATCCATTTTTTTATTATAATACATATATATGGTAAAATGTTTTTAATGTAAATTAAATCGTAGTAATATTTTAACAGAACGGAATAGACCGCAAGGATAACATAGCGGAAGTCCTTTACGAAGACTGCAAAATTAAATGCTTTGGAACCATTATGCAATATTCATGTAAGCAATCCATTTATATTAATACTAGCGGCCCGCCCTCGCTTCGCTTCGGTGTAGCGCTGAAGTGTAGACTACAGTTTTTGTTCTCAGGCTTGTATTATACACAATGACATTCATCTATGATTCTTTTTATACCTGCATGCAAAGTATCAGGCCGATCGGTTTAAAATTGACAAAGTTTCATACAAACTTTCATTCCCTATTTCATCCCCTTGGGGATAGAATTGATCAAAATCCTTTCTTAGCGGATACCTACGTCATAACATCTACCTGCATGATAAATTTCAGCCCGATCCGTCCAGTGGTTTGGGCTGTGCGTTGATAGATCACTATGTCAGTCAGTCACCTTTGAGTTTTATATATATAGATATAGATAAAACACTCACGAAATGCTGTGGTCTTTGAAGATCTGAGTTTTGGTGGTGTCAACGGGTGCATTGTTCAGAAGCCATTCCACCTCAGGCTGTGGATTACCACTTGTATCGCAATACAGGATATAATTTTTATCACCTTCGCGAATCGTGATATTTTTCTTGTTTTTTCTTCGTATTGTCGGTGGATCTGTAAAAGGTAAACAACCATTTTGGTACTGATCTTGTAAAACATCATCAACAGCCTATCTTAGTCCACTGCTGGACATAGGCATCTCCAAATGCACGCCACTCAGATCGATCTTGGGCTACTCGCATCCAGATCCTGCCAGCCACCTTGCGCAAATCGTCACTCCATCGTGCCTGAGGACGTCCTACACTGCGTTTGCCTAGACGCGGTCTCCACTCCAGAACTCGTCTACCCCAACGGTTATCGGTTCTTCGGCAAATATAGCCAGCCCACTGCCACTTCAACTTGCTAATCCAGTGGGCTATGTCGATAACTCTGGTTTTCTGTCGGATTACCTCATTTCTGATGCGTTCCTTCAGAGAAACGCCGAGCATAGCCATACTGTACAAACATATTTTTTTCATATTATGCCAAAAGTATTAATAAGCTAGTGGTGGAACTCAAATAATAGTATATATCCTTTTATCCCAGATAAATTATTTTAATTTTAAGTGAATATGTTGTGGTTAATATAGATGGTTATAGGTAGTCATGCTCTCTTAAAAGTCTCTTCGGTGGTGTCGTGTAAGGCGGGTCGTTACGTTCCCTAAAATATGGTTGAGCGAAGCGATGGTTGGATGGCTGGTTCATGCGTCATGCTCGTGAACGGGTACTGCCAGCGGAGATGAGTGTGCCCTAACTACTTTGATATTTAAGATGTAAATGTCTAGTTACACCTAATAAAAATAACGCTACTTGTATTTATACTGTATGACACAGCAAACAAAATGCAGTTGAACCATTAATATTTAAACTAAATAAATGATTTTGATTATTGATTATGTAACGTGTAAAGGAACGTAGCGTTAAGCATATAAAGGAACGTGGTTTGTTATTAAATTCGAAACAATCGATTCAACTAATCATGAGTTGAAGGTTTTATTGGAGAACTGTTTATTTTGCTCAAATAACTAATGTTTGTAACGTTAATAGGTAGGTTAGGTTTTTTGAAACATAACACCAATTAGGTACTGTGACGTCCGAAACGTTACAGCCTCCTTGTTTAGGTAAACTCTTTGCTTTTGCAATGTCTACGGTTGGCAGTTATATTAAAAAGATAATGTCATGATTTTAAGATTTGAAATGAGGAATCGTCTGTCTTTTGATAGAAGGTTCCATTCAAGATTAGATCTTCAGGCACCAAGAACTTCCTCTCGTATTTAGATAAAATGCTTTTATATTAGCCTGAATGATAAAAAGAAATAAATAATTTATCTCTATCAGTATTTTTCAATTATCGTCTACGCCCCCAGGTTCTATCCCTTCTGGGTAGAACTCTATATGGTGGACGCGCCGCGTTAGCTTCAAGTACCGCGAGTGAAAAATAATTTTAAATCAAGAAAGAAGTAGTTTTATAAAGATGGAGACCAGGACCACATTCGACGGAAAAGGTGATGTAACCAATTTCTTTCGTCAATTTAATATCTATCTATCCTTTTTTTTAATCTTCACATAAATAACGTCACATGACAACTTATAATGACAGTGTCTGTCAGTGGCCTGTCATTATGACATTGGCAACAGCATTATCATTATGCTTGAGTTTTTTTAAAAAAAATGCTTCGCACGGTTTGTTCATTTAGCCAATGTCAAGTGTTAAAATGTATACAAATACTATAGCACTCGTGGTCAAAGTAATAAGTCAAGTCAAAGTAAATGGCAGTCAGAGTCAATCCCCCTTTCCCTATGTTTCAGTAAAAGTATGGGGATTTACTGGAACCTCCCCGTGGACTTCTTGAGGGAACGTCGAAAGACACTTTCTGCTATTTTGTTTCACTTGCCAACACTTGTACATGTTCCCGAACACTTAGTGGTTAATAATCCACCATTATTAGACACTAACTTCTTGCGTGAATTATCCGAGGAGGACGCTGTCGAATAAATGTATGAAATAGCGTCTAGTCGAAATATTGTTTGTCGAAATTCAGTATAAAACTTGTTTCTTTGTTTATTATGTTTTTAATTAAAGTTTTGAACTACTTGATCTATAAATCTTGTCATGCCTTACACCATGACCAAGTTAAAATTAATGGCGTCGATTCTGGCGTGATTCTATAAACTTAAAACTAAATTTAACATTAGTCTCTCCTTTTCATTCTGTATAGAGAATGACAAGGATATAATGTTGTCAAATTTAAGTTTAGATTTAGAGAATCGTGCCAGATTCGACTGCAATGTCTAGTTAAGTTTCTTTATATTGTACTTTGATTGGACTGACATTACTCGCGAACTCGCACGGAAGAAGTTTAGATGGGCAGGTCACGTGGCTCACGGAATAGACGACAGGTGGAGTCGAGATATTGTGAAGTGACGATCTAGAACAGTAGGTCTACTCTATTTCAACGAAAAACGAAATTTCGATCGAAATAACGCACGTCCCTTACTCTGTTTCTATTTCATTCCGAAAATTCGTTCGTCCGAAAATAGTTTGACAATTAAATTCTCCTAACCTACTCTAGTTCACAAAACTTTCGAAGGAGAGGAGATTATTGTTCGAAATTTTAACCTCAAATTGACGAAATAATAAGTGTTACCTTTTCATTTTCGTTTGAGATTTTTGTTTTAATTAAGCCTAAAATGCTTGCAAGAGCATTTTTAATCAAGGCTTCTTAGCTCGAGAAACATTTTTAGCATGTAAAATTATCAAATAAAACATTCTTTATTATTATTTATTGTAATTACGATATTCCAAAGTATTAAACGACAAATTAAGGTTGACATACAATAATTTGTATCAACTCTACAAATTAGTCGGCTAACACTGTCAAAAAAGGTTCTTTCAATGTCATCAAAAAAATTATCGTAAACTACCTATATTGTTTCCAAGTAAAAAAACTTAATTTTAAAAGTAGAGACAAAAAGAACTCACAAACATGACTCATTCCATTCGTTCACGAAAACTGATTGTGGTTTCGAAGTTTATGTGCCTGTACGAAAATGAAATAGGGTCAATAATTTAAAATTCGTTCGTTACCGAAATTTCGTTTCGGAGAAAGAGAGTAAACCTCCAGGACGCAGAAACGTAGGGAGCACACCAGGTGGTCTGATGACATGACCAAAGCAGCAGGCAGGAATTGAATCCAGATCGCACAACTATGAACAAATTGTCGCACCACAGAGGACACCCAGCAATGGGTAGATAAAGGTTGAATAATTAGAAGAAGTAGGTGTTTATAAAATAGTCCCTTACATTCTACCTCCAAATCGAAAGCGATGGAATCTTTGCCGGCCGCATTTTTAGCAAGGCAAAAGTAGACACCAGATTTATTTCGTGTAACATTGTCGATAGTGATTTCTTCTACATTTTCTTTGAATACAGTTGTCTTATTTTCGCCATTTGCTCTAAAGCTCCAAGTTATCGCTGGTGCTGGATCACCGCCGATCAATCTGGAAATAGTAATTCTCCTACAGTTAGCGTCATCATTTGGGATGAATTTGTACTACGGACAACGCTCTTACTGGTATGTAATAAAGTCTTTATTATTGGATCTATGGAGCTCCATAGCGCATTGTTTGGTGCATTTGGTCTTCAATCGTGGAAGATAAGCAACTTTTGAAATGACTGGGACAAGGTTATAGGATGGATGCCTATTATTTTTTTATCTCAAGTTTTTTGGTACTGGGCTAATGCCTAATCTAGAATAATTTCATCCAACAGGGAAGGCCTGTACCCTATCAGCGAGGAAATTAATTGGCTGATAAATTATGTTCTTGAATTCACCGCCATTGAACATCAGGTGGGGTGGTATCATTTTCTCGGAATTAAATTTTCATTAAAGTAAATCTTATCTTTGGCAGAAATAATATTAATTCCCTATAAAAAAATACGGCTAAATATAATTAACAAAAACTCTCTCTGAATATAAATTACCATTTATTAACATTTTAGGCACCTATCCCATATTCTAGGTATTTGGTTCCTTTGTTTTGCATCAAACCTTCATTCTCTTACTGGCAGTGTGGCCAACAAAAAAAAATCAGTCAGCCGTTTAAAGTTGACAAATAAGCCGTACCATATAGGAGATAAATCTCAGGTTGGCCGTTGTGTTAATAAGTTCAATTGAATAAAGTTTCTTTTCATTTCATTTTTGCCAGCTTATAATTAATTTTGTTCAGTAAGTTAAAATTGATATGACAATATCATACAAGCACGGTAAGATTTTGTTGACAAGGTGAGTGCGATAATGTGACAAAATCATTGTTTGCTAGAAACCGTAGAATATTGTCTATTTATTCCATCAAAAAGCCGTGATCATTGAAATTGCCGTAGCATTGGCATCACTGCTTATTGGTTTCATAAGAGATATGAATTTTATCAGTCTTACCTACAAGTCATGTTGACTTTAGTTCCTTCAACGGCAGTCAAAGATTCTTCAGGAATCTCTTGAATTACAGGCTTTGCTGAAAATAATAAATGGTACCATATATTTACTAACTCTTTCTTATTAACCCTCTAATCAATGGTATTCTCTAATTTGTACATTACAACCTGCTTTAAGAGTTCTGCAGATGCTTATAAAATATGTAATAGACTTAAGAAAAGATTACTCGAAAAAATTCCACGCGGACCCGCACTCTTGGCTATCCGGGCGAATGCACTGACCATTATGCTACCGCAGCCCCGGCGGCCATATCGAATATTCATAAGCCTTAGGCTGCAAGGTAGCGTCATCTCTTCGCATTGTAGGTAACCCACAATGCTGCCTGGTCCGCGTGATTTTTTTTCTTGTAATCTTTTCTTTTGTAAGATTTAAACAACTAGCAATTAAATGCTTAAAAAATAAAACATAACTGCAATAGACTTGTAAAATATGCTTACTAGTCCCAATTGTACCAATGTGAAAACGAAAAGTGATGATTTTATCGCTGTTCTTTGCCACACATGAATATCTTTCTTCTAATTCTGGCTGCATATCCGTTATATTTAATACTGATTGGTCTTTCGATATACGTATGTGAGAATTGTTTTTAAGTTTTTCATTACCTCCATACCATATTATATCAGCAGGTGGATTGGCAGAAACCCTGCAGAACACCTGGCCACTTTTTTTATACGTTATGTTTGTATCTGAAATGCGAATCAATTTTCAAAAGTACTTGTGTAATAAGTATTTATAAGTTCTTATCGTAGTATTACAGATACTAACTTATTATTATGCTTTAAAAAAAATATACCTAACCAATTAAAAAATGGGTGCGTGTACTTATGTAGGCGCGTGAGAAGTTATCCTTCTTTGGCATCGTTTAAAATTAGTTTTTAATTGCATGCAAATAATTAATTACAATAAATTAATAAAAAGTCTGGAAAAGGACACAGTCAATAAAGTTCAGTTTTAATTTGAAAAAATAAATAAATAATCAAAATATTCAACTAAAATCGCTACTGAATATAATTTATTAGAACATATGTGATTTGCACTTGTATGAAACTCAAACACGTATTCCGAATATACAAACTAGAAACATGTGGATAAATATTATAAACTAGCGGCCCGCCCTCGCTTCGCTTCGGTGTAGAGCTGAAGTGTAGACTACAGTTTTTGTTCTCAGGCTTGTATTATACACAATGACATTCATCTATGATTCTTCTTATACCTGCATGCAAAGTCTCAGCCCGATCGGTTTAAAATTGATAAAGTTTCATACAAACTTTCATTCCTTATTTTATCCCCTTGGGATTTTCTTTATATTTTTTTCCGTAAGAACCTTGTACAGAGTATTAGAAAACTATGTTTTCATGTTATGTCGTGACAACGGAAAACGGGTTTCATTTTTATATATATAGATATGAACACAGTCTCTGTTCTAAATTCAAAACTCGTAACTTTTCCCGATGTTTGTTGTACGTGTTTCGCGCGCTAGGACCGCGAGTGGCCGCGCATGCGTACGGTGCGGCGGGCGACGCGGTAATGGCAGCGCGGCACATGAAGTTGGTCGCTAAAGCCACCACCACCAAAAATTACTATCTCGATCTCCTCCGTGCTTCGGAAGGCACGTTAAGCCGTTGGTCCCGGCTGCATCTGCAGTCGTTAGCACCCACCCATCCGCACTGGGCCCGCGTGGTGGGTCATGGCCCAATCTCCCTATTCCATCCATAGGGACGGTCTGTGCCCCAGCAGTGGGGACATTAATAGGCTGATGATGATGATGAATTAAATAAAATAAAACAAAACGGGTACGATCTGGAAGAAAGTAGCCATAGCTATAACTTCTTAACTTTCAAATCATTCTGGTCGTTCTTGCGGAGAGAAAATATGCACACAAAGCAGTTTTGCATCTGATAAATAAAATTAATCACGAAACGCTTACTTAATGACACAACACACCGTCAAATGTTGCACATTTGTTTATATATCAAATATGCCCGATTGATGCATATGTAATGCCCAATCATAAGATTTTGACACAGGGGAAAGCTGTGCTTGCTAAATAGTCGTATTTTCAACTAAAGCGTACCTTTAGGTTCCTCTATAATATCAAAATATTTTCTTTGTCCAGTCTCAATTTTCACATCTGTGCTATGTTCACCGAGCGTGTTGGTGGCCTTGCATGTATATGTTGCATTTTCATTTATTTTGTCAATTTTCATAATTCTTCCATATTCATAACTTGGATCAACGAGCGAAAGCTAAAATGGATGATAAGTTCAATCAAATAATGTGTCTCGAATATACAGGGCGTCCCACGGCTACCTCACACGGAGGGAAAGTATATTAAATATTGAAGATAGGATATTTTACTGAAAGATGACATCGTTTTATTTTTAACAATAACTAGAACTGCATTCACATATTTTTTTATAAATTGCCTGCTACAACTGGGAATCCAACTAGTTAACTTTCGAAAAAAAAACACGACATAAAATTATGTTAATCATGAGGATTTTATTTTTGCTAAATAACATAGCATTTTAAATGAAAGAAAAGTCATGAAATATTCTATTTTATTCAAAATCATTTAACACAAACTCAGGCGTATTATTACAAACAATCACCACGCAAAGATAATGAAATCGACAGGCAGAAAAATTATTAAAAGAGTGGGAATTTGCATATAACAAAACGGATCACATTATGAACATTTGATGTTTTTTTCTTGCACCGTTTCGTTTTTATATTAGTTTGTGATAAATAATTTTAAATAACTGTTAAATTTAATGACTTTTCTTTCATTTAAAATAGTATGTTATGTAGCAAAAAATAATCCTTATGATTAACCCTTTCGATGATTATTATAAAATATATCGTGTTTTTTTTTTCGAAATTTCACGAGTTTGATTCCCAGCTGTATCATATTCGGTTTATCTAGTTTAGTTTTAGTTTATCTAATTTTTAAGAAATCTGTGAATACAGTTCTAGTTATTATTAAAAATAAAATGATGTCTTCTTTCAATAAAATACCTATTTTCAATATTTAATATACTTATGATTTTATTTATTTTTAAGCATTTAACTGCTCGATGTTTAAATCTAAAGAAAAGTTTACTAGAAAAAAATCCACGCGGACCAAGCAGCGGACGGGACTCGAACCCGCATCCTTCGCAATCCGGGCGAATGCACTGACCATTATGCTACCACGGCCCTATTAGCCGCGTCGAATTTTAATATACTTTCTCTCAGTGTGAGCTAGCCGTGGGACGCCCCTGTATATTTAACACTGATTCATACTTGGTTAGGTTCAGTCCCCAAAGGCTGACAACTCTACCCGTATTTCATAAACCTTTAGCCAATATAACTTTTGATATTAAAAATGGATGTAAATGAAAGGTCTAAAGGTTTTTCTATTGTAATAGGGTAGGTATTTGACAGTGTTAAAAATAAAGTGCCAATTGTTAGCATCGGTGTTTAGAATGAATATTGGCAGGGGTTTTTACTATTTTTACAAAACAAAATATTCATAATTTTACTAAAAACTAACGAAAAAGATAATAGTAATCATATCTATTATCACGTGACCCAAAACGCTTGGGATTGGTGGAGCCTAAAATTACGTCACACGCAAGTAAACTTCCGGTTAAAGTGATATTACATTGTATCGTTTGACGTTTTAATAATAGTCGTGTGACTTCACACACTGGTAAGACGCCATATTGTACACAGAAGCGTTTTCGCGGGAACTTGAAAATGGAGTTTTTGATTTGGTTATTTTTACTAAAACACACAACAGAATGATGAATATCCACTTTTAACGGACTCCATAATCATTAGTCAATAACGTGAGATTGTTATCTAAAACTTGTCAAATACCCTATTATTCAGAGACTCAGTTACGTTTTCACACATGGTTTTAAACGTACCCGAATAAACTTTGATAACAAAGATTGGATATTATCGAGAATAGCCTAACTGACTGCAATTTTTCTGTTAAATTTCCTTATCCTGCTAATCTTTATATATATAATTCTTCTGTGAGTGTGTATGTCACTGAACTTCTCTTAAACGACTGGACCGATTTTGATGAAATTTTTTGTGTGTGTTCAAGGGGATCTGAGAATGGTTTAGATTCACAATTTTGTCCGCTGGACAACCCCTATTTTTTTAGGGCGGTACGAAGTTCGCTGGGTCAGCTAGTATTATTATAAATGTGAAAGTTTGTATGTTTGTTACTCAATCACGCAAGAACCACTGAACGGATTTGGTTGAAATTTCGGACGCATATAGTTTTTTACCTAGTTTGAGACATAGGATACTTCTTATCTCGGAAAAATTAAAGATTACTGTGGATTCTCAAAAAACTAAAGATAACACCGACACACCGTTCTAGTCTGTATTTAAAAAGCAACCGTAACTGACTGAGTGATCTATGAACACACAGGTCAAATCACAAACATAGTATTTTTATTTATTCAAAATACATTACACCATTATAACAGGTATACACCTTATTCAATAGTGTAGTCGTCCTTTCAAACTAAAAATAAATTCTTATAAAGTTACATTAATTTAATTATTAACAATATTATTTCAATGTTGTAAACTATATAAAAATGACAATTGATATGTCAGTAAAAATAAATAAAAGAAAAAAATTATGTCAATGAAAGCAAATCTCAATTAAAAATCTATAAAAATAATTTCAATTTAGGATGCATTACCAATTTGATCACAAATACTGTCAATAAAATCTAAAATTCAGAATACATTTCTCAATAATGATGTAGACGTGCGTAGGGAAAGTTTTTTAAACTCATCCCCTAAAGGGATAAAACAAGGGTTAAAAGTTAACGAAGATAAAGTCGCGGGCGGCCACTATTCTAACATATTTATTTTGCAGTATCTTACTACAATCACGAACATACACTATGTTAAATAATAACGTGGAACTTACAGTAGAATCGAATTCTTTGCCAGTGTCTCTGTTCAGCCAAACAATGTCAGGTTCAGGATATCCCGATGCTTTACAAAGTAATTGAAGTGATGTATCATAATCGACTTTTATTTTAGGCTTCCCTTCAACAAACGTTTTAGGAGCTAAAATAAAGTTTAAACCTTCAATTTTAGTAAATATAACTACATTGCTAATCTAAAGAAAAGTTTTACTAGAAAAAATCCACGCCGACCAGGCAGCAGACGGGACTCGAACCCACAGCTGAACACCCAAAAAAAATGGGTGCGTGTACTTATGTAGGCGCGTGAGAAGTTATCTTTCTTTGGCATCGTTTAAAATTAGTTTTTAATTGCATGCAAATAATTAATTACAATAAATTAATAAAAAGTCTGGAAAAGGACACAGTCAGTAAAGTTCAGTTTTAATTTGAAAAAATAAATAAATAATATAATTTATTAGAACATATGTGATTTGCACTTGTATGAAACTCAAACACGTATTCCGAATATACAAACTAGAAACATGTGGATAAATATTATAAATATGAATACCTATAACTGTTACTTTATTAGAAAAAATAAAGATGTGGTTTTTGGTTCTACTACACCAATGGTCAAGAGATGGCGCTGTTGTCTCCTGAATCGCGCTTTGGTTCCGTTGTTCCAGATTAATAAATACTTTTGATAGGCCTTCACAATGCAGTCGTTAGCACCCACTAAATAGAGATTCTATTTCTATTTTGTTGGTAGATTTTCTTAATGTGCGGTAAACACAAAAGTTACGCATGAAGTCGCTTTAGCGACCAACTTCATGCTGTTAAAATTTTGTGTTACAGTGATGCGCGCGCATCTTAAAATTTCACTCTCATCATTTTTTCATAACGTGCCTAAAGAAGTATAACTTCAAAAAAACATAACTACATTATAATTTTTATTATTTTAAAAGCATGTAACTGCTTGATGTTTAAATCTAAAGAAAATATAACCAGAAAAAATTCCACACGGACCAGGCAGCAGACGGGACTCGAATCCGCACCCTTCGCAATCCGGGCGAATGCACTGACCAATTATGCTACCGCGTCGAAATTCTTCTAGCTATTCTTAAGCTGCAATGCAGCGCCATCTCTTCGCATTATAGGTAAGCCACAATGTCAAATGAATACTTTTACAAGTATTAAACATTTGAAAGAAGAAATAGCAATTTTAGTTATAATTTTTATTATTTTTAAAGCATGTAACTGATTGATGTTTAAATCTAAAGAAAATATAACTAGAAAAAAATCCACACGGACCAGGCTGCAGACGAGACGCGGGGTGAGGCTGTTATTGCGGTGTCGCTAGACATACGCAACGCTTTTAACAGCTTCCCCCACGAGTGTATCATGGAGGCACTACGGTTTCATCGAGTGCCTCCATACCTGCGCGCCATCGTGGAGGACTATCTCCAGGGCAGGATGGTCCTCTACGAGGGGCCCGACGGGTGCATCTGCTCGCGGGCTATGGCCGCAGGTGTGCCCCAGGGTTCAGTGCTGGGTCCACTGCTCTGGAACCTGGGGTACAACTGGGTGCTGCGAGCAGCCTCCTTCCTGAAATGGAGGTTGTCTGCTTCGCCGACGATACCCTCGTCGCGGCGAAAGCAAAGGAGGTGGAGGATGTGGTGCGCCTAGCGTCGGTCGGCACATCGATGGTCGTCCGACGCATCCACCTCCTGGGCCTGGAAGTGGCCCTCGACAAATTGAGGGCCATGATGTTCCATGGCCCATGTCGCAGTACCCCTCCGGGGCTCCATATCCGGGTGGAGGGGGTCCGACTACCGGTCGAGGGAAGCATGAAGTACCTCGGCCTGGTACTAGATCCCCGATGGAGTTTCGAGGAGCATTTTAAGCTCCTCACTCCACGGCTGTGTGCCGCTGCAGCGGCACTCGGCAGGGTCCTCCCGAACGTGGGGGGACCAGGTACTGCGTGCCGTCGACTGTATCACGGGGTGATACGGTCGATGGCACTTTACGGAGCTCCGGTTTGGGCTGAGTGCCTCAAACCCCGCACGAGGGCCCTCTTGCGACGTCCGCAGAGGGTCATCGCGACCCGGGCCGTGCGAGCGTACCGCACGGTCAGCCACGGCGCCGCCTGCGTGCTCGCAGGCGCGACGCCGTGGGACCTAGATGCGCTGGTTATGGCAGAAATGCATCGAGGTCGGATCGAGGCCAGGGAGCGGGGTGAAAGACTTGCCCTAGCAGAGCTGAGGCAAGTCCGTTCCATCGCCCAGAGCGAAGCTTTGCGGCGATGGGATGAGGCACTCGCCCATGCTAGTGCCGGCCACCGGACAATTGAAGCCATTCGTCCGGTGTTGGAGGAATGGTTGGGTCGCCGGCGCGGCGGCCTCACGTTCCGCATGGTGCAGATCTTGACCGGGCATGGATGCTTCGGTCACTATCTGCACCGTGTCGCACTTCGAGAGGAGACGCCGCAATGTCATCATTGCACACCTTATTGGAGTGCCCGGCCTGGCGACACCAGCACCGTGAGCTGATTGCGGCGCTGGGATGTGGAGCCCTCTCGCATGGGAGGCGGCCGAGAGGGAGCGGGAGGATGATCCTCTGGCCGCTCCCTCCCGCCAAAGGAGGACGGGTAGAAGAGGACGGCGACGCGCACTGGCTGCGCCCGTCCCATGACCCTACCCGGGGGGTCCCACGCTGACCGACATGGCGTTGGCTGTGCCGACCACCGACGGACCTCGTGACGGCAGCCCCTCCTTGTAGTTCTGTCCTGCAAAGAGGGGGGCGGCGGAAGGAGCTACACAGGCACGCCCAAGTAGCCCTCCGCAGCGGACGGGGGGCGGTACAGTGGGCATTAGGCCGCGTACCCAATCCCCACGCGCGGGCCTACCTGCGCACGTCTGCGGGGTCCCCGTGATACCCCGGGAGACCCCTGTCGTGGAGCCCCGGCTAGGCCGGGAAGTTGCTAGGTGCGGAGACGCGGAGGAATCCCTAAACGGGGATCCCGCGGCTTCGCGCTAAGCAGCTTAGAGGGTATTCGCAGGACTTTTTTAGCGGATATTATGCCGTAAAGCGCCCGTAAGAGTTGCGGGGTCCTCGGTGGACAGCCACTGGGGCGCCCGTAAGACTTGCGGAAGCCAGGTGTAAGGTCCGTTCGGCGGTGTGCCTCTTAAAGGCGCCGTCGTCTGTAAATAGCATTTTTTACCTGCGTAATAAAAAAAAAAAAGGCTGCAGACGGGACTCGAGCCCGCACCCTTCGCCATCCGGGCGAATGCACTGACCAATTATGCTACCGCGGCCCTCATGGACTACATTGTTAATATCAAAAAAGAATTTACTTATTAGTTTTTATTTTACATTACCAGTTCCAATAATCATGACGTTGAAATTTAAGTCCATTGATTGGAAATCAGTTATTGCTCTGCATGAGTAATTTCCAACTAAATGAGGTTTCATTTCTGAGATCATCAACATACTGGACCCATCACTTAAATACATCACGTCTTGGTTGTCATCAGAACGCAACCTAATCCCGTTTTTATACCACATCAGAATAGCTGCTGGTTTAGCATCTACCTTGCATCTTACAGTGCCATCTTTTCTAAATACTATATTTAAATCTGCAAAAAAAAATACTTTAAACTTCTCTCTCTCTAAATTTCATCATTGGATGGGTGACCAAACATCTTTTGGTCACCCATCCTCTCAACCATACCTCTATCTCCCATAGAGGGAGATGGAGGTGGATACATAGTCTGCACCGACAAGAGCATAGCTGTTAAATTTATAAACTGACTGAGTAGAAAATGTTTTGCTGACAACATTTCTTAAGTCACCAATTATTATTTTTAGGGTTCCGTATCCAAATGGAAATGGTTTAAACCCTTATGGATTCGTCATATCAGTCTGTCTGTCTGTCCTTCCGTATGTTACAGCCACTTTTTTCCGAAACTATAAGAACTATACTATTGAAACTTGGTAAGTAGATGTATTCTGTGAATTAAGAGTTTTCATACAAAAATAGAAAAAAAAACAATAAATTTTAGGGGTTCTCCGGAACTAAAAATCAAATTTTTTTTTCATCAAACTCATTCGTATAGGCTAGCTATGGATAGGTCTTCAAAAATGATATTGAGATTTCTAATATCATTTTTTTCTAAAGAGAAATAAAATGAAAAACAAACAAGCAAAAAAAAGTAAGAATATTGTTGTTTATTTAACGATCAATTATTATTATTAGTGCAAAGGCAGCGTTCCTGCCTTTTGCTCCTATGATCCTAGGTTTGAATCCCAGTAGGTCCATTGGTCTATGTGACGGGCATTAATATTGGTTGTTTATATATATGTATTACATGCATTCTATTAATTACTTAGTTTCTACAGTACAGGCTCTGCTTAGTTTTGGATTACACTGTACTGAATATATTACTAATATTTTTATTGGTATCTCCACTATATGTGTTTGAAATGGCACTAGTTTTTTTAATCGGCGCATACACCTCTATATTAATTATTATATTTACTAACGGTAGCAGAAAACAAGCAATAAGGTGGGATCAAAGGGTAGCATTATATATACATATATGTAAAAAAAATATTTTAATTGCTTTTTTCTGTAAATCACATAAAGCTTTGGCCCTGATATTTCCCACGTTTTGTTAAATTTGGCCTATAGATCATCTTTGAACTTTCAATTTGTATCTGTGTTTTAAAACTCAAGCTGTGTATTTGAAATATTTACGTTAGCCACTTATAATAATTCTAATACTTATTTACCTTTTGGTCGTTGAATTACGTCAATGTACACTTTTGTTTCTACTTCAATGATTTGACTGTCTTCACCCTGATCATTCGATGCTAAGCACTGATATGTAACATTTTTTGTTGACTGTTTAATATAAAGCACACTAACATATTCACTTTCCATATCAACATTTGGTATCTGAAAAGAAAAACTATGAAATAACAAATATTTGTGTCATTATAATTATTATAGGGTTTGTCATAGATTAATTGACTTTCATGTTACCTATGCAAAAGATATATGAACTTACTGTTTTAGACGGTAAAATGTTTCCAGAATCTAATTCTTTCCAAACAATATTAGGTTCAGGGAATCCTGTCACTTTACACTCTAAGTTGAGGGCTTCGTTATATTCCACATGTTTCTTTACTGCTTCTTTTATGTTTACTTTAGGCACTTTAAATAAAAAAAATAGGCATTGATTAACTTCCAGTGTTACAACTATTTGAATTTTTCAAATAAAAAATAAACTTAATATCACTAGCACCTATAATTTCAACGTTCAATTAAAACGTTGTTGAGTTGATTCCAGTATGTACTCTACAAGAATATGTTCGATTCATATCAGGTGTCATATGCGTAATGAATAGTGAAGTATAATTGTCTGATAAATCTAGGTACGTTTTCAGTTACTTTTACCTCTTTGTTTTAATTCTACTAAATAATAGCAGACTATGTGATTGTGATCGGTCATTGGATGGGTGACCAAAAATTTACTATCTCGAGCTCCTCAGTGCTTCGGAAGGCACGTTAAGCCGTTGGTCCCAGCTGCATCTGCAGTCGTTAGCACCCACCAATACACACTGGGCCCGCGTGATGGGTCATGGCCCAATCTCCCTATTCGATCCTTAGGGAAGGTCCCAGCAGTGGGGACATTAATAGGCTGATGATGATGATGTGATTGTGACGAATTTCATATATTTATAACATAAACAGAAGCCTTCAAGATGAACATAAACTGTTAATCTTAAAGGCCTTTTATAAAAATAATAATAAAAAAATATACCGTTTTTACTTAGAAGGACATAGAAGTTCAATTCCTCTGTTTGAAATGGATTTACAGCTTGACAGGTGTAGTTACCCATCAAAGATGGTTTCATTTGTTTGACTGATAGAACACTAGATCCATTAGCGTCGTCTATTATATCAAAAGAATCACTCGATTCCAGTTTCACTCCGTTTTTATACCATGTTATTTTGGTTGGTGGATTGGCATCGAATTTACATGTAGTGCTACCTTCTTGGTTGAGTGCAATATTAATATCTGTGAATGATTAATTTTGTAGTCAACATATTACTACTACAACCTTGATTTTATTCTTTTTCACAGAGCAATATATATGTTTTAAACTTATTACCTTTTGGTCGTTCTTCAATATTTAAATGCACCTTGGTTTCAACTTCAATAATTTTAGTGTCTTTGCCGTGATCATTAGATGCTAGACATTGATATGTAGCGTTCTTTCTAGATTGATCAATTTTAAGTAAACTGATATAATCATAATCTAATCCACCACTAGATGGCACCTAACACAAAGATATATTATATATTAAGAACAATATGAGAAAATTACACTAGGATTAATGTTTCTAATTGCTTTCCTTTGAAACAAAATTTTAAAAACAAATATTTTTAGAGTAATATATTGAAAAAAATATCTCAGTGTCAGTGTAAAAAGTGTCTCAGTATTCTGTTAAATAGATTTTTACTTACAATATCAGACGGTAAAACATTTCCAGTATTTGTTTCTGTCCAAACAACTAGTGGTTTAGGATAACCAGTTACTAAACATTCCAAATCAATTGGTGCATTATACTCTATCGTTAATTTAGCTCCTTCTTTAATGCCCACCGTTGGTGCTTTAAAATAGAAGGAGAAAAAACTAATTTTGTCTTGAATTAAGTAAAAAGAGGATGCATTTCAAATATAATGCAAAACATACCAAATCCAGTTACAATAAGGTTAAAGTAAAACGCTTTGGAGTTCACACCATTCTGTGCTTTACACGAGTAAGTACCATTCAGTTCGGGAGTCATATTCTTGACATTAAGTTTGGTTCCGTCGGATGATATTTCTATATTACTATCATTATGTAACAATTTGTCATCTTTATACCATGTCACCTCGGATAGTGGATAAGAATCAATTTTACATGATACGCTTCCTGTTTTCTTGTATTCGATCTTCGTGTCTATAATATTATAAAATTTATATTTTGTAGGTAGTAAAATAAATATAGAGAATGAATAAAGGGAGCTATGTCTTTTTACTGGGTAACACATATTATTAAATATATTAGATTACGACGATTTAAGTATTGGTGCAAATAGTATATAAAATAGCTTACGAGCTTCCAACTACGCTTTTTCGAATATTTTTTGTAATACAGTTACCTGTAGGACGCAATTGTACGTCAAAATATTTTTTCTTTTCAGCATTGACCTGGACTTTTTGCTTTGCTTTACCATAAGAATTAACAGCTTCACATGTGTAAGTTGCATTCATAACAACTTTTTTAATATTCAGATTATTTTTATAATTATATGGTAGATCTACGTCACTTACCTAAAAACAAGGCATATCATATAGATTTAAGAAATGTAGCAACTGTTATCACATATACACATATATTAATTCATTCGTCACATTGAAATGATACATAAATAATAGACAATACAATTACGTACATTATTATGAAAAGAGAATTATTATAATATACAAAATTATAATTGTCTGATTAGGAGGTTTTGGCCCTTTTTGCAATCTATATTCAGATATCAACTTACTTCGTCCTCGACTACAGACCCCGTTTCATCGTACCACATTATTGTAGGCTTTGGATAAGCTTTTACATTACAACCGATCACTAAAGGTTCATTATATTCTGCTTTAATAAGAAGCCCTTTGTCAATTATCATTTCCGGTGCTTTGTTTTCCTTTGTCACTGTAACAGTATCAACACAAAATAAAAAAGGTTCTCTCCTTTACGTGGCTACTTTGTGGTATCAATGTCTAAATTAAACAAAGACATTTATTTTTGTTTACATAAACATGGTGTTTACAGATCTTTTACAATATTCATGATATATAAAATATTTATTTATTGAAGTATTCTTAATTAAAAATGTGAGGTATGTATAATATTAAATTTGTATGTGGTTTAATTTGTGATTGCTACTAGCAACAAATAAAAATGTAACATATCAGTTAATAGCATATTTTAAGCAACCTCTGTTCACTGTTGTTATGCTAAAGTTTCGCATAGCAGTATTTGAAAATCGGTTAGTATACTAGAGTATCCTAATCATAATGATAGAAATATCGAAAGTTACAAAAAGTACGCATAGCAGATACTGGTTTCAAAACGACTTGTTATTTTCCCTCAACAAAAATTTAGCACACAGCATAGGATTTTGTGATGCGAAACCAATAAAGCATAGATTCCGTAATAGGATTACCAGGGTAGTAATAACGCATATTGCCTTCCAGTGTCTTACTATTTGGGTTTTCAGGTTCTGTGACTATTTTTACCTGATTAAAATATTGATTTCACTAACGTAGAAGAAAATAAATCAATTCATGTTTATAAATTACCTAACTCTGTGTCTTGAACCTCAATGGGAATTGGGCATGTCCTCTTGACCATCATATTGCTTTTAACATGCAATCCCTTTACCTGTGGGAGATTAAATGTTTATTTGTTTCCACCTGAAGTTAACTGTGTGTTCTGGGGTTATTTTAAATAAATGCTATAACCGATGTATTTAAATTTAGCATAATTTTACTTGCTTTATAAAGATTTGCTTTTTAAATTAAGAATAAAAAAAACTTACCGTAATTTTAAACAAACCGTCTGGAGGTAGGAAATCAGTTTTAGTTACATAGGAATGTCCAATGTTTTCCAATGGCAGTTCCATAATTAAATTGCGGTCTAGATCTGATAATTCCACAGTGTCTAAAGTGATGTTGTCCCGTGATTTCACGGCAATGATCAAATAAGATTTTTCACCTAGAAACAAATTTAACATTTCTAAATTAATCGATTATAACAACCGCGTATTACATAAATTTCAGAGATCATGATTGACATTTCTCGAGTTCGCGGTGAGTAGTGCGGTATTATTATCTCTTATCTATTAGACAAGTCCGTCCGTCCGTCCGTGGTGCTGTTTCAGCGGTCAAACCGTAAGAGATAGATATAGAGAATGTTTAAGTTATAAGTTAAGAATAGTCTGATAAGACTACAAACCGGATGTGAGTAACGTAGCACTTCCGGTTTTCGAGTAATCACGTGATTTCTATTTCAAACGAAACCACACCAAATCTCTAAAGTTCTCAATTAATTATTATTTTTTTTTTTTTGGTGAACATTTGGTTACTGGTTTGCTAGTTTACCTTTATTAGAGTGGCGTATATGATTACCATAAGTGTGATTAAGTAAAACTATTTGCGTGTATAATAGCTTTATTTTAAAAAGTTTGTATAAAAACACTAGAACAAGTGTTGATAAGATAATATATTTATACTGACCTGGTAGTGGCAATACTGATGTTCCCACTATTGAATAAGGCTTGCTCAATGAGAAACCATGATTAAAGTTAAAGTCAGTATCAGCTTCAACGAGTACAGAAGTGTTAGACTTGCTGCCGAGTGTCAAATCATATTCCCCAGGTTCTTTCACATTCACTTTAACAACCTTTAAAGGAATGTGAGAATAGCGATTGTGTTCATTAAAATCTTTGATAATTCACACCGATTGTCATCATAATCTCATCGACACTTATAGTCAAATGAAAACTTACAATTAAAAAAATCCTTATACGTCAAAATAAATCAGCGCCATCTATTATCACTAATGATAGTTAAATTTTCTATGAAATCACATTTCCCTATAGACCAAGAGTTACTGAACCCTCCGAGTAACGGTATGTCTGTAAGGCTAGAAATTCTTTTGGTTATGAGTCATAGTATGCTTAGTACGGTAAGCATCGCCTGGCACTCCTCAGCCCTGCACGTCATCAAGCCGTATATGTTTGAAAATGTCAAAAAAATATTAAAAAAGAATGTGTTGCTGTAAGCTTAAATTTTTTATACAAATTAGTTTATTCATTTTAAGTTTAAAAAAATGCCAGGCGTTTACGATGAGCATAAGTACCTGCCAGGCGAACCGGAAGGTGTGTAATATATACATAGAAATAAACTTTATTCTGTAAAGTTGAAATTTATATATGTGTTTGTTTAAGCGATTTAAAGTAAGTAGGTAGAATGCCAGGGGGTTCTGACTAGCACAAGTCCTTGCCAGGCGAGGGGAAAGATGCTGCGGCAGTGTGAGTAAGAGTAGTATGAAAACGTACATAACTTAAAACTGCTCATAATTTGAAATTAATTACCGTTAATTAATATATATTTAGTAGTGTGCATGTTTCTGTGAAGTAACCGATTTGAAAAAATGCAACTCGATACTTAGATGAAACCTAATCCTTACTAATATTATAAAGGCGAAAGTTTGTTTGGATGGATGTATGGATGGATGTTTGTTCCTCTTTCACGCAAAAACTACTAAACGGATTTTAATGAAACTTTACAGTAATGTAGCTTATAGATCAGAATAACACATAGGCTACTTTTATCCCGAAAAAAATGTTATGTTCCAGAGGGATTTCCAAGAAACTTAGTTAACGCAGACGAAGTCGCGGGCGACCTCTAGTAAAGAATAAGTAAGTTCATAAAAATATACGCGCCAATGATGCTGGTACATTGGATGAAGTCAATGTTTTGCTCTGGCCATATTTTTTCATTACAGCAAGAAAGTTTTTGTAACACTTCACACGATAACCTGTATTATCATGAACTTCCTCTGGCAAAGAAATGTCATTTAATTTTAAGTTATGTTGTTTTCTAATTTTTAATATTGATTTGCTTCTGTCTAAAGTACTTGTTGTAAATTTTACAGTTTTGTCATCAATATTTTGTTTGCAAATCACACAAACAACGTTTGCTGATTCCATTTTACTCACTATTTACTTAAATATGAATAATCGTTGGCACAACTGACGTACAGAAGAATAACTGCACAATCAATATTAATATTTAATTGAAATTTAAATCAATACAGTACTTCGCAATATAAAACAGTGAAATACTGCGTAAGATTTTACATAGATAAATCGTTGTTACCTCCGACGGTTTTTTTTTCAGGTATAGGACCTATTTTCCAGTTAGATAAACTGTCTTAATCGCACCACCGAGTTCACCTTGAGCCGCTTACTCGCACTTCCATAGCATCTTTCCCCTCACGAGGCAAGGACTTATGCTAGCCAGAACCGCCTGTCATTCTACCTACGTACTTTAAATCGCAAATAAAATTATAATAAAACTTTACCTAGTTAAACTAAATGCAAATAATAATAATAATAAATATGACACTACAGGCAGACAGACTAAGTTTTTTATACTTTCCAACAATATGGGTATCAAATAAAAGGACTTTCTAAGAATATGAAGTTTTTGAAGTCCTCGATTATATCCAGCGATAACTAAAAAGTAAATAATAAATTAAAAGTAAAAATCTTTTTTAAACAACTTTTTATTTTAATTGCGCTAAAAAGAATAAACTGCTGAGAATGAGTCAAGTGACGCTGAAGAACTCATTAAAGGTAATACACATTTCATAACAATATATGAAATTCTATTTAATTGAGCGCAAGGTCAGAGATGTAATGTTATTCTTAATGTATTAAAACTTTGTTTCTTTTTAGATGAAGAAATCAGGAACTAAGGATCCTATTTTGATGATGAAGAAATTGATGATGATAAAGATTTATTAATTAATTTAAAGACATAATAATAAAATATATTTTACTCATAACTTTTATTTTCACATCATTTAATTTGCATGAATAATATACCGTAAGTTTTCATACCACGACTCTTACTCGCACTACCGCAGCATCTTTCCTCTCGCCTGGCAAGGACTTGTGCTAGCCAGAACCGCCTGGCATTCGACCTACTTACTTTAAATGACTTAAATAAACACATATATAAAGGACAATGTTCAATTTGGCCTAAGAACCAACACCAATTTGGCATTTATGATAATTCTTAGTATATTTTTTGCGATAATTATCAGTATTTACATTGTGACGGATACTTCCAGTTAAGTAAGATATAATAAAAAGTTAAATGTCTGTGGCATCCGTGCATTTTCGTTTCAGATTACCTGTTGTGTGTATTTATTTGCGATTGTTTTTCCTTTAACTATTTAGGCTATCTTATATACCATCGATGATACCAAATAGCAGAGACCTTAATTACCAAGTGAGAACCTGTACCACAACATCCTGAGAGGATCATACTGCCAAATTATTCAAGAGAACCTGATGCACATTCACGCTGCGTATTTACACAATATACATGTGACATACAAATAAATACATTAAACAATATGATACAATTATGTGAAACATAGTCAAAAAATAAGAAGCAAAACTACAGTTTTTATTTTATTCATGATTCCTACCTAACCAAGTTTTTCCTAATAGTTATTATTTAAAATCGCACCGAATAAAAATGATTTAGTTGTAATATTAATTCAATTCATATTAAGTTCATAGGTTGACCTATGTTTCATTTAATATTAAACATAACCTCAAAAAATATTTAGTTTTCCTGATAAATTAAGTTCTCAGAAGTGTCCGTCAAAAATCTTTGTTTTTACAGTCATTTACTTGCAATTTCGAACCTAGAAAATAATATTTCGTGATTGTTGGATCTTAGGCTAACAATGTATGGACGCAGAACAATGTCCTTTCAACTTTACAGAATAAAGTTCATTTTTATGTATATATTACACACCTTCCGGTTCGCCTGGTGGGTACTTGTGCTCATCGTAAATGCCTGGCAATTTTTTTAAAGTTAAAAATGAATGAACTAAATTGTATAAAAATTTAAAGCTTACAGCTACAAGTATTTTTTTAATATTTTTTTGACATTTTCAAACATATACGGCTTGATGACGTGCAGGGCTGAGGAGTGCTTACCGTACTAAGCATGCTATGACTCATCACCATGAGAATTTCTAGCCTTACAGACAGACCGTTACTCAGAGGGTTCAGTAGCTCTCCTACTACTACGCTTGCCTCGGGTTTTAAATTGCAAAAACTTTCGATGAATTACATTAATTATAATGGAATAAACATAAAATTTTAATTGCATGTGTATTCAATCAGTACAAATAAAAAAAAACGACGGGTTGCACTCCGGGAGTGCCGGCAGAAGTGAAAACTTGATTATTAATGTTGTGCATTTTTGATATTTTTGAATGGTTAGGGAATAATTTTGCACGAATTGCTTTAATTATCAGTATAAAAGTACTATCATTTATGTGATAAAATATAATATCTTATCTAATAGACAAGTCCGTCCGTCCGTCCGTGGTGCTGTTTCAGCGGCCAAACCGTAAGAGATAGATATAGAGAATGTTTAAGTTATAAGTTAAGAATAGTCTGATAAGACTACAAACCGGATGTGAGTAACGTAGCACTTCCGGTTTTCGAGAAATCACGTGATTTCTATTTCAAACGAAACCACACAAAATCTCCGAAGTTCTCAATTAATTAAATACAATTTTTTTTTTTTGGTGAACATTTGGTTCACTGGTAGCGTATCTCTTATCTAATAGACAAGTCCGTCCGTCCGTGGTGCTGTTTCAGCGGCCAAACCGTAAGAGATAGATAAAGAGAATGTTTAAGTTATAAGTTAAGAATAGTCTGATAAGACTACAAACCGGATTTGAGTAACGTAGCACTTCCGGTTTTCGAGAAATCACGTGATTTCTATTTCAAACGAAACCACACAAAATCTCCGAAGTTCTCAATTAATTAAATACATTTTTTTTTTGATGAACATTTGGTTCACTGGTTTGCTAGTATTTATTATTGCGCTATCGTACACAAAAATGACAATATATATTACATTAAAAAGTTTATCTCCACTATACAGACGGTCGAGCTATCAGCTGTCAGCATCCATGAATGACGATCAGGCCACGTGTCCTTACGGGATCAGGTCACGTGTCCTGACGAGAGTTTAACATTTTTACATATTACAAAAAAAAAGTGTACAACGCCGCTAAAGAAGTTTTCGTCTTACGAATTTTCGATCAGGCCACGTGTCCTGACGCGAGTTTAACATTTTTTACCCATTACAAAAAAAATGTACAATGCCGTTAAAGAAGTTTTCACTTCAAAAACGGAAGATAGCTGACAAAACTGAATAGAAACTCCAAATCCAGCTGCACGGAGAGCGACCAGAAATCGATTCAGTAACCACTTTCTCCACTATTTGAAAAATGCAGTATTGGTGTTTCTTACATAGAAATTGATGATCTTTTAGATGTCCATTTGAAACTTCGCGATGTCTTCTCGTCCGAATTATCTCAGTGCCTGAAGACCAAGATCTTCGAACAGTGCATGTTGCCAGTGATGACATACGGAGCTGAGACGTGATCGTTGACAATGAGCCTCATAAAAAGGCTCAGAGTCGCACAGCGGACGATAGAGAGAGCTATGCTAAGTGTTTCTCTACGTGACCGAATCAGGAATGAGGAAATTCGTAGAAAAACTCGATTAACCGACATAGCTAAACGAATCGCCATACTGAAGTGGCAATGGGCGGTGCACATTGTTCGGTGAACCGATGGTCGTTGGGGTCCTAAGGTTCTTCAATGGCGATATCGCACCGGGAAGCGCAGTATCAGTAGCCCCCTTACCAGGTGGACTGACGACATCAAGCGAGTCGCGGGCACCCACTGGATGCGAAAGCGCAGGATCGTTGTGTTTGGAAATCCCTAGAGGAGGCCTATGTCCAGCAGTGGGCATCAATCGGCTGATTATGAAAAATAAAAATTCTTGATGCTTATCATGCCTTAAATAAATTGAATGTATCATTCTGAACATACTATTCCAAATATGTGAAATTCTAGAAAATTTGCACATACTCGACAATACAATCCTAAATATGCGCGTGAAGCTGAAGTCACATTATTAAATTTCTTACTCTTTTACTTCCTGTTGCCATGTCTCTTCTATCATCCATTATATACTTGTACACACATTTATCTAATCTAAATTTGCTACACTTTTTTATACAAATCATAAATAAGCGTGGCTTTTGTTTGTATCTTTTACGTGCACAAACTTATTTATACTTTATAAATTAATAATACAGAATTAGTGACAGTTCTTTCCAAGGTATAGTTATGGTTATTCTTTCGATGAAAACAAAGTACCCACTTTTATGTTAGATGTGTCCACCACTTCTGAGATGTTAGCTATGTTACCATCTGGATTGGACACATCTAATTTCACTTCGTTGCCGCTTACAGAAACTAATAAGTCGTTCATGGCTTCATCAGCGCTCACCTGAAATGAAGAAACCATTGATGGATTTCATGACGTAGGAAGATACAAAGTAGTCACATTAAACTTGGAAAGTTCACAGTGTAAACAATAAGAAATCGACATCTTAAGTTGTCTGCGATATAATGGGAGAAGCTTTTGCCAGCAACTTCGTTCACGTATATTTCGTGTTTTGGGTAGATTATTTCTTACACAATTTTCATTTGTATCAATCCGTTTACTATTTGAATAAATAATAAAAAGTAAGTGGTTTTGAGGAGCTCGATGACGCAGGTGGTTAGTACATTCGGCCTGCGATCGTGAAAGTAAAGCAACTTTCGCAATGGTCGGTTATTAGATGGGTGATCAAACACTTATTATCTCGAGCCCCTCCGTGCTTCGGAACGCACGTTAAGCAGTTGGTCCCGGCTACATCTGCAGTCGTTAGCACCCACCAATCCGCACTGGGCCTGTGCCTCTGCATTGGGGACATTAATAGGCTGATGAGGACAAAGTGTTTTTGATTTGAAAACATAAATAAACGTGTATAACCATAAGTAAAGAGTTCAATGAATCATTGGTAACTGCGACTTTTAATTTAATTTAAGTAAAAGTAATGACAAAGAAAGAGAAAACCACAGAATCCTCTACTAGGCATCATTGAAAACCATTTTCGTGGGCAAGCAAATTTTAAGACCTCAACTGAAAGCACACTGTACAGAAAAAGATAACTGGAGCAGGAATGGCGTTGCTATACTCTTGCATCAAAAATGAACAAGTTTGTGCTCGGACACAGCCCTGTGTCTGATAGAATCATCAGTTTGAAGTTGAACACAAAACCATGCCTTCTTAATATTGTGCAGATCTACGCTCCTACAGCACAAGCTTTTGATGAGTATATCAACGAATTTTATGAGAACCTTGAAAAGACACTTGATGGCATACCAAGCCGTGAGATCACAACCATACTCGGCGACGGCATTGCAAAAGTTAGCAACGTGGAACCAGACTACACCATCAAGGACACTATCGGGAAATATGGTCTGGACACCAAAAACGAGTGCGGTCAAAAACTCATTGATTTCTGCATTGGTAGGAAGCTAAGTATTATGAATACATATTTTCAACACCACCATGGAGATCTCCAGGTGATCGTTACAGATATCAAATTAATTATATACTGATAGACACCCGCTGTAAAAAAATCTATCACAAATGGGAAGACTTTTCCCGGTGCAGGTTGTGGCTACGATCGCATACTGATAATTACTCATCTTTTCCTGTGCTTGAAAGCGGTAAAAAAGCAATGTCGACTACACTTCCAAAGCATGATCGAAGAAGACAAACTCACTCCAAATTTCCGACTCACGGTACACGCCGATGCTCCCTGGAAAAGTCTAGAATGCAAAATCAATGGGTTCTAAGCGTAATCGTTTCGCAACGAGAGAAGGATCAGAAGAGGTCAGCTTAGATAACGGATCACACGTGGGAAATTATTCAGCAAAGACAGGAAATCAAAGTGAGAGGGCTATGGAACCCAGACGTAAAGAAGGACTATTCGAACATATGCCAAAAAAACTAAGAGCAAATGCTTGATAAGAATAACTTCATAACTAACATTTGTCGTAAAGTAGAATCTCACGACATTGCAAACAAACAGCAGAGTTTGGTTCTATTTAAGAAGGTCCGCTTGCTGAGTAGGCATCTTAAACTCAAGACATAAGAGATCGAAGATGAAGACGCGGCTATTGTGAATAGCCGTATAGAACTCCTAGTAGGTACATTGGAACACACTCACGTGATCTGTTCCAATCTGGATCTAGAGCCCAACATATAACGATCAGACCTGATACTAGCAGCTATTGATTCACTTAAAACTAAGAAAGCACCAGGTCCAGATTAAATCACAGCTAAAATGTTAAAAGCACTGGGTGAAAATGTGAGATGGTGAGTCGTACCTGTTAGGGCTGGGATGGAGGTATCACTGTCGATGGTAACCTGCGTTATACATGATGGCAACTAAAGCAGAGATGATTACCTTCCTGGATAGGAGCGCATCAGCACGGAACTGGGTCTTTCAATGAACAGGTTTAAAACCAGGATCATGGTCATACATCGCACAGGCAAGCTTGAGCTCACTGGGAAACTTGTCTTGGAGATGGTTGATAACATTATATACCTGGGCTCAAGCATCAGTTGTCATCAATGGCTCATGCGAAAATGAAGTACGACGGAGAATCACGATGGCAAAGGGCGCCATAGTCCAGTTCTGTAAAATATGGAAGGACAAAAATATATCTTTGAAAACCAAGTCCAATCTTGTACGCACGCTGGTGTTCTTCAATATATGTACGGAGTTGAGAGTTGGACCTTAAAGAAAGCTAACCGTGATCATATCGATGCATTCGGGATGTGCTGCTGGCGTAAGATGCAGAGAATTCCTTAGACAGCACATCGCACCAACGTGTCGATCCTGCAGGAGCTAAAAATATACAAAGGGCTTGCCACCATTTGCCTACGTAAAATCCCGGAATACTTTGGTCACATTGTCAGGAAGAATGATGACCACCTAGAGAGGTTAATGGTCCCTGCCAAAGAAGAGGGATAAAGACCACGTGGAAGAAGCCCGACATGTTGAACTGATCAGATCCGCGCCGCTCTTGATGCTCTACACTCGGCGGCAGATCGCGACGGAAGGTGGCACGTAATCGGCAACAAACTTTCACTGCGAGGAGGTGTTCCGACGCTCAGCATTGACGCAACCGAAGCGAGTAGGAGGAGTAGAGTTTATGAAGTTAGGCCTTGTAGAATAAGGCCTCCACCCCATAGGCGTTTTACTATCGGCCGATAATATCGTATACGTTTTTGCGATATTTGTTTTTAGTACATTCTACTTATATGAGAACGGCTACGAAGTTACACCACAGTGCTTCGATAATAACGACGCAATAGGAGTATGACGAAATATCGCATTAACCGTATATATTTGAGATGGTCACACGAAGAAGACCTTGTGATAATTAGACGACTTTTTTATTTGACATCAATAATTGACAATCCGCCATTGTTGTTATTTCAATTTGAACAGTATGTCCTATGTCACCTGGGATGGTAAAAGCTCAGATTAATTATAAGCAATATACAGGTGAAAGAATTGTAATGATACCACACACATCTCAATCGTCTCTCGTTATTGGTGTTAAGTTATGGTGGAATTATGAATCGTACATACATAGATGAACCCGGAAAATATTAGACTTTTTATTTAGGCAGTCGTGTGATAAAAATAGTGCGCTGTGTGCTGTGTTTAAAATATATTAAAGGATGTCACTTACATTCATTTTGTTTCCATATCCAGGTGGAAATATTGCGGATGCAACGTAATTCCATTTAGTCTTTATTCCTTCTACTGCAACATTCAAAACCTGCCAATACATAAAACTCCTTTAAAAATCTTTAAACGATCCTTAAAAAAATATCCATTAAATATTTACAATTAGGAACCTAAAGATTAGGTTGGGCTACATTTATGAGTCATGATTTATGAGTCATAAAAAGTAGACAAAAAGTAAAAACATATTTTTAAAGATATGGTTGGCATAAATGGAATGATGAATGCATTCAAAAAAGAGTTGTCCCTTTACCCTCTAAGGGTATACTTATAAAATCAACAATCGCTTCAACGTGTCGGTTTTTATATTAAAAGGGCGGTTGACGAGTATATGGCCCGCCTGATGGTAAGCAGCCACCATAGCGTATTTTAAACGCAATACGCTTAAGATTCTTAAGATTTATTCTGGATTTTAATACTTGCGTAGTTTGCCTAGCCTGACCCAATCCCGTACCCCGTTGAGCTCTGGATCCTTACTCAGCGTAAATGACCATAGTAAATTACCCCACTAAAAGTTAGGGTAATTTACTATGGTCTTTTGTAAGGTGGAGGTTAATTACCTAGACAGGCGTTCCAATTCCAGATAATGATCCAGACTAGATGATGATATACTCAGTTATCATTTTATTCACGTATAATACTGTCCAGGCGTTTATAAAGTTGTGTTAGTGGATTTATGGATTTTGAATGATTTTATTAATTAACAAGTACTTGAACCGAATGAAGCTAACATCGATAATGATAATTCAGGTATTTAAAATTGAGAACGAAAAAAGACGGTAATGTTTTAACCAATAAAAACAAACAAAAAAAAAACAAGTTTTGTTGGTTACAATTAATAATTATGAACTATCTACAATATCGTGTATATATTTTTTCCAATTTTTGAGTGAACAGTTAAATATATCGATTGATGTGAACCTATTGTTATAATCAGTACAAGACCTTATCACAAAAGTATTGGCAGTATATTTGGTGCTAATTATAGGCAAACTAAATAAACTTTTTAGACGGGAGCCTGCCCGAGGGCATCTTAAACCAATGCTATTTAAGAGGAATGGAGAGAGAGACAATGGGATTGTACATAATTTTATTAAGAAAGACTTGATCTCTCTCAACACGACGATCCACTAAGGAAGAAAGAATTATCACAGGTTGGTTATACAGATGTGCTCTGTAATTTAAATATTTCAAAAATTTATGATTGATTCTCTCTATTGAATTTATATGAACCTTATACTTCCATACAGTGGACGCATATTCTAAAATAGAACGGACAAAGGAGTTCAACAATAGCATTAATGTAGAAAAGTGCTTAATGTCTTTTCCTATTCTAATTATAAACCCAAGCATACGCAACACCCTAGTTGTAATATCATTAATATGCGTCTCAAACGTCAGTTTGCTATCTAGGGTCACACCCAAATCTTTGATTACTGTTACTCTGTTTATCCTCTGCATAGCATTATCTCAATGGTAAATTGAGATTGTAATTTAATTTTATTGCTTTACGAGTTTACGAGTAAAGGTGATAACACTACATTTATTCGGATTAAGATGGAGGCAATTCTTATGACAGTAATTGCAAAGACTGTCAAGATCACTCTGGAGCAAAGCAGCATCCTGGAGAGATGTGACTTTTCTAAAGATCTTCATATCATCAGCATAAATTAAGATATTAGAATATTTAAGAACTGAAACTACATTATTAATGAACAAATTAAAAAAGAGAGGACCGAGATGGGATCCCTGTGGCACACCTGATGTGACCGGGACAAAAGTTGAACAGTGCCCCTTTACAGTAACTGCCTGACTACGGTCTCTGAGGTAAGATTCTATCCACCGTAAAAGGTCACCATGTATACCAGCCTCACTAATCCTCTGCATTAAAATAGGGTGCTGAATTTTGTCGAAGGCCTTGGAGTAGTCAGTATACACCACATCCACCTGACTACCCTTATCCATATACATGGTGACTCGATGCACAAAATCGCATAAATTGGTTTCGGTGGATCTCTTATTTATAAAACCATGCTGTTCATTGACAATTACATGCCGTAAAAATGGAAAAACTGAGTCATACACAATTTTTTCAAATAGCTTAGGTATGACACTAATTTTAGAAATAGGCCTGTAATTTTGGATATTATGTTTATCGCCAGTTTTAAATACAGGGACAACATGGCACTGCTTCCAAATCAAAGGCATCTTTCCGGTTTCCAAAGAAAGCTTAAACAAAAGGTACAACGGTAGTGCTAAAGCTTTATGGCACATTTTTAAGAAAAATGGAGGAATATCATCTGGGCCACAACCTTTCACAATGTTAAGGCTCTTGAGATGTCTCTGAACTAATGATACATTAATATCAACAGATCCTATGGAAATAACACCTAAATTAGTCGTCCCAGTCAATTGTGAGGAAATATCCAAACGAGGTTCAAAGGCAGAGCAAAAGTAATCATTAAACATAGAGCAAATCTGCTCCCCATTGCTTGAAGACTGATTATTAAAAAACAAAGTGTCAGGCATATCAGAAGTAGCTTTTTTTGACTTAACAAAAGACCAAAAGTGTTTACTATTTCTTTTTATCATACTTTCAGCATTACTTACATATTTGTCATAACATTCGCTTTGAACTCGTTTTTGTCGTTCACGCAGAAAACTAAAAGTATCAAAGTCACATTGTCTACGATAAATTTTCCATTTTTTGTGAAACTTCATCTTCTCTGTTATAACCTTTATAAGGGCCGCAGAAAACTAGGGAGGATACCGATGACCACACCTAATCATCTTGCTTGGAACGTGCCTAGAAATAACAGTGTTCAGCTCACCATAAAACCGTTCAACAGCCGTATCAATATCACAACCGTTAAGAAGGTCATGCCAATTTATCAAAGCTAATTCACTGCTCAATGTTTCATAATTAGCAACTTTATACAGAAAAACAGTACGTGACACCGACCGCAACGTTTGAGGCACCGATGACTTAACAAGCACGCTTAGTGCGGGATGGTGAGCATCTTCATCGATCAATGGCTCACTGCTATGAGTTACTGCACATTCACAGCTACTCATTACAATATCGAACATTCTGTTTTTATGGTTTTTGACATCATTGTACTGTTTAAAATCGGTGAATGCTAAGAAACTCTGCAAAGAATGCTCCAAACAACCCAAAACATGCCCAGAACTATCCGAGAGTGCCATGGAAGTTCCAATTCGATTCCATTTAGCCGTTGAAATATTAAAATCTACTACTATTAAATAACATCATTACCATGACTGATAATAGCCTCTGATACCGTCTCGAAGAAACAACACAAGCAATCGAAATGTAAAGGGCAGTGAGGAAAATAGCCACAAAATATATGAAATAACTTAGAATTACGGTTACTGTCATACTCTATTACAACCTCAATAGGCTAGTTTACTCATGTCAAATTGTATTAAATAAATGTTTATTTCTTAAAGTATTTAGTCTAAGGAACCTTAATATATCGATTTCACTTCATAAAAGCAGAAGATTGCTGTAGAAATTTAATATTGCACGCAGAACCGCACCTGCGTTTTGTACAACAAGCACAGTTGATTGGGCGTGAAAAAACGCCGCACCTTGTTCAGGACTCCGAGTTTGCGTGAAGCTGTTTTGATCACGGTTTCGATGTAGTTCTTTGGATTCAGGTCTGAGCGAACTTCCATAGCGAGTATGGAAATGTTGCTCTGTAGCGGTAGTGTTGTGCCCTGAAGAGAGGGAAGGGGAAGGAATGGCGATGTTTTTGCCGTGAAAGCGCAAGCCTGAGTTTTCTTGGCATTGAACTCAACCAAGTTCCTGGTACCCCATTCGGAAATCTGGTCCAAAGCCTGATTGAGTTCAATGACAAGATTATCCCGTTTCTCCTTGGTTACCGCCTGCCCAGCCGCTGCTTGTTCGAGATACCCCGCATGCTCTGTACTATCGTCTGCATAGCAATGAATATTCCCAAGAGGAATTAAGTTATTGATATGCAGCAAAAAGAGAGTGGAGGATAGGACGGAGCCCTGGGGAACGCCGCCATTTACTGACATGAACCGTGAACTGCTACCATTCGTAAGGACACTAATTCTACGCTCTTGCAGGAAGTCAGCTACCCAAGAACAGAACTGGGCTGGCAAACCGTATGTATGCCGGAGAGAAGGCTTTTGTGCCAGACCCTGTCGAACGCTGTTGCAAGCGCCATGATCACGGAGTAACTGAAGTAATTGCGGGTAGATGTTATTGGCAGACATATCGGTCAACCCTCTGGTCCCGGCACACAATGCCGAAATAGCAGAGACTCATAAAAAACAAGGTACATGGTAACAATCCCGTTCATATCTATAAAATTAATTTACTGATCCTGTTTATAATAATATGCTGTTTGAAAGATAATGTGTCGTGAATTATAATATCTAAATATTTAATAATAGATGTGTTAGAGATTACAGATCAATCGCATATATTGACTAAAGGGTTTTGACAATGGTGTGCATATAAGTTTGGGTTAGTAACACTAATATAACGCTTGCGCATGGAGAAATGGATATAATAGGGGTGATGACGGGGTACAGTAAACGAAATTCTATATAGTCCGTCAGTTAGATGATCAAGAAATAATGGACACGTATTTTTTCTTTGGGCAATCAACCAAAAAATGACAAAGTTATAGCGCGTAAAAGTTTGGGAGTAGGGGCTCATGACGTCACTTTTGAGTGAATTTTCACTTATAAGTGTACTCCAACGTGACGTCATGCGACTTTTCAAATCAATAAATCTCTGCAATATTTATATTATGCGAAAAAAGAAAAAATACGTGTCCAAAACTTTTTGATTATCTACCTGATAAACGAAGAAAAAAAAATTTGTTTCACCACCCTTTTGTTAGTATTTAATGTGAGTAGATTGTGGCGAAGATTGTGGTGTTACACAAATCGTTGATGTAGACAAGAAACAGGGTAGGACCGATTATACTTCCTTGAGATATATCATAGCAGGTTGATTTCTGGTAATATTGTCTATTTTTACGCACTGATGTCGATTATACCTATATTATATAAGTAGTCTGCAATTTTTTTTTTAACCGTATTCCCAGAGCTTCCAACTTTTTAAGCAGCCTTGGTATTGTATTGTACACAGGCACAGTAATGAAAAATGAAAAAAAAATAATAGTAAAAGTCTGATTTCCTTTTCCTAGTTCTTGATTAGGATGGTCGATCAGATTATGCACAGCATCCGCTGTGGACAGCTTTGCCCGAAAACCAAATTGCATAGTAGACAAGAAGTTATTTTTCTCGAGGTTATGAGTTAGCCTATTTGTAATATTCTTTTCTAACATTGGCGGCAGTTTAAATATGATTACATTATCATTAGACGTTTTACGAGAAAGGTATAATTTTTCCAGATACTTATTAGTTTCAAAGTAAATCATCACTTGTGAAATGTGATGGCAAATCAAGATCCGCTATAAGCATTGAAATTTCGATTTAATAATACAGCGGTTGAAAATCGATTTATTGAAATTACGATCAAACGGAGAATCAATATATATCGGGATTTCGGTTAATTGTCACCGATATACTGGCATTCGATATGGTGTAACAAACCCCACACGTAGCAACATTATTTATATTTAGATAATTTGGAAAATTTACCAAGTAGGTAATAATAACAACAGACATATCAACAATTATTTCACACGTAATAACAAAATAACCCAAAGCGAAGAGAAGTGAATAATCTTATTAATGTCAATGCGATAATGATGATGATTTATTTAAAAATAGTATTATTGAGAAATCACTATACTGATAATGAGACTGATGGTCGGTTAAACTGTGCTTCTCGGGCCCGGAAGTTGACATTTCACATTTATTTGTTAAAAAGCTCTCTGCTATAGTACATTACTATAGCGGCCAGCAAAAAAATCATTGATAGACGAACGTGAAAATGTGGACAAGGGCGAAGCCGAGGCACACATGCGTAAGTCCATCATTGCACAGTTGTGGCCAAGTTTGTGTACAATACAATACACAATACTTTATTGAAAACACCACAACACAGAACAGAAATGAGGGACATTACAATTGTAAAAAAAGAGTGTTTATTAAAACCATTGGGGCGGTCTTATCGCTAAAAGCGATTTATTCCAGACAACCTTTGGATGGAGAGGATTGAATAAGCAGGAGTAGGCGGCGTCAGTAAAAGAAACAAGGGATTTAAACGAATTTATGAATTAAATATATATAAATACATTTAAACATGTTATACATACATATTATATACACATAGACTACACATATATAAGTTTAGTCCAGTCAGCAGAGATAAAAATGCTGCTACATCGACAAATAGTGATTTACAACTAGATTTTTAAAGATATTAATAGATTGTGCTCGTCTTCTGGATACTGGAAGAGAATTCCATAGACATATAGCTTGGACGGTAAAAGAACGACCAAAGAAGGTCGTGTCATGGATAGGAATTTTTAAGGTTAAATTTTCTGATGACCTAAGAGATAACGCATTCGAATTATGAAGGTAATTAAAGCATTCCTTGAGATAGCGAGATAAAGATAAATGTGTGTAGTCTTTTCTTAAATAATGCGCGGAAATTAAGACTTAGTAGGACCTAAGCAGAACATATTCAAAATTAATGACGATCAACGAATGGCAGGATGAAAAAAAAAACAAGCCCGATAGAAACGAAATATATCTCAGATTTAAAGTTAAATGAAAAAATATTGTATAGGTGCCATTTTCGATATATCATCAATATTTTAAGCAAAATAAATAAAAGCCTGTCAAATAAAAATAGCAATTTCACTCATGTAGTAAGACATCGATTTTGATGGGCTTTTATTCTATTGAAAATAAGCATTCTAATTTGTTTCATTTACTACTCCAACAAAATTGATGTATATTTTTCCGAGCACTACTTAGGCGTTCACAAAGACTTAGGTAAACAAACATCTACAGGATGCAAATCCTTCACATTAATCTTCACCATTTATCAACAACATAAGCGAACACTTAGTACTAAAAAGTAATATTAGAAAACTAAGTTTAGTTTCAATTACCTTTTCTACGTCGATCTTATTTCCTTTGAATACTAGTCCATTGGTTGCTTTAGCCAAAGTGTAATATACATCGTCTACTTTCTCACAGAAGCCGGTTATAATAAAAATTATCTGCAAAACAAAATTGGCCACATTATGGTCCTTTCCTCGCCAGGTCAGTGCAGGCTCGTTTCGTTTTCGTTTCTATTCCGAATCTGTTTAGATTATTTGCCTAGTGCATACAATTAAATGAGCACCCTGTATCTAATACAAGGAGAAAAAAAAAACTCAAAAAGTACAATATCTCCTGCCGCAGATGTGCGAACGGATGGCGTGGCTTTTTGGTATCCACAAGTGCTTGTGCGTAGATTGCATAAACGATATTAAATTATGTTTTTTTTATTGCTTTCTGACTGAGTCGTTTCGGCTTAAATCTTTACCGAGCGTATACACAGCTCTCTGCATCGAGTTCTATCGATTGCTTCCGAATTCTCCCTAACCGTTCGACACGAAACCACACGGAAACCGAGCCGGTAAAGAAGTGGTGCTTGGTAAAGAATTTGCACAGATTCAGTATAGAAACCTAAACGAAACGAGCCCGCACCAAACAAACACATAATATACGTACAAGTCTATATCGCCACAAAATATCAATTACATAGCCAGAAGGACGGCTAAAGCATGCTACAAAATAATTGTCTAAACTTATTTTTATGATTTTTAGAACATTTGTGTCGCTAGTTGCCAATAAATTCTGCTAGAAACAGCGTGAAAAATTGAGAATGTAATGTAACGTCAAGGTTTGTGTGATGCTACGTTTCCACGAGAGCGAGAAAACATTTGTTCGGTCGGTAAATGGAATGATTGAAATTAAAAAAAAAAAGGAATAGTATAAGTACAAGCTAACAAGTAGATAATAATATTATGCCGGCACTTGGCTATTCGTGTTGCTATTACAAAACGTGATAAGGACAGATTATTGGCAAGTTTACAAATAGCAAATACGAACAGCCATTACAGTGAAACCAACTAAACTGTCCTTATGTGAAGTGTTATTTCATCTTTAGATCACAATATTCCATGTATCCATTAAATTTCACTTGATTTGCTTCTATATTCAGTTTAGTCTTACCTTACACTGTTTCCTGATTGCCAAATTCCTGACTCGATCTGTCAAGTGGCGATCTTTGGCTTCAGCATCGGTGAACACGTAGAGGGTGGAATGCGGTAAACTTTCCTCCAATGCTGCTTCTATGCCCGTTAAAGCCAGCTCTGGGCAATCGCGATTACTTATATTTTCTAAAATAATATTATTTATAAATACTTTATATTCTTCAGCATTCTTAGTTGTAATAACTTTTTTTATATCTGAAAGGAAAAGTTTTTCGAGCTTAGTCAATTATCATCAGCGTAAATGTATTATAAATGTATATTAGGATAGAATCTTGAACCACACCAATATTTGAGCTTTCAGATTAAACTTTATCTAATCCCACTCTTTCACTTCTACAGGAAAGTAAGGAGAGAGTAGAGATCAAGGTCCGTTCCATGAAAACAAACAATATTATTTACTAAGCAGTGTACAGCGATCGACTTAATCAAAAGCCTTGGAGAGATTACAAAAAACATCTACTGCATCCCATGATGACTTCCAGCCATTTGGGCCGCGGCCCAACTGATGCACTGATGGTCGGGCATTGTATATATGGAGTGTTGTGTTGTGTTGACGTATTGATCGCAGCGTTGGTAGCGCCATCTCTTGAGGAGACGAGTGATGATTTTCTCCATCCGTTGGATATATGTGGGGCATATAGATGTAGCCCCCACAATATGTATATAGGGGTGACTACTAATAAAGTTCACTTTGTACTTTTAATTTATTTTAAATTAAATACACGTTTTTCCGTATTTACTTAATCCTAGTCTAGCACCATCTCTTAAGCTATCCTCTCATCCTCTCCCGCACACATACCCTTCTCGCTCATACTCGCTCTCTCTACACAGCCGAGGTTGCCATCCTACATGTATAATTTATAAGAAGATATATTTGCTTCAGCCACCAAACCAAATTGGTTAATATTAATAAATGAATATGTCTCTTTAAAATACCAAAAATCGGTCAACAGTTCAAAAAAGTTTATGTTGCTTATACTCTTTTGATGAGTATATTAAATATCGAAGCAACGATTTGAATACCCTAGATACACCACGTGCACTCAAAATGTGCCAATCAAGAAGTGCTTGAACACCACTCAAGCACTTCTTGGTGTTCAGTCACGCGCGGGCCGTTGAAAAGCCAGGGGGCCATTCGCCTAACTGAAATGCTTTGGAAAACGCTAACGCTCACGATTTTATTTTGTTATTTCTCGCCGCCTGAGTTTTTCAAATGTCTCGCGCTCTTTTTTTTCTTTTGCATAGGTAATAACAATATTAAAAAAATTAGCGTGAGGTATTTGAAAACCTTTGGCGGTCAGAAATAACAAAATAAAATCGAAAGCGTTAGCGTTTTCCAAAGCATTTCCTTTAGGCGAATGCCCCCCAGGTTGCCGCAGAGCTCCGTGAAAAAATGCGAAACAAATACTTATAGTATGTAAAGTGTCATTTTTTCGAGAGATATTTAATCAATGTTTGTTAATTTAACACATTCGAAGCATATTTTCTTGTAATACTTAGTTTTTAAGCTAACTTAATAAAAATATTTGTGATATTCAAATGTATGGTCGGTTATATAGCCGTCTCTTTTCCTCGCAGTGCGTACCTGCTATATTGCTAACAGCGCATTCAGAATTTATGCGCACAGAACGCATGCGTTTTAATTAAGACCTTATACAGTATGTATTACAGGTGACTTTCAATGTTTAAATAATGCCTTATATTGTTTTTGACTACCCGATCATTATATGGAGTGCCGTGGTTCGTCAAATGTACCTTTTGGACAGGTTTCGGGAACGGTTTCGGTCGTGTTAGTGTATCTAGGGTATTTAATATTGTTGTTTCGATGCTAATAACGGAGGAATCATAGTCCAGTCGGAATAGCCATAATTTGGACCGACTTCTATTCTAAGACACCAGCGCTTAGCCAATTTTTTCCTAGGTAGTATAGACCCCCACGAATATGCCCTCCATTTGTCCCCGCTAGAACCCGTGTTTTGTAGCCAGGAAAATTGTTTAAACAAAGAAAAACCGGTTTTTTGAGTTTTTTTGCTTGTAAACGGGGATTTTGAAAATTTTTTTGAATCAAAGTTGTTCATTAGCTGGCCCTCTACAAAATCAGTTCTATGAAAAAATAACGTGAGATTGTTAGTTTAGCAGTAAATTGCAATTATGTCGGTTTTACGTTTGCAACAATTCAACATGTTATAATAAACATTTTGATTTCTAAAGTAGTTTATCATGTGGGTAACGCCACTCCCAAGAGAGTCATGTAAAATTTATCGACCTGTGTCGCAAACTTTAGCAACAATTCTCAATCTCCGAAAAAAAAGTACTTGCCTGTCCCGTCTTTCCCAGAAGGCGCACAGCGGGGAAAAAAATTCAGGTGATTCGATTCACCAAGAATTTTGAGGAATCGATCGATTAGAAAAAAATCGTTACTAAAAATGTTCGTTTTTGGACGATATAATTTTTTTTAAAAAATTGACGTAGAATTTTTTTTTTAAACTAATGTATTTTTCTCTTCTCAACTCGAATATACTATTCTGAATATATATATAATACTAATATACCCTGAGAATTCCGATTATGAACCGGAAGAAAAAAGGACGAAATTAATTTAATTAGAAATATAGAATACAACGCAGTCTTGTAATCGAATTTTAGTTAATAGTTTTGTAAATAATTTCTGTACATAAATAAACTGAATTTTTTAAATTTTCAATCGTATATTCGAGTTGAGGAGAGAAAAATACATTAGTTTAAAAAAATATATTCTACGTCAATTTTTAAAAAAAAATTAAATCGTCCAAAAACGAACATTTTTACTAACGATTTTTTTCTACTCGATCGATTCCTCAAAATTCTTGGTGAATCGAATCACCTGAATTTTTTTCCCCGCTGTGCGCCTTCTGGGAAAGACGGGACAGGCAAGTACTTTTTTTTCGGAGATTGAGAATTGTTGCTAAAGTTTGCGACACAGGTCGATAAATTTTATATGACTCTCTTGGGAGTGGCGTTACCCACATGATAAACTACTTTAGAAATCAAAATGTTTATTATAACATGTTGAATTGTTGCAAACGTAAAACCGACATAATTGCAATTTACTGCTAAACTAACAATCTCACGTTATTTTTTCATAGAACTGATTTTGTAGAGGGCAAGCTAATGAACAACTTTGATTCAAAAAAAAATTCAAAATCCCCGTTTACAAGCAAAAAAACTTAAAAAATAACGGTTTTTCTTTGTTTAAACAATTTTCCTGGCTACAAAACACGGGTTCTAGCGGGGACAAATGGAGGGCATATTCGTGGGGGTCTATACTATCTAGGAAAAAATTGGCTAAGCGCTGGTGTCTTAGAATAGGTCTCATGTTTATTCCGACTGGACTAATCACTCCAATAATCGGTTCTATCGTCTTCACTAAATAAATCCAAACGTCTTCAGTTTTCTTTTTATCCAAAGTTTATTAATTACAGAACAATTAGTTACAGACTTAAATTTAAAAGGAGGAACTTTTAGGGTTATTTCATGTCCGTCTGTCTGTCCGTCCGAGGTTTTGCTTAAGAATTGTTAGCACTAAAGAGCTGAAATTTTGTGAAAGTATATGTATCAATCACGTCGACAAAGTGGTAGTTTTTTTATATATGTCGGAGGATGTGATGAATAGAGTTGATTGTTGAACATTGTTACACTTTAAATAATTTTATAAAATCTTAATTTAATTTGATTTCAATTAATTACAATTTTTGTATTGTTCAGTAACTTTGCAATTGAATAAAAGTCGCTAATAAATCATTTTATGTCGCGTCCAATCAAAGCAGAGCACTTGCCTCGAGTGGGGTCGAGGCGCCATCTTGATTTTCACAAGTGGGAGGTAGTTTTTGCGCGTATTTAAAGGCGAGGAACTGATCGTAGCGGTTCATTACTAGAAAGGTGATACGGTAGTTCAGTGAAGTCAGATTGGTACCTTGAACCCGCTGCTCGGTTGTTACGTTATTTAAGTGTCCTTAGTGTAAAGTGTGTGTGTGAAACATTTTTATTTTGTTTTTGTTAAAAGAACGTAATTAAAATTATACGAACAGTGATTGAGTGATTGTTTGGTTTTGTGCCTGTATCAAGCCCCAATGACGCCCACTAAGCCCTTGAACGCTAATGACAGAGCGAATAGTCGCTCTACGACATATATATATTTTTAGGGTAGCCCCCCGACGTAGTAACGTGGGGATGATTATTTTCATCGTCTACCCCATCGTGTGGGGTAAACGATAATTCCTAAGTCATATTAAATGGGTCCTTTAACATGACTTATTAATTGGTAACTTTATTTTTAGATTCAGAGATCAGTTTGCGAAATATTAAATTTTAAGGTTCCAATTTTTATTCGAGTAGCTAAACTATTGGATTCAAAAATCAAAAATCACTAACCCTCATCTCTTGGAAAAAAGGCGAAAAGACATAATCGTCAAGTCGACTGTCACTAAAACTGCATTTGCTAGTAAGCAATTAAACTCGCGTTCGGCCATCTTATATAATAAACTAAATAAAGAAATAAACAAAAATTACTACAGTCCCGCACGGGTAGCCACAGCGGACGCGCGTGTTACTCTGCTTGTGCTGGGTGTCGTGCCGCGTGCCTATTTTATACGCGTAAAATAAATATTGACGTAATAATATAACGTAATTAGGGCAACTCCTGGTAACAGGAGACCCTAAAAAATGTATTCAACCTCAACGTCTCAATCTACCCCACTGTCTCAATCGAATCTAAAATCCCAAATAAAACCGACTGCTTCAAGTTATGCAAATGTAACGTCATCGACTTGTTTTCCCAAGAAAGACCAAGCCATCGTACTGGACTCGATCGACGGAATAACACTCAGGGAGTACCTCATTGCCTTAACATCTGTTTTACCTGCGACGGCGATCCGATTTATATCACGTATTTCGAATGCACGTATTTGTATTTATCTAGACACTAAAAAATCTGCAGATAATTTACTAGAAGAAAATAAGAAAATTAAGATCAAAGAACATACCTTGGAAATAAAACCATTAATAACTAGAAATAAAAGAATTGTTTTATCTAATGTTTGCCCAGTTATACCTAATTATATTATTGAACAGAAATTTCAAGAGTTAAATATTCAAATAATGTCCCCTATAACATTCATGAAAATAGGGGTGACTGATCCGGGATTTTCCCACATATTGAGTTTTAGAAGATAATTATATATACGTCCAGAAGATGAAACACGGCTCCCAGAATCATTCCAGTTAAATTTTGAAGATACGAACTATTGGATTTATGTTACCACTGACGCTTTGAAATGTTTTACATGTAATAATGTGGGTCATTTATCAAAAAATTGTTCGCAAAATATTAATAATTCTCAACCCTATTCTCAAGAATCTGATAGACAAACGGCCCAAGAAATCAATAACGTCTTTGAAAGAAATGATGATCGCTTACCAGAATCAGTTTTTACTGCATCTTCTGCAGTATCCCAAAAAGAAGATTTTCCTCTACCACGGATAAATACGAAGGGAAAAAAACGGTTCCATTCTCCTACGAGCAGTGAAATGTCAAAAGTTGAAATTATAAAACCACAAAAAATAGTTGATACAATGAATAATGAAACCAGCAGTAATATTTCACAAGATGATGAAAAAACCAACACTAAGATAAAGAAAAAAATAAAGAAGACAGACACTAGGACAGAGGAAGAAATTTGGAAAAATATAGAAGAAAGCATGACAGAATTAAGTAATGAGACAACATTTCCTATTAGCTTAGACCAATTTATTAGTTTATTAGATAACACACGGGGAAAAAAATATAAAAGAAGTAGTATATTCATATACGGACAATGTAAGAGACCTCATTAAAATGTGTAATATATTACATAGTAAAATGAACAAAAGCTTAAAAAATAGATGTTCACGCTTATCTAGAAAATTACACGAAATGTTAAACCCTGATTCGATCATTTCATCAGATAATGATAAATAAGTGTTCCTTTTTGTTAAAGTTATTATATAAAAAAATCATAATTGTTATTTAATATTATATACACATGGATATATTGCAATGGAATGTAAATGGTTACTTTAAGAGACTAGAAAATATAAAACTTCTAACAAACAGATTATGTCCCACTTGCATCTGTTTACAGGAAACTAATTTTGCGTCTAACTATTGTGCTAATATGGTAGGTTATGAACAATTTTATAAAAATATATTACATAGTAATAGAGCTAGTGGTGGAGTAGCTACATTTATTAAATCACATACAATACCCGAACAAATACAAGTAAATACTAATCTGGAAGCAGTAGTGATTAAAATAAAATATCCCTTAGCCATTACCATTTGCAATATTTACCTTCCTAATAGTAATTCACTCAATATAAATGAACTAAAAAATTTAATCAATCAACTTCCAACACCGTTTATCATTTTAGGTCACTTTAACAGCCACCATTTTTATTGGGGTTCAGAAAAATGTGATACTTGGGGTAATATCATAGCTGAATGGCTCGATGAAAATAATAATGTTATGCTATTGAACAATGGCCAACCCACACATTTTGATAGCAATACCGGGCGTACAAGCATTATAGATCTAACTTTGGCTTCACCAAATATAACAGCATATTTTGAATGGAATGTTTTCCCCATATCAATAGTATCAAACTTTTCAAATGATTTACCAAAAAATATAACATTACCACAAAAATGGAAATTTGATAAAGCTAACTGGTTAATGTTTAAAGAAGAATTCGAACTTTATTTTTCCAACTTAATACCAATTAATACCCTGTCTGATTACCCGATTGATGTAATTGTAAGTAAATTCACGGAAGTTATACTTAACGCAGCTAACAAAGCGATTCCCAAAACAACCGGTATATTAAGAAAAAATATTTTGCCTTGGTGAAATGACGAATGTAAAATGGCCATGAAAGAAACTAAAAAAGCATTAAAATTATTTAGAAAACATGCAAGAAATGATCCAAATTCGGTTTACAAAATAGAATATAAGAATAAGGGAGCATTATTTAGAAGACTTCTTAAGGAAAGTAGAAAACAATATTGGCAAAATTGGGTATCTTGTATTACTAATCAAACTCAAACCGGAGATATGTGGAAAAAGATCCAAAAACTTAATCACCGAACAACGAAATTCAACAATATTGTACTAGAAAAGTTAGATGGAACATATACGTCAGACGCTACTGAAATCGCCAACCTTCTAGCAGACACCTTTGCAAACAATTCTAACACAAAAAATTATGATCAACAATTCATAGATTATAAAACAAATCAGGAAACAAATTCTAATTTCGATCTTAATGATAATTCTAATACAATTAACAAAGAAATTTACATGCATGAATTGCTACTGGTTCTTTCTGGATTAGGCAATTCAAGTCCAGGTCCAGACAATATATCAAATATCATTATTAAACACTTGCCGATTAGCGGACTTGAATATTTACTTCAATTGTTTAATTATATATGGGAAAATCAGGTTTATCCAAATTGTTGGAGGGAAGCTTTAGTGGTCGCAATATTAAAACCAGGAAAAATATCAAGTCTAAAAATAAGTTATAGGCCCATATCTCTAACATGCAATTTATGCAAAATTTTCGAAAAAATAATTACTAAAAGAATTAGATGGAATTTAGAGTCGAATAAGTATCTATCACCGTTTCAATATGGTTTTCGGCAATTTAGATCAACAACAGACCATTTAATTAATATCGAAAGTGAAATACTTGATGGGTTTGCTAACAATCTGTATACTATAATCGTAGCATTAGACATAGAAAAAGCCTACGAAATGGTTTGGAAACATAGGGTTTTGAATTTACTCCATGACATTAACATTAAAGGAAATTTACTTGCATTTGTCAAACATTTTCTTTCAGATAGATATATAAAAGTAAGAATTAATGATATATTATGTAACCGCACTCCTATAGAAAACGGTCTACCTCAAGGCTCCGTACTTAGTGTAATCCTGTTTTTACTAGCTATAAACGATGATTTATCATATATCCCAAAACCTGTAAAGGGAATTCTTTTCGCTGATGACCTTACAATTATATGTAGCGGTAGAACAATTAAGCCTACATTAAAACTAATACAAAATACACTTAACGATCTAAACAAATGTATCTGGCTTCAAATTTTCTAAAACTAAAAGTGAATTCATGATATTAACAAAAAAGAAAAAGAAAATAAATAACATCACATTAACTTTAAATGACCATAGAATAAAAGAGGTTAATAAATTCAAAATCTTAGGAGTCATATTTGACAGTAAATTGACTTGGAATGCACACATAAATCAACTCAAATCAGAATGTTACAAAAGATTAAATATAATTAAAGTTTTATCATCAACAACATGGGGATCTGACAGAAAATGTTTGATAAACACCTATCGGGCACTAATAAGACAAAAACTTGATTATGGTTCAGTTATCTACGATTCAGCAAAAAAGCGCACATTAAATGCCTTGGAAAGTATTCAAAACACCGCTCTCAGACTTTGCATTGGAGCCTTCAAAACTAGTCCTATAAAAAGTATTTTAGCTGAAGCTGGAGAGATGCCATTAGATATACGTAGAAAACAACTTTCAATTGTATACGCCTTAAATACATTATCTTACCCCGAGAAACCAACATATAATTATTACAAAAAAACTACAGCGGTAGATACAGAATATGAACTTCAACCAAAACTATCGCAACCCTTACGTATCAGAGCTAATAAATATTTAAAAGAAATACGGTTCAATTTCCCACCAATTTTCACAAAGGGAATATCACCCTGGGGTCCGTGGGAAAAACAGGAATTACCTATTAACTTAGAACTATCAAAAAATCTCAAGTATGATACGCCTGAATATATATATAAAACATTATTCAACGAGATAGACAGTAGGTATAAGAATTGCAAGATTTTTTACACAGATGGATCAGTTATGAATGGAAAATCTGGGATTTCAATAGTATCTGATGATAGGACCTATCGGTATAGATTATGGAATTTTCTCTCTATCTTTAGTTGTGAAGCGACAGCAATACTAAAGTCACTAGAAATTATTCAAAATTTAACAAACTCTAAGGAATACGTCATTTACACAGACTCAAAATCATGTTTAACAGCTTTACAAAATTCTAATAACACAAACCCTCTTATTATGAAAATTAGACAAAACATGGCTAACCTTCTGAATAATAAGTATAAAATTAAAATCATATGGATTCCCAGTCATCAAAGTATTGCTGGTAATGACAAAGCAGACGCAGAAGCTAAAAGTGCAACCAATGAGAATAATATTTGTAATACAGTAAAAGTTACACCTGCCGAATTACAAAAACATATAAAATACAAAATAAAAAAATTTTGGGATCATTTGTGGAGTACTGAAAATACAACAAAATTATTCAATGTCAGACATTCTATTTTTGAGAAATCACCTAAAATGTTTAATTGTAGAAAAGATGAAGTAGTAGTTACCAGATTACGTATTGGGCACACAAACATAACTCACATCCATTTGATAACTAAAGCTCCCAGAAACAAATGCAAGTGCGGGTTGGATTTAACAGTTAACCATCTTTTGATAGAATGCTCTGCATATGACAATGAAAAACTATTATGTAATGTAAGTACCTAATACTTTGGAAAATTGTTTAAACCAAGATGGATACACCCGAACGCTGAAATTCCTAAAAATGATAAACATGTATAACTTAGTTTAAGATTAATTCACATATTAAAATGTGGTCGCTAATGACCTAGATGTTAAAAAGCGACCTAAAATAAATAAATAAAAAAAAAATACCACGATTGTAAGAGCCTTTTAATTAAATGGATTCAGCCTAAAACTTATGAAGAAACTGAATCTTTATTGTATCGTTTTTCATACATGACATAAAACAATGCATAAAATTACACACACACAGACACACATTCCCACACAAAGACAATCACACACGCACACATGGCACACAACATCTGCATAACCTTTCTTGATTACAAATACTTATGCTTAGCTTTAAGTCCTACTAAGAGGACCTAATGATCCTAAGTTTATTGTTTTGTTTTATTTGTATTTGTTTTTTGCATGTTCATTTGGCATGACTGTAACCATACTGCATTTTGTAAATTATATTATTAGTTAAAAAACAGCGGAGCCTCCAAACACCGGCAATGTTTGCTTAAACGGAGACTCCAATCGATCATTTTGTTAAGAAGGCTGTTGTAAAGGAAAATAATTTAATAAATTATAAAATATAGATAAATATTCTGATATTAGTCGTTAGAACCCACCAACCCACACAGGGCCCGCGTGGTGGGGTCATGGCCCAATCTCCCTAATCCATCCATAGGGAAGGCCTGTGCCCCAGCAGTGGCGACATTAATAGGCTGATGATGATGATTCTGATATTAATAAATAATATTCTGAATAAAGTAAATTAACTCCTGAAATATATGTAGTAAATACAGAGGAAGCTGGTCCAACTTAAGGAAAACGGAAATACCGTATCCCTGTATTGGATCAGGGCCCACGTCGGTGTGGTCGGGAACCAGAGAGCGGATGAGCTAGCGAAGGGAGCGGCTCTCGGGTTGAAGTGTAAGTCGCACTATAACAGCTGCCCCATCTCTTTTGTCAAGCGACATTTACGCGCTGAGACAAAGGTAGAATAGGGCAGACGTTATAGGGGCGAAAACACGGCGGCTACAACAAAGGCCTTTGGAATGGTAAGAAAGATTGAAATTGACAGGATTGCTGCTCAGATATTCACGGGGCATGGAGGTTTTTCCGCCTACCTCCATAGATTTAAGAAGAAGGACAACCCTAGATGCGTTTGCGACCCAGGTGCAGAGGACATCTTCCATGTCCTCATAAAGTGCCCTCTGTACGGAACACACAGACACACACTTTAGATACGCATAGATACACAAATCAGTAGGGACAAATTAAGAGAAATTATCAAGAACGAGAAAAAAAAGGAAACTATTCCTAGATTTTAGCCGTGAAATAGTACAGAAAGTAATAAAAAGAAATAAGGATTAGTTAAGGAAGCTTCTCAATTGTAAATAAAAAGTGGAATTGAAATAGGGTAAATCTATTAATGTTAAATGTAGTATAAAATAAGTATAATAAAAATAAGAAATATATAAAGAAGCAAAAATGTAAAAGTCATAGGATATAAGTAAACAGGGGGTAGCCGCATTACTAAAAAAAATGTGGTAACGACAGGCAACTACGGAACCATACACTTTGCGTGGCACGACACGCACTTAGCCGCCCTTTTATTATAATTTAGTAATAACGTCATTTCTTTTCAGTGCCATATTTTGATTCCTCTTGGCTTTCTTTCCCAGTCTTGGTTCGTATTACAGATGGATGGATGGATGGAAGGGATGTCGCTATGTGCGTTAAATAGCGACATCCATTTCTAACTATGCTCAAGACAAGATCAATCACTGAGAATCTTTCTATTAGAATTGATTAACCTCCAAGCAGTTTTAATTTTATCTTTTGCATTGATTTTGTAACAAACTTTTTATAATGTTTTGCAGTAACGTCTTACAAGTTCATTGTTTTTTTTTATCGTTATTAAAGAGACTTTCTATCATAAAGTGTATCCCTACTTCTTCTAATACCTGTATTAGCCCAGTCACTAAAAACAATTTCGGCCTTTTAGAGTACTTCTTTTTTGTGAAAATTAAGTTAAACTCGTTTATTATAGTAACATAATATCATGAGCACTATTTGCATTTTAGGTAAGAATGGGTAAGTCTATGAAATAAAGTAAATAAACTGTGATTAATACTTACAGGGATCATTAATATATATCAAAATAAAGTTCTCTATTAGAGCGGAGCCTGTTTCCACCACGGCTTCAACAATGCGTTTCGACGCTGCCTGCACACCCACTATATCATCAGTCATTGATTTCGTGTTGTCGATCACCAGTGTGAAACTGACCTTATTATCATTACTTTTTACACAAACCAAAATAATTAAAATACAAAAAATAATTGACTTGTAAAACAAGCTGCCGCTGAAACTATTAGATGCCATTTCGAAACGGCAGCTACCGATTCACTTATGTCACTGACCAATTGTGATCGTTAATGCAAAGTTATCATTAATACCTACGTTGAATTTTATTCTGTGTTACATGCACAAACAGCATTTAGGCTTAACTGGTGTAATCTGACCGGAAAGGTCACAACAGTACAATTTAAGTCTGACATTGTTAAGATATGTAGCGTTTGAACCAAGAGTAATGTTTTTTTTATTATTATTTATTGAAGGGTAAGCTCTTGATCTTCTATCGGGCCCGAAAGCGGAGATGGGATCTACGGTATAGCGAGCTTACACAGAAGTAGCCTATTCCCTCTGGATTCGGAGAGTCGGCACATATGTACTCGGAAATACAGACGCAGGCAGGTAAGTCCACTCCTTTGCTATACGCATTAAAAAAGTCTTTGAGAAGCGTTTCTTGTGAAGAGGAGAAAGAACAACAAAGAAAGGACAAGGACAAAGTACGTCTGGATGTCCGATGGTCGAAAGCGAAAGGCGGAATAAGTTCTTGTAACTCCTGGCGACGTTACGGCGGTGTGAAACTTAGCATCCACCAATATATTGTCGCCTATAATTCTCATGGCTCTACATTCTGCAATACTCCATGCATAACCGGACCTGAGCTTTGTATATGGTTAAACGCTGTCCAGACGTGAAGTATTGCTTCACCCTATTTAGGACGTCCAGCTTTCCAGCTGCAGTTTGCGCCTTGGATTCGATGGTGGCACCGAAATTGAGGTCATTAGACAATTTCATTTGCCTTCGGGTTTGGCAGATAACATACATACTATTTTATTTAATTTTTTATTTGATTTAGTAACCTAAATGTCACATGTGTCCTGTGATAAGCAGGTTAAGTAGTGATTGCAGTTTAGATAAAATCTCGGTTTTTACACACACGAATGTTTATACATGGATTACTTGTTGTGATAGATTAAAAATTAAATTTTGAAATAAAAGGAACGGTTTGACTGTCGCGAGAGAGAAAAGCGAGAGTGAGGTTTAGTGGTGCGCTCTTTATACATAGCAAATAATGTGATTACTGGAAATTAAACTAATTGAAACTAGAAAGTAACTCTTTTTTTTATTACCACATGGTGGCAGCATGGGCACAGAAGAAGAATCGGATTTAACATTTGTGTGTTTGATTTTAATTTTTTTTGTTGGATTAGACAATGGGGCAACAAGTATTTAATATTTGTTCGCCATTCCGGGCAAAGTCTTCAGGCCCATTCGACTTTCAACTACAACAATTTAGACGCTTTATGTATAAACGGCTATTATCAACCAATTCAATCAATTAATGGTAACCTTCGGTCTGAATTGCGCGCCAGAATATTTTTCAATGAAGTTCTCAGAACTCTATCATGACCTGGATGGTATGATTCTACATGTTTGATGATATTTTGGTTCATGCAGAAAGAAACCATGACCAAATAATATTAAAGCAAGTATGGGACAAGCAGTATGAAGAAGGTATTACAATAAATCAGAAAAAATGCATTTAGTGTCAAATCTATAAAATATTTACGTCATATTATTAATGAATATAGAATCCGTCCAGATCATGAAAGAATTCAAGCAATAGCTAATTTTGAAATTCCAAAAAATCAAAAACAAGTGATGCAGTTCTTAGGAATGGTAAATTTTGAAAGTACAATCATTAAAGACGAAACTGAAGTTTTACAGCCTCTTAACTGATTTTTAAAATATAATACAGAATTTATTTTGAACACAGAACAACGAGCAATTTTTGAAAAAAAAAAACAAAAAAATGTCGCTATCATGTCCTGTACTGGCACATTATGATCCGGGAAAGAAAATTTTGTTAGCAGCAGATAGCAGTTCTTATGGGTTGGGTGCTACTTTAATACAGAAATTGGATAAGAATAATAGACAAATAATTGCTTCTGGAAGTAGAACCCTTTCATCAACAGAAAAAAGATATTCACAAATTAAGAAAGAATGCTTAGACTTACTCTGATGGACGAAATAAAGATTATGTTTATGGTGTTAAAGTATATTTAGAAACAGAAAGATCATAAACCTTTAATACAAAATTTAAAAAAAATATAGATGTCATTCATAATGAGACTAATCTTCCTTTTGTATCATTAGAATACAATTAGGATATTAAGGTCAATTTTGATGTACGTTTTTTAATGCTATTCTAAAAATATTCCTTTGTTTAATACAATTTTAAAAACTAAAAAAAAAATACAGGTAATGTCTGTCATATGCAATTTATGAAAACAATATACTAAGGAAAGTTAGCCTACGATATCTAAACTTGCAGATAATTTAAAAGAATTTCATCAGTACACGTTTGATTTTTCAATTGCTGAAGATTTTCTGTCGCTTGCTTGTTGTCTGACGCTTGATCATTCCAAAAACAATGCAGATGTTATATAAAATTTATCAGCGACACTTAGGAATCAACAAGTGTGAAGTCATGCTAAACAAACTGTCTGGTGGTTAGGTACCAATAGAAAAAAAATGATTGAAACTGTCCTCAATACACAGAAGAAAGACATAATAGAAAAAATCTTCAAAGGCTCTGGCAGAAGATAGGAACGGATTTATTTCATGTTAATGGCCAGTGCCTTATAGGTGCTTTAATATTAACGTTTGCATAATATAGATACTTTTTATAACACAGTTATTGACTATGCTTGTACTAAAGGCTTGCAATTTCATTATATTCCGGCTTATAGCCCCTATCAATGCGACCTATGGGAGGCATGTGTAAAAGCATTCAAATTTCATTTTAAGAGAGTCGTGGGTCAAAAGTTACTTACCTTTAAGCAATTACTCACGTTGACAACTGAAATAAAAGCAATTCTTAATTCACATCCTATATCAAATGACGCAGCAGATTTTAATTTTTTAACACCAGGCCATTTTATGTATAATTGGTGATCATTCAATATCTCTTCCACAAGAAATTACAACAAATCTACCAAATAATTGTTTACGCATTTGGAGATCGATTGAACAAATTTGACATCATTTTTTGAAGGAGTGGTCAAGAGATTAGCTCCTCTCCTTAAATTAGAGATCAACATGGCAAAAATATCAATTTGGGAATATACAATTGTTGGTATTATTGAAAGATGACATAGTACAACCACAATTTTAGCCTTTAGGTCGAATAGTCAATATATTTTCAGGGAAGGATTCTAAGATTAGCGTAGTGAACGTAGTCACCGCTGATAAAAAGAAACATTTAAAAGCTATTGCCAAAATAGTGTTATTACCTATTGATGTCTAGTTGTATTTTTATTTAATTTCTTTTAGCTTATTAATGGTTATTAATTTTGAATGGTAAAACACATATACTTATATGTTAATATCATGCGCGAGCGCAATTTATGTATAGGGTATAAAAACTTTTTAGCTTATAATTTACTTTAGAGTTGATATGTCAAATAACAATTATTTTCCTTTAATATTATTACAAGAGCTACATGTTTTATTATTTTTTTATAATAATATTATTACAAGTCCTAAAGCAGTATTCACGCGGGCATTTACCATACCATCAGAATGGCAATAAACGCATTTTTCTTTTTCTTAGCAGACTATTTACATGGGTAACGTCGTGCAAAAAAATGCGATCAGCAGCGCCCATAAGGCAGAATATGATAAATCCTGAAACGGAACAAGATATATATTTCAATCAGATGTATGAACAGCAGGAATATTATGATGAGGAGGAGTATAGCGAACAGCCATACGACCCCAAGAGTACTTATTACGAACCCATAGTAGAGGAATTAGATAACGAAGAAATAAGTGACGAAAATTTTCAAATAAAGGCCTCTACAGAAACGAAAGTGAAATAATAAATTTAAACTTTGACGGAATATTTAAACTACTACTACTACTATTAATTTATGATAGACACAGGAAGTAGTAGATCTTTTATTAGACCTGAAAAAGTAAAACAATATTTTCAAAATAAAGTCTATGAAGAACCATTTGAGGTTATAAGCACTCACGCGCGTAGCCAACGTAATGAGGTTGTTTATATACCAATGTTAAAATCATTTAAAACAACGGGAATGCATAAATTCTATATATATAGCGTAGATGACAGATTTGATGGATTGATAGGTAGCGATCTATTACAACAATTAGGAGCTACTGTAGACATGAACTCTCTAAAATTAAAAACTAACAATACGGAAATACCAATAGTATATAATCCCCCATACAAAATTCACGTAGGACCGAGAACGGAAACACGCGTAAAAATACCTGTAGAAATAAAAAACGGTGAAGCTATATTAGACTATAAAGATTTCGGTAGCGGTGTTAGAATGCCAAGTGCGGTAGTAAAATGTAATAATGGACTAGCAGAAACAAAAGTAACGAAATATCACCAAGGAAAAACGTGTCATCGAGGAATTAGGGAAACTTTAATTCATATAAAAAGAACATATTTTTGGAATAACATGGAAGAAATGATATCTAGTATTATAAATTCATGCAAAACATGTAAAAGAATGAAATACGATAGGCAACCATTTAAACTAGAACTTCAGTTAACCCAAACGCAGTCAAAACCTTTTGAAGAATTATTTATAGATTTATTCACAATAGAAAACACCTATTTTCTAACGATAGTAGATGCATTCAGTAAATTAGGACAAGCAATGGAAATCCCAAACCGCTCTACTCCAGAAGTGGTAAGAGCATTGATAAAGTATTTTTCATTTTACGGAACCTCGGACAAAATAAGTTCAGACCCGGGATCAGAATTTAATAATGCCCTCTTAAAAGAAATGTTAGGATTTCATAAAATTAACTTACACATAGGAACCCCACACAACCCTAACTCAATGGGAATTGTGGAACGTTTCCATTCAACTATACTAGAGATTTATAGAATAGCTAAATACGAAAGAAAAATAACAGATGTAGCATCAGTAATGACTTACGCCATTATGGCATATAATCAAACAATTCATTCTACAACAGGTTTAACTCCATTTGAAGTAACTTTAGGACACACAAATTGTAATAATATATTTAACGTAGAATTCAATAAACAACACACTCAGCAATTAGTTAGGGAACACGTAAAACGAACATAATACTTATACGATTACATAAAGAACAAAATAATTAAATAAAACTAGTTTTTACGGGTTAATAATAATAATAATAATAATAATTTGCTTAGCATCTCAATTCCAACGTGCTTTATCATCTCGGTCGCTTCCGGAATTTATGACAACAGGCATAACCCATCTGCTCTATAAATCTGGAAGTACTACGGAACCAAAAAATTATAGACCAATCACCTGTCTACCAACAATTTATAAAATTCTTACTTCTATTTTGAGATCTAAGATTAGTAAACATATTGATCAAAATTCTATCATGTTCACCTCTCAAAATGGATGTAGGAATGGGGCCCGTGGTACTAAGGAGCTACTCCTCATTGACATGGCTATTAATCAACAGGTCCGCCGTAACCGAAAGACTCTGTCGACTTCCTGGATAGATTACAAGAAAGCGTATGATTCCGTACCGCATTCATGGCTCATGAGGGTGCTGGAGCTGTATAAAATAAATGCAACTCTACGCACTTTCTTGATGTCATGTATGCGACAGTGGAGAACGGTCCTATTCTATCCAGAATCTCGACGGACTCTGGGTAACGGCGATCCTATAAAAATAGAGCGAGGCATCTTCCAGGGCGACGGTCTGAGTCCATTGTGGTTTTGCCTGGCCTTGAACCCTCTGAGTACACTACTCGAGAGTTCAGGTTTAGGCTATCGTTTACGGAGAAATGGTCAAGTAATATCACACCTGCTTTACATGGATGACTTGAAACTTTTTGCCCACAGCAGTTCTCATTTGACAGCCTTACTGAAGGTTACTGAAGATTTCAGTAATGCTATCAGAATGGAATTTGGTGTGGACAAATGTGCAATCATGCATGTAAAGCGTGGTCAGGTAGTGGAATCCGCGGGTATACAACTCTCGGATTCAGTTCACCTTAGATCTCTCTCCGTAAACGAAACCTATAAATATTTAGGTATGTCACAGGGATTAGGCATCAACGATGCTGACGTGAGCGTTTCTTGGGGCGCCTGTCAAAAGTTCTTAATAGTCTTTTGTCGGGCGGAAACAAGGTTCGTGCATATAATGGCTGGGTAATGCCGCTATTGATGTATTCCTTTGGCATACTTAAATGGACTCAAACTGAACTTGATGGCTTGGACAGAACAGTTCGTACATTGTTAACAGCACACCGTATGCATCACCCACGCTCCTCGACTATGAGATTGTATATCCCGCGGAAGTGTGGTGGTCGTGGCTTCCTAAATGCCAAGATATTACATAACCGCGAGATAAACAATCTTAGGGAGTATTTTCTTAACGTCGATATGGGGATTTATAGAGATGTAGTTGCTGTTGACAATGGACTTACTCCTCTATTTTTAGCAAAAGAAAACTCGCGCAGACCTGTAGTACTTAGTACTTTGGATCGCAGCATTGTATGGCAAAGCAAGGAGTTGCATGGCAGATTCTACCGGGCTCTCCATGGGCCTGACGTAGATTTATCAGCATCAGTATCCTGGCTACGTTACGGTGACCTTTTTGGTGAAACCGAAGGTTTTATCTGTGCAATTATGGATGAGGTTGTGATGACGAAGAACTACCGGAGGTTTATACTGAAGGATGGCACATTGGATGTTTGCCGTGCGTGCCATCGCCCAGGTGAATCCCTTAGGCATATAATCTCCGGTTGTTCTCGTCTCGCAAATGGCGAATATTTGCACAGACATAACCAAGTGGCCAGGATAATACACCAACAACTTGCTTTGAAATACAATCTTTTAGCATCCGAGGTTCCTTACTACAGGTATGGTCCAGAACAGGTTCTTGAAAATAGCCATGCCACATTATATTGGGATCGATCTATCATTACAGACAGGACTATTGTGGCTAATAAGCCCGATATTGTATTGATAGATCGACACGAACGCCGTGCAGTAGTTGTTGATGTCGCTGTCCCCCATGACGACAACCTTGTAAAATAATAAAAATTATAACTATAATTGCTATTTCTTCTTTCAAATGTTTAATACTTGTAAAAGTATTCATTTGACATTGTGGGTTTACCTATAATGCGAAGAGATGGCGCTGCCCTGCAGCTTAAGAATAGCTAGAAAGAATTTCGACGCGGTCCGTGAGGGCCGCGGTAGCATAATTGGTCAGTGCATTCGCCCGGATTGCGAAGGGTGCGGGTTCAAGTCCCGTCTGCTGCCTGGTCCGCGTGGAATTTTTTCTAGTTATATTTTCTTTAGATTTAAACATCAAGCAGTTACATGCTTTAAAAATAATAAAAATTATAACCTTGTAAAAGCTGAAAAAGACAAAGAAAACAAATATCTTGATTTAGCTCGCGAGATTGTTGACATGTGGGACATCGATTCAGCAATTGTTGTACCGATAATCATATCTGCCCATGGTTTGATAGCCAAGAGCCTCGATAAACACCTTAAGAGGCTCGCGTTAGGTGGTTGGGTCAAGAGTCAGATGCAGAAGGCAGTACTTCTGGACACGGCCCGTATTGTGAGGAGGTTCCTGTCTCTGGATCCTTAACCACCGGTAGCAGGGACCCTGATCTTGCTGCCGATGGGGAACTACATTTTTGTATTTTTAAATGTTATTTTTTTTTAATGTTATACGCTGTAAAAAACTAACATTTAGAAATATGATTTTGTATGTATATTTAATGAAATAAAGGAATAATAATAATAATAACATTTATTTCAGATTATTCATCCATAATGGTTAGTAACAATTATTCTTACAAATCTAGTGTCAGTAAATTGAATTCATAAAATAAAATTAGATTAAAAAATGGTTGCCTGTAAAGTCGGTTTTACGGGCGAAGATTTTACGTGACAACGTCTTTTTCTCGGTAGAATATTTATTGATATGAATATAATTAAATTGCACAATAGGAACAAGGAATTGAATGAAAATAAGAATTGCACAAATTTTAACTATAGAAATATATTTTGTTTACTAAAACATTGTACATGTAAACTTAAACTTAACACGAGAGACTCATCGTAACGTTACCGAGCGTTACACTTTTTCATAAGTGACTCCCAGCCGCAACCTAATTTAAGACGTTGTCACGTCAAAAACAAAAACAAACATATTAATAATAAGACTAACAACTAAGGAGTCACCGCCGCTGTATGCAGATGGATCCAGCGCATAAGCAGCGGTGAATCCCAGCGTTCGGACAGCGCGCGCACGATACTTTATTTATTTATTGACGTTTCGTAGCCTTTACAGGCTACGTCGTCAGAATAAAACTTTTATTTAATTTGTCGAGCTACCTTCGAAAGACTTTTATTGAGCGTTTGGTTATTTCATTGTTCGATTTTTAAGTTTTATTGTCTATGTATGAATTTATTATTTAATTTACTTAATAAAGTATTTTATTTAAAATTCTTGTTTGTAATTTTGAGTTTATTTATTTGACCCTAACTACCGTAAACTACCACCGGTTCCAAAATTGGAAGACCTTCCTGAGAAGAACCGGCGAAACAAACTTAAGAGAGGCTTTCTATCTCCTTCTTATGTTAAATTATGCAAACAAAAAGAACTAATAGTATCTGATGGTCTTGCAGTGTGTGCTCGGGGTTGGGATTTATCTCCTGTATAATAGGTTCCCAAGCTGGTGGTATATACCAACCATCTTCCCTATTGCAATTTGGATATTTTTTAATCTCAATAGCCTCGCGCATCATTTGAGGAACGAACCGCCGCTCAGCTGCAAGGATCTGTGGTCTATCAAATCTAATGTAGTGGTTTGATCCCCCTAATGCATGTTCACACACTGCAGATTTATTTTCACGCCTATGTTTCATATCTGCGATATGTTCTTTTACCCGAGTCCCTATACTCCTCTTTGTTTGCCCGATGTAGGAGAGCCCACAGTCGCATTCAAGTTTGTAGACACCAGCAACTTGAAAGGGTATATTGCACTTGACCGGTCGTAGAAACTGGTTGATCTTCTTTGGCGGCTTGAAGTATGTATTGATTGAAGCACGCTTCAGAATCCTCCCAATCTTGTCAGTGACTCCTTTCATGTAAGGTAGTATAGCAAGTTGTCGGTCGACTGTGCTAGGTTTGGCGCGACTGTGACGGCGACGTGGTACATTCAGGTTATTATCCTTCAGTAGGTACTTGCTCGACATGCTGAAGTTCAGCTGCCAGGTGTTGTTCGTCACAGACACCCCGTGCTCTCTGAAACAAAGAGTTTCCTACGGCAGTTAATTGTTTCGGGTGATGGTGTGAGTCACCATTGAGGTACCTATCAGTATGAGTCACTTTACGATACACAGTATGGCTTAAACTTTGGTCAGGATTCCTGATTAATAAAATATCTAGAAAAGCTAGTTTACTCATCATCATCATCAGCCTATTAATGTCCCCACTGCTGGGGCACAGGCCTTCCCTATGGATGGAATAGGGAGATTGGGCCATGACCCACCACGCGGGCCCAGTGTGGATTGGTGGGTGCTAACGACTGCAGATGCAGCCGGGACCAACGGCTTAACGTGCCTTCCGAAGCACGGAGGAGCTCGAGGTAGTAATTTTGTGTCACCCATCCAATGACCGACCACTGCGAAAGTTGCTTAAGTTCAACGATCGCAGCCGAACGCGCTAAACACTTGCGCCATCGAGCTCCTCGCTAGTTTACTATCTGCCTCTAACTCCATAGTGAATAGGATGTTGGGGTGTATAGAGTTAAGGTGATTTAAAAAGGCAGAAATTTGATCTGTTGGGAGGATTGTAAAAGTATCATCTACGTACCGCTTATATAGCCTGGGTGTGACAGGTGCTACGCTGAGAGCCCTCTTCTCGAAGTCTTCCATGAAAATATCGGCGACAACAGGTGAGACAGGGGAACCCATTGCAACACCCTCCATTTGTACATAGAAGTCATCCCCCCATAACAGGTAGCCAGATGTAAGGCAATGCTCCAGTAATACTGCATATTCTATAGGCATATTATTTTCAAGTAGCTTCTTCTTAGTGATTTCAATGCAGTCCTGTACTGGTAGGCATGTAAATAAGGACTGAACATCAAAACTGACCATGATTTCATTGTCCATGAGACGTTGATCTCTAATCTCATTGACAAATTGGTATGAATCTTTCACAAAGGGTGTTGTGTTACCTCTCAGTGGTGAAAGTAACTTTGCTACGTGTTTAGCCAAACGGTATGTTGGTGAATCAATCTGGCTTACAATCGGACGTAGCGGAGCATTCGGTTTGTGTATTTTCGGTAACCCATACAGTTTTGGTGGCTTGGGACATGCAGGAATTAGGTAGTTGATGTCAAGATCCTACGTTTCGGAAAGTGATTTGATGAGTTCACTTGTCTTTTTGAGAATCTTGGCGGTCGGATTACTCTTCACAAGTTTATATGTGTTCTCATCCGATAGAAGTTGTAATATCTTGTCGTTGTAATCTGACGTATCCATTACTACCGTGGCGTTTCCTTTATCTGCACGAAGGATAGTAAGTTCTGGCTTAGTTCGCAAGTTCTTAAGTGCAAGGTATTCATCACGAGGAAGGTTTGATTTCGGTGGCTTGCTCCGTCTTAACACTGATGAAATGACTTGACGCAGCGCCTCCATGTCTTCCTTTCTCATGTTGTTTTTCACTAATCAATCCTCTACGTTACAGATAATTTCTTCGTACGGTATCCTGCGTGCGTAAAGGCTACGAAACGTCAATAAATAAATAAAGTTTCGTGCATTAACCCGTAAAAACTAGTTTTATTTAATGAGTGATGTGCGTGAAAACCTAAGAAACAAATATAACAAAATAATTCACAACAAAGAAGTAATACGCGAAAAACGTGGTGGCGAAAAGGAATTCCCAATGGAAATAGGAGACGTAGTTTTCACTAAAGGCGTTAATGTCAGACGACCTAAAGATAAACCGCGATATCAAAAAGCGCAAATGATAGGTGAAATCGAACGTAATATAATTCCTGTAAAAACGTCAACCAGAAAAACAAAAATTCCAATAAAAGATATTAAACGCCCTCCGCAGGTACGTCCTTCTGCTGACTCTCCAGCTGAACCACGGCCTGGCCCTTCACATCGAAAAGATTGAAAAGAATCCAGGGATCCTCCCGATAAAGGGAGGCACAGCCCTTGTTAGCTACGAAAGGTGGATAGTAGTTAAAACTTTAGATTTAAGTTTGATAAGTAAAGATTTAGATTATGATACAAATAGCTATAGGAATTTCTTGAACACTATAATCGATAATTTTAAGATAGGAAATGCTACTGAATTTTACGACATCACAACTCAAGTAAATAAAGTTAAAGCATTAGCCACCGAAAGGTGTAGACAACTAATACCAGTTAGCGGAAATAGGAAAATGAGAGCTCTTATTAACCCAATAGGTTCAATCGTAAAGGCACTCACCGGTAATCTGGATAACGATGATGCAATTAAATATGATAAACTGATAAAAACATTAAAAACTAAGCAAGAAGCAATGTCGAAGAAAATAACATTATTAACTGAAATAGCGAGCACGGTAACAAACAACACTAACGCAACACGTAACAATTTTGTCAAGATTTATTAAGAAATAACTTATTTAAAAAGTAGGAGTAATAACCAATCTAATAGCTTACAATTAGAGTTCAAAGTACTAAATGTATTTAATATATTTTTACATAACTTCCAAAACATATTGATTAAAATTGACGAGATGGAGACAGCAATTGCGTTTAGCAGAGTTAAGGTTTTACATCAGTCAATTGTGAACAATAGGGAACTGTTAGAAGTAATAAAGGAAATAGAAAAGACAGAATCACTTGTATATCCAGCAAAAGCTAAGAATCTTGTAAAGATAGAACAGACCATAGAATTAAAAGCAAATTTTAAAGAAAAACAAATAACGTTTATTCTTAGCATACCTTTGGTGATTAAGGAACCGTACAATTACTACCGAATCCTCCCATTACCTGTCCTCAACAAAAATAATGTCACAACCATAATTTCCCCCAAATACCCTTATATGCTGGTAAAGGATATGAAAACACGATCGCTTTCCCAGCCATGCCAGGAGCTCGACGAGAACTTCTACCTATGCCAGGAGGAAAATCTTCATTATCACACGCGAGACGAATGCGTATCCAGTATCCTCAGATTTGAAGCCCAGATCACCACCTGTGAACCAGTCTCAATAGAAATCAAGAATTTAGTAATTCATCCAATTAACTCTAACAAATGGATGGTATATTCAAACAACATTGTCACGTTAACACAGATATGTAATGGCGAAACATCAAAGAAAAACCTCCGTGGAACGTACATTATCACTATGGATGAGAATGGAAATTGTGAAGCATCTATAAAAACAGTACAACTAAAGAAACACTATACAAAGGGAAGATCGATAGAATACAATAAAACACCCAAGATGGATTTACCTGAAGTATCACACATGAAGAATGAAATTTCTATGAAACCTGTCAATCTGAATGATGTAAATCTGGAAAACTTACAGTTGCTGACTTATGCCTTAAGGAAGCAAGAATATCAAGACGCCAACGTGGAAACAGTGAATGTGAAAAGCATTAGATAAAAAGGTAAATTCGGAGGATTTCGAACTTAGGATACAGAACAATTTAACAAATTTTTAGAAATACAACAAACGCAACAAAAACAGATTAACGACCTATTGAATATTTTACTACTACAACATAAGAATACAGTTCCGACAACGCCGGAGAATACAGGTACGACATCAACAGAGTGTACTTTATCGAACACAAAAATTAATATTATTAAGAAATTTGAATGTGAAAAATTTAAACCCGAATCAACAGATGTAGAAAATTTTGTGGAATATTTCGAAACAAAATGCGACATAATAGAAGGTTGTACTGAAACGCGTAAAGATTTATTATTCACATGCCTATCACCACAAGTATTCCATGAAATAAAAGTTGCACTCACACCCAATTTTCAAAGAGCGACATATGAGGATGTCAAAAATAAATTATTGGATTTATTTCGCACTAGAAGAACAAGATTCAAAGCATTGGATGATTTTTGGAACTCTACCCGAGAAGAAAACGAAAGCATGGAATGGTACGCCAACCGCTTAAAACATCTTAGTAAATATTGTGGGTACGACGGACCGTTGCTGGAAAGGCAGTTACGTGATCGTTTCGCCACGGGCTTAAACCACGCAGAACTTCAAATCGACCTTAAGCAAAAATGGCCAGATCTCCAAAGTATACGAGGGCAAAACGACAGAGGTAACGTTTGCACAAATCTTCGCCATAGCACAGTCTCGAGAACTTGCGGAACACGATGATGTCACACCTACCACGAGTGTTCATAAGGTCAACTACACACCTACCACGAGTGCTCATAAGGCCAACTATACATCTACGAGAGTTCATAAGGACAACTATGAGCAAAAAGGAACTCGCAGTGCAGGCCGGTTGCTGCAGCCCAATCAATGCAAGAGATGCGGTAAACGAGTCAAACACGACATACAACGATGTGCAGCCAGGAACCATACTTGTGAAGCATGCAATCAAGAGGGACACTTTGAGAGCTGTTGCATAAAATCCGGAAGAGCATACGTAAGTTTTAAAAACGTTTTGTACGGCACAATGTCAAACTTAACAAAATTAACGACATTAAGCATCGTCTGGACTCATCGTCATTAGATAGCGACAGCGACTCTGATGAAGAGAGTGGGCCAGCTGTGTACAAAATGCAAAATAGATTACGCAAGAGCAAAAGGGTCAATGTATACATAAATGGGCGACCTTGCACAATGGACTGGGACCCAGGTTCAGTATATTCAATCATAAGTGTTAGTTTCTGGGAAAAAATTGGAGCTCCACAACTGAGTAAGGCACCAACACTCCGTGCTTATGGCAATACTAAGTTGAAACCCAAGGGTCTGACAGATGTGACAGTACAAATTGATAGCGAAAAGAAGCTCTTACCTGTAGTTGTTATGGAAAACGCTACTCCAATGCTTTTTGGCCTAAATTGGAGCGAAAATTTCAACATGAGATTCCCAGACCAAGTATACTCAGTACAATTCAAACTCAAGACATTAAAAGACGTTTTAGCTGTACATCCAACACTCTTCGACGACAAACTGGGGAAAGTTAAAAATTATTTGGTCAACATACACATAAAGCCCGGGGCTGAACCTAAACATTTTCACCCACGCCCCATCAAGTTCTCCATGAAACGCAACATAGAGGTCGAACTAGAACGCCTAGTTAATGATAATATCATTTCAAAGGTAGACCCGAACATTACGCCGATAGAATGGGCAACACCAACCGTCAATGTAGTCAAGCCGAATGGTCAAATCAGAATTTGTGGAGATTTTCGTACCACCATAAACCCAGTATTAATGACACATGCGCACCCTGTACCCTTATTTGACCAACTGCGCCAAAACCTTTCAAATGGTAGTAAGTTTTCAAAAATCGATTTGAAAGACGCATACCTTCAATTTGAAGTGGCTCCGGAGTCCAGGAGGTTTCTCACAATCGCAACGCACAAGGGATATTATCAATATAACAGAATGCCTTTTGGTATCTCAACAGCCCCATCTATATTTCAACACTATTTGGACCAACTCTTGGAGGGAATACCAAACGTAGCAGTCTATTTTGATGACATCGCTTTAACTGGTCGAAATGATAACGAACACCTACAGACCCTTGCATTGGTCTTTGACAAACTGGAACAAGCGGGACTTAAGGTAAATCTCAAAAAGTGCACATTTTTTCAAACAGAAATTGAATACCTAGGCCATACGATAGACAATAACGGAATACATCCCACAAAACGAAAACTCGAGGCAATACTAAAAGCGTCACCGCCAACGAACACCAAAGAACTCAGATCTTTCCTCGGATTCATCAACTTTTACGAGAGATTTATTCCACATTTACACTCTATTTGCGCTAATTTACACACGCTTACAGGCAGCAGACAGCGATGGCGTTGGACTGAAGAAGAACAAAAAGCATTTGATAGGACCAAAGCCGCAATATCAAACGCTCAACCTCTAGTAGCCTTCAGCGACAAGCGGCCATTATACCTTGCTTGTGACGCATCAGAAAAAGGAATCGGGGCTGTGTTATATCACAAAAACAGGGATTTAATACAACCCATCGCATTTGCATCAAGGAAACTAAGGGCGCCAGAAAGGAAGTACTCTGTCATTGATAGAGAAGCGCTAGCAATCTTTTTTAGTATCAAAAAATTTGATCAGTATCTTAGGAACATAAAATTTACGCTAGTCACAGATCACAAACCTCTGATTCACCTACTAGGAACGCAACGAAACCTGCCAAAACTCGTCAATAACCGTCTAGTAAGGTGGGCACTGCTTATCGGGAGCTACCAATATGACATCACGTATACAAGAGGTGGCAATAACTTTCTGGCTGATTTCCTGTCACGCATGCCGAGCTCCGAGGAGCAACCTTCGAAAGCTGAACAGAACGTACATCGTATCGAAGCTCGGCACAACAACGTCAAAATTATTGACCTTGCCTTAACGGAGGATACGATTCGCACGGAAACAAAGAAGGACAATGTATTAAAACAAGTCTTACAGCATATTAAGGATGGGTGGAGAGAACAAACGAATTCCAATGACCTAAAGCCTTTCTTACGAAAACGCTGTGAGCTGTCAGAAGAAAGTCGGATCATCATGTGGCAAGGCCGAATTGTTGTACCAGGGTCCCTACATAGGGAAGTATTAAAAGTTTTACACAAAGGCCATCCAGGAACGTCGGCAATGAAGGCCCTTGCGAGATTTCACGTATGGTGGCCGTCAATCGATGAAGAGATCGAGGCATACGTAAAGCGTTGCCGCAAATGCCAAGAGAACAGACCCAACAACCCGGAACTGCCAGTGTATTCGTGGTCTGTACCGGATAGAGTCTGGGAAAGAATACATCTGGATTTTGCTGGACCGTTTGAGGGTAAATTTTGGCTCGTATTAGCGGACGCTCTGTCAAAGTGGATTGAAGTAAAGCCAATGACGAGAACAACAACAGCACATTTATGTCAAGAATTGGACGATATTTTTACAATTTTCGGACTGCCACAGTTTATTATGTCTGATAATGGACCACAGTTTATTTCGCAACAGTTTCAAAGTTTTTGTAAGGAACGAGGCATCATTCACATGCAATCCTCCCCGTACCATCCTCGTACGAACGGATTAGCCGAGAGATTAGTGCGTACGTTCAAAAGCAGAATGTCGTCGAGCACTAATGAGTCTGATGGTTTAAGGGCTCGGTTAAACAAGTTTTTGCTGTGTTATCGCACGACCCCACATTCAACAACCGGAAAACACCGGCACAGCTGATGTTTGGTCGACAGACTCACACCGTTTTGGATAACATTCGTCCTAGTAGTAAACGAGATCTACAGTATAGGCAAATTAAAGCGAACATTGAAGCCGATGGGAAGAACAAAATATTTGATGTTGGAGAGACGGTTTATTGTCGTAACAGAGATAAACCAGGGTGGAAACCGGCATCTGTTGTGCGCCGGACTGGCCGATATTCATATATTGTTAACACTGACGACGGTACACAGCATCGTTATCACGCTGACCAGATAAGATTGCGTTTGGCGAATGCAGAGACTGGAGACAATCAAGAGCATACAGAGAGCATATCCTCACCGGCTCTTGTTTTGACACCGCTGTCAGAGATTGATGCACAGCTGGACGTGACACAAACTGCAGCATCAGTACCAATCCCTAATAATTCAATCACGCCCACTGCTGCACGGATGACACCCAATACACCGATTCGTCCAGGTACCCCAATGCGTCGCAGTACTAGGATGAGATGCGCGCCACGGCGGCTGATTGCAGAAATGTCTTAAAGAAGAACGGGCGGGACGAATGTTGTAGACTCCTTTCGTAAACCATAGTGTATGCATGTATTAGTTAACCTTGAGTGATGTTGTCATTTGTCAAATTAATTAAATTATATTTTCCAACTGAAAAGCATGTTATTTCGTATTATTTAAATAACGTTTAACAAAGTAAGCATAAAGGACATCCTGTAACGTTCCCCGAATACATTATAGATTAGCCAAAACAACACGTGATATCACGTGGGTGTAAGACCATATAAATATGGATCACGTCCTGCGAGACGCCATTCCGATTCCCAACTCAGTCTGGATCATTAGGTTAGGCTCAATCCTGAGCATAGTTATAAGTACTAAATGTAGATTCTATTAATTAATAAATTTATATTTTTTGAAGTCTGCTGATTCAACCAACTTGACTAGTTTGCCAATGGTTATTAAAATACGTTTTCAATATTTTATATGGTTTCTGATTTCTGACACTTTCAACATACTTACATACAGAAACGACCACCTTTTCAATATTTTGTCCCGGATCTCGATCGGTACGTCTATCTTTCAGTAAAATATAATATGATAGATACCTACATAATGTGTATGTAATTATTTACCTCTACATTGACCAAAAATTAATATCATTCAAGTATGTGATATTATAGGAGCATGATAGCACAAGTTAAGCATCATTTTATTTCACAACTCCAGGTCATTGGATCGTGACCAAAATTTAATTTTCTAATACCTGCTTTAGAAAATAACCCATTGGTCCAGGCTGTATGCAGTCATGCGCAATGCAGGGCGTGGTGGGTTATAGCCCAATCTTCCTTTTCCATCCATAGGGGAGGCCTGTGCCCCAGCAATAGGGACATTTATCGGCTGATGATTTTCTTCAACCTAAACAATTGCTGTAAGTAAATCTTTGTAAATGTGTCAGGCAAACACAGTTGGTGACACCACGGAAATGGGTATCCTAGCTTATCGATCATGGAAGACGTCAATGAGAAAATCAAAGCACAAAATTTTTATTGATAGAAGTAAGTCAGTGTTTATAGTAGAGGAGCCCAAGCGGGGATTAAGGGATTTACTCGAGCGCGGCAGAATAACAAAAGGGGGGCAATGTTGCACCATATGAAGTACTCCCACCATAATCAAGCCGTTTATATAGAGTCAAATGTCTAGGGTTGCCGATCAGATTAGTAAAACAATCGATGGTTACAAATACTCGAGCGCGTCAAATTAAGCTTAATCAATTACAATTAGGAAAGTGAGCATTTCAATAATCTGACAATTCGAAAGTGATAATAAGGAAATGGGTATTGCAAAAAAACGTCACCTGAACGATCTCGATAGCTATTTTCTTTTTATTTTAATAAAATAGTAAAGAATTACGGATACAGGGCGTCCCACGGCTTTGCCACATGGAGGGAAAGAATATTAAATATAGTAGATATTTTACTGAAAGAAGACATGCTTTTATTTTAAATAATACGTAGAACTGCACTAACAGTTTTTTTTAAATCGATTGCCCCAACCGGCAAGCAAACTCATGAAATGTGAAAAAAAAACATGTATTTATTAATAATAACCGCAGTAAATCATAAGTTATACTCCATGAAGTTTCTTCTATCATTTTAAATTAAAGAAAAATTATGAAATTTAACATTTTATTTTACATAATTGAAAACAAAGTACAATAAAAAGGTTACGACAGTTCACCGGTACCACAGTGTGTGGGAGTTAAAAATGAACTAAGATGTATTATTTCAATCATTCACTACGCAAAGATAAGAAAAACGACAGGTAGTACAGTCAATCTGTCGAAAAAAAAAATCGGTGAAAAAAAAACCTAAAGGGTAAGTCTTGTTTTTTCTGTTGCCAAATGACGTCAGTAAGCCATCTTGGCGATGGGCATGTTCAACTCGTAGGCGTTTTTTGAAAAACTCAAAAAGACCCGCAAAAAATTTTTGAAACGCATTTCTCTTGTTTTGTATGCATTCCAGAAACTTTTTTTTCGACTATAATTGTAGAGGGCGTTGAGTACTACAATTTATGTCATTGTTGCAATCTCGTACAACAAAAAATGCGCATTGTAGGTGGCGCTAAAGTCTCAAAAAAAGGGTTTATTCACTTTTTCACCCTGAAAATATCATTTTAATGGAAAACTTTAAATGGAAAAGTTGTTCCGTACATAATTACCAACAACTTTTGTATAGACAATTTTTTTGTATTACTTACCGTTTTCAAGATATAAATTGCGCAGGCATGAAAAATCCAATAGAGCGGTTTTGGACAATTCAAGTACACATTTGCAGTGCACATTTCAATGTACGTTTTACTATTTTTTATTTTTTTTTCATGATTGTAATAATTTTGATTTGTTGTTTGTTTGTTGCCGACGCCAACGGAGAAAGTCTCCATAGGTTGTTGCACTGTGTTGTATACGTAGCGCTGTATTGCACAGTAACTTGAAAACTGTAAGTAATTTAAAAAAATTGTTAATACAACAGTTGTTGGTAATTATGTACGGAACAACTTTTCCATTTAAAGTTTTCCATTAAAATGATATTTTCAGGGTGAAAAAGTGAAAAAACACTTTTTTTGAGACTTTAGCGCCACCTACAATGCGCATTTTTTGTTGTACGAGATTGCAACAATGACATAAATTGTATTACTCAACGCCCTCTACAATTATGATCGAAAAAAAGTTTCTGAAATGCATACAAAACAAGAAAAATGCGTTTCAAAAATTTTTTGAGGGTTTTTTTTGAGTTTTTCAAAAAACGCCTAAGAGTTGAACATGCCCATCGCCAAGGTAACTTACTGACGTCATTTGGCAACAGAAAAAACAAGACTTACCTTTAGGTTTTTTTTTCACCACTCAACCTACAGATTGACTGTACTAAGGCATTTCTTTTGACAGGACATTCTTATACTATATAGGTATAAAATGGATCACATTTAGAACATTTGAAAAAATGAAATGTTACTTTGTTTTTTCCTGCGCCGTTTCGTTTTATTGTAGTTTGTTTTCCATTATTTTAAATAAAATGATAAATTTCTCGATTTTTCTTTCATTTAATTTAATATACTTCTCTTCATGTGGCATTGCCGTGGGAGGCCCTGTATAATATGATTTGCACAAGCAGAAGTAACTATACATTTAGGTATATTTTAGGTAAAGAAGCTATTTGGAGAATTCTCCTGTTGTTTCCAAAACTGTTCTTCATGTGGAATGCTGCTTCGAACTCTTGAAGACTGCAGCAAAATGTAAAACCCAAGCTTGGGTCCCTCCAGGTCATCTCCTCCGCCATCCAGGGTATATCCCGGCAAATGTCCCGGCATACCATGTAGCTCAGTGCCTCGGAAATGTCCAAATCCGGTATGTTTAGTTGGACTATAGCAAGGGAAGATCTAGTGGCCGGGTTTTGGACTACCTGAGACACAACGAGATTTATTGCATATTACATAGCATGGAGCTCGATGGCGCAAGAGGTTCGCGAGTTCGGCTGCGATCGTTGAAGTTAAGCAACTTTCGCAGTGGTCGTTCATTGGATGGTTCACCAAAAATTTACTATCTCCAGTTCATCCGTGCTTCGAGAGGCACGTTACGCTGTTGGTTCCGGCTGCATCTACAGTCATTAGCACCCACCAATCTGCACTGGGTCCACGTGGCGGGTCATGGCCCTTCTGCCTATTCCGTCCATAGGGAAGGGCTGTGCCCCGGCAGTGGGGACATTAATAGGCTGATGATGATTACATGGCATGGACCTAGAAAGAATAGCAAAGGCTCCACGTGGTAGCGGATTAACGCTATTCATATTTTCTTTAAATATAAAAAATTGTAAGCCACCGCGCCAGTGATAGCTTTGATGTCGTAAGCAGCACAGGCTGTGGTGGCTTAGATTAAAACGAAAAGGGTAGATACGGTACGCTCATACTTTCATCAAACAAAAACTGATGCCACGGCAGCGCGAACGGGACGGCGAGATCTGCGTCACTGCATTACCGACCCGAATGAAACAGCACGTTAAGTTTCAACGGCAACGCGAACGAGACGGCGAGATCCGCGTCACTGCACTACCAACCAATCACGCGACCAGTACTCGACGTCACTACCGAATAAGATTCAAAACAAACAGCAATTTTTATGAAAAAATATATTTTATAGTACTTACGAATGAAAAGTGATTCCGTGGGTTTTATTTTTAGTTCTTGAGCAATTTGAGCACTTTTTAAAAACACACTTAGGCATTGTTTTATCATATAAACAAAAAATATTAGCATTAATTCTTTTTGGCGATCACATGTACGTCGTTTGCATATCAAGTTGTGACTAAAGCGATTAGGGTCGTGGACCACAATTCATGCGGATCACTTTTGTGAGGCTAGTGCCGTATCTACCCTTTTTGTTTTAATCTTAGTATGGTGGGCGCTTACCACCATGGGGGTCATATGCTTGTTTGCCATCCTTTTAACATAAAAAGACAAAATCCTTCATCTATATAAAACAATATATTTTTTTTGCCGAAAAATAAGAGTATTTGTTTAATGCCATAACTATCATCATTTTATGGAACTTCATTTTATGTGATATAATGCTGTTGACTGTAAAAGGTACTTAACGGTGTATGTAATACCTTTTACTTTATTTACAATCACATAAAATCGTAATAATATAATATAAATTTTATTAGTCTCGAAAGCTTGTTTACGATGTACGAGTTTTAACAAAAACAAAATTTCAATACATTAAAACCTAGAGTTGTAAGCACGGCATTTTAGACTACATATTAGTAAGTACGTCTACATAATACTGCGTGATAGATTTTCTATCATTGTTTATGAGCGAGGACGCGAGGCCTCAAGAACGATCAGTTAAATTGTTTCGAAGCTTAGCTTAAAAAAATGGGAGATACGGTACGCTCATACAAGCATTATATAAAATATGATACGACTCAACTATATAAGCAACTCTCACACACGCACACGTCTGTATATAAACATTCAATCGAGCGAGCGAGAACGGTACGCTTCAACGTAGCGCGAGCGAAACGGCGAGTCCACTTCCGAGTCAGTATGGCTGAGCTGTATTGTTGTCCTTTTCTCGATAACAAAATAGCATTTACGAAAATAACATGCACGATAAACCGTGATTTTTGTGAAATAGTTATTTGTTCAACTAGAGAGGAAAGTTGGTTTTCCAAGCGAGTAATAATTTTGAATCCCGAGTAAGCGAAGGATTCTAAGGTACGAGATGGAAATAACTTTTCTCTCACGTGACACATACAACTTTTCACCTTAGCAGCGAGAACATTATGAGAGATAAAAAGATACAATATGAATAAAAATGAAACCACATATATTTGCAAACAATAAGTATCTACTAAAATTTAAAAATTGCAGTTATTAAAAGTTATATTTTGAAAATTTATAGTTTTATAAGGAAGTGACACCGTGGAGTTTGCGATTTGAGTTTGACTCGAGTTCGTTTCTATTTCTTTATTGGCCTGTGACGAGACAATACTATTAGTAAACGTTGGCGACTCGGTGCAGCTTCTTATCGAATTTTCAATGATAATTGTGTTTTTATAAGTAGAGGGGCGCGGGTGTGCATAGGGATCAGGTTTAAAGTTTATGCTTTGTATTATGCGTTTACAGGTTTTAGACTTATTTTCGATCGAATCTTCAATATATCCTTCCGCGACCGTGTTTGACTTCCAGCCGCCATGACGTTTTAATGTTGTGAGGTTGGCTCCTGAATCAGCCAAAAGCGTGGCCGAAGTTCGCCTAAAGCAATGTCCAGTGTAAAGGTGAGGCTCTTGTCATTTTAAAAAAGTGGCTATTTGTTGTGGTGTCCCGCCTATTTCATTGATTACTATAGGCTGTCTTGAACACTTGTCATTACGATACTGCAAGAAAAATCGATCTGTTTTTGTATTATCAGGTCGTAATGCCTTATATTTCTCGACAATTTTCACATGTTCGTCGCGAATAACAAAGGATCTGTCAATGTTTGTCTTTGTGTTGGGTAGGTTGACTAATAGCAGTTCGTCAGAATGTTTTTCGATGGCCTTAACAGTCAGATTTCACAGTTCGTTCGAGCGGCATGTTCCTTTTATTCCAATAATGAGGATAACCTGTAATAAAAATATTATATAAGTAAAATGTTAGTAATTAAAATGTATGACAAACAAAACGTAGTATTTTCCCACTTGCTTTATATAAGTAACTCGTATTTTAGTAAATATTAGCGAAAATGGTTAGCGTACGTGCACATATATAACTGATTAAGTATAGACATATAGGTAGTAACTTACTTTTGCAGCGAGAAAATTGCAGTCCTAGGCTTCATTAAGAATTTTTTCAATATTAGAGATTGAAAAAATTTTGGACTTTTTAGATTTGTGTCCTACTGACTTTCTTTTCAAAAATGCAATAAGTTTGGGATAAGTTTCAATATGAACATTATGTTTTGTCTTTATTATACTTCTGTGATTCGCCCTTCGAGATTACATTGACACACTTGTAGTAGCACGCATTATGTGCTGCCATCGTACACAATTTTAGAGCAACATTAACCTTTGCCTAAAAAATATAACAAAAAAAATATAAAATATGCGTTCGCACTGGGGGTAACTCCACATATACATACACGTTTTGTGTCGCGGCCATCGTGCACGTAATTTTGCGTTTGCGTTTAATTTATTTAACTTTTATGTAATAATGTTACTTATTTTTTTATATTTAAAGTGCGAAAAAAGTGTATACAGGACTTTAAATATCTGAATATTAAAGATTTGCGCAAGGTGGAAAATTAAAACCAAAAAGAAGTTTGTTGGATTCACACTCAGAGGTACTTACATTACATAAATCTTTAAAAATACAAAGTTCAAGGTGAAATTAAACAATACCAAGTACCTAGTTGCTATAATCCGATGGAATCATCATCTTCCAAAAATCTATTTACATCTTGTAAAGAGAATTATTAGATTGTAAACTATATTCCTTTAACATGTTTAGTGATGCGAACAGCACAATGGGGCTGTTTCCTTCACGTACTTCGACATTACAGAAGTAATGACATCAAATATAACCCTTCGACTTATTTTGTGATGCGAGCAGTACATGGGACTTTTTCTGTCACGTACTCGGACACTATAGAAGTAAATAACATTGAATAAATTGTGCAACGTAAAACATGATGCAAAAGCCTTTTGGAATTATTAAATTCATAAAAATACACTTTTAATTGTGTTAACTTGTGGTAAGTAGTGTTGCCTGTGATGCGAATGGTTTTTGGGATCATTTCCTTCATAATAATACATAAGTAATATGTTATGTAAACTTAGGAGTGTTCACTGTGTGATGTGAATATTTTTTTGGGATTATTTTTTTCACAAAAATATTTAAGTTATACCTATATTAAATAAAATTTACTGCTTCCTTCATGTCCATCGAAATTACTACTCGTTAATTGGGCATTTGTAAACTATATTCTTTTAACATGAACATGTTTTGTGATGCGAACAGCACAATGGGGCTGTTTCCTTCACGTACTTCGACATTACAGAAGTAATGACATCAAATATAATCCTATGACTTATTTCGTGATGCGAGCAGTACATGGGACTGTTTCTATCACGTACTCGGATACTGTTGAAGTAAATAACATTGAATAGATTGTGCAACGTAAAACATGATGCAAATGCCTTTTGGAATTATTAAATTCATGAAAATACACATTTAATTGTGTTATCTTGTGGTAAGTAGTGTTGCCTGTGATGCGAATAGTTTTTGGGATCATTTCCTTCACAATAATACATAAGTAATATGTTATGTAAACTTAAGGAGTGTTCACTGTGTGATGTGAATATTTTTTTTTGGGATTATTTCCTTCACAAAAAATATGGAAGTTATACCTATGTTAAATAAAATTACTGTTTCCTTCGTGTACATCGAAATTACTACTCGTTAATTGGGCATTTGTAAACTATATTCCTTTAACATGTTTTGTGATGCGAACAGCACAATGGGGCTGTTTCCTTCACGTACTTCGACATTACAGAAGTAATGACATCAAATATAATCCTATGACTTATTTCGTGATGCGAGCAGTACATGGGACTGTTTCTGTCACATACTCGGACACTATTGAAGTAAATAACATTGAACAAATTGTGCAACGTAAAACATGATGCAAATGCCTTTTGGTATTATTAAATTCATGAAAATACACTTTTAATTGTGTTAACTTGTGGAAAGTAGTGTTAACTATGATGCGAATGGTTTTTGGAATCATTTCCTTCGCAATAATACATAAATAATATGTTAAGTAAACTCAAGGAGTGTTCACTGTAATGCGAAAAATTGCAACTACCTATTGAACCTGCAATTAACGAGAAACAGAACTTAAACTCACCTTTGCGTTTTTCGCAAAAAACATTTTGTGTCGAGTGCCCAGCATCCTGCGAGCTGTTTCTCTGGCCACAGTTTAGGGTAAATTAACCCAACAATTGCTGTTTCGTTGAACGGTATTTACACGGTATTTCAATATTACGAAGAAATGAAAATAAGTAATGTGTTACTTTGAAACAAATATTTTGAATGACGTAATTTTTAAAATACGTGTCGCCTCCATTTTTATCACAGATTCAAAGTATTTGGCACGAAATTTATCGAGTCGGCTTTTTCGATAAGTTTCTGTGAGGATTCCCCAACAGAAGAGTTATGACATGGTGACTACCTGCGATATCAACGAAGTCAAAACCGCTACGAAAACACAAGTTTGTGGAAGCGTCCACTCGACTCCGGAAGCTTTAAACTGGAGGGGCTCACCACCTATGCTGGCACTACCGGCACCTCAGCGCATGCAGCTGAGGTCCGGCCGCATCAATACCACAGGACCCACCAGCACCGCCAGTGTTTCCAGCCTGCTCCCTGCGCCGCTAGAATCAGCAGCCGTCACCAACACCAGGAGCACTGGGAATACTCAGGCTGGTAGATAACATTCTTTTAATACACATATAATTATTGGCGTAAATTCACTAATGATCCTTTTGTCTTCCTGGGTGTCCGGACTACGTATTCGGACATCCGGCAGTTTCTTGGCCTTTGCTAACTGCTCTCTAAATAAAATCGGTTTTTAAAGCAGATGAATTGAATACCTATTAGTAGGAGATCATTGTATAAGTGTCGGCACAATCATTGTGGTGTTTGATCCCTATGAGGGTCAATTCTTGTCAGTATTTTTCTTATTTAAAAATGTACCAGTAAAAAAAAGGCCTTTTTCGAAACCGAAAGGCATTAAATAATTATATTATACCTGATTATAACACACTAAGCTTGAGGGTTATAGAACTGCAAATGAAAAAAAAACATGAGATACCGCCTTGTGTGTTCTTTAGTTTTAAAAGACGATTTTACGATTTGATCTACAGAAAGCTCTAAGTTTTACCTTTTTCGGCTTAAATATTGTGACGTATATTTTTTAAAAATTTATGCGACTCAAACTGCAATATTTGCGCAATGTAAACAAGATTACGAATACACAAAAGTTTATATTGGAGTCATTAATCTTTACGATTAACAGAAAAATGTGTGGGTACGTAATACACCTAGTTCAACTGCATCCTTTTATAGCAAAAATACATAGATTTATCAACCTCTTTACTAGGCAAATCTTCGCCATGTAATATTGATGGGTCTGACAACCAAATACGTTCGGGAGACAATCAGATATACTTGCTCAAATCAGACTGCCTGTGGACAGCGGTCGAAACAAGAGAAACATTTTTGGTCTTAAAATATTTGCAAAAGACTACGAAATACTCCTACGCATATATAATCTCACCGAATAGACAAGCATTCAGTTTCCTCACACAGCTTAAGCAGGGATAATTGACAGCAAAAAAAAAAAACTGTTTCCTTGCATCTAATATTAGCTCCAAAGATAATAATAATATGATACGCTTGCAGAGTTAAGTATAATACACGCTGATGCGGTGGGAGCTTGCTAATGACGAAAATCAGTAATTTTGTAAAACATTAGCACAGCCTCAGATATAATTATTTGCGGGACGATTAATTAGAAAAGGATGAAGAACACAAACTGCCCTGGTGGTCACAGTACTATTAGGATACCGTTCATAAAACAAGGTTATTCTCTGGACGTCGCGGATATTATGTTAGCATCAATACCTGATAGCAGGTTGTAACAATACAATGCTCGTTTGAAACAATGTCACTGTTTTTGTGGATAAAATTATGTACTATTTTTTGAAACGCTGTGGTCTGGGATATCTCAATAAGAAAAAGAAAATTAGCATAAATGACAGCACAAAATCGGTTATGTCATTATTAAAATAAATTCAGAAATTATGAACAATATTCTTGTCAAATGGTTTTTGTGAAGAAATTTATAAATTTCGTACCCTGTCACCAAAATATACTGTCACGGGTACTACTAGTACTACTTGAATCCCAAGTAGGGTGCATAATTATTTAAAGAGGAAACTTGGACCCATGTGATAGCATTTTATAAAGCTGTTTTTTTTTTAATAATAGGTAATAACTCTTTGGCTCTTTTTATTGCTCATAAGATACTTATTTTATTTATAATCAAGTCAAATATTAATTTGTATACTAATGAAAGTTTCAAAATTAAATATCACTGATAAGATTAAGTCTTCAACTATAAATCGAGCTTATCATTTACTGACTTTATTATAACGATGTACCTTCAATATGTCTAGCCAAAAATCTTGGAATACTATTTCAATGTTTCAGCAGTGAAGAGGCAATGGAAATGTGTTTTTATTTTTTTACTAATATTATTATTTAGTTCATAGACTTCGAGTCGCTGTATCTTTGCAACTCTACCAGACAGCGGAATAGACATAATCACCTTCTTATAGCACGATACGTGCTGCTACTTTACCTGATACTAAGCCAGAAGTTAGTATACAGCTTATGAAGAAAACTGCGGATTGGACAAGTGCGAAATTTTACAATAGAGAAGTATCCAAAAATAACTCGGCCTTTTTTGCTCGCTCTCTTTACAAACATTTTAAATAGATTTTTAAATTACCTATCTAGAGCTAAATAATAGTATTTTATTTTATTCTCAAATCAAGTGTTACTATATTAATTTACATTAGTATCTAAAAGTCAGCTATTTCGTGTAGCTTTAAACATCTACAAGTGTGTCAATGTAATCTCGAAGGGCGAATCACAGAAGTATAATTGAAAGTCAAACGAACTTACCTGTAAGTGACGTTCGACTTATATTATACGATGTGATTCGCCCGAGAGATTACACACCCTCCCTGTCCCTGATCAGCTATTCTATGAAGATACTTAGATAGATCTTACCCATGGTCACACGAAATAGCAAGAACCAATGGACCGCTTTAGTCCAAACGTGTATGAATATGTGGAGTTACCCCCAGTGCGAACGCATATTTTATATTTTTTTTGTTATATTTTTTAGGCAAAGGTTAATGTTGCTCTAAAATTGTGTACGATGGCAGCACATAATGCGTGCTACTACAAGTGTGTCAATGTAATCTCTCGGGCGAATCACATCGTATAATATAAGTCGAACGTCACTTACAGGTAAGTTCGTTTGACTTTCAATTGTAGCTTTCAACATCGAATAAATACTCCACATTGTAGGTGATTGCTTCGTTTGTGATAATTCTATGAAGTACGACAATAATACATTCTCCGAGAAAGTGTTCTCCATTTATTGAAAACATCATAGGTTTTCAGATATCTATCACATGATTTCTGAGGAAGAAAACTGAATTCAGCATTCAACACTTGTTGTTTTAATTCTTCAGGTGTTAAATTGCTGTTTTTGTCACTAGACTCACTCATATTTTATGAATTTGTGATATGCAACACTAATTGTAAGTAGTTACTTACCCAAAAACAAAAGAAGAAGAAATAATATTGATTTTTGTTTCCAGCTATTTTTAAAGTTACGTTCTGAAACTGCACCCGTAGTATTCTGTTTTACCAATAAAGATTTTTAAAACTATAAATTATTTGTGCATAACTACTTCGTATTTTTTCTAAAACATTTTCTTTATTTTTTTTCTTTATTTCAGTGTATTCATTATATTTTATTATTTAGTTACAACGTTACCAAATAATTTTCATTTTAAAGGTTTATTAGTTTCCGAACGTTTTATTGTTTGGGTGTTCTGAAATTTGATAAATCGAACTTCGAATGACGTGTTTCGTACATAATGATAATTCGCAGCATTCTAAATTCAAATCACTTTCCCTCACTCCCGCAGGGAAAACGCGTTTTCCTCACTCTTGTTAAGCAGGGAACCCAGTATGTTTGAGCTGCTAAGGTGAAAAATTTTTTTTTTACAGTTTTACGAACGAAAAGTGTTTCCGAGGCATTTGTTATTTGATTTTGAACTGTTTGCGTTCATTATAAAAGCATCAAAGGCATTGTTTTATCTTTATAACACAGAATATACGCAATATTGTTATATTGAGTGAACATGCAGCGTGTTTGAATGTCAAATTGTGACTAAAGCGAATTATGGTCATGCACCACAATATAAGCGGGTCACTTTTGAGCCGCGATTGCCGTATCTTCCCTTTTCGTTTTAATGTAAGTTTTGAAGATTTAAATATTTGCTAATTCACTTCATAGGTTGACAACCTCCGTGGCCGAGTGGTTTGGACGCCGGGTTTCATGGTGTCGCCGACTCGAGAGGTCCCAGGTTCGAATCCCGGTGGGGGCAGATGTTTGTGTGATGAATACGAGCATTTGTACTCCAGTCATGGATGTTTAATATGTATTTATATAAAATATGCTAATATATGTACAGTATATGTATTCTATCCGTTACCCTAGTATCCCATAACACAAGCCTTACAGTGCTTACTTTGGGGCTAGGCTAATTGGTGTGAGTGTTGGAAATATTTATTATTTATATTTATAGGTTTTCTTACCTTCCATAAGTATTGAGGTATTGCTTGCCGGTTGCCGGATGCATCGTTGATCTCAATGTCCTCGGGACTGGCTAACAAAGCATTGTCAAGCGCTAGTTGACCAGACGCACCCGTGTACACCACCAAATCATCATACGAGGACTTGGCAAGCTCTCTGATTATCTTCTCTAAGCGATCCCAATTCTGTAATATATTTAGTTGGTTTCAATTATAATCTTTAGAATGATATACAGGACCTCTGTACATTTTCTTAACTTTACTGTTTCGAGTTTTCCAAGGTCGCACTCAAAGACATTTTTGTTTAAAACAACTTGTCTTATTCTGTTGTTGTTGTAAGAAGTACAACTTATACAAAAAAGCGTATTATTCTGTTAATGAATTTATAAATGTTAAATAAATTTGTAATCAATAAATGAACTTAGTATTTAACTTCATTTTATTTTTTATATTTTGACAAACTCCGTGGCCGAGTGGTTTGTACGCCGGGTTTCATGGTGTCGCCGACTCCAGAGGTCCCGGGTTCGAATTCCGGTGGGGGCAGATGTTTGTGTGATGAATACGAGCATTTGTACTCCAGTCATGGATGTTTAATATGTATTTCTATATAAATATAGTTATATATGTACAGTTTATGTATTCTATCCGTTACCCTAGCATCCCATAACACAAGCCTTACAGTGCTTACTTTGGGGCTAGGCTAATTGGTGTGAGTGTTGGAAATATTTATTTATTATTTAATTCAACTGAATTATATTCGACCTGTTTTTTTGATTTGATTTGAAACTTGTCATGATATGATTGTGATTTGACTATGATGGGATGATATAATTTGACTTGATTATTTTTTTAATTTGTTAAATTTGATTGATTTTGTTTAAATATGTTTGGACCTAATTTGATTTAATATGAACGCCTTAAAATTAATGTAGGTATTTAATGTTAAGCTCAAGTTTGTTGCAACACCCCAACGGGGTCATGTAGATATTATGATGTGATGTTAGATCTTATAATAAATAATGTACACGTCTAATGTGAAATAAATAAATATTATCCATATTATGAAAAAAAAAACTTTATTGACATCTTTTAGTAGGTATTAGTAGCTACTAAGTTCTAAATCATCAACAAAATTATCTACTAATAACCTGCGCGGACGAGGGACTTTTGTCCGTGGATCACTGTTGTCCGCCGTAATACATCGCTTACAAGTGTATCGAGTAAAATGCCTTGCTGCCAGCGGAGACACGGTAATATTATCTATACAATATTCTATCTTCATACAAACGGTCGGAAAGCGTGTCATACCTACGCCACTCGAGTTCGCGCGGCACCCGGTGGGCATCCAGTCGCGAATGCGCCGCAGCGACGACCGAACGGTGTGAATTGTTTTTTAAGCAGTTAGCCGTGCTTAAACGTTTGTATTGTGAATATTTGATTGAATTAAGTAGATACCTACATACTCTTCAATAATTAAACTTTTTATACGAACGCGTATTTATTATACTATTAAATTTAATAATAAAGCTTTTCGTACGTCTCAGTCGAGACGTAAATATTTTTCTGTCTCAAATCTATATATATATATATATATATTATTAAATATTACTCTTAAAATAACATGTATTTTATGTTACACTTCCTAATTCATTCACAACATTTTTTTTTTAAATATGAAATAAAATATTTACAATCACAAAACTAGATAGAAGCTCAATTATGTAGATGAAATTAAAATATTGTAGGTGGGCAGCCCTACCGCGTGGATACGCCCCGCTCGGCCGTAGGCAATTATTTTAAGGACAGGGCCGAGACAGAATACTGTATAGATAATATTACCATGGCGAAAATGAGTCTACTCTTGCTACGTTGAGTAGTATTAATCGTTGTATTTAACTTTAATCGAACATTTTTTATGCCTAAACAGTAGGCACGGCATTCCTAAAATTTGTTGTATCAGGGTTTTTTATTTTATAGTCATAATTTTTATATCATTTACATTTGTAATATAAAGTGACTTCATGTGTTATCTCATATTGAAGTCCTTTTTGAATTAGACAATTTAAAAAAAAACAGCCCTTTCTGAGTTTATACGAAATCAAGTGCGATGCGTGCGGCGACGGGAACGACTGCAGTGACTGCGGTGCGGATAGATGTGCGAGGCCATTTACAAAAAGCGATGCCTGCGGGACTGCGGTGCGGCCACGTCTGCGTTCACCTTAACGCTAGCGACACGCAAGAGGGAAGGGAGGGGAGGGACAGGAAGCGCCCGGCCGGCTGTGATTCCGTATCGTTCTGTGGACACTTGTCGTCGCGGACGTTTTAGTCATAATACGCGGACCAAAGTCCTCCGCGGACAAAATTCCGTCGTTTGCGCAGGCGAAAAATCGCTGATTACAAAATGAACAAAGAATATGACGGTTAAAAATATGCATTTTAATGTGGTGGAATGCTAGCATTGAAATCACTAGAGTACTAAATAGTGGGTCTACAAATATAAAAAAAAATACCTCAGCTCCACAGGTACTCCAATGAGGCACAACGTTAAGCTGGGTGAATGCCGTTTTCTGCGATACACCTACTGATAGATCTCGAGGATTTACCAACTTCCTGCTATCAAAACAGCATCTATCTGTAGAATAGAACCATTTCCTCAGACGTGATGATATATCATTTATCTGCCTGTCGCAGTCGTACATTTCTTTGAAATTGTACTTCGCAAATTCATCACCAAACCATTTAGTATCATTCCTTGGATAAGCATTGGCTAATGATCTGTTAATTCTGGTTTTCGTATAAATCGGTGTGTTAGTTTCTTTATCCATACAAATCTCGTACACATCTAAAAAGACCCCTCGCACTTCGAATCCAATCAAGACAACTTCATTGTTTGCAGAACTACATGGTTTGCCAGTTCTTCTGATTTGTGGTATCAGCTCTTCTTGACAATAAAGGTCAGAATATCTAAACGTGTTACCTTCTACGTTAAAGTTTGAATCCCCCTCACAAGTTGCCATGACTTCAGATTGTGGAATATTAGCAAATCCGCTTGGGCAATGTAATAATAAACTTTCTTCTGCTGGTATCCGAATATAACCGCTATCGACATCAAATTGAGGTAATCTTAAAAAGCGTGGTTCTACCATAAGAGGTTGATTTGACATAAAATCTTCTTGTATGTTCAAAAAGCATTCTGAAAATTTAATATACACGAGTTATTACAACCACGAAGGATACAGGACATTTCGTAGTACTCATTATATTCTAACTGGTTACTTAATTACATTTTTATTAAACTACTTTAATTACCTTTTGAAACGATTTCGAAGATCCTATTTATACTGCCAAAGTTATTTTTTATTATACATTCATATTGTCCTCTTGTATCTGAAGTCATTTCGAATTCTAAAAGCATTTCTGTAGAGCCAATACGCTTACCGTTATGCAACCAAATGACCTTAAACATTTTTATACAACCCATTGAATTAACAAAAAAATAATTACTGTCTGAAGACTAGGTATTGTGAGTTATGATATAAACCTCTGGTGCTGGCTCTCCATACGACTGACAATCCAAGAATGTTGGAGTATTAGCTTCAAAATTAAGTGATAACTCAGCTTCATCCACAAATGACGGCGGAGTCCCAACTATGACCCTAACTGCACTTGAAGTTGATTGAGAGAAGGTGCAAACGCGGCAAGTATAGATCCCTGCATCAGAAACTTTAATATTTCTCAAAGTTAACTCTCCTTCTGCTATAAGTTTCCTGTCCTACAAAACAAAAAAATCAATTATAACTATTATAATAAAATGCAAACAAAATTATTAAAAACTTTCGTAATTTCTAACCTTATACCAGCGAACGTAGTCAAGTCTCGTATGCGGTACGTTGCATATGAGGTCTGTACTACTGTTTGTCTGTAAATTCACTGTTTCTGTAGGTTCGATAAAATCAGGATATGCTAAAAACAAATCATATAATTAAATAATTACTTATGTTTAAAAAAACGTGTTTTTGAAGTTATTTTTATTCAAATTGACATTAAAATACTTATTTAATCTCAAATATCAGTCCTATAATTATTATTACACTCATAATTTTATCATTTTTATTATACAAATGTTTGGATTAAAATGTTTTAAAAAAAATGTTACGAATATTTTGTCACGCGTCTTCAATAAAAAATTAAAAATCTACATTAATAAAAATATGTTTAAGCTTTAAATAATACATACGTCTTGGTATAAGATGGAAGTCTTGACTGTCTTCGCCAACTTTGTTAGTAGCTTTACAAACGTATATACCACCAGACATTTCATCGATATTCTTAATAACCAAAGTGCCGTCATCTTTGATATCATACCATTCAGTTCCTGTGAAGAAATAATTGAGTTTAATATTGTTTTCTCATAAGTTGTATGGTAATTTAGAGCCTAGATTAGCTCATCTACTGGCAAGCAATGTATTAAAGGCTTTCGCTTTAATAATATATTTATCACTGAATAAAATTATTTAAAACTGACATATGAATAAAGAGAATGAAATAATTAATTCCCAAAAAGGAGTGGATCAAAAAGGAAAAAAAGGAATTTTAAAAAGAAAATAAAAAACTTTTTTCAAAATTATACGACATTTGAAAGCTTCAATTGAATTGAGTTGAATTGTTATTTTTCTTTTTTCAGACACAAATTTAGAAGAACTTACTACTATGTGATGATTTTTTATACTAAAATTTCTTTAGATTTTTACATCTAACAGTTAAATGCTTAAAAAATTACAATTAACGTACTATTTAATATACTTAAAAACTTAATAATACCTGCAGCTATGTTCAGCCCGTTTCTGGTCCACGTGATTTCTGGCTTGGGGTTACCGGTGGCTCGGCACGGTATCACGTGGACGAGATCATGTGTCACTACCGTAAAAGATCGTCTGGAGTTTATTTTGCTGATGATGGGTTTTGCTAAAAACATAGCCCTTGTTATTGTTTTAATTTGTGATGAAAATAAGCACATCTCTTTGGTTTACCTACAACGCTCTGCGAGTGAAATATAAAATGGGAGCAGATTGCTGCTGGGACTTCTACCGACATGGGTCTGTTCTACGGAAATGAAACGATTTTTCCACGATTTTAGAGAATACATGTAAATTCTCCCGATTTTTCTATGGATTTTACACTTTTAATTGACAGCCCTTTTTATTTATGTTTAATGTTGCGGGGATTCATTCAATAGTAAGTATGGATGATTAGTCAGTTCTTGCTAAAGGTGAGATATGAATAAAGTATTTGATGCTACAACAAATTATTATATTTCATATCTCTCCCGAAGATCTCCTGTACCGTTTTTTATTGAAATAGAGGAAACTGATTTGGCTAATTTCTTAGCTCCCGCGCAACCCGCCATCTTATCGTGAACGTACGGTCATTATTTGTTTTGGTGTCGTCCAAACCACACAATATTTTTTGTCTCCAAGTAATTTCGTGTGAATCGAATCTTCTCTTTCGGAAGTTAAACATTCGGAACAATTACCGTCGCCCATTATGGTGGACAATAACTTTGACCTGATGAGTGATCAGGAAAACACAAGTAAGTTTTTAATGGATTATAATTTTTATGTAGGCTTATCATATTATTGCAAAACACCACTATCCCGACATATGTGAGTGGATTAAAGGTATATCATCATCATCAGCCTGTTAATGTCCCCACTACTGGGGCACAGGCCTTCCCTATGGATTGAATAGGGAGCCATGACCCACCACGCAGGCCCAGTGCGGATTGGCGGGTGCTGACGACTGCAGATGCAGCCGGGACCAATGGCTTAATATGCCTTTCGAAGCAAGCACGGAGGAACTCGAGATAGAAGATTTTTGGTCACCCATCCAATGACCGACCACTGCGAAAGTTGCTTAACTTCAACGATCGCAGCCGAACGCGCTAACCACTTGCGCTATCGAGCTCCTCATAGAGGATTATGGATATATATCCCGACGTAAATCGATAACTATACGTTAAGCAGTCGTCAAAAATTCATGCTTGGGCCTCTGTTGTTTCTCACATAAGGTAAGATTCTAATGTAACAAACACAATGTCGGCAATGCCCGAAATGTACTATCATTACCTAGAACTGTTATTTGGTATGTAATATTCGCAGAGCTATCGACGTTTCTTGCGACACAGGTGTAGTAGCCATCTTGTCTTGGTTGTAAGTTGTTCAGGTTTAACGACCCAGAATCATCCGAAGGCCTGGAATTAATAAAAAAAGTAATATTTAAATACTTTAATAGCCTGCGCCGAAAAGGGACTATTTTCCGCGGTCTTTTTTGTACGCTAAAATATATTGCTCACAGCTGCACTAAGTAATGCATACGACGGATCAAAAGTAGCACCCACGTACGCGGGCGTAGAGCAAAACACAAGGTTTGGCACACCGAGATTTGCAGTATGGTGCCTGATTTTGCAAATAATCGAAAAATGTAATGTCGTTTTTCAATTTGAGTAATTCTGAACAAATTAGTTATTTCTCGATCTTGTTCGTTAAAAAAGGTAAATTAAAAAAGTCAAAAAAAAACCGACTGCTTTAAATTACTTCAAGTCTGAAAAACTGAAAAAACAAGTCCAGTTGTCCTATAATTGTGTTAAGTAAGGAACAAAGCTACTTTAACAGTCGGGACCCACTAGATATTCAAGAATTTATTTTTTTCAATAATGGGTCCCGATTGTTAAAGTAGCATTGTTCCTTACTTAACACAATTATAAGACTACTGGACTTGTTTTTTTCTTTTTAGTTTTAGCTGTCCACCCCTAACATTTTATTTTTTATTTTTTGGCATTTTTTTTCTGTTATTTTTTTTATAATGTGGCATTAAAAATACAATCAATCAATTTTCACCTTTCTACCGCCAACCCCTACTTTTATGGCGGTAGGAAAAGCCATTATATTCCAAATATTTTTTTCTATCTATAAATAAAATAAGAATAAGTATGTATTAGCGCAAAACTAATCACTGTTTCCAAAAAAAACTAAGTATTTTTTATTAGTCCATTAAGTATGTACCTACTAGCGAATAACATGTTATTTCTCATTATTTTAAGTAACCCTGTTTCTAACATGAAGTATTATCGTTAAAATAAACTTTGAAAACAGTATAATTCTGAGATTCACATTAAATATTAATAATAATCTTTAATATGGAAAATTTATTTTTCATCATTTAATAAGAAGGAACTTTATTACAGTTTTATTGTAAGTTCTTTAAAATATATAGGATTAGATACAGCGAATAGCCCATTTTTGTTCTTTTCCTTCTAGGTTTTTTTTACGTTTATAGACACCAAAATACGTCAATTTTTATTCTCCAACCTCCCAACTCCCGCTGTCTACTCCTGCATAGTACACAGTGCTAACACTTTGTCATTGTTGTATTTTTTTAAATATTTGTCGAAATATCATAAAGTAAAGGGCAATGTTTATCGTCTTTAAATATCAGAAGCGATTAAAGTATCTGTTTTAATAAAAAATAATTCGTCAATAAAAAATATGCATCTTGGAAATGGATATCAAATAATATTTTATTTTTGATTCACTATTTTAGCGATAATGGCTTACACATTAAATATAAATATATGCTATCCCGGACTGTTTTGTAGAACTATTTCAGAGATACATTTCCAATATACATATTCATGTAACTTTTATTGTTTTTGCAGTGCAGGTGAAAATGGCTCGCAGATGGTAGATTTTTTTCCGTCTTACGTGACACTTATTGTTATATTCACAATTCACCAGGCCAATTCACTCAATAACTACATAAATTATTATCTATATTATTATTAAGTTTCATTAAAATCCATTTAGTATTTTTTGGGTGAAAGATTAACAAAGGTTCATACAAACGTAAGATGGAAATTAAAAGCGCAAGTGATTACTATACAACTTAAAGGCGTCCCTCTAAAGACACGTTTCTCTTCTAAATAAATACAAATACATTTAAAATTTTGAATAAAAAAACAAAAAAGATATTATAATTGCAACATCCTGAATAAGTTCTGCATTGATAACGCGTCGATCTGTCATAGTGTTCAAAGTCGTGACCCAGCCGTCATCTACCTACGTAAACAAAGTTGCGAGTATCCGCAAGTCATAAAGTTGATGAGTATCTGAATGATCGTAATGCATGGACATAGTGTTTCTTGCAATATCTTATTTGATGGGTATTAGTCATTTTTCATAACAGCAATAAGGTACCTATCTAAAGCCGCTTCCTGTATACAAAATATAGAGTTAACTATAAAATTTACTGTAACTATATATCTATATGCTAAATCATGTAATGGAAGGTGACTTCAGAGGTATCTCTGAAGTCATTTTTCAACTTGACGACTCTGTATATAACAATATAGGGAGAAAAAAACAGCCCTTGCTGAGTTTCTTGCCGGTTCTTCTCAGTACAAGGTCTCCCGCCGTAGTTTTGCGAACCGATGGCGTAGCTTCTTGACCTTCATAAGTGCTTGTAACAGCCTAGACTGAATAAATGAGTTTGAGTTTGAGTCAACTAAAGAAACAGCCTTACCATATTGTTATCGGTCTTTTCCTAGCGGCGTTGTAAAATATCCACTTGATGGTGGGCCGAGGGTAGCCATCGGCTCGGCAAGGTAGTGACAAATGATCCCCAAAGTTCATCTCTAACTTGCTTACTTTTGGAGGATCTATCGCCACTGGAACTGAAATTATAATAGTAACTTACGTCCATCCATACTAATGGTTCAATTACAGTAGGTCGATAGCCCGTATTCGGGTGCACGAAAGACATTATTCGATCTAGACTCGAACCCGCACCCTTCGCAATCCGGGCGAATGCACTGACCATTATGCTACCACGGCCCTTTTGACCGCGTCGAAATTTTCCTAGCCTTAAGCTGCAAGGCAGCGCCATCTCTTCGCATTGTAGGTAACCCACAATGTCAAAGTCTGCCTGGTCCGCGTGGATTTTTTTTCTAGTAAACTTTTCTTTAGATTTAATCATCTAGCAGTTAAACGCTTAAAAATTAATAAAAACATAAAGACATTATTCGAATTCAGGCACCCGAACCAATATTAACACTGGAATACGGGCTGGAAGACGGTATCGGGTAACCAAAACGAAAACTACCCGAATACGGGCGTACTCAACTCCGTTCATTTACACTTGGTCGTACTCGGGCTACTGACCAAATGTAATATTACGTATGCGAAAGCGTGTTTGTCTGTTACCTCTTCACACTTAAACAACTCGACTGATTTTGATGAAATTTGATATAGATATAGTTTGAGTCCCGGAAAAGGACATAGGATAGGGTTTTGTGTCAGAATAAAATAGAGTGAAAGTTTGTATGGGAAATCAACTTTTTTATTATATGAAATTTCAAAAAATTTACAATCTAATAAGTATACAGAAGTCTTAAGATGAAGTTCAATTCGTAATTGAACTTCATCTTAAAACTTCAGTAAATTGGGTGTCTCTCTGCTCTTCGTCTTCTAATGAGTAAATTTTTCTTTTTCCCTCAATATGATATTAATTTTATTTTGTTTTAACACTTTTCGTAATTCCATAATATTTCAATAAGTAGGTAACAGTAATAATAATATTTTCATGTTATATTTTTATAAACGTTTACAAAACTATCACAAAAGTTGCATAAAAGATAATCATACGTCTCTTAGATGTACAGTATAGCCGCACTAGTTATTTCGGAAACTACACCATTACATAAGCCGTAGCCGTCTGGTGGGCGCTCCCTTCATCAACTGAGTTGTTAAAAACAGAGAACACACTGCGGCTTACAGTAGGGAATACGAGAACGTACGGGCCATGATTCCTAGATGCACCATCAGGTGATAGTAGTAATTTCGAAATTTGCCCCAGAATGCAGTTGAATTTTTTCACCACAAACGATGATCGCTAGCCTCCTGGCATGCTTCTAGATAAGGTCTAGGCATGAATCTCTACAAAAGATTCTCAGGTGTTGCAGAAAGGTAAGAAGATAAACGCGGCAGAGCTAACGAGCCCGTTGGCGCGCAACCTAGTAACGTAACGTCGACCTTAAGGCTAGCGTCAGCGTCTAAATAACAATCTACCGTACCTGAGCAAGGCTTACCTGCGCTCAGACGGTCAGACCTCTGCTAAAAATATTACTTCATCTTAAAACCTTTGTGACCTCTACTCAGCTCATACGTTTACGCTCATACGCTCAGACGTTTCCCTTGTATGCGTATGTGTGCTCGTGTTCATGTGTCGCATACGTACACGAGTGTGACGTCGGTCAAGATGACCGAACATGGGGTGAACAATCTACCGTACCCGAGCAAGGCTTACCTGCGCTCAGACGGTCAGACCTCTGCTAAAAATATTACTTCATCTTAAAACCTTTGTGACCTCTACTCAGCTCATAAGACGTTTTCCTTGTATGCGTATGTGTGCGTGTGTTCATGTGTCGCATACGTACACGAGTGTGACGTCGGTCTTACGCGATCTCCGTATGCTGTAATGTGCAGCGATGCCCGAGACGCACCAATGTTATGTGAAGGATAAACATTATGCAACCTCTGTCGGCCGGGTCACCGTCCTGTTCGGACGGCGAGAATAAGGCGGCAAGTGACACGTTGGTGAAAACCTCTGTCACGTCTCTTATTCTGTGATCATGGCAACCGAACACGTTATCTCGGGATTTACAATAACTACCAGGGCTAGTTGGTACGTGAATTCCAGTGTAATTATTACCTCTTAGCTGGATAACGTAATTGTAACAGTCCTGTTACCACATGAGGATAACGGTAACGAAACAGTATGTATCGCCATTTATTAATGTTACTGCTTTACCACAATTATGTCATTGGGAATTCAAGGGAGTTTACGCCATCGTGCGCCATTTGTGGTTGATTAAAAAGAATCGTCACATCCACGTTGTTATGCGCAGCTCCGAAACCCATCATGGCAGAACTTTCAGGCTGTATTGTAAAAAGTTGAACAATCCGTTGCTAGCTGAACTTTTTGTATGTTGCGGACGTGGTCTCTGATGGGCTCAAGCCGCCGTTGATACGCTCGAGCGAAATACATGGTTTTTTCTTCAAAGATAGCGCACTCGTCGCAGCTCGTTCCATTGCGTTACCGAGATCTCGATGCAGTCTCGGATAATCACGTGCGGCACGGTCTTATCGGTAGCTCAATGGTGCGGCCGAGTAGACACGGAGCACCTGATAGGCGTGCAAGTTTCTGCTTGTACGGAGTTTGAAAAAGTTAGCATGTCAAAACTTTGTACTCTGCAAACGTATTGACCACCTTAGGCACAAATTCTACTCCAGTTTGCAAACAAACAACATTCCAATAATAATTACACCATTATTTCTAACAGATGACGCAAAAATATATTATCCGATCGCAATTTCCCCATTATTGATTAAATTTATTTCAGGATTATTCTCTTTTTATTTTTCCTCAAATTGCGTCATGAGTTTATCCAACTGCAGTGCCTAACTTACGGCAACTCGTATCAGCGGGCCACTATATAACGCCCTTAGGTCCCTCCCGATTTTTATAAGCTCATCGACAGCCGCTCCGTAAACACGTCCTTCCAGAGCAACACCGTGACCCCCGCCGATATCAACGTCGACTTTCTATGTAAGTATCCAGTATTTATTTTAATTACTTTATGCATTTTTATTTACTCCTGCGCATTCCTTTCAGGGAAGGCGGACCTTTTTAACGTCTGACTTTAATATTTTTTTCTTTTTCATTTACAGTTACGCCATCGTGGATCCCAAAGCTCTCCAGAATGAACAGTTTGCTGGTCTTGATGACTTTGGTCCTGATTGCGGACGCGAGGCCAGCGAGGCCAGAACCTATGCCGGTGTTGCCCTGTCGCCCGCAAGACGTGAGTATATCATTTCTACAAACTGATATCACATCCAAGTTTCTTTATAGTATTGCAACTTCTGGGCAAAGAGTTTAGCGCGTGACCCAACCCTCCGGAACGTTTTGTAAAAGCTTCAACGAAATTAATGTCAATTTTTCAATTTACAGTTCACCGATCCCACGAGGTCCCGCTGCCGATTCGGGCTCCCGGCAGGTGAACACCACGTCGTCAAGAAATCCCGGGTCTTGGGGACCCGAATTGGATTTCTCAGTGGCCCGGACCTGAACACATACTGGTAGTTTTAAACTCCATGAATAGGCTGGACAGTGTTTAAGATGTCGGTTGTGTTTGATCTGCAAACCGTGCGGTTTATAATTTTGCTTATTGTAATGCTTTCTTGTTTTTTTGTACTTTTCTAAATAAAAAATATATTGTGCAATACTTGTTGGTATCATTGACATAGAGTAAGCTGACGCGACAATGCGTCTAGTAGGTATCCCAACTCACGTATACACCTGATAGGTCGCCATCAGTCCGTTAGCAGGCTGCAGGCGCGTTCAGGGAGTCGCTATCTGCGCTGTAAACACAAACGCTACCAGCAAATAATATACCTATAGGTAGCATTTTTCGCGCTAATAGCGACTCCCCGAACGTAGCCTGCATGTGCATTGAATGTGCATCGGACTGACGTGCAGGCTTAGACGTCACGCTGCAACTTGTGCAACAGTTACTGCACTCTAATGGGTCCAGCGTAACGGCTTAGGAGTTACCATCGTTGTATGATAGAGCATGGCTCGTGACTTCAAAAATACCACCCCCCGCCCCCGCTACCCTGGAGCCTTAACTCTGAAGTTAGAGTCCGTAGTGGGCTCTTGTGTCCCGCTGACCGTATCGGTAGCCCGATGGTGTGGCTGAGACACGAAGCATCTAGTTAGCACGTAAGGTCTTGGACGGGGTTCATGAAACTTAGCATGTCAAAACGTATGCACTTTGTAGTGTTCGATTATTGTCCACATTACGTACAAACTCTATCTACTCCGGTTTAAACACAAACAGTATACGACTAAGTAAATCTTAATCAGTTATACATAACTGGAAAGTACTTTGACATCGGAATTACAGGAAAACCAATGTAATCGATATAAAAATTGACGCTGTTGTTAATTTTATTTGACGATTATTTTATATTTAATTACCGTGGATTGCGCCAATGAAGTTTCATATTTCTGATCATTATCCTGAAACTGTTATCGATAGGCTATTATAAATAGCGATCATTCCTAGTGGAAAGCATTAGCTCATAAACAGCCACGGCGTGAACTAGTTCGTCCAGAGCAACACTGTGACCGAAGACCTGGACGTCAACGTCCGTTTCTTTCGCCATTCGCAGCTACTAGATCGTGACTGCCAAAGACTGCAAAATGCCCAAGATGCTAAGAAGTGAGTATATCATTTCTACAAACTCATATCAACGTTATTCGGAGCAAAAACGTTATCACGTGCGCCAACCCATCGGAACGTCTTGTGAGGTCCAACAAAATTAATGTCAATTTATCTGTTTACAGGTCACCGATCCGACCGGATCCCGTTTGACGAGAGCACAGAAAGCCGACACAATACCGACCCGACACTCCCACGTCGTCAAGAGACCATCGCTGATGGGGACCTGAGGAATTGGATTCCTCGGTGGCCTACCAGATCCGAATTAATACTAAAGATTTTAATTATCACAAGTACCTTAATACTGTTATAATTTTTATTATTTTTAAAGCATGTAACTGCTTGATGTTTAAATCTAAAGAAAATATAACTAGAAAAAATTCCACGCGGACCAGGCAGCAGACGGGACTCGAACCCGCACCCTTCGCAATCCGGGCGAATGCACTGACCAATTATGCTACCGCGGCCCTCACGGACCGCGTCGAAATTCTTTCTAGCTATTCTTAAGCTGCAAGGCAGCGCCATCTCTTCGCATTATAGGTACCTTAATACTGTTTGAGATAGTCATTACATGTCCTTTGTCACCTGTGCGGTATTTAGGTTCGCTCATTATAGCGATGCTTTTTATTTGTTTTACTATTTGAAATAAAAATTATTATGTACACTTGTTGGTTTCATTGACATAGAATAAGCTGACGCGACACCGCGTCCAGTAGGTATCCCAACTCGCGTATGAGCTAAGGTCACGATCGGCGCTCTAGCAAGCTGCATGTGCACTAAACGTGCATCGGACCGACGTGCAGGCATAGACGTCACGCTGCAGCTTGTGCAGCAGTTGCTGCACTCTAATGAGTCGAGCATAACGGGTTAGGAGTTAACATCAATGCATGATGGAGTTGTGTCTCCTGATCTCAAAAATGACACCCCCCGCCACCCCTGACCCCTAATTTTGAAGTTATAGCCCGTACGTTCTCGAGTAACTGACTGTATATTAAAAAATATATAACACTATTTCGCCGCGTCATACGTCTCGCAGACGTAAATTTTATTTCTAGGGTTTTGCAATATAAATATTGTCCTTACCAACATAGTCAACTTGTACTGTTCTCGTCGCAGTTCCAGCTAAATTGGTTGCAATGCACACAAATTTGCCGCTGTTCGCAATGGATCCTTTGAATCTAAAAAATATAAGATCTTTGACTAGATTTTTATTAGCAAAGTCAATCAAAATTATAGCCTATTTGCTTTTTCTTTATTGCTTATTTTTAAACTTGTCAGTTACAGTTAACGTTAATTGTTCGCTAACACGGGAAGTTCGATACTTGTACAATGCCTGGGTAGATGGATGCAGTCAAAGTGTCATTATATGTTAAAAAGGTGGTAAACAAGCATGTAGCCGTCCTGATGGCAAGTGGTCACCAAAGCATATAGAAGCTTGCAATACCAAAACATCACCCGTGCTTTTACCTATCCTAACCCAAACCACTACCTTGTGGAGCTTTGGAACCTTATTCACCAACGGGAACATAACACCATCAAAAGGTAGTTTTATTTTACTGTGGTCTTCTGGGCTACAATATAGAATAAGGTCCGTCGAGTTGATCGTAATTTTATGGCAGGAAGATCGTATTTTAAGACGTAATTCTGTAAAGTTTCAAAGTTAGGTACCTCGTAGTTTTTTAGAAAAAAAAAAATATTTAAAATTTCTACCCGTCATAGTAAATAACCTTAAATAACACGAGTCTTTGAGAAGTGGTTAAGATTACCATACAGCGTCCAGAATTCTTCATTGCGACACACTGATTTTTATATTAAACTGAAGGCAGTTTAATATAAAAATCAGTGTGTTAAGTTAGGTTAGTGTGGTGACTTAGACACGGTGAGGGACCGGCTCCGGAGCCGCAATAAAGCTCCGGGGCCGGACGAGGCCCCGGCCAAGGTAATGGCCATTGCCTTGGGCCCTCTGGGAGAGCGATTCCACGCGGTGCTACATACTTGCATCGCAACGGGTCGCTTTCCCAGGCGCTGGAGAGTGGGGCGGCTCTGCCTTCTCAGGAAGGCCGCCCGGCGGACTCCCCAGCGGGCTACCGGCCGGTGGTGTTGCTCGATGAGTCAGGGAAGGCTTTTGAGAAGATTCTCGCCTCCCGGATCATCGAGCACATCGAGGGTGAGGGGCCGGACCTGGCGGAATGCCAGTACGGCTTCCGAACCGGCCGGTCCACGATGGACGCGGTTGGCCGTCTCAAGAGGTGGACTGAGGCGGTCACAGCTCGGGGGGAGGTGGTGATCGCGGTGTCCTTGGACATCGCGAACGCGTTCAACACCATCCCCCACGAGTGCATAGAGGCGGCGCTTGAGTTCCACCGAGTGCCACTCTACCTCCGCGCCCTCGTCCGGGACTACCTGCGAGACAGGTCAGTCCTGTACGAGGATGCGGAGGGCCGCGTCCAGTCGTGGCCAGTGAAGGCAGGCGTACCCCAGGGTTCCGTATTAGGTCCCCTCCTATGGAACCTGGGGTACAACTGGGTCCTGCGGGGTGAGCTCCTGCCACGCATGGATGTCGTCTGCTTTGCGGACGACACCCTTGTAGCGGCGAGAGCGAGGGGGTGGGAGGAGGCGGTCCGCCTTGCGTCGGTCGGCACCTCCATGGTCGTCCGACGCATCCGCCTCCTGGGACCCTCGAAAAGACGAGGGCCATGGCCTTCCACGGTCCCAGATGCAGGACACCGCCGGGGCTCCGTGCCAGGGTAGAGGGGGTTCCGGTCGAGATGCACCTCAAGTATCTCGGCCTGACCCTAGACCCCCGATGGAGCTGGGAGGAGCACTTCAGGCTTCTCGCTCCCCGGCTGTGCGGCGTCGCAGCCGGACTCGGTCGCCTTCTCCCCAATGTGGGGGGGCCGAAGGCGAAGTGCCGTCGGCTTAAAGTCGATGGCGCTGTACGGGGGCCCGGTCTGGGCGGAGTGCCTCTCGTCCCGCACGAGGGAGGAGACGCCGCGGTGTCATCACTGCGCCTCTCCTGACGACACGGCCGCGCACACGGTGATCGTGTGCCCGGCCTGGCGAGATGAGCGCCGCGATCTGCAAATCACTTGCGTCATCGTGCTCCTATGAGTGATACTTACCTCAAACTGTGGTCCCTGTAGATGTGAAATTCGCTATCGCTGATGACTCCGATTCCATCGTGCAACCATTTCACCTTTGGTTTCGGAGCACCGTGGACTACGCATTTGAGAGTAGTAGGCTCTCCGTGACGAGACTTCACACGTGTCACATCGTTGTCAATGGTGGGTGGATCTATACATTTGAGGAAATGGTATTTGGTGGGTAAAATTTTATTTGATCCTTTATTACAAATTCAAAATTATTATGACCCAAGAAAAAATGCGCTAACTGCTAAATTGCACAGGGAATATTGTGAAATCCGACTTCAAAATCGACAATGGAACCAAAAAGTAAAAAGGTTAGTTTATTTTACGTTTTTTTTTCATCCGTTTTAGTTTAAAGCTTACACATACTTACTTAAAATCCCCTAAAAGCCGTACACAAAGTACGGAAAATAACAGCGTCCAAGTAAACCAACAATTCTCAAAAAATGAAAACTACTCAGTCTAAATTAATTAAAAAATGTATGGGACCAAATGTCAACTATTTCGCATCGGACAAAAACATACGTAAATAAAAAAATACCGGCTTAATTGAGAACCAGATGCTCCTGGTTCTCGATTCCTTTGGTTGGTCCTTTTGAAGTCGGTAAAAAATTGGGTGACTATCCTACGTGTCAAGTCCTTAATATTTCGAGAATAGGAGGAAATATCAAGAATTCTAATAGATAAAATAGCTTAATAAAGCCTCCTTTATAATATTTTATCATAAAACAAAAAAATTATTAGACATACAGCTAACAGTGAGTGTTGTTTCCTTAAAGGCTATTCCAGCAGCATTGGATGCAAGACATGCGTAAATCCCTTCGTGCGACATATCAAGTCCTTTTAGTCGTAAGACATCTTGAGTAACGTTCAATTTAGCATATCTCCTGGAACTCTCCTGTTTGAAAAACCAACTGAATACAGGGTTTGGAGAGCCTCTGACAGTTCTGAAAATTACGGTCTATTAGTTTTAATAAATAAAACACTTTCGGATCTATTACCTATTCCGTGTTCACGAAAATCAAAAAAGTGTCGTTCCGCGATCTGATACTGTGAGTATTGTGTGTCGGGAACAGGTGCGAATGAATAGTGAGAATGTGACCAATGGTGGGGGTATCGAGCGCAGTAAAAGACGACGTCAGAGGGTAGACCGATATGTCTGCCAATAACATCTACCCGCAATTACTTAAGTTACTCCATGATCATGGCGCTTGCAACAGTGCCGAAATATCGGGTACTCATAAACAACAAGGTACATGGTAAAAATCCCGTTAATAGCTATAATGTTAGTGACCATGACAGTTTAAAATAATGAGTAAATTGCTTTTAGCTTTAAAGTCAAATTAAAATACTTGTTATTAAACAGTACTGTACCGTTATTCGAAGCCTAATAAATACATGAGAGTAGCATACTTGATTTCCGGTCTTAAATCGTGTACAACGCTGCCATGATTGGCTAGCTTCGTCCAATCAGCGTTCACTTCCGATTCGCGCCATATCCCACCCCTGTATTAGCAAGGCGTTTGTGGGTGCCTAATTTATTCGTCATTAGCATCGTGATTTCCGAACGGAAAAGACAAGAAAATCATTAGTGCAAAGTATAAAGTGTATGAGTTCTGTGAAAAAGTGTATTCGTATATTCGAAAAAGCAAACATTAATTTAGTAAGTCGTGTGCAACGAAGGTAAAGTACAATATTTTTTCCTTTGCTCATATAAGATTTTATCTAAAAACCTTTTGTAAAGGTTTTGTGATTTTTTAACGGTGTTACCGTTCGATTCCGATGAAAAATAGGAAGAAAACTTCCTTCAATTTTACATAATTAATGTGTTGTGCCGTAAAGGTAAAATATGTAATTTTTTCATGTAAAATGGCGTGTATTATAAGAAAAACATTCCTTTTACTTTCCGTTACTGATTTACGAACGTTTTTAAATATTTTCTTTTTATATTTTAAATAATAATCGTGATTATATAAATATAATACCGACTTTTGATACCTACCTTTTACAATTATGTGTGCTTTATAACATCTTTATAATTTATACTAAATATGGACTCAAATTGATATATATGTTTGAAGGTATGGAAAGTCAACCATCTACTAGTAAGGATTTGACAGGAATGGAGGAGGCGAGCAGGGAAAATACAGAACGGAAGGAGAGGAAAAAGAAAAAGAGCAAGGTCATCCAGTTCAGATAGTTCCAGTAGCAGTTCTACGTCTTCGTCTTCTTCATTGGGCTGCCGCCGGAAGGAAAATCGTAAGCATAGCAGGCGAAACCGTAAGTTTGATTATTTAATCAATGAAATTCATAACCTAAAAAGTCAGTTGAATAAATGTTGTTTCGAATCACCTCTAACTGATAATAACGAATATGCTGAGTCTTGCATCGACTCTAATATTAGTGGCGATTTATTTGAGCAAACGGAAGCCTCTCAACCTGATGGGTCTACGGAGAGCAACACAGATTTTAATATTACTTTAGTAACAGAGCTTAAAGAACCGTCCGTACCAAAAGCTTCTAGGGAACACCTCGAGCAGCTAAAAGAGCTGCAACATTTTGACTCTCCGGAGTGGAAAGACGTTCGTTACGCCGAACTTCAAAAACAGTATGCACACTCCCCCGGGTTTGTCGAACTCGACCCCAATGATGAGATTAAACAGTTTGATAGCTCTAAGTTTTGTATAAATATGGAAAAAGCTTTCGCAGCAGTTACCTTTTCGTTACTCAAACAAAAGGACGAAATTTCTTATGTGGGCCTATGCAGCGAAGGATATTAGTTACAACGAGATTTACCTCAAGCTTAACAAAGTATTCACTAACAGTGATTATACAAAAGTATGCAGTGATTCGCTGCAATTAGTGTGCGGGCACAGAGCTGAACTTGTGCAACATAGAAGGGAGACTATCCTGGCATCAGTAAAGGATACTTATCATAAGAGTGCGTTACGTAAAATCCCACCATCCTGTTCCAATCTATTTGACAGTGAAAAGTTTAGCACCGCTATCGAAAAAGCGGGAGGAATGAAGAATGTTTTTTGGTCTAAACAAAAAAACCGCCATTTTGCAACTCAGCGAATCGAAACTACAGCCCCGGGCTCATCTCGACCTACTGCTAATCATTAGAGGGTTCATAAGCCACGGTCTCAACCCACACAAGGAAACCGATTAAGCGATAAGAACGGGCCTCGTGGACGTCACGGTAACTTTCAAACCACTCGAGGGGGAGGATCACAGCGAGAAGATCGAGCACGCTCTCCCTTATCCCAACGGGATAGGAGAGGTCAACCCAGGAAGAGGTACTGACTACGTCATGCCTTTTCGGGCCGGTCAGTTGCAGAAATACATCCACAACTGGGAGGATCTTGGGGCACCGCCCTACATCCTAAATATAATAACCGGTTATCATATTCCCTTCAAGGCAAAACCACCTTTATGCCTGCCAAAATACTGCAGCAGTCACACGGCTCAGTCGCCAGACATGGATCAAATTATTCAGAAATTACTCGATCAACACATAATCGTACCAACTGCAAACACGCCAAGTTTCGTCTCGACGTTATTCCTAAGACCCAAAAGCGACAAAAGTTTAAGGCCGGTTTTCATTCTAAAACAACTGAACAAGTACGTTCGTGCAGACAAATTTCGTCTCGTGAACGTGCACAGAGTACCAGACTTCCTGTAAGATGGCGACTGGATGGCAAAAATATATTTACATCAGGCGTATTTTCACATGAGCGTCGCTCCCAGCCACAGAAGGTTTCTCCGCCTGATTTACAGAGGAAAACTGTACGAAATGACAGCCTTACCTTTTGGCCTCAGTTCCGCCCCGAAAACTTTCGCATCGCTATCAAATTGGATAGCTCAGCAACTCAGAGAAAGGGGGGTACGGCTTCTAGTCTACCTCGACGACTTTTATCTTGTAAATCAAGACATATAAACATTGCGCGAGCACGTGTCAATGGCAACAAGTCTCTTGAAGTATCTGGGTTGGATAATAAACGAAGAAAAATCCGTTTACGAACCACAAAATATTCTAGAATTCCTCGGCATTATGTGGGATTCTATAAGGAACATAAAGTACTTACCGGACAGATTAGCAGCAAAAATAGAAAGACAAGTTGCTGCAATTCTAAGCAAGAAAAAAGTAAGACTCCCAGAGCTGCAGAAAATTGTCGGAATATTGAACTTTGCCAGTTTTCCAGTCCCGAGAGGACAATTGAATTTTCGAGAGTTGCAGTTTCAAGTGAATTCACTTCTCAAGACGGGAACAGTAAAAGCAATTCAATTACCAAAGACTGCACAGTTGGAATGGTGGCCAAATCACTGCAGGAAATCTTCTCCGATCCACAGACCCCCTCCATCGCATTATCTAACGACGGATGCGAGCGATCTTGGTTGGGGAGCAAAATTGGACAACGAAAGCCTAACTGGCCAATGGGAGATTTCGGAACGCAACTTACACTGCAACATCAAAGAGATGATCGCCATTCTAAGACTTTTAGAAGATCGCTGTCTGCTCCTGAACTCAAAGGGACTACAGATACAGTGCCACAACAAGACCGTCGTAGCCTATCTTCGAAACGAAGGTGGAACGAAATCTCGGCTTCTTACGGAAGTAACCACTCGAATCTTCAAAATACTGGACAAATACAAAATTCACCTATCAATTTATTACATCCCGGGCATGTTCAACTCGGATGCAGATCACCTATCTCGTTCGAAATCAACACCGGAGTGGCATCTCCTTCCGGAGGTAATGAAGGTTGTATTTGCAAAATGGGGCATACCAGTCATCGATCTTTTTGCTTCTGCAACTGCACATGTTGTAACAAACTACTACACCTTAGATCAATCAGACAGACAAGCTGTTTTCCACGACGCGCTAGGAAGGAATTGGAATTACCCATTAGCCTGGGTATTCCCTCCACCACATCTGATACCCAAAGTTCTAGCGGATCTAAACAAAGCCCAAGGCATTTACCTCCTAGCGGTACCTCGGTGGGACAAAGTATACTGGAGGCCAGATCTCAAGCGCAGAGCGTTGTCAGCCCCCTTCACAGTACGCAACCTGCCCCAAGTACTGGTGGATACATCAACGGGCCGACCACCGCCAGAGATCGGAATGATGCAGATCGAAATTTGGCGATGTGGGGGTGGCATTCGATTTTAAGTGATTGGTCTGAAAATCAGAAACTATTACTTTCATCAAGCTGGCGTAAATCCACCTTAAACACCTATAAACCTGCATGGAAAAGATGGATGTTTTGGGCTGAGCAAAACAATGTTAATGTGTGCCAACCATCAGAATCCCACTTAGCAAGATTTTTGGCCGACTTACATCAGAAGGAAAGTTTAGCCTATAGCACTATATTAGTGCATAAATCCGCAATATCCACCTTTTGTGATCCCGACAACCACATCAAACTCAGCTCCCATACGCTGGTTAAATAAGTCCTCAAGGCCATCGAACTGGCCAAGCCAAAAATAGCTAAGGCCCCCATATGGGATATTGACATAGTAATACAACACATCGGTACGAAAGATCCTGGAACTTCAAACCTTTACAAAGTATCCAAAATAACAGCGACTATGCTGTTGTTGGCCTCGGGTAGACGGGTGCATGAGTTAACTCTTCTGAGTGTATCCCCTGATCACTGTATTGTTACTGATACGGAAGTGACATTTTGGCCAAGTTTCGGTTCTAAAACTGGTAACGCCAAGCACCAACAATCTGGTTGGAAGTTATTAAAAGTAAACAGGGGGGATAATAATTCGCTAAACATAGTTCACTGGATTAAACGCTTGTTAGAATTGTCCCACTCCAGACGGATAACAGCAAAATCGGAAAACTTGTTTATCACTTCGATTGGTGAACCTAAAGCAGCGTCGAAAACAGTGATAGGACGTTGGATTAGAAAATTATTACAAGAAGCCGGTGTAACTGCTACAGCGGGCAGCATGAGATCAGCTGTAGCTTCGAAGAGTTGGCTAGAAGATTGTCCCTTGGAAGATATCCTGTCAAGAGGGAACTGGAAATCTGAGCACACCTTTAAAAAGTTCTACAGACGAGCAGTAAAATGTACTAACAATGGGATTGTGATAATAACTCTTCGTTGATTCGCTCTCAGTTTATGCCTATAGAATAATTGATTTGCACAATGCACTAGTGATTATCAATAGTAACATAATTAAAGAATAACAATAAATGATTAATTTCCATAGACCATCATCATTTTATTTATATCCTGATCACATTAGCATCGGTTTACATAACTAGCACCACCAGGCGATTCCAAACAGATCTCTCATGTATTTATTAGACTTCGAATAACGGTACAGTACTGTTTAATAGAAACGTTTTACCTGAAAATAAAACGGTTATTAAACATACTTACCTTATTCGAAGCCTAATATTTTTAAATTCTGCCTGGTGATATACATTCGAGATGTAATGATGAATAAATTAGGCACCCACAAACGCCTTGCTAATACAGGGGTGGGATATGGCGCGAACCGGAAGTGAACGAAGTGAACGCGAACCGGAAGTGAACGATTGGACGAAGCTAGCCAATCATTGTACACGATTTAAGACCGGAAATCAAGTATGCTACTCTCATGTATTTATTAGGCTTCGAATAAGGTAAGACTAAGTATGTTTAATAACCGTTTTATTTTCAGGTAAAACGTTTCTATTTTAATCGAATTGTGTAGTAATTTCTTAGGATAAAAAATACTAGCTTTATGGTCTTATGGTCTATCGCCTAATTTTGAAATAAATAACACCAGTGTTAGAACAAACCTGCAATTAATTTCTGTATCATTTCCTTTATTACCATACATTAAAGATGGTGTTTCCTCAATTTCTGGTTTCTCTGTAAGAATATATTTGAAATGATTAACATTTAAAATATGAAAGTTATCGTAACCTAATCCTATAATATGTACAAAAAGAATTAATTTTATAGATGAAGGTCAAACTTACATTAGCAAGTTCAGATATAATTTAATAGTATTTTTTAATCCTGCAACGTCGTTACATAATATACGGATATAGCGATTATATGTGTTTCTTTCATAAGTAATTTATTATTTCGATAAACAAATCTTTTCATGCTTACCAAATCCTGAAATAACTATTTTGAAAGGATACTTTACGATATTGACATCGTTCTTAGCAACGCAACTATAAGATTTATTTAGCAGAAGTTGCATATCTTTGACAGTAAGTACGGAGCCATTGGAAGATATTTCAATATGTTCATTAGTGTGTAATTCAGTTTCGTTGCTGTACCACGATATTTTGACGGGAGGCATTGCGTCTATATTACAAATGACGCTCCCATTATTTCCATATTCAATGGTTATATCTGTAAAAACATCAGGTTTCAATTCAAATTGTATCCATGATATTTTTTTTTATCTTAATGCATGTATTTTTCGAAGTCATTACGAATATTTGACAATTTATATCAGTTTAATAAGATCAATTTTTTATCGATGCTTTATCAATATTTTTTTCCATATCAACTGCAATTTTGACATTTGTTTTAAATTACTTTATTTCCAAAATATAAGCACCTTCTTCGCATTATCAATTGTTAACAATAAAAAATAAAATATTAACACACCAATTAGCCCAGCCCCAAAGTAAGCATTGTAAGCTTGTGTTATGTTATACTTGTGGGATACTAGGGTAACGGATAGAATACATATAGTAATACATATGTAAGTATATTTATATAGAAATACATATTTAACATCCATGACTGGAGTACAAATGCCCATATTCATCATACAAATATCTGCCCCCACTGGGATTCGCACCCGGGACTTCTCGAGACGGCCACTCAAATCAAACCCGGCGTACAAACCACTCGGCCACGAAGGTCATCACAATATCGCTTTAATAAGTCGCATTAATGATAATAATACCTTTAGGGACTTCTATGACATTAAAATAATCTTTTCGCTCTGTTACTACATCAACACTTTTTGAATATTCTCCATGAGTGTTAGAAGCCTTGCATGTATACGTCTCATTCTTTATAACTTTGTCAATATTCAGAATGCTGATATAATCGTATGGTAGTTCCACAGCGGACACCTACGGACAGGTAAATGCATTTGCATCAGTGCGTACTTTTCAAAATCGTAAGTGATGAATCTAGTTACTGCCACTTTACTAGTTAATGTTCCAAATTACTGTGAAACTCTTAATCTAAAGAAACAGAAATATTTCGCTGTAATTAACACTTTTATACTTATAATAAATCTGTAGAGAGGTCAATTCTGTACATGAAATATATTTTCAAAATAACTATCAGGGGGTGATTAGTGATCGATACTGATGCCAAAAATGCAATCAGTAAAATTTTTGTCTGTCTTTTTGTGTGTATGTTCCTTATAGAAACAAAAACTACTCGACGGATTTTAACGAAACTTGGTACAATTATCCTTCATACTCCTGGGCAGGTTATAGTATACTTTTCATCACGCTACAATCAAAAGCAGCAGAGTAGTGAAGGGAAATGTTGGGAAAACGGGAGAAGTTACTCCATTTTTTAAGCTTCCGTCGCGTGTGCAGCCTTAATGGTTAACGTTACATAGAAATCATGTATAACGAAAATATTTTACATAAAATTGTCTAAAAAATATCCCGCAACAGCATATGTCTATCTTTTATGGTTGACTCACAATAACACGTGTAATTATAAAAATAAAGTCATTGTTTATAGCACAAGTCTGAGAACAAAAACTACCTATAGTTTACACTACAGCTCTACACCGAAGCGAAGCGAGGGCGGGCCACTAGTCTTACATTCAAACTTTTTTACAAAAAATTACATCGCCGAAAGCTAAAAAATTATAAACCTTTTTTATCTTTAGTCAAATTATTATTTGGAGTCGTTACCCGTGCCTGGGAACCTGCCCATGGGAACTCAGATCTATCTTCATCTTATAATCCATAAATAAATAAGTCAATTTATTCATTTGTTCAAATATGAGTACATAATTATAATGTCCATTTGTATTTTACCCTTTACGGATGTGTAGCAAAATAGGTCTATCTATTAAACAAAATTCGAAATTATCTCAAGTTTTATATTTTTTGTCTCAAGTAATTTCATTTCAATCTATTTTTTAACCGACGAAAAAAACGGAGGAGTTTATCAAGTCGACGTGTATATATTTTTTTAATGTATGACCACGCATAACTTTTAACAGATCGTTCGATTTGATAATTCTTTTTTTAATGGAAAGAGTATACCCCGAAGTATACTTTGGATTTTAATATTAATTTGGAATAAAATCCAACCCTGAGGGTATGAAAACAGGGTATGATTGATTGTTTACTCACTGATTGTAATGTATGACCACAGATAACTTATTACAGAGTAGTACGATTTTGATATTATTTTATATTTTGTAAAGGTAAAATCTATAATTAATTACCAGCAAATTATATCAGAGATCGGTTAACATGTTCATACCGTTGGCGAAAAAGACACTCCAGCTTCATCAACCCAAATAATATCCGGCTTAGGATATGCTTTCACTTTACAAGCAATTTTCAATGGTTCATCATACTCAGCGTTTATCGCCATTTCCTCATTAAACTTTATAACTGGCGCCACTGGATCAATCAGGCCTGAAAAATGATTATTTGTTTAAATAATTAGTAAGATTTACACTATTCCTAATTATATTATTTTGATAGTTTTCATGAAATTATCTCCACCTATCACAGGGCTTTGAACTTGTATTGGAGTTGAACCGATCCTTTTGAAGGCTGTACTAGTTGTTTTATCACTACCTTTTACCTGTAAAAATACAAAAAAACATCTTAAGATATAAGGAGCAGCGTCCCATTAGACACAAGGAAATAATTATCAGACATTTTCATCTAAGACTTTTACCGTATCTGTTGATTAGTGGCAAGGAATCAAATATACACCAACATGATTTCACAGGAGAACTAAAGTAACCGTTATCGCTCGAAGAATTGCTATGCTGAAGTGGCAATTGGCGGTACACGCAGCGAGGAGAACCGATGGCCGTTGGGGCGGAAAGGTACTCGAATGGCGACCGTACACCGGATGACGCTCAGTGGGCAGGACCCTCATCAGATAAACCGAAGATCTTAGAAAACCGCTGGGTACAAGTGGTGCAGGACCGATCAGGTCTGCGCTCAGCAGTGGATGTCGTACGGCTGATATGAAGATGAGAATTTCACAAAGCGAATAAGTAGGATACGACTGATATCGATACTGCTTACATTTATCTACATCGCTACATGTGGAAATAGACAAAAAAATAGTGATAAGTTTCAAAATTTTACTCTAAAAGCAAATCACTGACCGCAATTTTAAATAGGTACTCCGGCGGTTGAAAGGCTTGTGTTGTATAGAATTGATCCTTTGCATTGACCAACGTCAGCTGTAATACTTCGCGTACATTTTCTTCCATATCCAAGATTTCTACCGATCCGAGAATCTTATTGCCATCAGGAGCAATTAGTTTAATTGACAATCGAGTTTTTTCTCCTGGAAGGATAATACTGTTATTATTATTAAAATGTACTCAATAAAGCGTTTTAAAGAGCACAGCGTCCTGTAATATAGTTTTAAGACGACTGCATAGGTTTAAAATCTAACTCGCCTTGGGTATCCATACTAATATTATAAGTGAGAAAGTGTGTCTGTCTCTGTGTTGCCTTTTCACGCTTAAACCGCTGAACCGATTTAGATAAAACTTAGTGTAGAGTCAGTTTGAGTCCCGAGAGAGGAGATGATAAAAGGGAAAACTATTCTTTTTATCTTAGAATTCACTTTTTAAGAAGTGAAAAGGCGCGTGGAATATTATATGGGAAACCAATTATTGAACGCAGACGGAATCAATAAGACAGCTCCGTACTAGGAGACTTGTTTTATAAAAAAAAAATGATTCATATACAGTAACATAGTTCTTTGTGGGTGCAACCCAATTTCAATAACAGTTTTTAAACTTCTCTATCCATGGGCTTCTGTAGGAATTTGTCCATTATGTTTGGTCCTCCACTAAAAATGAACTGGATCAGATGAATACTATATTATTTATGAAGAAAAGTGATCAAATGAAACTTGCCTGATACAGGTCTGGTGGCCGTATCCCCAATGTTGGTAGCTGGCACGCCGGAGAAGCCATGCTTGAACCTTATACTGGTTGTAGCGGTCACCACAACGCTAGTCTCCGATTTACTACCGACCACGGCGGTGTAGTTACCGGGCACCGTATCATCTATACGTACGGTCTGCAATCCAATGTAATCAGATCAGCAGTTACTATAAACGCTAATAGCTTTCTCTTTAAGACCTTTTCATGAGTCTTTATCTCAACTTCAACAATTTTTTTAGCCACAAAGTTGCGAACAAGTCCCTATCAATAAGCTTGTTGTTTGTTAAGGAGCTCGATGGCACAGGTGGTTAGCGCGTTCGGCTAGTGATTGTGAATTTTAAAGAACTTTCGTGGTCGGTCATTGGATGGGTGACCAAAAACTTATTATCTCGAGCTCCTCCGTGCTTCAAAAGGTACGTTAAGCTGTTAGTCCCGGCTGCATCTGCAGTCGTTAGCAGCCATCAATCCGCACTGGACCCGTATGGCGGTCAACGACCCAATCTCCCTATTGCATCCGTAGGGAAAGTCTGTGCCCAAGCAGTGGAGACATCAATAAGCTGAAGATGATAACTAAGCCTGTATCATATCCATACATATGACGAATGAGCGGGCTGTTTCTCATTACAATTTTCTCAGAGTGTGTACTTTGCAATAAATTGGCGACAACGTGTTTATATGAGTTGTTGATCTAAACTCTTGAGATACGCTACCAATAAGCACTTAGCCTAATTTACCATGTTATTCATTTAACATTAAATTTTATGCGGTCTACTCTTCCTGCATTCTTATTCATCCATATTCATGTTCAACACCTCTTGTTACACGGATATTATTATAATATGCTGTCGTTTGCCCTCGCCCTGCCTTGTAGAAAGCTAAGATACACTTATTATTGATACCACTTTAGCATAATTACTTACAAGAACATCTGATAAATCCACAATTTTTTTCGTATCGGCCTTACTGCCGTCGGGAGAAGTAACGTCCAAAGTGGGACTCTTCCCCGATTCAGAGATGATCAGAGTCGGCATATCGGGGTCAACTGGAAACTAAACAATAAAAAAACATATGAATATCAAATTTTAGTGTGACACGTTTTCTTGTACAGACAGCTGTATCCTTAGCACGAACCAATATCGAATTGGAATAGTTGAATTCGATACGAGTCAAATGTCAAGAAATTTTGCATAATATAGTTTCATACAAAGAATACTGAATGGCTCGAGTTGATACGGTGACGATCCCTTTCAGAGTTGATACTTTGAAAGGGATCGTATAATCAACGCCGAAATGTATGCTACGACTATAAGGTTTCAAGGGTTAAGGATAAGGGACAATATTTCTGGTGTCACAAATGTCAATAGGATAGCTATAATAATTACTGATCATATAAAAGGGTGCACACATTTTTTTTTTGTTTTTATGTGTATATTAAATATGTACTTACAGTAAGACTGTGGTTTGTCCCGGGCGGGAATTTTTTAGATGTAACCAATGTTTTTGGGCTTTCTATCTGTTCCACTATGTATTTCAAGATCTGTAAAGTAAATAAATAACAAAATAATAACAGAGTTGAATACTCCATAGAATAATATAAAATGCTACAATTTAGTAATATCGAAGCCCATTACACAAGTTCCATGTAATCATGTATTTTTTTTTGTAAGTACAGAGTTTAAATTTCGCGCGCACCGTTTGCAATGTTTGTTACGTCAAACACAAAGGCGCTGCCTGTTGCTGGTCGCAAGCACTACGACTTCTGCTACGAAACAGAACGGATTCGAATGCTGTTAATGGTGGAATACAATTTTTCGGTCTTCTGCGTGTACATTTCGCGTCCGTCGTTGGGAAAAAGTGTTGGTTAGTATTGCCAAGGCTACCAAGAGAATACACGGTGGGAAGCGTGCGTGGACAAGGGGCCGTTTTTTTGGATACCGTCGACTCAGCTCGAGGTACGCGTTGCTTTCTTCAATGTTTGACAAAGTCATTGCAAATCTACTTTTTTGCCTGATAGATAATTTTAGAAGGAATCTCTCTGCTTTAGTCTCACCTCCTTCACATCCTGTTTATCCATATGGAACACCTGTCCTGACGTAGCCTCCGCCAACTTGTAGTACGCCTGATAGTTTGGGTCACTGTCATCTGAACTACACTTTCCAGTCAGAAGAAATACAATCTGAAACAATATCTGAACATAATATAGGTACCAATTTACTTACTGAACTAATCAAGCAGTCAATCTTGCTACTATGTTAGGGATCCGAAACGCTAGGAATAATGAAAAAACTAATAAATCGTGCTTTATTACACGTTAAAAAACTACACTTTGAACTACGCAACAATGTTATCATTAAGCAATACAAAACAGATCACAAAGGACGTATTTTTTGCTCAGAACCAAAACAGTGCAGAAATGTTGTTTTTTAAATCCGAGGTGGGTGATGGTAGCTCGGGGGCCGTGGCCCGACTGATGTTGGTCGGGCATCGTATATATGAAGAGTATGCTTTCGAATTTCATTTGCGCGATGTAGGCTTCCATACTATTATGATCGCAGTGCAGGTAACGCCATCTCTTGAGGATGGTGAGTAATGATTTCCTCCATCCGTTGTATACATGAGGGGCATATAGATGTCGCCACCACAGAATATTAGCTTTCATCAAAAGTAATGCGTCTATACAAACAATGCATTTCACTGTTCATCATTCACAATTCATTGATGAACCGTGTTATTTCACCTTTATATAGGTACCTATTTTTATCAGAGGTTGAATAAAGAGAACTGTAAAAGATGGACAGTAAGCTGCCTCATTCATGTGAAGATTCACTGTGTGTTTGAGTAATGTCGGTATCTGATACAAATGATGAAAGAAGGATCTGTTGTTAACTAACAACAGCATTCATTGCTATGCGGATGACAGCACTGGCTGATCAAAAATATGTCCAATCACTAAACCACTTGATTCCAGATTGTCCTCGGTACGCCGCCTCTCGAAACGATTTTCTCATAGTCACAAACAATTGTACTGACCCCCTATTACTTAAGAAAAAAGCTTACGTAAAAGCGTATTTCAAGCACGTTTCTACTGTAATACACACACTCAGGGAATTAAATAAATAACTGTCTTATATCAAACCTCAACTAAATTAAAACTCTACCTAAAATACGCTTAAACAGCACTGCTGAAGCATGGTACAGAACTGGAAAATAAATTTGAAAGAGCAATTATTAACAAACCTACCTGAGAGTTATCCTTGATAGCTTTAGCCTGTACGACGTCTAGCTTATGTGAATCCTTGGCGGACGCATCAGTGAACACGTATAGAAGCGAGCCTGGCTTGCTGGATGACAGAGCTAGTTCTATTCCGGTCATGGCCATTTCGGGACAATCATCGCCTCCTGTGACGTAGATATTTGCTAATTGTTTCTTGAACTCTTCACGGCTTTTGGTGGCCGTGCGAAAACGTACGGCTGAAATGGAAATAAAGGGAACTTTGAACTTGTTATTGTCGTGATACTCACTCTTGAAGGGCTGTTTTGAGCCAATAGAACCAGTAAAGGAAAGTAAAGAGTAATGAAAAAATACAAAAAAATATACAGTTAACCTCCAGTGCGTGTAAGCGCTTAATCGTGATTTATAAATTATCAAGAAGTGGTTTTAAATGAGTCGATGATTATTAATAGGCCAATCATTTAAGACATCGCAGGTTGCAATAAGCATATTTTTTATCATTTTGTTAGTTTAGTTACAGATTGTGTTAAGGCACATTTGTAATTTCGAAAGACCTGTGCTAACTGCTTGGTGCCCCAAAAACCTAAAAATTTGTAGGTCTTTTTCGGCTACTCACTTATATCTTTTCAGCGCAGCACGATGCGCGTTAGGAAATGGACGTGCGCCGCTGTGCCGTGATAATTAATTATTCGTCGTAACAGCCGTCGTGCGCTTCGGTAGCAATGAGTTCCCACCAACTCATAGATATGAAATGAAAATATACTTTATTCAAATTGACTCATTGAAAACTCTTTTGAATCGTCCAATATTTTTCAGGACATCTTTTAGCTGATAAGAATAATGGGCGCATGAATCTTATCAGCATTAACAATAGTAGCAACATTTACATTAAATCATGTAGCTACCCATACAATTTATTAGATACAATAAATTATGAAAAAATTCTCACTACTCTTTACTCTCTTCTTCTTGATTCGAATGCAAGAAAGTGTAAATCTCAAATCCAAATTTACTTTTTTTAAGTTCCACTCCATCCTCTACGCTCATCTCAAAATGTTCTTTTAGAAATTCCTTATCACTGCTTCAACTTTGTATCTAAGTCATTCTGTTTCCAAGCTGTTCGACTCTGGAATGATGAAACCTGCTTCCAAGTCTTTGTTACGTCAGCATTATGCTAAGAGTCATAATAACAGCATTTCAAACTTCTAGCCAACTAAATAAATATAAATATATAAATATTGATCATTTATTATTTATGTTTTCTTTTGTATTTATTGAGTTAATTGGCCAAAATATAGCCAAAAGTGTCATGTAAAGACGATGGTTCGCGCCGCGACCGCGACAGGAGACCGAGATGAGAGACCAAGACAGGAGATCACGACAAGTGTCTCGGTCTCTTCTGTATGTACTGCGGGGCGAGACCGAGACTACAGACGAGACCGTGAGCCCGCAACCACCTCAGTGTCGTAGAGTCTCTTGATGGAGTGAATTGTGTTTTAGTGTGTCATTAAATAATGTTATGGAACGCCACCTAGAGTTATGATTGGAGGAATAAGAAGACGATGATTTGCTGTTATATTATTACTACAAAACTAAAAAACAGATTATGTATTAACGAATTATATTCAACTAGAGGCCAACAAGGTTCATTTTCGCTATTAGTGTCCATTTCGGGCGCGACACGAGACACTACTGGTCCGGGACGGCGACCGTCTCGCTGTCTTCGGTCTCTCGTCTCTGTCTCCGGTCGTGGTCGCGGCGCGAACCGCCACCTTATGACGGTAAAATCGCTCATCTGCAAGCTATTTTGGCCTGCGCCATAAAAACCGCAAGACTTACATGAATATAATGAATAGTTGATAGACCTATGCTACTTTTTACTTTTAGTGTATAATGTATCTATAAAACATCATAGGTTAGAACTAAGTTATGCTTATTATCATTTATATACCACCGACGGGCGAGCCCAAGGCGGATTGCCGCATTAGGGCTCGCGGGCCGAAACATGGCGCAATCTCCCTATTCCATTAAAAAAAAATACCCAGCAATGCGCACTGCGCCCATTGTGTAAAGTTCCCAGTTAATGAAATATATCAAAAACTTTGCTCTGGTTATTGCATAATTATTTAATTTAGCGATGTAAGGCAGTTGCCACCAGTGTCCAAAACAACAGACGGGGTTATTGCCGACATTCTAGTATATCTCTGTTAAAGTAGCTTTGTTCCTTACCAGAATTTTTGACTCCTGGAAATATTTTTTTTTAGTTCTTGGTTAAGGTAATTTTTAATTAGTCGGGATTTAGATTTATTTTTATTTTCCTTTTTATTTTTTTCAGTGTTAATAATACTATTAAGTTAACAAGGATTTATTGAAAGAATTCAATTCATTATTTTCTATAGCTACTTACTTACTATGCATCTGCGTAGTTTTGTACTAAATAATTGATGTGACAGTTTAATTTTTAAAATTTCATTAATTGTGTAAGCACTAGAGATTAAATTATCTTATTATAAAACGGCAGCTTGGGTTACTCAGGTTATCTAACTACGATAACGTTCAAAATTTCAAAATCTCCAAGTCCAATTACTAGATAAATACTTTGGTACTTACAATCTATTCCTCTTATTACTAAACCAGAAATAAGCTCAGTTTACCTACGCTACGACTACCTCTGGGGGCAGCATAAAATTCAATGAGAATGTGAATTACACACAAGAAGAGGCCCTAAGTGACAATGATCAAGAAGATGAGTCAACTCCGATTTTGTCACACGGTCAGGTATTATCAGCAGTTAATGTTTTAAAATGCTATTTAACTTCTTTGAATAAAATCGAAGACGCACTGCAAAAGTTAAATTATGTTGACAATCTTGTAATTGCTAATGCCTTAAAATCTTTTTGTCAAACTAAAATAATTAATTTAAATAACGTAATAATAATACACTACATTTTTATGACATACATAATTCTTAAATATTGTACATTTAGTACCTCAATTCAAAATTTCCCTATCCCGCAATCCCGTAATACGCTTTCCCGCTTAAGACGCGTTTTTGGTTGAATCCCTGTAAAATAATTTTCTAGGAGGAAATCGCCGCCAATGCTCGAATTTTGCAATTTTTATACGCAATTTTCAGCGTTAGCTACTGTTGTCCCTTTTTTTTCGATGACGGGAAGAAAAAATGTATTATTTATATCCACGACAATGACCAACGCCGCGTTGGTTTGCTGTCAACAAACTCTCGCGATGCAGGTAATTGCGTGGTGCATTCGGCAAGCGGCGAGCAGCAGCTTGTCGGTGCGGGTATACTTTGACGTGCACTCACGCAAGCGTGGCATACTTCAAACCACCCCGCCTTCGACCAGCAGCCCGGTCCGCACCCGCTTTAGCCGATCCTGGGCTTCTCCGTTCACAGCGTCACCTGACTAGTCTCACGAACCGCAGTCCGAACAGCTAGCCAGTCGACCAGTTCCCGTACCTACCAGGTAAACCAACTCCCTGATCTACCCCTCGCCCTCCAAGCGTAACTGCGGGATCCAGTTATGAGTCGCCGCTTATTACGCCTGGGAGCTACTGTTGTCCCTAGCGCACGGTATTTACCAATGCGTGACGCCAATTCCTATTTAGTTGATTTTTTTATTTTTGCTTAGCTTGGTGTTTAAATCAAAAGAAAATATAACTAGAAAAAAATACACGCGGACCAGTATAATTAATAATTAATTATCAATATAATAATTCCTATTCTTCAAAAGTGTTTCAACTCGCGTCCAGTCTTAAAAGCTATCACCTAGCGCTATATAGCCACACAGCTCGATGTATCTCTACGACAGAAATAATTGTAATTTCGAACGCTTATTTTAGGGCATTTAGTACCTACCACAGCTACCCCATTGGTCGCGCAGATGTAGAAGAAGCATGGGCTTATACAGTTAATAAACTGATGAAGAAAATGAGAATGACAGAAAATCGATGGCGCAGATTGTGTATGAACTTATCGTTTATGGGATAGGTGACCAAAAACGTATTATCTCGAGTTCCTCCGTGCTTCGCAAGGCACATTAAACGCTGGCCCCGGCTGCATCTGCAGTCGTTGGCATCCACCAAACCACACTGGACCCGCTTGATGGATCACGCCCCAATCTCGGTCTATGCTGCGTTAAGCTTAACCTAAATGAAGGACTTAAAGTAATAGATAATTATAATTTCCTAATTTCATTGATTTGTTTTTAAGAACTCTGTATTGTTTAATAGGAACTGATATACCAAAATCAACTTACTAAAAAATAGATACTTACTAGGCAAGTTTAGTGATATCTCTTTTTATAAAATAACCAAACCAAACGTTAATGCCCAGATTAAGGAATACATTTTTTGTTTTTTATAAAGCACTCATCAGATCTACATGTCCTGGGATATATTTTGATATATATATATATATATATATATATATATATGTGTGTGTGTGTGTGTGTACAATATATACATGTATGTACATATTCATATTTAATTTACTAGCTATAAGAGAAAGAGAGAAAGAAAATGTGCACACGCACTGCTTTCTCTTGCTTATATCTCCTATTCAACTCGCGTTCGCCTCACCCAAACACACTTTTAGTAACGCGTAACACATTCACTAGCTTACCCCCAAGACAAGCGTGCGGAAAGAAGTTTCACTTCAATAAACGATAGGTTAACGATAATCGCCGATACACGGTTATCGTAACGAGATCGTTGCATCCCTAACAGTAATGGAATCCCGAAGTTATACGTGAACCAATTTAAAAAAATGTTGAATAGAGAATCTTTTTCTTTTTGATGACAGCTGAAATATCTACTTACTGGGATCATTGAAAGTGACCAAAATGAAATCTTCCACTTGCGATGCGTTTGAATTCGTCACAGTGTCGAATATCAGGTTGACACCATTCTTGACCTGAACTATATCATCGCCCATAGAGCCTGTATCGTCTATAACAAACGTCAAACTGCTCTTTTCTATCTCACCAAAAGACACACAGAACGATACTACTAATAAAAACAACACAAAATTTGAATTCATTTTGTCTGATTTCTTAAAAAACTTTTTTCCTCCATCGACATGTGCTATCAACACAATTATATCGCGAGAACTGTTGTGACTGAAGAAACTTGCTATAAGTATAAACAAACTTATCACATTACGCTGATTATGACGAAATAATAAGTTCTGTGTACTAAATTATTTGTTGGGGACTTCCCATGTTACATAGAATTGGTGCCATCGGTCGATTATAAATTATCTGCCAGTTTTATTTTTATAATATACTAGCTGTGCCTCGCGGTGTTACCCACAGTTTATTAGGGATATTTTCCCGCAGTAAAACGTTGCCTATTTGTTAATCCAGGGTGTCAGCTAACTTCATACCTATTAAAATAGATCAAGCCATCTAGACCTGAAGAAGTAACAAACATACACACTCACACACTCGCAAACCTTCGCCTTTATAATATAAGTGTGATTATGTTAAGTCACCGGCAATCTGTCTTATTTATTAAATACGTATTAAATGCCCGGGGCGGCGTTTAGGTAATACATAAAACATTATAAATATACAATTCCTAGGGATTGTATATAGTACCTGCTGGTCTACCGGCAATGTGTAAAATAAACCGATTTTGATCTGTGTTTACCTTAACTAAACAAGCGGTGGGGCAAGCCTACTCAGTTGGATATGAAACGACTGACGGATATTATAATTCTCACTGATTAAACTACATACCAATGAACGTTTGTGAAACTCACAGTGAGTTAGGTTAAGTTAGTGTTGTGACGCACATTTAGCACTTGATAAAATAAAACACATACAACAATGAGCTTTCAACTACGTAATAAAACATCAATAATGGGAGCAGAATTATATGCAATTTGTGAATATTTGTCATATATATTCTGTCATGTAATGAACATAACTTTATAGTAGATAAATCAGTGTCAAGTACATTAGGAGCGCTTTATTTAGGTTTGACTGTACCTTAACTTTAAAAAACCGGTTTTCCTAAAGAGCGAAATCAAATAGGTTTTGAATAAATTTAGCGGTTTTAAAAGGGTTTCATTTCGCTTTTTCTTGACTCACTAGATGCTAGCAAACGTATCAATAAATGCTTCAATCTCTGAGCATTAACTAGTTGTGACTTGATTAGTTCAAACAAAACATACTTCAAGCGATGCCGACACGTGCACGTGTCGCTCTGGATTAAACCGGTTTATTAAGGTTTTAGATACCGCTTTCATTTCGGACGCGCTCCGAACGAATCCTTTACAAAAAACCGGTATTAACCTTTATTTACCGGTATTTTCGAAACCGGTTTCAAGCCCTGCTTTGTAATACTGACGGATTCTATAAGTGCTTTAAAGCATATAACAAGATGTACATCAGGCAAGAGAGGACTTCCTATAGCATATTTTATTTTAAAACAATTCTTACAAGCATGTTGAAAAAGGAACAAATATTAGATTTCAATGGATACCTTCACATTTTTTTTCTTTTTTTTAATAATACACACAGTACACAATTAATATATATATAAACGAAATCAAATTGAAAATCAAAGTTCAAAGTTGTCACAATCACCCACAACATCAAAATCAGGTCATTAAAAGAAGGCTTTGTTTACTGCAATACACAGAGCTAATAATGCAGTAATGTCTTTTCGCAAAACTAGTTCTATGGGGCACCATTGGGAAAACCCTCCTTTTATTGCGTTTGACTTGAATGTATTGCAAACTTTTATGTCTGCGCAGGACGCTACTCAATATAAACAGTCGTCTCACTGACAAAACAGGACATTCTACCTTGTATCTACGTGGTTTTCCCAGCATCACTTTTATAATGGCCCTTTGAGCTCTCTCTAGCAGAAGCAGTGAACTAATACCAACCCCACCCCAGCACAAAATACAGTATTGAAGTAATGATTGAACTACAGCAAAATAAACACACAACAAAATATCGCGGTCTGCTGAGAATCGAAGCTTACGGAAAATAGGAATTAGTTTTCTAACACGACTAGTCAGATTTCGAATATGAGATTTCCAGTTAAGATTACTATCAAGAGTTATTCCAAGGTATCTTATATTTTGTGTGCGCTTCAATTCACTATAGCTACATTCACCCTGAGAAGTGCAAAGGTGCGCTTTTATGGAGATGGTAGAAGGTTGGGTATCGGCACATATAAATTTAATAAGGAATGAACTTGTTGACAAAGCTGCAAAAACTGGCAGTAACGAAGGGAAAACAATAAACCATATTCCTTTCTTCACGGATTGGTTAAAGGTTTCAAAAGAAGAATGTTACAAATTGTGGAAAGAGTATTTCGATAAGAGATCTGGATTAACTAATAGGCTACGTTTTACTGCGGGAAAATATCCCTAATAAACTGTGGGTAACACCGCGGGGCACAGCTAGTATGTTATAAAAATAAAACTGGAAAAAAAATTATAATCGACCGATGGCACCAGTTCTATGAAAAAGGCCGTAACCCGGCGAATACAAAGATATCAAGAACGTTAAGAGCAAATCCTGATCGTGTCGATACAACACCTTCAACGACAGATTTCAGCAAATAATGCCCAATTTAGTATATCTTTTTTTGTATTTTTATTAAAGCATATGAAGTCGGCCAGTTTTTAAAATTAGTCAGATGTTATGGAACATCTATTTTTTTTATTTTAATTGAAAATCCATTCTGTTTTACTTAATCCATTTTTATTAAGTATCGATCAAAATTTTTATATCTTAGGTTAAAGTAAGGAAGGAGATTATTTTACTTATAAAACTACAAACAATAGGCATTCTGTTAAAAAAAAAAACGAATAAAAGTCGACCCAAAACAAAGTTATACTTTATCCAAGTTGTCTCATCGTTGAATCGTTAAAAATGACGAAAAAAAATCTAACTCGAAACTACGAAAAATCGTAAAACAACAAACATGGGGATTAAATTGATAGGTATGGTACTCTGCTTTCAGCTCGCACTGGCTTGACACACTAAAAGAAACAGCCTTTATAGAAATATATAATTAGTAAGTTGCTTACAAATAAGAATATAACTATTATTTCTATTTCTTCTTTCCAATGAATACCTTGTTTGCCATAAGCATAATGGTCAGTGTATACGCCCAGATAGCAAAGGATGCGGATTTGAGTCCCGTCTGCTGTCTGCTCCGTGTGGATATTTTTCTAGTAAAATTTTGTTTACTTTTAAACATCTGGCAGTAAAATGCTTAAAATGACGGCACATGATAGTAAACTTCCGGTTCATGTGACATTACATTATATCGTTTGACGTTTTAATGACAGTCTTGTAAAGTCACATACCAGTCAATCAAATCAAATCAAATAATCTTTATTGCGAATATAGGTTACAAAGTTGTTACACGGATACATTTTAGTACAGTACAGCCATATTCTGCCTTATCGGCATGCAATATAATATTTCTATAAATCATTAATTTAATTATTTCAAATAAATTTAACATATTTTTTTAAGCATGTAACTGCTCGATGTTTAAATCTAAAGAAAATATAACTAGAAAAAATTCCACGCGGACCAGGCAGCAGACTTAACTCGAACCCGCACTCTTCGCTATCCGGGCGAACGCACTGACTAATTATGCTACCGCGGCCCTGAGGGCCGCGTCGAAATTCCTCTAGCCATTCTTAAGCTGCAAGGCAGCGCCATCTCTTTACATTGTAGGTAACCCACAATGTCAAATGAATGAATTTAACATAGTTTATTCTAAATGTCAATATAATGCGATTCAAATAACAATAGGAAAGCCAATGACCTCTATCTGTCAAATGTCGCTTGAAAAGTACGGTTTGCAAAAAAACCTGGAACCCTTTTTAGCACTCCGCTAATTCAAGAATAAAAACCAAACACTAGTAAACAAACAATAACAAATATTGATAATTAATATCGGTTTATATTTTTTTTTTCACTTATTGAGCGTTGGCCATGAATGGTTGATAACCTAAATCGTCAACCAAATGTCACTAAGTTGCGTTTAGAAACTCGATTTCAAACTTTCGTTTACATAAAGGATGCATGTTCGTTTGTGACCTAGTAATAATGCATGATTAATTATAACTACTCCGGTGGTAATGCAGAGATGAGCGGAATAGAAGAGGTAGATTTTGATTAATGTTTTTTCTCACAGTCTGACTAAATAAATATTATTAAAAATCGTTTTTTTCTTAATCTTAGTAAATAAATATTATTAAAAAAATCTGATGCTTTTTCTCACTTAATCTTAGTAAATAAGTTTTATTAAATAAAAACTTTTTTTTGCTCACTCTACCTATTTGGTTTGAATTGACAGCTAAGACATCACAATATGTCACCCAGTCGGTCCTATTCTTAGTTGAATCGCATTATAAACGATAAATTTAAGATTGTAATTATTTCATGCATTGTCATTTTTGCTATAGGTACTTAGTCTAAAAACCTTTGTCTTTTTTAAAAATTCCCGGACCGAATAGTAACATTTTTCTTTTAAAAAGTATTGTAATATGTTTTTAAATATATTGGTCACGGTAATTTCTCGCACACTTTCAGGTAGTTTACTATAAATATAAGGAGCATTGCAAAACACACTTTTCCTAAATAGTGCCGTATTAGTGAGACGCCATTATGTCCAGAGAAACTTTTTCGCGGCATCTTCACCACAGAATGTTGAATATCCACTTTTTATTGACTCCATAACCATTAGGAAATATAGTGAATTCCTTTTCTTAAACCAGTCAAAGGCCCCCTTATAGTGCTAGTACTACTTTGGGGCTAGGCTAAGGTAATTGGTGTAAATGTTGGAAGTGTTCATTCACTCTATTATAGAAGGTTATTGAAGTATGTTAAGATATGCTACCTACCAAAGGGATATTAAGAAGAGAGAAAAAAAATAGTTGATTGCTTTCTTTTTTTTATATAATTTTTGTTTCTCTGTCATAGAAAAATTAACATTTATATTATAGAGTATGATGATTATAAATATAATAATGTTTCTACGAGAACTCTGCCGACAAACTGCGTTGCAGTTTGGCAGATATAATATAATTTTGAATGTAATTTTTTTGATAAATAAATAAAAATACGTGTGGCACTGGGGGACTGCCGCGGTGAAGCTATTGCATAGCATTTCGAATCAACTTATGCAATTGTTATTATTTATTTATGCAGTTTTTTTTTCTTCGATAAATTCAAGTTTTTTATTTGATATTAATTCATGTTACACTTTTTGAGCGTGGTGACCGATAAGAAAACTTTATTTTTATTTTATTGAATAAATGAAAAGTTAATATATTGTTTAAAATATTTTTATAATCTTACATGCAAGCTTCGTGCAGTCGTACCATATACATGCACGTTAAGGTTCAACTAGTCGCTGGCTCAAACTCACTCGTGGATGCGGCCAAAAAGCACGCTATCTAACCTAGTATTATGTCTAAAAGAGATAGAATCAGTTATGAGCAGTTAGCAGCTAGTCTACACGCATACGTCTAGTCGCACGCACACAAACACCGTGCCGAAGTCTGCCGAAATGAAACGACGTTAGATGATCCACGGCTTTCAACGCCGCACCGCTGTGCCGGTCGGAGTGGGGGGTGTTAAAAGAAAGAAAGAAAATATTTTTTATAAACCCTTAAAAAATACAACATGTTAAAAGGAACTCATACAGTAAGAGCGTGCGGGCAGCGCGCCCACACGCTCCGCGAACACCAAGTCCCGCCTGTCGAGAGTCACTCCCAGCCGCACGGCTAGCATGGTGACGCTCTGCTCCACGCTGATGCCCCACTCTTCTCTCCAGGCCGGACATCAACGCCTCCTGATCGCGGTCGTTAACCTCGGCGCGCAGCTCGGATATGGTGCACTCCAAGTCCATCCTACCAGTTGCATCAGGATCCACTTGACGCTGCTCCAACACAGCAACTTTCTACTCGAAGGAGTCAAGCCAAGCGGTAAAAGAACTGCGGAAGGGCGCCATCTCTGAGCCTAAATCCCTCGTCTCCTTTATGTAGTCGGCCAGCATACTTTTTATATCACTGGTGTGATTATTTCTGGCTGCGTTCTCCTTGGCTTTACCCTGGACCTCATCTTTCTTCGGAGAGCCACTAGCCAGGTCGACAGCAACCGGTTTTTCGGGCTCGGAAGATTCGCTGATACCATTTACAGGCGTATGCGTGTTGTCACCCCTGCGTGTGCTCTTCTTGCAGTTCGGGCATATCCAGTCCTTGCTGACACTCGACTTTTCCGGGATGGCGAGGCAGGCCTTATTATATTTTATTGGGCAAGCACAGAAAACAACAGCATTGCCCGGCGCCAAAAAACTTCCACAAGCTCCACAGTTTACCACCATCTTTAGTCCAAAAAATTTAATTATAATTATAAAGTCTAAATAAAAGGGAGACAAATAAAAATAAGAACGGGTGCTGGGGTCTAAAACAAATATATATCGACGGTTGAAAGGAAATATTGACTAAGCGACATTTTTGGTCATATTGAGTTAAATATACAGTTGGAACCGTCGGATTTTTCTGCGTCGATTGGTCGTGTTCACGTATTTCTACGACGACTTTTGATGTCGCTTATGCATAACGAATTTTAAGAATTTTCAGTTTTTTTTGTCTCTAAGAGACAAAAAATTTGTAATTTTTTTTTAAATTGTTGGTTGGCGTAGCTATTACAAGTAAGTTTTGCCCTTGGTAATTATTTGCATGTTGTGGTTGCGATAATTTCTTTACTTAGCTTATTTTGCTTACACCTGTAAATTTAGTTTTATGAATATGGTAAATTTCTTCCTGACAAAGAATATTTTTTGTAATCGCTTATCTCAAATTGACTGAATTCAAATTGTTTTTTGATGGCGTTTAGTTAAAATCTCCTATTTTTGTTTTATACAACACACCTTGTTCACCTTTGATTACCGATCTTATGTACACCATTTTCTGTCGGTTAGTAAATTATTACCTGCCGTTGTACAATATTGTTTTAATATTTAGGTAAGTTTTACTTGTAGTTATGGTATTATTGATTGATGGTTATACCCTACGGGTACCTCGCAACAGGTGTTTAAACTATTTTTACTTGAATGAATACACTGACAAAATATTGGTTATACCTACGGGAGCCTCGTGCGCGCTCGCTTACGCATACCGTGAAGTTAGTTACACAGGAACAAAGATACTACAGTGTGCGATGGGACGTCGCTTCGACAACACGCACGCGTTGTAATCACGCTCTTACTACCACTCGCGCTCGTCCCACCTACAATAAAGAAATACTGTATCTGTAAGTTTACCGCATGAACTTTTATTTAAATAGTTTTTTAATTGTTGTTCCTTTTAAAATACAGCATTATGTGTGTTTCAGATCAATGCAATGGAGCGAAGAAAACGTGTATGTAATATTTTGGAACAAGCTCTCGAATGCTCGGGAATTAATGTTAATCAACAGTTATTGGTATGTACCTACGCACATTTTGTAGCTTTTGTACTCATGATTTGATAGGCTTTATTTTTTTTAGTAACCCTGTCTATTATGTTGAGGGTCTTGGGTTCGATACTTATCCGGGCCAAACAGTCATGCATGGTCCATGGTTTTCAGATAGTTGTATCTAAATGTAGGTATTATTATATTTTTGAATATCAGATTTTATTATGAGATGCAATTTTGTGTGCATGATCATGTCTGTTTGTATTGACCTGGGTATTTTCTCTATGTAATAAGTAAGTATTTTTATTTTTTATTATCTTCGTGGCAGAGTATTATTACGCCGGGTTTCAAGGCTTTGTCGATTTCTCCTACTCAGAAGTTCCGGGTTCGAATTCTGGTGAGGAAAATGTTACTATGATGAATACGAGGGTTTGAACCTAAGTTTTAGTTTCTAGATAAATATCCTACTTCCTAGTAATATTATAAATGCCAAAGTTTGTAATATGGATGTTTGTTATTTTTTCACGCAAATACTACTGATCGGATTTGGATGAAATTTAGTACACATGTAGTATATTACCTGGATTGAGACATAGGCTAGATTTTATCTCGGAAAAATGACAGCTTCCCGTGGGCTATTCTCCATTCTCAAAAAACTAAAATTATTGCGGCCGCTAGTACTTCTCAGTACATGTATCAGTTCAGTACATGTAATCTATTTCTTACCCTTAAATCCGATAACACAAGCCTCGAGCTGTTACGTTTGAGGTTAGATGGCTCTGTGTAGCATGTCATGCAATATATTCTAGTGCTTTAATTATCTATTAATAATAATAACTTTTTCCCTGTTTCAGGCCTCTAAAACGTCTAGAAAAGCAAACTCGAAAAACCGTAAAAGAGTTGAATATCTAGTTAAATCTAGGGCATTGGAATCAAAGGAAAACAGTTATAATAAATCAAAATTAAAAGTATGTGTAAGTATTGACATCAATTAATTATACAAGAATCGTTTATCTAGACATCATCTTAATCAATTTCTATTCTACGGCTTCCAATTTCCAGACCTTATATTTCTCTACATCCCATACAAAATGACCAAACGACGTGATCGAGGTTTTATAAATTTATATATTTTGGAAAATCGTGTAAAAGAATACATGCGCGACAGGATAAAACTTTGAACAATGTAGGTACCTACCTAAATTTTAGATATAAAATAATAGAACATTTTTAATTTATTTCAGAATAAAATACTATCCAACTGCACTTCAATTGTACCGACAGCGTCACGACGCATTACCGAAGATGCAGAGAACTATAACCCTGAGGAAGTTTTTGATCACACAGAGTTTGATTCTTATGATGGTGCAGGTTTTTCGACGATTTATTTCGACCCACTGCAGAAAAAAGAAATTGCTCCACCAAACTTACCTTTAATAGCTGATGTCGCCATAGATCCTGACTCTTTGCACGAATCTGACCCACTAAACTTTTCGATGGATAAAACTACCCCAGATCCTGACCCCTCGCAGAATGAGCAAACTACCCCACCATACTTACCGTCGATAGATGTCGCCGCTGCAGAACTTGGCCCCTCGCAGAATGAAGAAACTACCCCTACATACTTACTGTTGATAGATGATGTCGCCGCAAAACCTGCTCTCTCGCAGAATGAAGAAACTGCCCCACCACACTTGCCGACGATAGATAATGCCACCTCAGACCTTGAGCACTCGCAAAGTGAAGAAACTGCCCCACCAAACCCACCACCGATGGATGATGCCACCACAGATCTTGACCCCTTTCAGAATAACGAATCTGCCCCAACAAACTCACCTTCGACGGATGATGTCGTCCCTGAACCTGACCCCTCGCAAAATGAAGGAACTACCCCACCATACTTACCGTCGGTAGATGATGCCATCATAGATCTTGACCCCTCGCAGTATGACGAAACTATCCCCCCATACATACCTTCGATAGATGATGCCGCCGCAGATGATCCGCAACATGATAAAATCTCGCGTAGAAAGAACTTACCTCGGATTGATGGTGCCATTCCAGGTGGTAGTAGACGTAAACGAAAAGCCAAAACAAGTAGCCGATACGTGGACTACATGTCTGATGAAGATTTCTCCACAGTATTTGGTTCTACTGTAACTGATTCAGATGAATGGGCAGGATCAGAAGTGTCAGATAGTAGTGAAGAACAAAACCAGACAAAAAAGAAGAAACCACAAAAAAATAAAAAAAATAAACGAAAACTGTTGAGCAAAAATGAAAGTGATGAGAAAGATAATATTACAAAAGAAAACATGAATGCTGACGATGAAAATGTAGGAGAAAGAGGTTTGAAAAGAAAGAAGAAAAACACGAGAAAGGAAAGGTCAGCCTTGAAACAATCTGGAAAGACGTACACGAGAACAGATGGTAAAATTGTGCAAGAAAAAACAATTCAACCCAATCCATGCAAGGGTAAAAAATGTGGAAACAACTGTGAAAATGTAACTGAAGAAAAAAGACAGCAAGTATTCAATCATTTTTGGACGCTTCCCTCTGAAAGGCGTAGAGATTGGTTGGTTGGCATGACTAATAGGGAACCCGTTAAACGTAAACGTGTTGATTCAGAGAAGCGTTCTAATACATTTAGGTATTGTATTACTGAAGGAGAAGGAAAAAGAGTTGTATGCTTACAGTTTTTGGCAGCAACGTTAGATATATCACAAAAGTGTATATATTACACTGTTAGAAATGCTAATTGTGGAACTTCTAGAGACGACTTGCGTGGAAAGTGTATACCGCCTAATAAAACTAAGCCTTCTACTAAAGAGACTGTTGTTAATTTTATAAAAAGTCTACCAGCAGTTCCTTCACATTACTGTCGTCAAGATTCCAACCGAGTTTACTTACCTCAGGAATACAAAAACCGTTTCCAGCTTATACAGCAATTATAGAATACGCTATGTGAATGCTGGCACAGATGTAGTAAGCGAAAGAATTTTTCGGAAAATATTTACCGAAGAGTTTAATATCGCGTTTCATATCCCTAAAAAAGATAAGTGCTTGAAGTGCCTACAACTGCAACAAGCAGATATTAATGATCCAAAAAAAGCCAAAGAAAAGGAAGATCATGAAACTGAAAAAGAAGAAAGCTTTAATAGGTTTTCGACTCATAAATCTATACACAGACATGATCCTTCCACACTATGTGCAAGTTTCGACTTAGAAAAGGTCTTGAATACGCCTCATGGAGAATCAATGTTATTCTATTATTCGAGAAAAATAGCGGTCTATAATTTATGCTTTTACGAGAATGGAACTCGTAGAGTTTTCTGCTATTATTGGGATGAAACTAACGGAAAAAGAGGTGCAAATGAAATAGCAAGTATCCTCCACAGTTACATAAAATCTGTAGATGAAAGAGGAAACATCAAACACCTTCTTCTATACTGTGACTGTTGCCCTGGTCAGAATAGGAACCGCACTGTCTTAGCAATGATACATTCTACCATGCAAGAATGCAAAAATCTTCAGACAATACAAATCAACTACTTACTAACAGGGCACACGGTTATAGAAAAAAATCTGAAGAACACTATGATTTATGCACCATCGCAATGGTACACGATATTTACTACAGCTCGAAAAGAGCCCTTTCCATATGACGTTGAACAATTGACTTTCAAAAACTTTTTTAAATGGGATATTATTGGCGACAAATACTTTAAAGGGAATTTGACTGGTAAAATTAGTAAAGTTCGTATCGTGACATTCAAGAAAAATAGGCCCTTGACAATTTCCATAAAAAATTCAATGAATATTTCTGCAAGCTCTTTTGACATTGAAGTTCAATCCAAAACTAAGGGTCCACTAATGTCTTGCTACCGATCACAGTTGTCGATATCAAAAGCTAAACACGACGATCTAATTAAACTCTGCAAAGATAAACTAATACCCGCTCAATTTCATCAAGAGTACTCGATTATGCCAAAGGCAAATAATGTCCAAGATTCTTTACTTGAATCAGATGTTGAAGATACCGAGTTTGTGGATATTTAGATTTTTTTTTCATTTTCAACATCTGATTCGAGTAAAGAATCTTGAACATTATTTGCCTTTATTATTATTTTTCATCTAAGTTCGATTTTTTTAGAAGTATATTTTGTTTCAGCTTCACAGGCTAAATATTTTTACATACCTGTTAATAAGTATTAATTTTTGACTGTGATTTTATTAACATATAGACGTTAATTTGTTGTTACAATGGTGTTCGCACACATTATTATGATTGTGAAAAAAGTTAAACTTGCAATGTCCTAAAAAGCATTTTGAGTGGCTATGAAACATTTAATTTTCTTTTTAAGTTGTCCTAAAGAATAATGTGCAATTATGTTAATTATGAACAGGGACTCTAAAGCCCGTATTATAGAAAGATTCTCAGTGATTGATCTATTTTTGAGCATAGTTTTTTTGGAAAGGGATGTCGCTATATATAACGCATAGCGACATCTCTTTCTAACTGTAATCAAGTAAAGATCAACACTTATTTGTCATTCTGTAATACGGGCCTAAGTCTTAAAGATGATTTTATTAAGAACTAATAGAAACTAAGAAATTTTCCTACTAAATATAGTAAAACTGATTATAACAGCATTTTTATTTATATTTCTGTTAATATTTTATGATCCTAATTTCGATGATAAGTGTTACTAAGTAAAATTTGCTGAGAAACAACAATAAATAAAAAACAGTTTAGTCAATTTTGCCTCCATTTCAAAACCCTTTTGATTTTGGTAAGGTAACTTTTGCTCTGATATCATTATTTATAACTTCTCTATATTACATTTTGACTTTACATTTCTAGACCAATGCTTGTCGTTTAGTACATTTTCCCCGTCTCCATTTTTAGGTAAAATTTTCTAAGCGACACTTAACTTTTGAACCAAGAAAGTTCTTGAATTGTTGTTTAAGCTTCGATGTAGACCATAAAATAAGATTTCTGAATCAGTCGAAATTGCGTCTGTGGGATGATAACAAGAATTTATACGATTTTTTTTCTGAAAATCCTAACTTTAAACTCCTCTCCTGTAAAGTTAGCTTAATGTCGCTTAGTCAATATTTCCTTTCAAGCGTCGATATAAAAAAAGGAAAAAAATAAAAAATAACAAATACGAGTGCGTGATTTGAACCGACGGATTGGGATCTGGCAAAAAGGTTTTTTCGTTACAGATTTTTTTGATTCGGTCGCCGCGCTCAAAGCCAGCGATAAAAGCTATACAATAGCTTAAAAAAATTTTTAGGGACCGCGCCTGTACGTTTTGTACCGGCAATCTCATAATTATACACTTTTAGGTCTTTTAATATGATAGATAGGTTGATAGGCGCAGGTGGAGGCAGCACGTTAGGCCATAGGTCCAGAGGAATTGAAAAATCAGCTGGAAATAATATAAATTTTGTTTTCCTTTAATAATACTAGTGTACAGTAACATTTATCCTTATTCTGTCAAAGCTGACTTTGTTTCGAACTATACACAGATAGAGGCCTTCGTTGGCTTTGCTGACGTTGTTCAGATACAGTGTTGTATTCGAGTTACCTCTGAAAAAAAAAAGATAATGAGTAATGAAATTGAAAATTCTATATTGCCTTAAACATGCAGCAACAAAAAATCCAGAACAAGACAAAAAAAAAACTGACTCGTATAAAAATGGAATTTTTAAAATCGGTTCACAGTTCTCAAAGATATCTCCGAATATAGGAACACAAGAACAAACGTACTAGCACAAGAACAAACGTCCGCGTTAACTTTTTAGTTTTATGTGAATCCCACAGGAACCTTAAATTTTTCCGGGGTAAAAATAACTGCGTGATTGAGTAACAAACATACAAAATCTCATATTTATAATATTAGTTGGATATAGAAAGTGAGGATATCAAGATAAGAAGGATCTGATCAATGAGCGTGTTTAGAAAAATTCATGTCACTAGTTGACGCGTCTGTGACGTAAGGTCTTTTGTTTGAAGTTTTTGGCGCGAACTTATCAAACGAGCATTAAAATTGGTCCATAAACTAAGATAACATATTCGCAATTTGACGAATGAGTAGACCTTTCGCCTCAGCGCTGCCACCAGACTACAGTCGTTCCAGAAAACCCTCAGTGTCCTCACCTCTTCAGCACTGTCTTAACAGAGTCCACATTGATGAATTCCCATACTGTAGTGGGAGCTGGGTTTCCATATATATCCACATAGCAATTGAAAGCCACACTGCTACCGGTTCTCAATGTCACATCCTTCGACTCTTCCTGAATAAATGGAGGCACTAAAAATATACAGCAGTGTCATAATATTTATTTTCATTTACTCATCATCAGCCTATTAATATCCCCACTGCTGAAGCACAGGCTTTTCATAACTATTTTGATGTTTTAGGGATAATGGGCCATGACTAACCAGCTAACCAGCAGATCACACTGTACTGACATGATGCTGAACTGGGCCCTTTTCAACGCAACTGTAGATACTCGTACGAATAGTGATGTCGATTCTGGCATGATTAAAACTTAGGACTGAATTAGGCATCGCTCTCTCATTTTCATTCTCTATAGGTACAGGGTTACACTGTTGTCAAGTTTAAGTTTAGGTTTCGAGAGCCGTGCCAGAATTTCACTACAACGGCTAACTAGAGCCGAGGTCCGAGTCTCACGAGTCCTAGTTGAGCCGACCCCCTCAGGTTCGAGTGGTCTTGAAGCTCCAGACGGAGAGGAGACTGCCCCCGTGGGGAGATGCCATCTGCCTGGAATACCTCTAGAGGCACTCGCCAATTCTCGGCTTGAGGACCCCTTAGGATCTTGCCATCCCCAAAGCCGGTGATGCTGTTAAGGCCAGCTGCGTCCAACAGCATACAGACTCAAAAAAAATGTGCCGGAGTCGATCGAGTATAGTCCATGTCAATTTGTATTTATTGTAAGTTGTCTGTCCCTTTTTGTTATTTTGTAAAATCATAAAGGACAATGGCGAACTCCCATACAATTTTTCGTTGAAATTTTTTCTTGCGTCTATAAATGAATTTCTGCTAAATTATAGAGTTTACATTCTTGATTTGATTCATCTTATTTCTTATATTATAGGAAGTCTGGATTTATAGATATTCTACTTTGAAGTTTTGGAGGTTATGTCCTACCAAGTAATGCAAAAACGAATTATAAAAGTATTTTCAAGAGTATTTTTATATCAAAATAAAAAATACGTGGAACGGAACTATAGAAGTATACCGGTCCTGAAGATTAGTGACGAAAAAAAATGTTTTTTACAATGTATGATCAGTTGGCTTTCTTTCTTTCTTTCTTTCTTTGGCGTAGGTACTGACCAACCGCGTCAAAATTCTTATTATCAGACAAGAGTTATTGAGTTCAAATACAATGTTTGTGATGTAAGAAGTACTTAACAATTTGAAAATGCCCACTGCAATAATAAAGTATAAAAAAGGATTTCTAATAATGTACTAATGGGATAATAATTAAATATGCAACACTTTTTATATATTTTTTATTCCACATCGTTGATCACAATATCGTAGATACAATGAAATAAAATCCACAGTATGGGACAGAATCGTGTCCAAAATCCACAGCAAAATATCAGATTCGGAAGTCTTAGGCAAGCACTACTCAACAGTCGCAGAGAAAGATTTCGAAAGTCCAAATACAGTCCAAGTCACATAAAAAAACAAATCTCAGAAAAACACAATACGCCGATTGAAATCTTTGCAATATGCATGCACCCACAGCATGCACCTAACACGGGTACCTAAGCACAAACAATGTTATATAATGTATATTATACTACTCTTTGATATAATGATAACAATAACAACAACAATTCGATGACAAGCATGACAGTGACAGTTATAGTTTTTTTTCGTTAGAATTGTCGCCATACTCTTTTTATATTGTGGAGATTATTTAATATGGTTTCAGTATAATATTGAAAAATAATGTTTCCCGATATTTTTGATAGATAATTAAATACAGTTCAAGCGTAAAGCGATGCAAAACATACGAACAACATATTTAAAGTTGATTTCATCACTAAAATCACTTAAAATGAATGGCTCAAAAGCCATCTTGGCCAAGCCACAATGAAAATAAAAAATAAATAGTCAATTGTGTTTCCCTTTTTTTAAGTTTTTAATTCCAGACTTAGACAACCCTCCTCAATTGTTTAATAAATCTTTTGAGATTATTTTATTAAAATTTCTGATAATGACATCTATAGACGCTATAGATTTACTTCAACAAATATTTCGCCATTGTCCTTTAACAATATGTATCCGTGTACTGTGCTGAATTAACGAGTTTGATTTTATTTTGACCAACGTGACCATACAATCTGTTTTGAACGGAACTTACCTAAACACTTCCACTTACCCAGAACATTAACTTTGATGTGTTTTTCTACTGATCCCATGTCGTTTTGGGCAATACAATGGTAATTGCCAGAGTCTTTCCACTGAGCGGTAAATCTGAAATATGATAAACACAAATAAAAACGCGTCGTCGCATTTCTTCAAATCTCTTATAGCCAATTGGATGATTAGATTTCTGTAAAACTTTAAGCAACATTAATAACTCCGAAAAATAATATTTGCCGCTACATGATTTTTGCTGGTCTCGCCTGATGGGGCTGATAATAAAAATACTTTTGACAGATGAACTTAAATTAAAATAAAATGATTTTCGCCATCATCACGGTAATATTATCTATACAGTATAGTGACTCCGCCCTGTCCTTGAAAATAAATGCCTACACCGAACGCTGCGTTGGCACGCGATAGGGCCGCCAGCCTACAGTATTTTATGTAGTTTTGTTTTTAACGCGAGTGTAGGTAGATTACTCGTTTGTCTCCTTTTTCATCCTAACCACCTATTTATATATTATTCCAGATATTTTGCCCGATGGAAAAACCGAAATACCTAAATATTAGAAACAAATAACGTACTAGTAGATAGGTATATAAAAAATATTCTATAAAGGTAAGACACCTTTCCAATATTTCAGGTAATTTAAAAAATGATATCTCTGGGTGTGTTATTGAAGAGTTCAAGCAACCAAAAACAGCAATTGTGCTGTTGTACGATATTGATCGTCGTTTGTTCTTTTCCATACTAAATTATGTAGGTATCTACTTAATTAAATCAAATATTTACAATACAAAACGCATGTTTAAGCACGGCTAACTGCATAAAAAAAAATTCAGACCGTTCGGTCGTCGTTGCGGCGCGACGGCGCATTCACGACTGGGTGCACGCCGAGAGCACATCGAACATCGAACTCGAGTGGCGTAGGTATGACCGTATGACTCGCTTTCCGACCGTTTGTATGAAGATAGAATACTGTATGATATTATTACCGTGCCATCATCATCGTGTGTAATCTCGTGTTGGCCAAAAGTTTTTTTTTAATAATTAGTTTTTGAATCTCATTCGTATCCCACGCTTGCGGGACAAAGCTTCGAGTGGATTTGGTGCTAAAATGCGTTTTACTAAACTCCTTCAATTAAGTACGGAGTGTACTAAAGCTGCACATACAAAATCGTTTTCCACAACCTCTTTTAGCGTATGAACTTTCACCATTCAAGCTATCGTTTAGCGTCTACAGACACCCAGTCCGCTAATTCGTTACGGCGAACGCTCATTTTAGCGCATGAAGCTTCGTCGTGCAGGTATGGGAGCATAATGTAATAATTTCAAATACGTGCTTGTGTGTGTGTTTATCATCTGTCGTATGGCGGTCGTCCAAGTTGATGATGACATCATCCTGGTACAGCTCCCATCTCACTGAGGCGTCAGGGATGGCGTCCACCTCGCAAGGCAGCTCCACTTCATCACCTTGTGTTACTTCAACGGAGCTATCATCGCTGTCTGTTATTTTCGGTGCATCTGCAAAAGATTGAATTTTATTGGTATTGTTTATTTTTCGAAAGCGGGTGATGATAATTTTTAAATGTGCTGTTGACTGTTTAAGGTAAAATCTAAATTTTATTTATTGATAAACTCTCTTTCGTTATAAACTGACAAGCCTTTATACTAATAAGGGCGCTTTTAAGGGCAACAGTGCGGCGCCGGTACCGCGAACGCTCGACAAAAGGACTGTTGCCGCACCGCGCGTTTAGTATGAAAAAAAAGGATCGTCCGTACGCTGTACGATAAACGCACCGCTTCGGCACCGCAGCAGGCCGTCAAGAAACGCATAAATTGAAAGCGCCCTAAATGTGAAAGTTTGTACCATAGATAAATGATTGGTCTCGCTTGTGAAGCAAGACCAATCATTCATCTATGATTTTTAGTATGTTTTTAACATAATCATCCAAAAATAGTTGAACGGATTTGGACGATATTTGGTACACCTATGCTCTGTTACCCGAATTGAGACAGTGTACTTTCTATTCTGAAAAACTGTTAGGTAGCTGAAGGACTCTCAAAAAACTAAAAGTAACGCAGACGAAATCGCGGGCTAGTATTGAAATATTTCCAAATATTTGTTTACTAATTTATAACTGATCAACCAGGTAGACAACTCAGGTAGATATACGGAACACGAGGATAATTTTACATCCGAGAATATATCCAAAATATTTTCTCAATTCTAGTGTCACAATAAAGATGTGGTCTTACATTGTATTTTCAAGGATACTGTGCTACTATGTTCTCCTAACATATTCACGGCTATACATTTATATTCTCCGTTATGTTCGATTTTTGCTGAAGATATCCTCAGAATATTGTTTTCGACGTCAGCATCGTATGGAATTTCGCCAAATTCTTCGTAATCATTAGATCGGAACTCCCATGTTACGTTTGGGACTGGGTAACCTTGTTCTATGCTGTAATAATAATGAAAAGATTTCATCTTATTTTTTGTACCTATGTAACCTATGTATTAAAACATTTGCTATTGATTATTGTCATACAACAAAATATAATTTTTAATAAAGCATCATATCATCATCATCAGCCTATTTATGTCCCAACTGCAGGGGCACAAGCCTTTCATATGGATAGAATAGGGAGACTAGGGCGTTACCCACCACGCTAGCCCAGTCGGGATTGGTGAGTGCTAATGACTGCAGATGCAGCCTAGACTAACGGCTTAACGTGCCTCCTGAAGCACGGAGGAGCTGGAGATAACTTATTTATTTATTTGATTAGGTGCACATACAGCAATACATATCATGTGTATTACAAAATTATTAATAATATAAATACAATTATTATATGCTAGCCACTTACGAGTGTACACAGCATTCATTATAAAATTGACAGTTTTTAAAAATATTAAAATTTAAAAAACCAATTAAATAATTAAACTAGCGTAAGATTAAAATTTGATTAAAAAATAATGAATAAATAAAATAAATTAGATTAAAATTCATATTAATGAGGCTGAGATGGAATTCAGTAGCTCATGTCTGAAGTGGTTTTGACTATGATGAATCTTATCTACTTAACCGTCCAGACTTTAAAAAATATTTAAAGGGCGTACTTTTTTCGTAAATCTTATATGATTTTTTTTTTGTATTCTGAGTCATTCCATTTTCACAACACCAGGCTTGGATGTTGTTAAGGTCACTTTGTAAGAGAACAGTGTCTGCAAAATTCTGAACACTACTGAAAATCCTCAGATCGTCTGCAAATAAAGAAACTTTACTCTGCTGGATTCGTATAGTGAGGTGATTAATAAAGATGAGAAACAAAATAGGACCTAGGTGCGACCCCTGTGGGACACCAGAGACAGCATAATAGAAGCGGGACAGGAATCCGTTCACTACGACCATCTGAGGTCTTTTTGCAAGATAGGACTGAAACCAGTTAAGCAGGGAACAGCCTACACCATTTTTCCTCAGTTTTGTCAGTAAAAATTGGTGATCAACCCTACCGAAAGCATTGCTAAAATCAGTATATAATATAGCATTGACTTGCTGACCTTTGTCAACGTCCCGTGCAACTGAACATACTATTGAAGATAAATTTGTATCAATTGATCGTCCCTTTCTGAAACCATGTTGGAAATCTGACTGATAATAACTTTTTGCTCACCCATCCACTGACCAACAATTGCGAAAGATGCTTAATTTTCACGATCGCAGGCTGAATGCGCTGACCACCTACGGCGTAGGTCCTACACCATCAAGCTCTCCTATCAATCAAATATAAGTGACAAATTGTCCTTTTTGTTTTCCAGAAAGAATTTAGATTCAAACACTGGTTAACGTGATGATGTGTGACTTTGGAATTTGTGGAACATCTTTCGTTATCCACTTATCTCTGTTTGGCACTTTAAAGCCAAAACTATTATGTTGTATTGAATATTTGTAACTATGTATTCTTTTCAAACCTGCAATTTACTTCCACTAGGTCTTCCGGTGTCCGTATCAATTCGTCTGGAAGTTTCACTTGCGGTGGTTCTATAAAGAAAATGCTTAAGTTATTACTACCACTAGCGGAGAAGGGAGTACAGGGAGTTTCAAAAAATTTGGCTAAAAAATGTTTTGTTTGGAAGGGAATGCGACCCTTTAATCTAAAAGCTAACGTTTTATCACCAACAGGTTACAGTTATAGGATCTTTAATGTTTTTATAGTATAGAGAGTAATCAAAATACAATAAGTTTTATCTCTGATAAGATATTCATGTAAACATTTTCAACATGATGCGGATGTAATATTATCGAATCTCGGAAAAAATGTATGTATAATCATAAATATTAGTAGAAAACTTACCTATACCAGATATTGTCACGATGGCCGATAGCTCTTTTCTATTTGCCTCATTTGAGACTTCACAAGTGTATTTACCCTCGTCACCCAGAGTCATATTTTTTATAATCAAAGCTTTGTCTTCGGAATTTAATTCGACATTATTAGAATCCTCCAGGGTGATCCCATTGCGGCGCCATATTATTTCAGCTTCGGGATAAGCATCTACTTCACAATAAAGCTTTCCTTCAGTGGCATATTCTACGGCCTGATCTGAAACATTATTGTCATTTTAAATTTTATTTTATTGTGTTACAGAATATTTCTATACATTCAAAGGATATATGATAAGTGCAATAGAAATATCAAAGCCTAAATTTGCATGTTTATTTTTGGTACTCGATATTTTTATAGCGCTATTCCCAAAAAAATAACCAAGGACTTTATTGGTCGACGTTTAGATTTCTGTAAATTTTAACACTACTTAAGGTTTAATAATTATTTTTTATCATCATCAAATTAACATTAAAACCCAAAAATCTGAGCTGCTCATTAATTATCATATTTAACATTTCAACATTTGAACACTCAAATTTAGCATGTTTGTGTGCGTTATTCCATTCTGATAACGTTTAAAATACTCCGTTTTACATACATAGCGTTTTCCCTATAGAGTAAGAAGCCTGGGACCTTACTGACAGAAACACACCATTAGCAAAAGGTAAACAATTTTCCACTGTGGTCTGTATGAAGGTAGCGGTTACTTCCTCAGAAGAGCATTCCAATTTGATACCTCACTAATGAAGTGGCTGTGATTTGGTTGTTTGCTATCAACCAGGTCTTAAATAGAGCTAAGCATGGTCATCGGTTGGTCGGAAAACGTGTAGTAGCGATAAATTAAATTTATAAAATATCCTACCTGTTGGGGATTGAATAACATCAAAATGATACGTCCTCTTGACAAACATCGGTAAACTGCTCATATCGCTTCCATTAGCATTTTTACATTTGCAATATAGCGTGAAATTGCTAGACATATTTTCTATTTTCGCATAACTCAAGTGTATTGATGGTATCTCCAATAATACATCCTGTAATACAAACCAAACAAAGTTAAAATAATTTGAAGAAAGTGCAATCAAATAACCTAAGCAAATAACATTACTATGCAGTGGCGATTGGTTTAGAGATTTTTACTATTTGGAATCCTTCGTGAATGTGTGGCCTCGCAGGCTGAAAGTATGAAATAGAATGGTATAATAACTAACTTAATATAAGTATAAGTAAGCCACCGGCTTATTGTGACAACTATTCTTTACGAATAAAGAGATTTTGAGATGCAGCACAAGTAATTTTTCCAGTATCCACAGAGCATAGGAAGAGGTTAGAAGGGCTTTGTAGGCGGGGCAACAATTAGGTGTGATATAACATAACTTGACCAAAACTTGGTTTTGATTGCGTCGTTGCTCTCGGCTGATTAGTTCGATTGTTTGATATCGCGTCGTTTGATTAACTAATATCTATTAGATAGAACTCTAGTGGGGACGAAGCGAATAAAATAATATTGCGTGGCCGAAATCCGCCACTTTGGCAGGCTTGACATTGGCAGAACTCACATAATGGGCAGAATACAAACGAGGGGTTTAATGTTTTCGTCTTAACATAAATCTTCAGAATATTCACCTCCGATGTCAGACTGTTTCCATCGTCATCTTCCCATTCTATAGTGGGCTTCGGGAATCCCACAACTTTGCATGCCACAGTGGCATTAGCGCCATAGTTGATCAGATTTGTCGCAGGTTGTATTATTTCTGAGGTTGGCGATGACCACTTTGCTTCTTGATCTATAATAATGAAAAATCTTGATTGGTCATCTGAATCACCTGCTTTGATACTACAAAAGAACCTTTATCTTTACTTGTCTAGTCTTTGTATTTAGTTTTGTTGCTAATACTGCTCTGCCTGATATCAAAATCAAAAAATCATTTATGGTCTAGTCTGTTACAAGCACTTGTAAAGGTCAAGAAGCTACGCCATCGGTTCGCAAAACTACGGCGGGAGACCTTGTACAGAGAAGAACAGGCAAAAAAACTCAGCAAGGGCTGTTTTTTCTCCCTGTATTGTTATATACAGAGTCGTCAAGTTGAAAAATAGTTTCCATTACATCATTTGGAATACAGATATATAGTTACAATACATTTTATATTTAGTATATAGGAAGCGGCATTATAAATAGCGATAACAAAAAATATTTAGAATACCTACCTAATTATAATATAGGAAATTTCAGTTTACATGCATTTGATTTGATATGGCTACTGCCTAAAAGTATTTTTAGGGTTCCAACAGAAAATATCCCAGACGTCAGCCTGTACGGGATACGTAGTATGGCTCTCAAAAAACTTAAAAACAACAGGCAGGAACACCGAAGGCGTGGGGCAGATATGAGTACGGGTATTCAATTCTTCAAAAAGGGTATAACAGAACCCTATTACCTACTAAGACTCCGCTGTCCATCTGTTTGTTTGCCTGTACCTCATGAACAATGATAGCTAGACAGCTGAAATTTGGTGGGTCGCGGCCTAGTCTCCTTATTTCATCCATAGGGAAGGCCCGTGTCCCTTCAGTGGGGACATTAATAGGCTTATGATGATGATGATGATGAAATCAAGCCTTTGGAAAATTGGAACTGGATAGCGAAGCCTGTAACCTTTGACAGTTTTCATCTTGCTAGCTTAACTACAAGGAATTTACTTAAGAAACAGTTGCCTCTTCCGTTAGTTAAGCAAGATATGTATACTCACATTAAGAAAATATCCCTAATAAACGCGGTTTATTAGGGATATTTTCCAGTAAAACGTAGCCTATGTGTTAATCCAGGGTTTCAGCTAACACCTCTTTCTGTGTTCTGTGGCTAACTCCATACCAAATTTTATTAAAATGGCTCCAGCCGTTTAGACGTGAAGAAGTAACAAACCTACACACTCACCAACTTTCGCCATTGTAATATTAGTGTGATTACACTATATCTTGGCCAACTACGTAAAAACTCTATTGAAATTCGAAACTACAATCTTGAATCTAGCATGTTAGTATATTAAGGTGAGGTGGTAACTGCAATAATCTTGTTGAAATAACTTACTCGGACTTTGTATTTCGATGATGCTTGTTGTTCCTTTAATGTCGTTGTACGTAGTTATATCCTTTGCAATTATCTGTGAATATAGAATTAATTTGTATTTATATCACGTATATCACAAATAAATACCGTTTCGTCTTTTTAAGGGAAAACAATAAGGTTCTAATACACCCTAATGGAGAAGGAAGGCGGAAGTGGTTAGCGCGTTCGGCTGCGATCCTTGAAGTTAAGCAACTTTCGCAGTGGTCGGTCATTGGATGGGTGACCAAAAATTTATTATCTCGACCTCCTCCGTGCATCGGAGGCAAGGCACGTTAAGCCTTTGATCGCAGCTGCATATGCAGTCGTTAGCACCACCAATCCGCTCTGGGCCCGCGCGGTGGGTTATGGCCCAATCTCTCTATTAAATCCATGGGGAAGGCCTGTGCGCCAGCAGTGGAGACATTAATGGGCTGATAACCTTATTAGAAAAGTCGGTAAGATATTTCTCCATTACACCTTCCAATCCCCTTTTTACCCTCAACTCCCTTTTTACCTACATATTCCCACTATAACCCACCAATCCCCTATCATCACTCATCAATCCCCACTATCACCCACCAATCCCATGTAATCACCCACCAATCCCCTTATCACCCTCGACTCCCTTTCACCCTCGAATACCTTTTCACCTACCTATCCCCACTATCACCCACCAATCCCCTATCATCACCCATCTATCCCCACCATCACCCAACAACCAATCCTCTTATCACCATCGTATCTCTTTCACCCTCGAATCCCCTTTTTCGCACTCCTTTTACACCCTCCAATCCCCTTTTCATCTTCCAATACCTTTTCACCTAACAATTCCCACTATCACTCACTTATCCCCTATTATCACTTATCATTCCCCCACCAATCCCTTATTATCACCCACCAATTCTCTTATCACCCTCGAATCCCATTTCACCCTCCAATCCCCTTTTCGCCTACCGATCTCCTGTGCTCATTTAATTTAGCAATTTTCTCATGTAAATAAATTAAATCAAATAAATTTAAAAAACAGTAAAAAAGTGTCAATTATGGGAGCATGCGTAAAGAATTTTACCGCACGCACCTAGTTGTACGGCCCGTATTCTGAATTTTCAAACAATGTATACAACCTCAGCAAAAGCATTTTTTGTTGAATTTTTTTTAATGCACGCTCCGGTATAAGACATCGTGCGTTTTCTTCACGGTATTCTTTTAATTTCGATTGAACCTATAAGTTTGTCAAACTTTAATACTAATAATTAATAATACTAAGAAAAGAAAAAAGAGAAGATTCTAATTTTGACCACTAGCACGTGGCACCGCGTGGAATCGCGAGCCATTTTCGTATAAGAAAAAGTTTGCATCATTACTAAAAAAATTATTGGTTTCTCGCAAATGTGTTGAAAAACGTTGTATAAATTTCCTGCGCCAATGGTATTTATTTACGAACTCGTGACTATGGTACTACTACTCGCCTTCGTTTCAGGCTTACATTCGTCTATTCATTTGTAATACCCAACTTACCGCATTAATATCATAAATAACTTATATTATAACTATTTACATAAAAGTAGAATATAGTTGCTCTTTTTGTGAACTTGTTCTCAACCGAGATAAACCTCTGCTGTCTGTAAAAAGTTTTTAGTTTAGTTGCGATAGCTTTCTCAGTGTTTACTAAAAACAGTAGTAGGGGGAGTTCAAGCGGGCATTTTGAGATTTACTCGAGCCGGGCATATTAAGCATCACAACAAGGGCAACCTTGTGAACTTAGAGCATATACCAATCTTCGTACGGTCACCCAAGCCGGCAGGTTCATTATATTTGCGTCATCGAAAATGTAACGTCAACGAGTTGGACGCGACCAAAAGTCATGGCCAATTGTTTTATTTTTTGCTGCTGTACACGTTCAACCCCTTTATAAAGGGCTCAGGCATGGTGGGAGTATTTCACAAAGTGCAAGGAAATCCCACGCTTCAGAAAATCTCAAAATCCCCGCTCAATCTCTCCCACTATAAGTCGGAAATGAAGAAAGAGTCGATAAAGTTAATCTCAACTCATCTAGTTCAGTGCTCCAGCTTGAAAGAAATAATAACATTACCGTCATCTTGAAAGGTTTTCCCGGCTCTATTAACAATGAAGCGATGTAGAATCCTTTAAGACTGGGATGCGCTTCTAGGATAATACGTTTCTTTCGATCGCTTCCGATGAATTCCATTTCTAGCTGATGGACTTTCAAGCCTTCAGTTTCTGGCATTGCTACCAGTATGTAGTTATTCCAACCTAAAAGAAAAGAAACAATTTTATTAATTTAATTGTCAATGACTCAACTCTAAGGAGCGTGATGGTGCAGAGATAATCATCTTCGCAATGGCCGGCCATCAACTGGATGACCCCGAACAAACGGTTAATAATCACCCTTATAACCTATGTCTGTGTTCTGTGAATAAAAACTCATTTTATCAAATTCCTAAGTACTTCGGAAGACGCATTTAGCTGTTGGTTTTGGCTGCAGCATAGCATACATAGCATTAGGTAGCATGATGGGTTATGTACCATTTTCCCTGTCCATAAAGAAGACTTGTATAGGTAAACATACCTATTTAAAAGTTGGGACTGAGGATAGTAATAAGGAGATAATGATAATAATGAGAAGTCCAGAACCCTTGCTGCCCATACCTCAGGCCCAAATCATAACGTGGCTGCATGAAAGAACTCAGAAAACACACTTACCTGAGTGGAAAACAGATGAATGCCGGCAATCAAAGAACGCTGTTCCGACGGCAAACAAGACACTTACCCGCACCCTTACCAGACTAAATAGGGACAAACTCCGCAAGGTTAAAGGAACCCTGACTGGTCACTGTCTTCTTAACAAACACCAATATACAATAGAAGTGATAGACAGCCCCCTATGCAGAAGATGCATGGAGGCAGAAGAAACGCCGACCAACGGGCACGACTTCTCCAGTCGCCAGCATCGTTAGGCTGCTTTCTTCCTGGACTAACTTAGGCTGGCTGGAATTAACGGGAATATTTCGAGGCACGCACAATTGATCCATTAATTAGGACTAAGTGCGGAAACCGCCTTGATAAACTTAACAAAACTATTGGTTCAGTGATAAGAGAGATGACGAATCTCTATATTACTAAATACTAACCTCTTGCTAGCTTACAAGAAGCTTCTTCATATAAATTTGTGAGATTCATCTCGGATTTTACTACAAAAAATCCGAATCTGCTTGTGGCGGCGACATTTATATGCTCCACATATAACTAACATGGATAAAATAATCACTCGCCTCCACAAAAGATGGCGCTACTTACGAGTACGCTGCGTTCACAACGTATGGAAGCCTACATCACGCAAGAGAAATTCGGAGCAAACACTCGATATATACGATGCCCGACCATCATCAGTCGGGCCGCTACCTCCGAGCTACCATCACCCAGCTCGGAGCAAGATCCTCCCCTTTGACCTTCCTACAAGCTATGGTTTGTTCGCGTTGCATTAGAGCGTTACTTATAATCCTACCATTATAGTATATTTTCTTCTACTCCATCTTCATCTTACTAACGTTCAAGAAGCTTTCATCACGTCTCATGTAAAGGGTAATAGCCCACCACGGATCGCGCACTTTTACAATTGAAAAAAGAATTGCAAACTTTTCAAGGGGACAGCTATTTAAGTTTTTAAAAAGAAAAAGAATACAATGTTCATGGAGAGAGGAGTGATACTAGATGAAAAGAAAAGTCAGGAAAATTCAGTGCCATCCCTGGGTGGCTGAAATTAAACACTATACTTACCTTTACTACTGGTTATTAAGCTCTATGGGCCACATCAAAAGAACAGGCTTCCAAGATATTAAATTGTTAATATGACTCCTTAAGGTATGTTACTGCATATTTATAATATCACAATATTGGTTGAAGTAGAAATATTTGTTACATATTTAATTTACTAGGTCGATTCACTCGCTTAACAAAAAACTTCGCTAGCATATATTGGAGCGGAGCTTATAATATAATTTTTAATAGGTCACTTAGATTAGTGTATAAACAACAAACTGAACATCTAGTGCAGTGGTTTCTAATTAGCTTTTTTTACGAACGACTCCAAGGAAGACCTCAAACTCGCGTTCTCCTTATTGCAGGAACGATAAATATAAAACATTAAATCCTGATTAAATATATTAGTTCCAAAATTACTACGCATACCCTTGATGCAACCTCCCCTGGGGGTACGCGTACAAACGCGCCACTAAAGATGAGACTTGACAAACCACGTGCTTTGACATGCGCAGTGGGCGATTTAAAGGTCTAGAGACCTAGTCTAGACATATGCGGTTAGAGGAAGGAAGGAACCGAGTGCCATCGGGGTGGCGGAAACAGTGGAAGCGCGGCCACGGTAATATATTATTACCGTGGCGCGGCATAGCACTTTCGTGGCGTGTGCTGTACACTGTGAAACACTGCTCTAGTGCTTCATTATGTTTGCATTGAAGTAAAACCTATGGGAAATGCCATAGACGTCGTTACGATCTGCGCATTGAACTTTTGATTCGATTTAACAAAAGCATTATTAAAATTGGTTGATTTGAGAGCTCATTGAGTTAAAGCGTAACAGACTTTTCGTCATTGAAACTGATTTATGAAACTGATGATATATTATATGAATTTGTAATGGAAATTCTTCCAATAATTAAATTACCTGGTATTGGCCGCAAGCTGGTCTCTTTCAAGGAGTTGGGTAGCCTGGTACAGAATCCATACTCGAATATCAGCCGGTTTCTCTTATAGAACGTAACGTAAGTTTGACCTTGGGCTCTTGCATTGGCTTTATATGTGCCAGCTTTGAGATTTGATAATCGGACGACCTGAAAGTTATAAAAAAAAAACAGCTTTTTGGAGGAAGTTCTCCATTTCATCGAACAGACGCGTCACGCATTTTCCTTATTATGAGAATATTGTATTTGTATGGGGAAAATTCTCCACCGCTTTTAAGTGACCTGCAGCCAAAAATTACGATGTCATATTTTAGGTGTAAATAAGGTTTCTGTTTCTCCACAATAACGGGAGCTGAAGGAGGTCGATGGTGCTTAGTAAGCGCGTTTTATCTGCATTGCAAGCTTACCTTCGAAGATCACATTAAATATAATCGAATAAAATGATCAAAACTTTACTATCCCGTGCTCCAACGTGATTCGGTAGGCACGATAAGCCGCTTCTTCTTCTTCTTGTGACTATCGAAAGAACGAAGGTTGGCAGTCAGCTCAGCATACATCTCCTATCTTTAGCGAGATGGAACAATTCCGCGGCGCTCGAAATTCAAGTCCATTCTCGTGGGTTCTTCAACCAAGATTTCTTTCTGCCGATAAGCCGCTAAATCCAGTTATAACTGCAGTAAGATAGCCACTTCCTTACTTTTTAAGCAACCACCAACCTACATTGGGCCCGCGTGTAGGGTCATGATCCAATCTCCCTATTTCCATCCGCAGGAAAGGCCTGTGCCCCTGCAGTGGATACATTAATAGGCTGATGATGAAAATCATCTCTAGGGTAGACAGCTGTGAAATTGTGTGACTTTACTCTTTACGCGGTCCGTTGTCTTAGAAAGAGATAGAATTATGTCACATTGACACTTGCTTTAACTTTAAATTAGAATATTAGCCCCTACTAAGACTAACACCCATATTATTAATTTAAAACGCATCCTAAGCAAGTCTCAATGTTAAACAAGACGTCGCTAATTTGCTTTACGCACAGTAGAGCGGTATCTCACTTCAATCGAGTCTTTTGTCTAGGTTTAATGGTTTCTAATATAGCCTCAGGCCTTAAATTACATTTAACATCAGGTGAAATACAATCAATTATCAGATATACGGGGTAGTCAAGGTAGGCAACGGCGTGAATGATATTTTTAGCATCGCAAGCGTCCATAGTCTATAGTGTCCGCTTAGGTGGGCCATAGCATATTTGCCATTCTTTTAACATAAATAACATAGAAAAATAAATCACTATAATATATAGCAATATTTACCAGCGACTGTCTGGTGTCCACCATTTTGTCCATCACTGGACTGTACCCTTCTTCATCAGATATAGACAAGACTGGATAGTCACCAGATAGAGCGATTAAGACATCCGTTGTGACTGCATCGATAACGAACTGTAAAAAAAGACTATTGAAAAAGTTGCCTCCTGGGCTTATGCCCACTCACTCATTCTCACCGGAGCCACAGAATATATACACTCTAAGCCCGGCGCGGGGTCAAACCGGGTTTACATCCGGTCGTCAGTCTTCTATGAGTGACACCATGAAACCATTCACACGATGCATATGTTAGGGACGGTACCAAGGACCGTGGCTAGGACCGGTGTCGTGTGAAAAAGTCAAAAGTCATAATTATTTATTTTACTAATTGGATGAAAAATACAACTCTAGAATGGTCCATATTTTTTCCCATATCATCAGTTAAGGACATTTTTTTAGCTGTGATAATCCCTGTATAAACGATAATATGAAACTTTACTCGCCAAGACCGTAGGTTAGCTCGCTACTGTAATTACCGAAGTGTAAATCAGCCTTAAGGCTGTGTTTCATAAGCCCTTTGGTAGTAACGGGCCACTTTCAGAATTGACAAAACATTTTAGGTAATTAAAGCAAACGACGGAGAACGGAACGAACGGAAGAGCCCGATGGCACGGATGGTTAGTACACGCGTTTGGCTGTGATCGTAGAAGTTAAGCAACTTTCGCAGTGGTCGGACATTGGACGGGTGACCAAAAATTTTTCTATTTCGAGTTCTTCCGTGCTTTGGAAAGCACGTTAAGCCGTTGGCCCGGCTGCATCTGCAGGCGTTAGCACCCACCAATCCGCACTGGGCCCGCGTGGTGGGTCATGGCCCAATCTCCCTATTCCATCCATAGGGAAGGCCTATGCAGTGGGGGCATTAATAGGCTGATGATGAAGCAAACAATTTTATTGATCAACTTAAACTTGATCTTAATGTTAAGGATTAACTGAGGTGCCTACTATGTATACCCCTGATATTTACGTATAGTAATTATGTTTTGTATACCTTAGGGGTACACATAATGATCTGGTTGTTTTTTCTGTGGTGCAGGTTCTGTCCCTAAGTATTTAATCCCTATTATTGTTTTATTAAGTAGGTATTTGTTTTATTTTTTATATATAATCAAACAAAGTAGATTCATAAATATATACCTTGAAATCTTAGACATTAAAAGAGGTCCATGTACGAAATCAAATTATAGGTATATTTATTGGAAAAATTAAAAAGCTACTATTAAGCAAATGTAATAACATGGTTAAAGATTTTTAGAGGCTAATGAATTAAAGTAATGATATTTGCAATGCGTTATTATTTGTAATATCCCTGACATTTTATTTTATTTGTATATAATAAAAAAAGTAATAATAAAATGTACCATATTAAGCTAAAGAATATGGCATACATAATAATAAATCAAAAACTATAATATTGAGCTAAAATTATAGAATAATGTTGATACTAACATATCCTTATTTGTTAGGTAAAAAGATAATCGTATTTTAACTGATAAATTGTATACGTATTAACTAAATTACAATTAGTGAATGCATCCTCTTCTCTATTCTCTTTGCTGTTCCCTGTTCAGGTTCTACAATGATCAAATCTATGTACCTACTAAGATCTAAGAAAACATTGTAGAATGCAATGAAGTATTGATCGATTGAATTTTGAGACTTCCGTAGTCATGTAGTCATCGTACAAAATTGAAGCCATTAATGGAAGAAGCCAGTTTGTCCTTCTGATAGGGTACTGTTTAGTTTTCACAGAAACTTTGACACTGCGATACGGTTACCTACGGAGCTGTCAAAATTCATGATTGGTCCTCTAATATTTTTTTTGTAGGAATAAATACGTTCTGAAAGTAAAGCGGTATCCGAGAAATCGTTCACCCTACGCCAAGTAAACACGAAAACGGGTAAAAAAAGGCAATTAGGTACTAAATACTTACTGAAAACTGTTGGTAACCCGTAAAAGCGTCGTGATTGACTATATCATTGTAATCTGTCTTGACCATATCCTTGATGTATTTAAACGCCTGTAATAGTGATACCATAGATGAATGATTGGTCTCGCTCGAGATTCATTTATCTATGAGTGATACAACCTTTAACACTAGTGCTTTAGTATTGGGAGAAATTTATATTTTTTTAGTAGTTGGGTCTTATATTGGATAATATAAGATATCCCATTTGTTTTTTATTTTTTCATGCACATCACTCATTATATAAATTAAACAAGTTTCAACGGGTTAGATGCACTGGTTTTTATTGTGACGACGCATTCCTGCAAAGGATGCGACACGTCAATAAATAAATATATTCGAATGAAACGTCAATGAAACTTGTTTTATTTAATGAGATATCCTGTTCGTATTCTATAACTAGCTGTGCCCCGCGGTGTTACCCGCGGTTTATTAGGGATATTTTTCTGCAGTAAAACGTAGCCTATGTGTTAATCCAGGGTGTCAGCTAACTCCATACCAAATTTTATTAAAATCGCTCCAGCCGTTTTAACGTGAAGAAGTAACAAACATACACACTCACATACTCACAAACTTTCGCCTTTATAATATTAGTGTGACTAATGAATAGGATACACTATTGTCAAATTGCTTTATGTTTAGGAGAGAAAGAAAAGAATAATTCCTGTTGTCAGCCTATCCCCTACCACGTCTTCTGAATTTATGCCCTGTCTGTTAATAGATTTTTACTGTCTAAACTGGATAGTTTTCAGTATTCTATGTTTTTCTATCGCTAGCTTGAAAGATAAATCGACAGATTCTTAAATTATACTATTTAGAAACTTACGTACAATCTTTGCATACAATATACCTTTTCTTACATTCCATTTAAAGATATCATGAGAACAGAAGTTTAGCTAAATTAAATGGTACTAATATAACAGATCGGTCGTGTTGTATGTAGTCTTCCGAGTTATATATCGTTGTTTGGGGATAAGCAAATCTTCTTCATATTTGGTTGTACTTAAAAATATCACTTCAAAAATCTAAACATTTTTAAAGTTTTGCCAGAGTAATGTAACCTGATCAATAAATAAAATAGACTTTGTATTTTGACCTCGTTATTAATTGTTGATGGATTTGAACGTTTGAACCTAGAGATAAAGTTGCACGCGTATCAGTTAAGTTCTCAATGATGCTGGCCATCCCATTACATTGTTGCGTTTCAATAACTTCCACCGGATGTTTACTATAGGATAGGAGACATAATATTGGTTCTTCTAATGACAATTAATTAAAATGAAATAGTGGCAAAATGTTAGTTCCCATTAGAGCCGTGCTTTCTATCCAATCGCTAATATAACGATCGATTAATTGAAATAATAAAGTTTATCAAACTATCACACTAATGTTATAAAAGCGAAAGTTTGTCAGTGTGTATGTTTGTTACTTCTTTACGTCTAAACAGCTGGAGTTTTATTTTAATTAAATTTGGTATAGAGTTAGCTGACACCCTGGATTAACACATAGGCTACGTTTTACGTTAAAATATCCCTAATAAACCACGGGTATCACCGCAGGTCACAGCTAGTTAAAGATAAAATACATATATCTTACTACAGGAGAAAAATGCTTTACCAATTAAAGTAACCAAACATAAGCCGTCTGAAGATTCCTTCATAAGATTTTCTGGAAACAATAGTATCAGGATACCAAAACAAACACTTGCAGCAGTTTCCGAATATAGTTAGTACTCTACCTATCCCTTGATAGATTTTCATTATCTGTACAGGGAAGGAAGCAACTAAGTACCTAGCTCATTAAATGTGTATGTGAAAATAAAGAACCCACTGCTTCTGATGATAGAATTTACCTTTCTTATATTGACAGCAGCGATGTTGAAAACAGTACCGGAACACGATCTAGCTATATCGTAGTATACGTCCACATAACCCACGCCGCCAGGGTCTCGGTCAGAACAGGTCCCACTCAAGAATATTACCACCTGGGGAAAGAAAATAAGGTATGATCTCTCTCTTTACAAATTACGCCACCTGTCACGATTTAAGGTCATGGTTGCAACACCCCCCTAGACTCTACTTCCCACTTAGATCTTCACTCAATCTTCCGTAGAGTTGCTCGTCGTAACAGGCTCCACCGCGTGAATGTGAGAGTGGGGTTGGGTAGAGAGACTAGAGAACTTCTCTTGAAGAAGTCCTTAACTTGCGCTTGCACCTCCTTGGAGCCCTTAAAGTCCCTTGAAGCTATCTTAATAGTCACGAAATACTAACTTACGTAAAGCCAAAGTAAAGAAATGAGTCTAGCCAATGGCAATCTGCAAGTGCTTGCCAGGCTTTTGGAATGCGGATTTGGAAATTGAACCCAGATTTTCTTTTTTGTGAAAAGAGTCTTGGGAGACATTTTGGAAGGATATGCCACTTGACGGAAGGATTTTGGCTTGATCAAGCCTGTTTAATCAATCCACTAACTTTCAAGCGGCATGATAGTGACGACGCCAGACTCTTCTAACATGACGCTGCTTCGTGGCAAATTTTATGATTCTAAGCAAAGTATTTGTTGTCTTATGGTACTATAGGGGCATAATTTGAAAAATACATTAGTACCAGTTGTCCTATTGGGAATAGCCAGACAAAATTATCTTACCTGTCCCATCATGCCACTGGGTCAAAGAAACTCGTGGGATAGACAGACTAACTATAGATTTAGATTTCCCCGCGAGTGCGGCAAAACCTTCTATGTATAACGAGCATAGTGTCATATCCTATGATTTGCAATGACTAAGTTTCTTTCACTGTTTCAAAGACTGTAGATCTCAATGTTTTATATTATTGATACGTCGGTCGATTGAGAAGTCGGCCGTATCGACAGGCAGACGGATGGACAAAGAACAAAGTGGTCCTTATTTTTTCTTTTGAATTACGGAATCTTACAAAACAAGGAAGCATGAAATGATGGATCATCTTACCTGACTTCCAGTGTCCCTGCACAATTTTTTTATGTCTCCTAATTTATCGATGTATTTAGCATTGCCATCAGTAAATAAGTATATTTTTGATTCTGGTTCACTTATCTCTAGAGCTTTCTCTATAGCAGATAGAGAATCCTCTGGACATTCCGAACCACCGATTACTCTCAAATTATTTAAATTATCCATTAATTGATTTGGGTTTTGAGTTATCAATGGTGGAGGAACATACTCTAAAAGCAAAAAGAAACCTTTTTAATCACACTAATCACACTAATATTATAAAGGCGAAAGTTTGTGAGTGTGTATGGAGCGATGTTAATAAAATATGGCATGGAGTTAGCTGACACCCTGGATTAACACATAGGCTTCGTTTTACTGCGGGAAAATATGCCTAATAAACCGCGGGTAACACCGCGGGGCACAGCTAGTAACTTATAAAAGTATAAACAAAAGGAATTTGGTGAAAGGTACAGGTTACCATGTGTTTAATTTAATATCTGAAATGTTTTTCAGGTAATCTTTTCTTTACAAATCTCTTCAGTAATTTAACTTTGAAAAGGTAAAAAAAAATGTCTTTGTTTTTTTAAACTTTTAAAGTATCGTCGTTATCGCCCTATACTTAGTTAAGTACTTAATGTTACACTGGCTCATAAAAATGGAAAATAAAAAAGTATTTCCTTGGCTAGGAAACAAAACCGGGCCGCCCGCGTGGCCGGCGAGCTTTTTACCACTGAACCTATGTGGTTGTTGTAGATAAGATCTGATTATTTTATTTAATTAAACTAAACATTCTTAGCTGGCGTCAACCTGGCGTACTCATATTAGTTCTCATAGAAAATGAACTTTTCTCGTTATTAATTCTATATGTATAAATAGTGTGTCAAATGGTGCCTCTAACAGTAAAAGTATTTTATGTGAATTCACAGTAAAACAATATAAAAAAAGCAATTAAATTATATTTATACATAAAGTACAATCATGTACAGAAGTGATAATATTTTCGTAGTATAGTAGGTAAGTAAGGTACTTAGTAGGTAGGTTGAAATTCTTATATGAATTTATGATTGGTGAATTCGAATTGAAATAAAATATCTTTTTATAAAAAGTACCTATTTATTTTAGTATAAATACATATATAGATAATCTCTTAGTGCATAAATTAATTTTGTGTGCAACTGTACTACAATACATTTGTTCCTGGAATTTAAGATTCTCTTTATGTATTGTTGTGATGCGGATTCACTTAAAATACTTTTACTGTTAGAGGCACTATTTGACACACTATTTATACATATAGAATTGATAACGATAAAAGTTCATTTTCTATGAGAACTATTATGGGTACGCCAGGTTGACGCCAGCTAAGAATGTTTAGTTCAATATCTTTGGTACTTTAAGAGTATTGATTATGAAATTTTGTAAAGCCAGGGCACTATTTGCGAACTATTTTTGTGTGTCAATTTCGTTGCTTAAATATATGCCGTTCTTGGGGTCGGCCATGGGTACGCTAGCTTGACGTCATGGTAGCGTACACAGTAAAAATGGTCTTTATTTCTTAAATTAAAGAGGCACTATTTTTTTTTACACTAATTTGGCACTATTTACGCAGTATTTAATGGCATAACGAAAAACCGTATATTGATCGTGGGTACGCTAGCATCACGGACGCGATATTTACCTGCATCGTTAAAAGTGACTAGAACGTAATTGTTGAACTCTGTTGTATTTTTTAATATATCTACAACGTCTGGGATATACGTTTGTACTTCTTCTATTTCGAATTTCATTGATCCCGTAGTATCTAGGACAACAGTAAAACTTCGGGCGGATACAAATTTCAAAATATAAAATACAAGAAAATATACTACATTACTTTTAGACACCATTTTGACTGTTTGATTAACCGACTTCTCTTGTTAAATGAAATAGAGCGAATGAATATTATAGCCGTTTCTTGAAAGCGTGCATGAATTAATTCTATTTAAGGGTAGGACAGTTCTTCGAAATCATAAGACAACAATGCGTAATGCAATTTTAATTAAATTTGTTTATAGTGTGGTTTTCTATAAGGTAGGGCTCTTTTTCCCAGACGGCGGCGCTCCGATTCGAGAGAAAGAGAGTAGGAGAGTGGAGGACAGAGTTTTCTTTCTGATGATCAAATTCATGCATTTATTTGTCAACACTATTGAGTCTTGACAAAAACACTGGATAGGGCAAATAAAACCCTAATAGTTAGGGTTTTAAGACATGGTTCGAGGACAAATTGATTTAAAGTGTGTTTTATAATTTTGCCACTCTCGATTTGCTGCTGGGAAGGGGAGGTACCCTACACACTGAATACCCAACAATGTCCCTTACCTCACCTGGGTAATAGTCCCGACAAAGACACTGGATGGGGCAACTAAAACCCTAACTAAAACTGGGCTTTAGGATATTGGTCGAGGAATACAGGTTGAGGATATATCCGATAGGGCCTGTCGGATATATCCTCGACCCATAGAGTTGATGAGAGAATATAGTGAGAATTCCTTCCCCTTTTGTAAGATAAATTCTACTGTCTTTTCGATAACTTCGCCTCTTTCACACTTTGATGCCCGTTTTTCGTAAACTCGTAAAATATTACTTCATTGACTTCACCCTTTTATATGTTATTAAGGTGGCATATGGCCTTAGCCCGCCTGGTGGTAAGCGGCCATCAGGCGTAACCGTCTAATAAGCTACGCCTGATGGGCGCTTACCATCAGTCTTGTGATACTAAAGATATCGCTTGCGCCCTTGTCTATCCTTGGAGCCCTGGAACCTTACCGACAGGAACACAACACCATCAAAGTTATTCTTATTTTACTGTTTCTATAAGGTAGGGCTCACTTTCACAGACGGCGCTCCGATTCGAGAGAAAGAGAGTAGGAGAGTGGAGGAGAGTTTTCTTTCTGATGATCAAATTCATGCATTTATTCAGTTCGTTCTGTATGTCTGTATCTTGACCCTATCAGTGACTCTCTGAATCGAACAATCCCACCTAACTAAGGAATGCTCCGGAACATGAGAGGCATCCTACCCATAGAACACAGAAAGAGATTAGAAGGGTGATCATAGACCTTTAGAACGGGAACCAATGTCGCGCGCTCGCCCCCAGTACACTTCCATCTTAAAGATAATAGCCATTCAAACGACGTGACATCAAACAATAGAACCAATGAGCGCTAACAGAGAGCGACGCAATCAGAACCAAGTTTTGGTCAAGTAATGAGCATTTGCTCACACATAAGTGTCGCAAGCCTGCTCGCCCACAAGGCTCTTCTAATCTCTTTCTGTGTTCTTTGATCCTACCTAATAGTTAAAGGGCCGCAAAATTTAGTACTTATTGAATTATGGGAAATTTTTTCAAAGATCAATCAATGATCCTAATCAAGTCTTAGTATTATAAAGAGGAGTACCTAAATAATTAATAGGTATGCCGTTTAAAAAAAACGGCCGTCACGGGACGCCTGGCAGACGTGAAACACTAGCCGGTTTACGATAAATACACTCGGAGAATTGCTCGGGATGCATGCAGTAAAAAATGACATAAGTCCTGCCTCGAAGGGCGCTGGTGCCCGTACTGATCGGGGAGTAGTTGAGCACTGGTATATATTGCATTTTATGGGCGAACGTTGCCACGCCAGAAATCGGTTTTACGTGCGCCAAAAGATGTTTCACATCAAAAAAATAGATAAGCAAAAAAATCAGCCTAAAACTCATTCGGTCTGCATACAAAGATTTTGTTAACAGTAGGTACTAAATAAGGATCAATCTGCAATTATTGTAAATTTGAAGGAGCTGGACCTTAAATTGCAATATTGTAGCGACACTTGCTAGATAACCCGTGCCAATAAAGTATCGTTATCTTTACATCGAAAGGGTATTCTCCTTTAATATTGTTGCATTTTGTACTTAATCGTTACACATTTGCATATGTAAGATCTATTTATATTTAAGTATTATCAAGATCATCATTAGCCAATTAATGTCCCATTTCTGGGGTACAAGCCTTAGGGAGAATGGACCATGCAGTAACCTACCACACGGGCCCTGTGCGGTTTCTTTATGTTAAAAGGCAAACAAACATGAGACGCTTGTGATACCAAAAAATGATATTTTTGGTATCACAAGCGTCTCATGTTTGTTTATCATTTAACTCGCAACTAAGATTCGCACCGATGCCTATCCATCCCCGACTAAGCCCTGGAAACATAATGGACATACTAGAAGGTAGTGCATCCTGTATGTTCTTCACTTTGCAAAAAATTAGGTATCACAACCATTGTTTGTTACAGATACTCACTTAGGACGGTGATGAATACGTCCAAATCGAACAAGAGTTGTAATATGAAGATGATGAAGATTATACTAACGATGAAGATTGAAAATATAATATTTTACTATTTTTTTTATGTGAAACATCTTTTGTTGCACGTAAAACCCGTAAAATGCAAGTTATACCAGTGCTTTCGCTAACTACTCGCATTTTTTACCGCACGCATCCCGAGCAATTTTCCGAGTGTTTTTATCGTCCCCCGGCTAGTGTTTCACATCTGCCAGGCGTCCCGTGACGACTGATTTTTTTTATTATAAGATGTAATTATACATTTAAACTTTACATTGTTATTTATTACATACAGTGTGGACGTGCCTAGAATAGTACCACCCCCTCTCGTCCCGTGGGTGTCGTAAAAGGCGACTACGGGAACACAGCCAGCAGAAGACGGGAAACAGCGTCGACTCCTTAAATTCTATGGTCATGCTGAGATCGCCAACCCGTCTGCCAAGCGTAGCTATTACGGCTAAACACCCTAATGATTGACACAAATAAAAATCGGCCCCTAGTTCCCGGCAGCCCTGCATGTCCAAACCATGGTAGCAGCTTTGGTAACAGCAGGGCAGGAGGTCCGAAAAATCCCCGGTAAGATCCGGCTACCATCAAAGACGACTGTACCTGGCAACCTACAACACACGCACACTGAGAACTGACGCGAAACTAACGAAGTTGAAAGCAGCTGTTAGTAAGTTACGCTGGGATATTATCAGTCTATCTAAAGTCCGAAGACAGAGAGAAGACTCCATAATCCTCAATTCTAGTAATTTCCTGTAAACCGGGAGGGCGACCAACAGTCCCAAGGCGGTGTCGTGTTTATCGTCCATACGTCCATCTTCAACAATGTGATAAGCATCGCAAGTGTGTCGACCAGTGTAACATGTCGAAAAGATACTCGTTGAATGTTGCTCAGGTCTATGCTCCGACTTCAACACATCCAGATGGCGAAGTGGAGGCTGGCCAGGCCAGGAGGATGTATGAGGAGATCTCTAAAGCCATGATGCATAGCCACAAAACCCACTACACAGTTGTGATGGGGGACTTCAACGCTCGTTTACCTGATGTGCTCTTTTTTCAGAAAGCCCCAAAATCGGAAATGTATATCGCCCGCGAGCCCGCTGTTGTTCTGATCTTTTCTTAAATATTAGTAATATATCACGTCATGACAACCCGTATACATGGTGGCAAGCAAGGAAATTTGAATTTCCATGATTGATTAAGATTGTAGTATAATATTTGTCGGCGCCAGGAAGTAGTGTTTATTCAGAGCGCCTTTTCTCTGAAGCTGGGATGGTCTACGAGAAAAAAAGAAGTAAACTACTTCCTTAAAATGCAGAAAAGTTAGTCTATCTGCACCATAACCTTCCCCTTCTAAATTTTGATTATGAAAATAATTCAAATGCATAGAAAAATTCGCTGGATGCGGATAGCGCAGGACCGCGCATTGTGGCATTCTATGGGGGAGGCCTATGTCCGGCAGTGGACGGAGAAAGGCTGATGGATGGATGGATGATAGAAAAATTCTTAGCTTGTTTAATACAGAAAATGATTAAATTATGTACCTATTTTATGTACCAATGACTACTTAATAAATGATTATAAAAGAAATGAGAACCTTACCGTTCTAAATTTTGATTACCACAATAATTTAAATCCTCCATTTTTCCAATTCAGAAGATGATATTATGTACCTGTGTTATGTACCAATGACTACTCAAATGATTATAATGAAAATATGAATATATACGTAATCAATCGATTTTAATTTTTAATTTTACCAATTATTTCTCTTTGACAAAATATATTATTAAAGTATTCGGTATTCGGCCGAATATAATAAAAGCAGCCGAATAGACCGAATACCGAATAGTAACCGAATATTCGTTGCAAGTCTAATTTTATCCACCACATTACAACATACTAAAAGAAAACTATTCATAATAAAAGAGTAACTGCAAATAAAACAGATTAATGTACATACTAGCAAACCAGTGAACCAAATGTTCACCAAAACCTGATTTAAAAAAAATGTATTTAATTAATTGAGAACTTCGGAGATTTTGTGTGGTTTCGTTTGAAATTCGTGATTTCTCGAAAACCGGAAGTGCTACGTTACTCAAATCCGGTTTGTAGTCTTATCAGACTATTCTTAACTTATAACTTAAATATTCTCTTTATCTATCTCTTACGGTTTGGCCGCTGAAACAGCACCACAGACAGACGGACGGACGGACTCGTCTAATAGATAAAAGATTATAATAAATGGTCAATCAGGACCCTGCCTCAGCATAATGCTGCAGCAACACGTCACAAAACGTGTCACAGTAGCGCTGGTATTTTGGCAGGGTCTGTAATGCCAATACTTCACACGACCAATCGCATTCGCTACCCGCAAACCCGACAGCAGTCCCTCCCACTCACTCCCCGTAGTAGTGATAAGGTTATGACGAAAATTATGTCTAATGTCCATGTTGTACCGACTCCAGTTAAAATTGGGAATATTCCAATCGAAGTTGTCGACCATTAAGTTTACCTGGGACAGATTGTCCAGTTAGGTAACTCCAACTTTGAGAAAGAAGTTTGTCGTCGTATTAGTTACCTCAGTGTCTCAAGACACAAGTCTTTGAAACATGATCTCCACTCTCGAAGGGTCTTATAAGCAGACTCAAAGTCGCACTACGGCTAGTGTTGCCCAAATGCAAGAACAAGACGAGACTTAGCCAGTCTTGGTCTTGCAGCAAGAGTCTTGCAAGTCTTGCAATTACCTATTAGACTATTGCTATTTCTTAAAGTTTACTTTAGATCTTAGAAAAACGTATTGGAATTGGAACATTGTGATCTTGAATTAACATAGCCATAGTAAAGACCAATCAGATTAATAAGTGTCTGAAGATTTGATAATAAATTCGAAAAATCAACTGCCACATGGTTATCAACTGAGCTATATGCCGTTTTCCATGGGAGTAACTGCTTCTTAATAAACATTTACGCTTTATAAGCTCACATGTGCTAAAACATGTAAAAAACAAATTAATTACAATAACGTGACTGTATTTTAAAGAACAATATCGGTCTAGAAAGAGATTGAACCCTCAACTTACATGAAATTTAATAAAAGAGTTTTACGGTTTATCATTTATTTCAATAAAAAATTAGAAATTTAAGAAATATTTTGACTAAATGAGTCGTATAGTATCAAAGGCGGCAAAGTAGTGCGAACCAAATATTTGGCAAATCAAAAAAACTGTTTAGTCTCGTCTTTATGGGAGGATTTTTATAATTGACATTTCACTACGATTTGTAGTTATGATGAATGTCAATGAACATAAAATTATTGCGCAAAATGAACCACAGGCAACATAATAATAAAATAAAATTACTATATTGCCGCCTTTGATAGTAAATTATTAGAATGGCCGATTTTGAACCGAAGCTTGGTAAATATGGCCACCTTTGACGCGAACTAAATGTTATGATAGCCGAGTATGAACAGGGTTGTCAAAATTAAAGTTTGTTATATTTAATTAATATTTTTATTGAAAATTGACAGAAATAAAGAACAAATAATAGACTGAAAAATTTAATCAAATTATTAAAAAAAACTAAGATTATTTCGTAGTAAAAAACAAAACTTTTGTTTACGCAATCACATAATGTTTGAATAAAATTTCCTTTTATGGTTTTAATGATATGGACTTAAACATAAAAAATCAATTAATAATAAGAAACTAAAGAACAGGTTTTACTAAGCCGGAGTCTTGCGTTCTATTTGGAAGATCACTTGCAATTGGGCACACACCGCAGACATCATAATATGTGTTTGCCATCATGACAATGGAATTATAATAAAATCAACTAAATTGAAGTAACTGTAATGAATGGACTATTGTACGTTCTATCGCTCCTATTTAATAAAATTCTAAATAAAAAAGCTATATTTCTACATACATATGGATAATACCTACCGGTAATGTTATGAGTAGAAAAGGATAACAAAAATCATGTTTCAATCATGAAACAATATTCCACGGACAGGATTCGTAACTATCAAAACAAATCAACAAATAATATTATTATAAGGTTTTTTGTGACTTTTATCCGTGTAATTATATTTACATAGTAAAATCAAATAAGTGCCAACCCTAACCTAGTAAATAACACGAAATTATCTTAGCTTTTTATCACATTCCTCTTCCATGTATCGCTATTCCTTCTTCGTTTGCTTGTGTAATTAGTAGTACGTGTTGGAGTTTGCTCCATGATAAGTATCAAACACTAAAGAAGAAACTTTGAATCACTAAAAACACAAGACAAAAATGTATTGAACTGCACTTTCTGCCATGTTGCGACGCTATTGCAGAAACTCTTCTGATTAGTGTTGCCACCTTGGTTTTTGAAAAACAGCAGTCGGACAAGCTAGAAAGAGCTAGATTAAGAAAATGCAATCAAAAGAGGTGCTAGAAAGGGAAAAAACAAAAACACCAATGCAAAGGGATAAAAATTGTTTATTCGAAACGTATTAATTTCAGAAAAATCTAATTATAATTAAGTTGGTTATGAAATTGTTAAAAATCAGAGTCCGCATCGGAATTTTCCAAAATCATATTTGCCGAAGCAAAAGAAGTTGATGGCTGATTGACATCTGTGTTCTTAGCCAATTTGAACGAGTATTTCAAATTACTCCCACACTTTTTTATTATTTCAGTTGGCACCTTGTGGGAACAGCAAGACTCTTTCAATCGTTTCAAACCCCATCGTACATGTAGTAAGGATGTCATTGTTTTTAACCCCATTTTATTCCTGTTTTTAGTTTTAATTATGTTCATAGAACTGAAAACCCGTTCGACATCTGCGTTCGAATGGGGCAATGACAAAATTATTTTTGCTAAATTTCCAATATACCCAATTAGTAAAGTAATATACCCAATTAATAAAGTGTGAACTGACGAAATCTATACTACATGACGCGCATTATTTCATAACTTTGTAATCGCGGTGCGAAGTCTTCGTCTCGCTTGAAAAGGGCTAGATTGCTCTTTTCGGGCTAAAGCATGAAAAAACGAGTTTACCTACAGTAAAAAGTGCTAGATCTAGCCCGAAAAAGGCTAAGGTGGCAACACTGCTTCTGATTGGTTAAAATTAAAATATGGCCGGTTATGATTGCGATATGAGAAAGATTGCCACCTTTGAAACCAAATTGTGTTTTCAATCAAGTTTTTAAGGGTATTATGGTCATCTGTAATCCTGAATGAGAGATTTTTTAGATTTGTTTGTAAATTTCCTGTGTTACCATACTCGTATCTCATTTTTGAAAATCTACCTACTTTGCCGCCTTTGATACTATCCGACTCAAATGTACAATAATAGTACCTAAGTAATTAGTTTAATCCCATATAATCAATATTATAATATGTAGTTACTACTACCTACCCTTACCATTATCTAATCATAATACTACTTGCGTGATCAGTATTATATTGTATTCGTTTCAATTATTTATTAGTATTAAATTTAATTTAAGCATATTAAACGTGAAAATTTCCATTTAAATGGCAAAAATATAAAGTGACCGTCGTAAATAAGCTGTACAAACGTTTTCTCGCAAAATAACAGTGTACGAAAAAGATAAAATAACAAAACAGTTTACTTGCCTATCTCCGTGAATATTTTTCGTTTTTTGAAGACGTGAAGAACACTCAACATTAATATTAGCACCAATAAGTGAAGGATAAAGAAAACCAGAAATATATTACATTTAACAGTGAGTAAACATTAAACAAACCCTTTATTAAACAAACTGATTTGTCCCAAAAGCTGTTGACATTTCTCTAGTAGGGTATACAAACATCAGCTGGTTTACTTATCAACAAACAGCTGTGCGATCTAATACGAATATAACTCTGACGAAACAATATATTTGCGCCATCTATTCACCACAAGGAGGATTACAAACTTAATACCTGTAAAATGGATGAAAACTGTAAAATATGCAAAAAGTCCGATATAAATATAAAAACATTAAAATGCATTACTTGTAATCAGAAGTATCACATAACCTGCGGAAATGTGTCTGAAAAGAGATTTTATCTTATGTCTAAACAAAATCGAGAAAATTGGAAATGTGACGAATGTATTCAAAAAACACATACTCACCATATCATTGAAAATATATCGGTTAATAATTCTTTTCAATCCTTGACTGATGAAGAAGAAGCATATATTTCACCAAAAAATCGATCAAACAGCAGTTGTCCCAACTTAATAAGATTAAACATGGAAGGTAAAATAGATGAACTAGAACGACAAAAGAAAATATTACAGGAAAAATTGGCTATTGCAGAGAACGAAATCGAAAATTTAATATCAGAAAGAAATAATCTAAGACAGCAACTAACAAAACAACAATCAAAAGGTAAATACGTAGCAGATATTTGTAATAGTAGCTCAAAGAAAAATATTACTCACAGAAGGAAAAGAAGTAATTTGAATGGTCGGTTATTGGATTTTTCACAAGAAAATAATAGTCCAACCACTAATATAATTAGCACGACGCCATCTAGTGAAACAAACAAAAACAAAAGTAAAGTATCTCCGGTGCTTAACATCTCAACAACTGGTCATTCAGTATCATTTTCAACACAACCAACAGATGTCTCTTATATTAAGGAGCAACAAAATAGTTCTAAAAAATCGAAAATTTATATAATTGGCGATGATCAAGTATTGGGTCTTGCACAACAAATAAAAAAGGCTCGTTCCGGAAAATGGAATGATAACTATGAAGTTACCGGTATGGTGAAACCCTCGGCATCAAGCTCACAAATATTAAGTAGTTGTACTAATTTAAAGAACTCATTGACTAAAGAAGACATAATTATTTTATCTATTGGTTCAAACGATAAAAGCCCCTATATTGTTATTTCTAACTTATGTAATACTCTGTGCAATTTAAACATTTGTAAAATATTTATATTAAGTGTACAGCATAATAGCTATGTTAATATAAATAAGTTAAATACAAAAATCCATTTAATTACTAAGAATTATGTAAATTGTTCATTCATAAACATTAGGGCACTGACAAAAAGAAATTGGTTAAGCGACATGTCAATCAAAAGTTTAATGAGCTTTAAGTTAAATGTAGAAATCGACCATTTAAAGTATGTTAATGACTACATAACAAATGTTACTCAATCTATACAATTATATAAGAGAAACTATATTTCGGGAATTTCTGGCCAGAAAAAGAACCAAACTGCACAACCTAGGAAGGGCACTATACCCTTCTATTTTTCTGCATTAAAAACACCATCACTCAATTTCATACAGCCACAAAAAAATAATGAGACAACTTTTTTTCGGTCCTCAATTGCACGGTAAATTTTGTATTTTGCATCAGAATATACAGGGTTTGTTGTCCAAAAAGGAGGTAATTGAGATTACATTGTCAAAAGAAAATTGTTTATATCCAGATGTCATTTGTTTTTCAGAAACATTTGTAAAGAGAGGGGATGAAAAAAATATAAATATTAATAATTATCAACTTGCATCACATTTCTCAAGAAAAAATAAAAGGGGAGGGACTTGTATTTTAGTCAAAAATGGAATATCATTTAAAAAAATTACCACATTTGATGATATTACACTAAATTTTCATTTTGAGTGCTGTGCTGTTGATATTCCTGCACAAGATGTTATCATTGTTTGCGTGTACCGGTCATCAACTGCTACGAAACGGAGACACTATGAATGCTTTTTTGACAAATTTGAAACTTTGCTATATAATTTTCTACGTAAATATAATAAAAAAAGACTAATAATATTGGGTGACATAAATATAAATACTCTAATTGAAAATAAATCAACTAAACAACTCACAGATATTCTAATAAATTACAACTTAAAACAACACATAACTCAACCAACTAGAGGGCGCTCATGCCTTGACCACATATTCAGTAACGTTGCAGGAGCCTCTGGTTCTCTAATCCCGCTCTGCCTCTCTGATCATGATACGGCCCAGATACTTACGTTCAATAGCAAAATCAAACCAAAAATAGACAAAGCAATGTTCACTTTTAAAAGATGCTACTCACAGGAAAATATAGTTTATCCTTCTCTGAAGTTTACAAAGAAAAAGACCCCCAAACCGCCTTCAATATATTTTATGAATGGTTTTGTCTGCTATACAAACTGTGCTTTCCCATTATTAAAATAAAAATTAATACCGCGAGAAATCTGTCGTGGATAACAAAAGGACTCAGGAAGAGCTGTCTCACAAATAGAAAACTAAGACTTAAACATTTAACGAAATTAAATAGCAATAATAAATTTAAATATAAAAAATATTCAAAATTGCTAAAAACGTGCATCCTTATGGCTAAAAAATCAACAAATAATAAATATATATTAAAAAGTAAAAATGTATGTAGGGCAACTTGGAATGTAATAAAAAACGAAACTGGTCTCGAATCGTATTACAACAATTTTATAGACAGAATTAAACACAATGACACAATTATTGAGGATCCAAATATAATAGCTTCTATTTTTAATGACTTCTTCAGTACATTGACAGATAACAATTCAAATAATAATGATAATTCCAATAATTATTATAATACAAATAATCCTAATAAAAAAAACTTATGTGACAACTTAACCAATTCAATCTATCTTTCTCCTATTAACGCATGTGACATTAAGAAAACTATCATGACATTGAATAATACAAACTCTGAAGGCTATGATGAAATTAACACAAAGGTTATTAAAAGCTGCAGGGATCAGATAGCCACAATATTAGCATACTTAATAAATTTATCTTTGGAAACTGGGACTTTCCCAGATAAACTGAAATATTCAATTGTTAAGCCACTCTTTAAAAAAGGTTCTAGGTTAGAGTTAGACAATTATCGACCAATTACACTAATACCAATTCTGTCTAAGATATATGAAAAGATAATGCATGATAAACTTACGTCATTCTTTGTTAAGTACAAAGTATTGAATGATAATCAATATGGCTTCCTGAAAAATAAATCGACTACACTTGCTGCCTTTGAGTTAGTAGATCATACTCTAAGAAGTATAAATGATAGGAAGGAAACTTCAGTCCTTCTATTTGATATGTCAAAAGCTTTTGACTTTGTATCACACAATAAACTATTTTTTAAATTGGAGCAAAGTGGAATTAGAGGTAAAGCACTAAGTTGGATCAAGTCATACCTTCAAAATAGGATGCAGTCAGTGGAAATTGCTCAACTTAGTAATAAACAAGTGATACATAAAGAACAATCAAATTTCACAGAAACTAATTATGGTGTGCCCCAAGGTCGCATTCTCGGCCCTTTGCTGTTTTTAATCTATGTGAATGAGTTACCTAAAGTGACGAAACATAAATGCATCCTATATGCTGATGACATTTCAGTTGTAGTAACAACTGATAAAAATCAAAACATAAATTACCATGAAAATGACATAAATAAAACAATTGAATCGATAATAACGTGGCTTAATGATAACAATTTAAAAATCAATATTAACAAAACACATTATATAAACTACGGTTACAATCAGACATTGAATATACATTATGGGAATCATTGTATTAAAAAAACAAGCAGTGCTACTTTTCTGGGCATTGAGCTTGACCAAAAAATTGATTGGAAATTACATGTAGACAAGGTATGCAATAAAATAAATAGATTTGCTTACGCACTTTTTAAACTTACTAAAACAGCAACTAAAAATACGGCTCTAACAGCGTATTTTGCTTATGTGGAATCGGTCTTGCGATATGGGCTTATTGTTTGGGGAAATAGTACGGACATACAAAGGGTATTTGTAGCACAGAAAAAGTGCATAAGGGCAATATGCGGGATTGCACCAGATATGTCATGCAAACCATTTTACAAACCCCTAAATATTTTGCCTCTGCCATGCCTCTATATCCTGGAGATATCTAAGTTCGTAAAGTTAAATCAAAATTACTTTAAAACTGCCCGTGAGATATTTCCTACAAATACAAGACATGGTAAAAGGTTAGTCATTGATACAATCCCGAAAAGCACACGTTTTAAAAAGAACTGTTACTATATGTGCATTCAAATTTTTAATAATATTCCACATTCAATAAGAGATTTGCCTTTCAGTAGATTTAAAATAACACTACGTAGATGGCTCATTGAACGTAAATTCTACTCGGTCCAGGAATTCTTGAATTATGATAGCTAATATATAAATAATAGTAATTTTGGTGGATGAGATTTTGAGTGACATATACTGATTTAATTATATTTTTGATTCACATTTTAATATGACCTGATTTTAATCGAATTTTTATATTTTTGACTATTTATTTTGTGACCTGTTAAGTAATTTTTATTCAATCATGTGACATAGTATTAATTAATTTGATAAAAAACTGATGTAAATTTGCATGCTACGTTCTATAGCTGAATAGGTGAAACCTACAGTAAAGTTATGTGTAACTATTTATGACCTTGATTACCCTGTTCAAACGCAAATAAATAATTATTCTATTCTATTCTATTCTATTCTATTCTATTCTATTCTATTCTATTCTATTCTATTCTATTCTATTCTATTCTATTCTATTCTATTCTATTCTATTCTATTCTATTCTATTCTATTCTATTCTATTCTATTCTATTCTATTCTATTCTATTCTATTCTATTCTATTCTATTCTATTCTATTCTATTCTATTCTATTCTATTCTATTCTATTCTATTCTATTCTATTCTATTCTATTCTATTCTATTCTATTCTATTCTATTCTATTCTATTCTAGTCTATTCTATTCTATTCTATTCTATTCTATTCTATTCTATTCTATTCCATTCTAAGCACTCTGAAACTTATTTATTCTTTGGAGCACCTGTACTCTAAAATTCGAAAATCGAAGTTCGTGTCGTACCGTCTCGCTCGCTCATATATTAAATAGTATTAGCGTGAGTGGGACGGCACGACGACACGAAATTAGAATTTTGCATAAGTATACCTAGGCCCTGTGGCGGCAATCAAATAGTGTCAAATGTTGTGATTTCGGCGCGGCGCGGCGGCAACGATTGTTGTATGTGATTTCAATAGAAGCCGCCGGCGCGTGTATCATCACCATGTACTTCCGAAAAGCGGCAAATTTCTTTGAGAAGTCAGTACAAAACCTTTGATGCCGCATTATCAAAGTGCCGATGGTTAAAACAAAACTATGCATGCACTCTGTTTGATTTTAATGGATATTTTTTTATTCGCTATGTATGTTTATGGTATTGGTCGTAATGCGCATAGGTCCAGTTTTTCATATTCTTTGATAGTTTTTTGCGTCTCATAGAATTCCTAAGCGTACCTATACACCGAACTGTTATACCTAACTACTCCGTGAAATAGTGCTAAGTCCTAGCTGCAAGACGCAAGAGTCTTGCCGGATTAGTCTTGTTCTTGCTCAAGTCTTGCACGGTCAGTCTTGGTCTTGGTCTTGCTAAAAATACGCGGTCTTGTTCTTGGTCTTGGTCTTGCAAAAATGCAAGAACAATACCAAGACTGAATTTGGGCAACACTAACTTAGGCCAATGGAGAGAGCGATGCTTGGCATCTTCCTGCTCGATAGAATTACTTAGAAATGAGGAAATTCTCAGGAGAACTTCAGTAACTAACATCGCTCAAAGGATTGTTCAGCTGAAGTGGCAGTGGGCGGGACACATAGTGAGGAGAACAGAACTCGACTAAATCCCTATTAAGCATCGTCCATAATAATCACAGAACACAGAAAGAGGTTAGAAGAGTGTGCTCATAGACCGTTTGTACGGGAACTAATGTCGCTGGCTCGCCCCCATTATTAAAAAGTAGCCAATCAAACGAAACGACGTCAAACAATCGAGCCAATCAGCGCTAACACCCGAGAGCAACGTCGCAATCAGAACCAAGTTTTGGTTAAGTTATGAGCATTTACTCACACATAACTGTGGCGCGCCTGCCCCGCCCACAAGGGGGCACAATTACCAATCACATCACAATCTTTCACGTTTTTTCAATGTTCCATGATAACAACGGTCAGGCAAGGCCCGATCTAGAAATTTTGCCGCTCTGGGCAAATATTTTTGCCATTAGTGACGTACTGTACGGCTAGTCAATTTTACCCTCTTTGCAAATGCCTGGCTCACCACCCCTTGGATTGGGCCGGGGGTCAGGACCATTAAGTTATGTGTTCGGGGCAACACAACATGTTTTATATTTTTACTAAACGAAAGCAAATGCATGTAGCATCAGATTACTTTTGATTAAATTAAAATGCTCAGCTTGACTAAGGCCACACTGTTTGTCTATAAAGTTGTGACATTAAATAATGGCGCCACCAGTATGCATGTAGCAATCCTATACAGTCTGACCAAAATGATTTTGATACTAGCAGTTCATTCAAGTAAAATAGGTAATTAATAAGATACACTATACAGTCGTATTTTGTTTCTGTTTTATATATAGAAGGTACCTATGCTTATAAAAAGTTTAGCCAAGCATCTTTAATTGAATCAGAATAAAATTATTATAGATAAAATAGTACTTTATAGTGTAAAAGTGTGTAATGTTGGTGATTACCGCTGAGGTGCCATTGAGACCAGAGCCGTTAGGTAATCATCAATACACACAAGTATCACCATACGACGTTTTTTAACACACTTGTTAACAAAATAATACTAAAAATCATTTTATAGTTTATAAAAAGTTTATTTTGAGAAACAATTTGTACATGTGCAGTTAGTAAAATTAGTGATAGGTATCTTCACTAAAAGCATCTGGCCATGGTTCTTTATGTGACCATTTCTTTCTTTGGTCGGCCTTGCCTGTTTTCCCAGGAGTTTCAAACTTTCCATCATTCTTAAAACCTTCTTTGACTATCTGACTCCCTGATTTTCCTGAAAAAATGTAAAAAATATGTAACGGAATAGAAACAATAACTTATTGACATGAAGCAATTAATTCAAAATTGGTAGAAAACCTGACCGAGTTGAACCATAATAACGTATCAAAAGAAATGGTCGTACTACAATATTACCTATTTACAATGTCAATCTAACCTAAAAATGTGCAATGTAAACAATGCCTTTTTTGGTGTCAAAATCGTAAATTGAGTAAATTTGTAACTTCAGGCAGATTACAAACAAATAGTTACACGATTACATACCCGTCATAGATGCTGTTCGCCCATAGATGAATGATTAGTCTCGCTACACTCGACTAGATACCGCGCTGTCAACAAACAGCAGCTCCTTAAATGCGACAACTCATTATTGTAGTGTGTGTATGTATGTCAATTTGCAATGATGCTAGCAAATGTCATAGATCGTGTAGCCAGCTGCTCAACTGCTACCCAAGTAATAGGGAAAATATTGTACGTTATAATTAATATGTACCAGGTTATAAATGTAGCTCATAAAATACTTGAAGAAGATGTACTTAATTAAATGGGAATATATCACTATTTATGTGTACATAAACGATTAGGCGTAGGTTTCTTCTTTAAAAATGCTTAGGCCTCAATTTTTTTTACATGTAATATTTACTTGTACGTTATAACAGTGATTCAAGTGTGATAAGTTGGTCACTATAAACGAGACATTATTGTTGAATGAACATGAACTTCCAAACAGCAACATCCTCATGATCGTGGGTTTATGATCGTGAATTATAGAACCCTCATATTGTAAACATTAAAAATATGTATATTTCACATATTGTATTATGCTTATTCAGTCCCCATTTAAAATATATAAATATGTATTGTATGTGTGTACCTGAATGTATATATATTTATGTATATATGGGTAAAGGAAAAAAAAATAGGTTCTTAATGTACACCTATATTTTCCCCTAAGAACAGAACAGATAAGGTCTGTATTATTATAATTTTGGAGGTTTTTTTCACTATGTTAGTAACTGTCAGCATCTCATATTTTCTTTTTTAATCACATCTGTTCGTTTTAAAACCTTATTGTAATCTGTGGAAGTCGTAATTGGCTTTCAAATTATATATCATTGATTGTAATTCCAATATACATATAAGCTGTGTACTGTCCCTTAAATAAATAAATAAAAAAAATAAACTTGGTAAGGAAGCTGAGTGTGTAATGATCAATGCACACGAGCTGCATACGACGTTTTTCAACACAATTGCGACGAAAAAACAAACTTCTAGTTAGTAACTGTTATAATCTTTCAACTGACCTTTGCAGCTTTGTTGCCAAGTATTTTGACATTACGGAGCTACCTTCAAAAACTTTTCAAAATCGGTTGGTGACAAAACTTTTGACTTTCGGCCAATATATCTATAAGAACGTCGCTTTAGAAATGTCGTCATGTTACTATATATTCATAAATCAACTGGCAGCAACAGCCTATCACTCGCGTTTCGTGCCTCGATAAGTATTTCCGGCGGGGTTGAATTAAAATTGCGCAAATATTATTTATTAATGCGCTCACAGGTTCAATAACGGCACAGGAATTATTTTTAATAAAAATAGAAACGAATTCAAAAAAACTGAAAATGTAAAATAAGATTTACCGTGAAGTCGATCGTTATTATTATCATGAACTCCCTGCTAAACACATACCTTGGTATCGACTTCAAGTATTACAGGCGGTAAATCAATTATTTTTAAGTCGGTTTTATTTTTATTAAAAATTATTTCGTTGTCCCATTTTTAGTGTTACACAGAATACGCTACTAGATGGAAATTGTACAAGCGTAGATCCACACGGGTAAAACCGTGAGACATTGCTTATAAAATTATCTACTAAATCCTTCTCAGAAATGCTTATTTACGCATTAATATGCGTGAAAACCCCATCCAATTCGGATCCGTAGATTTGAGATTTTCATGGTCAAACATGCATACATACAGATCAAACTGAGAATATCCTTTTTTGAAGTCTGTTTAAAGACCGACTGTGCAGCCGGAACAGCAGCAATATAAAGATAGAATAAATTATAAGTATAAATAAATGTTTCTTAATACGTTAGTTAAGTTAATTTGTGTTTATAAATACAAAATGATTTTTTTATTTGTCATCTTAACCCTAAAATAATTTTCATAATATGATAAAATTAAAAAAAAAATACACAAGTATGGTAGTTAATATGCTGAATTGTGAAACTAAAAACTGTGTAAATAATAAGAGTCAGTTTACGAGAAAATGTGTTGAAAAAATGATATAAAAAATAATCACAGATTGTCAAAGGAATAAAAGGTAGATTACAAAGATAAACGTTGAATAATATAAAACTAGGTAAAGTTTAAATAGTAAGCTTAAATAACATAGGTTCAATAATAAAATACACTAACAATAAATTCGCATTATAAATAAAAATCTCAACCATAGGGACTTGATTCTTGTATATGCGGCAACACCTGAATGACTTTTAGGGTTCATGTTATTTTCTGTTGAAATTTTGAAATTTTACTATACTTATTGATGTTATGTGATCCCAGCGTGTTTGTTATTTATTATTGTATTATTTCACTATATAAACTGGCATTTTACTTTCAATTAACACCAAATTTTAATAAAAAATTCACTAAGTACATCCCATACACAATTGTCAGGTTGACTGACTCGGTGAAAGCTCGGGTATGCCGATTTCGGCATAGTATTTGTTGCCGCATTAGACAAGTACGCCGGCGGTATCTAGTTGAGTGAAGCGAGACCAATCATTCATCTATGTGTTCGCCCATAAACATCATCCAAATCCCACAAAATTCGTCCAGCTTGGTAGTCTTCGAAACATCGCTGGAAAACTTTAAAAATCACTTCCCGCGTGCCACTCCGATTTACTTTACTCATTTTTATACCTTTCTGCATAGTTTCGTCTTAATTTATTACAGTTTAATCCAAAGAATCCAAACAATAAAAAATGCAAAAGGAAAACTATTCCACAACTGAAACTCGATGACAGCTGATGGTATATTATACTACTCTTTGCAGCTGATGTTGCGATGACAGTTTGGTGTTGCCAGACACATGAATAATGTTAGTTCCTCAAACATTCATGTCACGACTTAATAGACAAACTAATCATAAAAAAAAAAATGGCAGTATGATTTAAATGACTTCGGCATGTGAATTTTAAAAGTAACAATTCGTCAACAATAATCTGTCAATTTGACATTCAGTGAAATTGAAAAATATCTAATACGGGGAGCGAGTTCACAATTTTGTATAAAATTACAAATGAAAACGATGGTTTCAGTGGATTTTTCTAAATAAAAGAAATGTCGTCGAAATTGCCCCCATTTATCTTACAAGAACTGCCAAATATAAGCGAGACTATTCAATTTCCACTACAAAGTGTTCAACGCATAAAGGTTAGTGTAACACACTGTTTATTGGCGTACTGACAAAAGTAAATGAGTCACTTAAACGCAAATTATGTATGAAACAAATAGTCCTGATAAATGACACTTTATAAGTTTTTTTCTAACTTTTGACTTATGTAACATTCCACCTTACAATGCAAATTTTACTGCAGGACTTGAAAAAGCTCTTTGTGCAGAATGTATACCAAACTTTTTTTCAAAAGCTTTCAACGCCCTTTTTGTATTGCCAAATTACAATCAAATACAAAAATGCTTTATCTGTAATTTTTAACTTTACATTTGAATAAAAAGGGGCTTCTGTATATTTTTATTACATTTTCATTTATCTTTTGTTTGATCTTTATTATGAATTATTCTTATACTTAATAAAGATACTTAATAATATTATTATTAATAATGCAATAATTCCAGAGGCACTGCTGGCTAAACGGTACAACCGCGATACCAAGGTTGAATGTATGTTATATTTTTTACTGAAAAGATCTGTATTTAAGAAGTAATTTGTGCTAAGTTTCATCTCCCGGAGATACGTAGTTTCTTTGAAAAAAAAATATGAAAATCGAAAATATTTCGTCAATAATGACTAAACTTTGACAGGTTTGTCATATATTGTACTTGTTAGTTTTGTTCAAGCAAAGGTAATGGGTTTATAGAGCCTTGAATAAAACGTTTTGATTTTAAATTTTTTAATAAATTTACTGTAAACTTGCAAACAATATCTGATAGTTTAAATGTATACTTAAAAAATATGCGCGCATATGTTAAAGTATTAAATTTTTCTATATTTGAAAAAGTTTGTGATGATAGAATTGTGTTTGTCAGTTTTACTGCGGTATAACGAAACGCAAAAACGACGCCACTGCCAACTGTCAGCTGTCACGTCAGTCACTGTTTATTCGTCTTACAGTTGAGATCGTTTTACGTACTCCTGTTTAAGCAATACAACATCGTGACTACCATGGCGTCTTCGAAGTCTGAGTGCTCGGATTCCGCTGTTTTGCCTGAAGAATCGAGTGAAGTGCAAGTTTTGGACTCAAATGAGCCGCTTGTTACGGCCTCTTTTTCAGTGCCCAGTAGTGCCCAAGTGATAGACTCAAGTGAGCCGCTTGTGGCTACCTCTACGCGAGTGCAAGTGTTGGACTCTGATGAGCCACTTGTGCTCCCGTCATTTTTTGTTGAAGAACCAGTTGCTGGTCCCAGCAACGTAGCTGGTCCTAGTGGGGTGGATTCTAGCATGGCAGCTAGTAGAATGGCTAGCCTTGTTATGCCAGCCTCTCCTACATTTACGATGGAGGAGGAGGAGGTGCCAGCCTCTCCTACATTTACGATGGATGAAGAGGAGGAGGTGGAGGTGCCAGCCCCAGTACCTACTGGGTCTTCCGGGAGACGACTTCATCTTTACTCGGAAGAAATAAAGTGAGTTAAAACTTTAATGTCTTTCTCAGTTGTATGTTATTTCAACTAGTCGACTGAACTGAACAAAAATATGAAAATAGGTCAAAATTTGTTACAAAACCGAATATGTCAACCCCGACTTCACGTGGTACTAGTATGCCCTACCCCTAGAGTGTTTATAAAAGCCCGGAGGCGCGGAGGGAGAGCAGCCCCAGCCCGCTGTAACAAACCACAGGTACTATGCGAACCGCAGCGGCCGAGGCTGGTCGCCACAGGCGACCAAAAAGCCGAAGCTGCGAAGGCGAGCATAAAGTACCTGTGGTTTGTTACGCAAGGGCTGAGGGGCTGCACTTTCCGCAGCGCCGGAGATGTTCAAAAACATTAGTTTGTCTTTTATCTATGTTATTTGGTTTTTAAAAGTGTTAAGAATTCTTTTACAATTTGTTTTCTTTTTGTTTTAGATCAATGTGGAATTGGCGGAAAATTTTTAGCCGACTGGGTACTAATGAACAATGCATCCAATTCGCTGAAGAAAGAGGGTTGATCCTAAGAGAAAAAAATTGTTCTTCTCATAGACGGCCAATGACCATTCAGACAGGTGTTGGGTCAGGACAATTTGGCAGATTTACCTGTCGGAAAGGCAACTGTCGAGGGAGGCCAGCTGTAAGCCAAACAGTCGGCACATGGTTCGAGGACGCTAAGTTGGCCATAACAACTATTTTTCAACTAATGTATGCATATAGCGAAGGCTTGTCATATGCTCAGGCACAAAAACAAGTGGAAGGAGAAAAAGAAACGGTTTTGTCTAATAAGACAATTGCAGACTGGTACAGTTACTGTAGAGAAGTGGTGATAATTTATGAATTAGAACACCAAACACACAATACAAAAATTGGTGGACCCAATAAAGTCGTACAAATTGATGAAAGTAAATTTGGAAGAAGAAAATATAACAGGGGGAGGCAAATCGAAGGTCACTGGGTGATTGGCATGATAGAGGACGGTAGTGACGACCTCCGGCTAGAAGTGTGTCCCGACAATCAGCGATCTGCTGAAATATTGGTGCCATTAATCCAAAAACATGTTCAGGAGGGCTCCATCATTCATACAGACTTTTGGAGAGCATATGACTGCCTTCCTGAGCATGGATATATTCATAGAAAAGTGAATCACAGTGATCCAATCAATAAATTTGTGGCACCAGATGGGACACACACCCAAAGAATAGAGAGCCAGTGGAGAGGAATAAAAAAAATGTTTCGACAACAACATCATACCAGTGATTTTACTGATTGGCTATGTGAATTTTCATGGAGAAGAAAAAATAGAATTTATCATAGGGATCCTTTTGAAGAACTAATCAAGGCTATTTTATATGTATATAGGTTATAAATTTTACCTCTATACATATAAAATAGCCTTGATTAGTAAAATAAAACACCAATTAATTACTTTAATCTTTATTATAACTTATAATAAAGATTTAAGTAATTAATTGGTGTTTTATTTTTATTTATTAAATTATACTAACAATAATTTTAAGCCTTTGTACTAACATTTTATTTTATTTATGAACTATATATACTTACTAACAATAATTTTAAGTCTTTGTACTAATAAATATGGCTGTAATGTAATTTACCTGTTTAAATAAAGAATCTTTCATTTAATTTTTATTTTATTTAGCTACCTTTTGTTAGTTAGGTACATTTTTTGTAAAAAAATTGTCAGATTAGGTAACTTTTTACATATAATTTACGTTAAACAAAGGTCAAAAACCCCTCCCCCTACCTTCAACCCTCCCCGGGTTGAAGGTAGGGGGAAGGGTCCCCATCCAAATTCTCTAAAATGCACAATAATGTAACTTTTATAAATTTATAACCTCAAAATGTCTTTATTGCATATCTCTGAAACTATGCGTTTCCGGGGGGGGGGTGGAAGTAGTTAGGGGGGCTTTGGGGGGCTCCCCCTCCCTCCCATCCTCCAAAACCCCAAATTTTTGTATCGCGTTTGTATCTTCTTTATTGCATATCTCTAAAACAATGCGTCTCCGAGGGGGGGGGGGTACATTATTTCTAATGTAATTCAGTCATGATAACAATTAATTATTACAGTACACATGCTTTGATGTATCAAAAACATTCATTGCCTTCGGTGCCACCAGTGGAGGGATCTACGTGTTCAACCGTAACCCATGTGAATTTATACAACTGATTCCAAATAAGGTAGATTTTTTAAATTAATTTTGTCTTTGTTCAATGATTGTTATTTTTTTCTGTTTCTTTGATATCTTTTTAGGTAGTATCATATATTCCACACCACACCATCTAAATCTTTTCATCATCATTATCAAGCTATTTAGGTCCCTGGCTGGCTGGGAACAGGCCTCCGCATGACTGCAGATGTACCTGGGACCAACGGCTTAACATGCCTTCCGAAGCACGGAGGAAGTTTTGGTCATACCACCAACAAATCACCCAATGACCAATCACTCCTAAAGTTGCTTAACTTCAACAGCAGCCGAACACAATGACCACTTGTGAAACTCCTCTCCGTATCTTTTATCATATATTTATATATTTTTTTTATTGAAGTGATATGATGTTACTTATGTCTTTAAGTTGAATCACTTTGAAATAAGATTAAGTATTATTAACAAATATTACAGGATGGAGCTATAACTCGTTTGGCAATATCATCAGATGACAAACACATAGGCTTTGCGAACGGTCGAGGTGTAGTCACAGTAACTGCTTGTAAACAGTCGCTGAGTGGAGGACATTCTACGGTGACTTCAAAAGATCACCAAAATAACGAAGTCACTGCTATGACATGGGGTGACACCAGTATGCTATTCACTGGTGATGATGTCGGCAGAATATCCGTGTTGCAGCTTCAAGGATTCATTGTAAGTTTGATTTTGAGCTTCTTCGTCAATCTTTTTAAGTTCCCAAGGTTGGGGCACAAGTTTCCCATAAAAAGATACTTACTGACACATACTTCATTAATATACATTATAACTTATTAAGTAAGGCTGAAGAAATTGTACATGTTAAATAGGTGCTAAGTTATGAGTTGCATAAACCCCCTGCTATAAAACAAGATACAGAAAAAATAAAAACAACACAAGTTCATAATCGGGCTGGAAACAGTTGAGAATAGTATTTTTATGCTTTTTTATTTTATTAATTAATTCTGCTAATTACTCTAGTATTTTAGGATTCACACAGGATAAAGATTACAAAACTAGTATATTTATATACTGATCATAAAACTATCAGATAGCAAGCAACCTTTTGCTATTTTATTGTGATGAAGATTATTTTTTCCCCCATTTCCTTTTTTTCTATTCAGAATTTAATTGCTATATTTTACAATGTAACTTTATTGATTAATTATCTTCACTTAAATTTATGAATTATCTTTCTACAGTGTCACATAGTAGAATTGTTTTATACTTTCTTTGTATTGAAATTTTTACTACCAAATTCTTAAATATAATTTAAAGTTTAAAAATCAGTTGTGATGATTTACACACCAGCTCATTTCCATAATATAATAGTTTAAAATACTAATCTTTATTATATATAACTTCATGGGATTGTTGGGTTACGTATATAGAGTATATAAAATAAAATATTGTTTTTTTGTTATATTTTAAGTCCTTTACTCCTTTTGGGTACTAATGAATTATTCTTTTTAAACACGCATACAGAGTAAGTAAAAAACAACTAATAAGCACTACTAAAAAAACGTAAAAACAGAAGACGGGCGGCCGGGAGCAATTACCGCTACCGCCGTTGAATTCAAAATTATAACATTCAATTTCACCCTATATATATATATATATATATATAATGTTATTTTTTGTTACCATACTAGCATGGCTGGTTGTTGATATTTCCACTGATGTATTTTATTATGTTATCACATAAACATAATCCCAAATACCTAATTAAGAATCAGACCTCACACTTTCCCTATTGGAGAAGATCCCTTAACTATTTAGTTATACCATACCGATAATAGTAGTAGTCGTAATTTTAAAAGATTTTCTTGATGCACATTGCCTTTTCAGATCATAAATAGTTGTTTTAAATCTGTTTACACGACATTTTCTACTTCCAGGCCAAAACTATGTTCCAGAGTTCGTCGCAAACTATAATGAATTTAGACTCACGTATATGCCAAATAGACGTAAAAGATTCCATGTTACTTGTGTCCACACTTACCAGAAGTTACATCTGTGACACTTCCCAGGAACAATACAGGCAAATAGGTCAGAAACTTAGAGATGGGGATTATGGAGCGTGTTTCTTTGACAGAGACAAATCTCTCGATAACTGTACCCATACACATCATAATATTACAGAGATTAAGAAGTATAATATAGTAGATAACGATACAGGATTTGTTGTAAATAAGAAACTAGCAAACACGGATATATATTGTGCCCGACCTTCGTCTAGATTGTGGGAAGCTAGCATAAACGGTACAGTAAAACGAACACATCAGTTTAAACATGCATTAGCCAAAAAACCCATGCCTCTACTATCCCTAGAATCGTATAACAATGAAAATATTTACCTGGAAAAACCTGCAGTCAATGGCGATGGTCAATCAATAAATTTTCCCAAAATTTACAATTTGAATGGTACAATATTCTCGTTTAGACGGAACGCTTTGTATTTTCTGAATCTCGACAGTGTCGATGAGTCCCTGTGGTACTCGTTCAATGATATTATAGATTGTAAAGTTTATCATGACTTGATATACATTTGGCTATCAGATGGTTCCTTTGTAAATTTTAGATATATGAAAATTGAAAAGTTTCTTATTAAGTGTTATGTAGATGCGAAATTTAGACTATGTGCTGAAATGTGTGCCTTGTTCAGAGATTTTCTCCTTTCGAAATGTTTGTCTAGTAAAATGCACATTATAGTTGGTTTGAGAGATAAATTGCAAGACAAGGAGTTGTTGGACAGTATAGGAGACGTTTTAAATAAATTTGATAGTTTAAAATCAAATGATGCTACGCAAATGAAATCGGGAATATTCGTTGTGGATAACACTTATCATACATCTTGTATGTTGGAAGAAGATTGCGATACGCAAGATCAGAATATAAACGAAGAAAATAAGTTCACAACGCTATCTCCTGAAGCGTTGCAAGCATTCAAAGATCTCAGTGTATCAGTGTCTGATAAAATAAGTACGAGCAAGAAAATTCTAAGAGAAAAATGGGAGGATTTCGAAGGAAAAATGAAAAATCTCACTGTAGAAAAGCCACAAGTTCAAGAAGTTAGTCTTCCAAAGCGACTACCTCCTGACAACGTGGAATACATGCCAGAACTGTTAGGCGAAGATATCATTTACAAAGAATCTAGTCAGAAAGCCATCGAAATAGACAATAATAGTTTAGCACAAGACAAAGTGTGCAAATTTCTCTATCAATACTTTAGGTTAAGTCTAGTCGGTAAGGAGTCGGAACGATCGAATTTAGTTTCCACTATCGAAAGCAACGCCTGTGATATTAGTCAGATCTACGAACTTATGTTACAATTAGAACAATACTGTTTGTCTGTTGGAGCCCAAGAGGAATCCAAGTATGTTCCGAATAATATTTTTCTAACGTACTTGAGTTGTTCAACTAGGAAAACTAAATTATTGGACGCTATCATAAGCGATGAAGTTCTATATAAATACTTTGTTGATTCATGCATATCTGTGAATGTTAAAACTCAGAGACTTTCGAATTTGGGGTGTGAATGTGGTTTTCCTTTGCCTTACACACGAACGCATCAGAATCCCGTATTTTGCGAACTAATAGACGAATTTATCGAGAGACAATGGTCTAGCAACTCGAGAGAACAGTGCTATGACATATGCAAAAGAATGCCGTATCTTTGGAGGAAGATATTGTATTTGAGAAGGAACGAGGACTTGCACAACGTGTTGAGAGTGCTTTTACAGATGTTAGATGAGAACTTACTGCATTCGTTTTTGCCACAATTCACGCTGGAAATTTGGGATGGGGCGATAAGGCTTTACGCTACCTTACACGCTAATATGTGTCTGAATTGCAATAAGAAGTTCCATCATGTTTCTGTTAAGGATATGCTGAGTTGGGACGATGTGGGAGCTCTCATTATTAAATCTGTGGGAGGAAAAAATGCTATGAAAGTTCTGGAGAAGCACGCAAGGTTGATAGATATTGGGGAGTTGACGATGAAGTTTTATCACACAGCGTTACTTGTGGCGATGTACGAGAAATATGATTCGACGATAACTTGCCAGTTGACGGATGCTTTGTACGGCGCGTACGCTTTCGAAGATTCCAGACTTGAGGTAATGTATTATTCGTTTTCTTTAACTATGTTCGGAATAAAAAGTCTAGACTATCTCAAATTTTATAAGTTTATGATAAATAATAAAAAAATAGTGACATTGAAAGCTTAATTGTTAGGAGATGTTGTGTTCAATGTAGCACAACTTCTACCAATGTTGCACTCACTGATGTCACTCGTTAGATATCAGTTCTCTTTTGGTACTCAATCTATATCGCGTAAACGAGTTTAGAAAAAGAAATCAAATTTTCTGTACCCGTTTAAATCTTTTACCGGTTGAATTTTTCAGTAATTAATTTCTTAAGACACCTATGAAAATGTAGCGGTTACCTGCATAAATGAGAAAATATAATTTAACACGACACCACTGCCATCTAGTGAAAAATAGCATAACTTATTGGTACAGTTACCTATGCTTACAAGCAGCTTGCTTTTGGTTTCTCGTCTTATTTACTTCACTTGATTTATTTAAGGCAACCATATAGAAAATCTCTTTTTATTTGCTCCGCGGCTGCACCCTATTTAATATTAAGTGCAAGTGGCAGATATCTGGTTGTAGTAGTGACTGGTGGGAGACCTAGGAAACTAACAGCATTATCATCATCATTAATGTCCCCACTACTGGGGCACAGGCCTTCCCTATGTATGGAATAGGGAGATTGTGTCTTGAACCGTCATGCGGGCTCAGTGAGGATCAGTGCGTTCTATCTACTGCAGATGCAGCCGGGACCAACGGCTTAACGTGCCTTCTGAAGTACGGAGGGAGGCGTTCGAGACAATATGTTTTAGGTCACCCATCCAATGACCGAACATTGCGAAAGTTGCTCAACTTCCGCGACCGCAGGTCAACGCGCTAACCACCTGCGCCATGGAACTTCTCCTTTCCGAAGAACTAACGTGTATACAAATAATAGACATTAATGGTAGCCATACACACTACGAGAAATCGTTATGATCAGACTGTACAGTTCGAAAGGAACAGTTTATCGTACGTGGCGTACGTATAGGAAACTGTGCAGTTTTATAACATACACGCTACGATTTATCGGTACCGTTCGGACTGTACAGTCTAATCGTAAAGATTTCTCGTAGTGTGTATGTCTACCATAAGACTTAGGAGGGTTGAGGGACGAGGAGCTCGATGGCGCAGGTGGTTAGCGCGTTCGGGATCGTTGAAGTTAAGCAACTTTTGCAGTGGTCGGTCATTGGATGGGTGACCAACAATCTTTTATCACGTGTTCCTCCGTGCCTCGGAAGGCACATTAGACCGTTGATCCCGGCTGCATCTGCAGGCGTTAGCACCCGCCAATCCGCACTGGACCCACGTGGTGGGTTATGGCCCAATCTCCCTATTCCATCCATAGGGAAGGCTTGTGCCCCAGCAGTGGGGACATTAATAGGCTGATGATGATGAAGATTTAGGGTTCCGCACGTTAGGGAGGTGCTCAAGGCAATCAATCTAGAGGTAATGTTGGCGTCTTACCATTAGCCGTGATTTCAGCTTATTTGCCACCTTTTTACATGAACAACAGTGGACTTGTGGACTATTATTTTATAAATTATTTTTCCTAATTAATTCTTAATGGTTTTTAACAAATTTATTGTATCTCATTAGCTTGTTAAATCATGCAGCCATCGATGTGGTGTGGGTACCCCCATTATCATCCATTTTTATTTTAAATTACCGCCACAATACTTTGTTCCGCAACTTTACCTGCTGATTAGTCCAGTCAAAATAGACATTTGAATGATTAATAATTCGCATAGAGCTGAAAATTGGCAGAAACGTTAAATACATCATTATCAATAAAATGTCAAAAATCGCCCTCGATCCTGCTTCTGCAAAAAAAAAATTCAAGGTCAAACGTACAAAATTATGTTTTATTCCATTTTTCTCGAAAACGGTTAGTTTCATCAGGAAAATAGGTCAGACAAAAGTTGTAGACTGTACTATTCTCTACAAAAATGGTTTTCATCTAAGGAAATAACGTAAAGAGTTGAAATTCTAAAAGGGTCTCATTAAATTATTGGTGTACCTGAAAACATAAGAACCGTATATAATAGAAAAAAGGGTTTATATCGGATATCACAAATGTTTATTGCGTTCCATGTGGTAAACAAGGTCTTACATTATTATAATGAATGAGTGAACAAACACATGAGTCCTGTTAGGACATAACAATGTTGAGCTTATAGCTAAAATTAAAATTATATTAACATTATGACAATCAACAATTATTAAATAAATATTATGAAGTAAATTTAAACAATATAGTAGGATATATAAATATGTTTCAGTTAGCATTTTAAATTTTATGAAAAATGGTCTACAGCTTACCATTGTATCTTTTTCAGATCTACCAATTATTACGGAGTACTTCTGGACATTTGAAGAACACAACATTACCAATTACTGTCGCTGCAAAAACAATCCACTGGGGTCTAACACCAATACTGGAGACTAGAACCAACACAAGTACCAACGAGGAGAACGAAAAACCATCAAATATCATAAAGGACATTTCATTTAAAGAAATCGTGGAAAACTTGAAGTGTATCTACAAATGTGATACTGATTGTACTCTCTGCGGGTTGCCATTGCAAAATGAGGTGCTGATCCAAGATGGCGGACTATGGGTTTTCAGATGTGGCCACATATTTCACGGTGCGTGCTTAGATTTGAATAAAGTTAAACTGTGTCCGTCTTGCCCTAAGTTCGTTTAATGTGTTCAAGTTTTTAACTCCCTATGGCATAAGCACCGCGATCTATAGGTACATATAATAAAATGGAAGAAAAGTCAGTCTGTACATTGAATATTTTTTTTAATAGAATACTTGGGGTGTGATCTACAATCGATACCGAAACGGGATAAAAACTGTATGTCCGGGATAAACTCAAAAAGTACTACAGGGATATACTTCAAATTTAGCACGAATATTATTAAGAAGTCGGGTCCACATATAGACATATTATCACGAAACTACCCCTAAGGGTATACGGGGGTTGGAAATTTGTATGAAATTTCTATGTTTTTGAAGTAAGAGACTTGAAATTTAACATGTATGTTCTATAGATGGTGTAAAGGTGTACTAATAATGTATCTTTAGAAATTAAACCCCTTTAGGGGTCAAAAAGTATGTGCAAATAATTAACCGCTAGTTAGAAGTATATGTAGGGCCAGCGACTTCGTATAAGTATAAAAAATATTTTCCCATGCAAAATTATACACCTTTTTCACCCCTTTAAACGATGGTTTCTGCAATAAAAATTATCATATGTTTTTTCCAGGGACTCCAACTATCTCTTTACCAAATTTCATCTTAATCAGTTCAGTGGTTTAAGCGTGAAGAGGTAAGAGACAGAAAGACGCACTTTCGCATTTATAATATTAGTATATATGTTGATTTTTGTCTGTCTTGTGTAAAAAGTACAATTATTTAAGTATTTTTAATGATTAATATGTAAAAACTCTTTTTTATCACTTCTAATGGTCAAACTCCATAGTTATTATACAATTGAACGTCATAAAATAGTGATACATATCATATCGCTATGCTCATGCTAGACGGGTAGGCTTTTCATGTTTTTATGTATTTATTTATGTTATAAATAGTTTTACACGGAATGAGTAAAAATCACGGATTAAATTTTTTGTAATCTATATAAAAATTCTCGTGTCGCGGTGTGCGTAATTGAACTACTCCGAAACGGCTCGACCGATTTTCGTGAAATTTTATATGCATATTCTAGGTCTGAGAATCGCACAACGTCTATTTTTCATCCCCCTAAATGTGAAACGGTGGTCCACACTTTTTTTTGCGCAATATTTTTTGTTTTTGTTTTTTTATGATACATCATACAAAAATACATACAACCCTAAATTTTCCTATCCATATTTTTATGGCGATACGGAGTTCGCTGGCTCAGCTTCTTTTTATATAAAACTCATATTTCATTAAAACTCTCGCCGATTCAAAAACGAAGCGAAAATGTCAATGTGAGGCATTCTCTCCCTCTCGCTCATTATTCCTAACGGGTTATGCGAGAGGGACAGAATGCCTTGTGTGGTCCTTTTTGATTTGTTTCTTTACTATTGTAAGTTGTGAGAACAAGAACAAACACCTAACTAATATTCAAATAATAAAACTTAAAAATCAATCTTATTATTGCTGTAGCTACGACAGCTAAGAACGAATTTTGAATTTGTATTTTTTTTTTTAATTTCTACATATTTATCCAAAAAATAGAGATATGCAAAATCAGTAACTTGAAATTGTTATTAGATATTTTTTTAATGTACCTCTATTTGTTATGTTTATAGTTATCCTAAGTTGTATTATTTATATGAATGAACTTAACTTTCTAGATCATGTTCAAAATCTTACTTCAGGACAAAGAAATCGAGTACACGTTATTTTTATTTAATAGTGATAAAATAGATTTGAATGTGTAAATTATAAAGTTTACCTTGAACAACTAGGTCTATATTTTATTTTTAACACTGAAATTAGCAATAATATGTGTTTGCTGTTCTATTGTTTCACCGTATATAATTTTTATTCCATTTACATTACGAAACCCGTAAAATTTTAATTACTAATGTTAATATAATAGCGCAATGCAACTTAGAGCGGACGCGTGCTGAGAGACATTTGAGAAATAGGATTTGAAAAGACTATTGCTGTCACGTATTGGGAAATGCCGTGTGATTGGGACAAAAGTAGTTAACGCTGAAAATTGCATATAAAAATTGCAAAGTAGGGAGTTTTACTCTCGACAATATCTTCCCCGAAAATTAGATATATGTAAAAGAAATTTTACACAAATAATAATGAGTTGTACTATGCCTCTGTTTTTTTTTGTAAATGCTTATTAAATCTTCATACTAGACGTTTTAGTGGTGATAAAAAATTGTCTATTTTGTCCTTTTTCGAGGGCTCCTACCTTGAAGCTTCTTTGAAACACAAGTTATCGAAAAAAGGAAAACAGGAGCATAGAATGAGTAAAATTATATTTTATGTATGAAAATCAATTCTTTAGTGATAAAAATCAGAAAGGAATAAGTCTAGAACGTTTGTATGGAGGAAACATTGCGCGCCTCTCCTCTTAATTCTGTACCTATTAAAATACAGACTCAGTATTATAGAAAACATAATTTTTCCGTCAAAGAAATATATTTTATAATCATTGTATACGTCTCAAGTGCATAATAGTGTGTAATGTTAGTTTTATTTATTTAATGCATTGCTAAAGGATTATTATATAAAAATAATAGCTTTCTGCGCACTATTACTATATACAAACTTTATAACGCTTTAAATGGGATACTAAGATTTTTTCTTCACGTAACAAAATATATAAATAATAAAAACAATTCAAAGCATTTTAAATCATTAATATACTCATGAACACTTTGGCGTTCAATTTAATTACAAAGTTTATATATAGTTGTTTAATAAAAACAATTATGATATTTTATATTTTTAAACTGCATGCGTTCTATACGTTTATATTGTATTAAACTGCCCATGTAACAAGTTATAACCTGCTAACCTGTGAGCATGAGCTCCAAAAATCAAATCAGTACTTTATTAAAAGATCTTTAGAAATTTTTATATCGAAATCATTTTAACAGCTCTTTTGCGCTCGATTTTCATCCTTAGAGATTAGGTGCGGGTTATTGTGGTTAAACTTATATTTTTATGATCTTTAATCGAAATGGGGAAGAAAAATGACAATTTATCCCGTGGTAACTGTGTAGTTCACACAGTTCGGCCTCCTAGTAGATGTAAACGCGATATTGCTTCCTTAGGCGGAACCAAATGACAGTGTGACGTCATATTCTATAGCAATTTCAAAGCAATGTTAGGCGGTTGAGGAGCTCGATGGCGCAGGTGGTTAGCGTGTTCGGTTGCGATTGTTGAAGTTAAGCAACTTTTGCAGTGGTCGGTCATTGGATGGGTGAGCAAAAATCTTCTATCTCGAGTTCATCCGAATGTGTTTCGGAAGGCACGTTAAGCCGTTGGTCCCGGCTGCATTCTGTAGTCGTTAGCACTCGCCAATTCTGGGCCCGCGTGGTGGGTCATGGCCTAATCTCCCTATTCCATCCATAGGGAATGCCTGTGCCCCAGCAGTAGGGACATTAATAGGCTGATGATGATGATGATGTTAGGTGGTTGACCCGCTGCAGAACACCACGCGTCCTGCCCACCCTCTCAGAAGGCAATGTCTTTAAAACGTGTAGTACGTGACTGACTTGGTTTCCAGATGTGAGGAGGAAGGGAATTCAATGTATTCCTGAAAGTAACTCAAATTATAAATATTTTTTATATCGGTTATCTCGTAATACGTACTGAAATTTAGACACGGGATAAATTGTCATTTTTCTGGTGTGGTGTGGTTAATATAGTGTGAACTGTCATATAATTTCGAATCCCTTCCCGCCACGTTATCATGTAGACAATATTACCGTGTTAATCGGATGAGAAATGTCGGAGTGATCTGTGTACATACATAAAATAAACATACCGACTTAATTAAGAACCCCCTCCTTTTGAAGTCGCACAAAAAGTTGCACTCAGAGTGTAGGTTAAGGCCTTGAAGTGACAGGCTTGTCAAGAACGTCGAAAGCGCCATCTGTAATGGGCTTTACGTTTTATTCCCCATTTACCCCAATCCTGATCTCAAGTGTAAGTCTTGTCCCGGGGGTCAAACGACTAACAGGATTGCTATCGCTATCGCTTACGATTTCCTATTGTTATCCCTGACCGCCGAAGGTTTTCAAATGCCTCGCGCTATTTTGTTTTTCTTTTGTATTGGTAATAACAATACTAAGAAAATGAGCGCGAGGTATTCGAAAACCTGAGGCGGTCAGATAACAAAACTAAATCCTAAACAATAACGATTGCCATAGCAATCCCGTTAGGCAATTGGCCCCCAGTCCTGGTGAAGTTTATTAACGTTATTCAGTCTCAGCTTTTAATAATCTAATACAAATTAACTAACTACTGGCAATAAGGTAGAAAACTCGCTAGCAGGTAAAATCAGTCGTAATTAACAAAGATTTGATTTCTTCAACGCATAAAGAGACAGTTCTATAAGACTCAATTGAGATGCTTGTTTACATAATGTTGTTTATAAAAACCTATAGACACATTTTTTTCGTTTTTTTATCAACACCTAAAATAAATAATAATGAAAAATGAATCTAAAATGGCGTGTTGAAGAAGATAGAGTGAAAATTCCTTGCATCACTATTTTAAATGATGAGTTATTAAGATAACTCCATCAACGAATAAGAAATGATATACAAAGCATTACTACTAACAAAGGTCGCTAAAACATGCTTCCAAACTCGTACAACCAACTTCAATACTAACGCGACACGCACGCAGCCAAAACGAAATATTTGACCAATCAAATATCTGCAAATGCATTCGGTTATCCATTCATTGGGTAAAATAATGGTAAGCGGAATTTTTAACCAATCCCATGATCGGCATGTTGATCGCAGTTCTTTCGCCCCGCCCACTTGATCGCAATTTTTTCGCCACGCCCACTCGATCGCAGTCTGCATGGAACCACTTTTTAGCGCAGTTCGTATTCCATATTATTTCTAATTCGTTGAAATTGAAATAATTAAATGCACTTACTTCACAATACAGCTATTAGCTTAGCAAAATTTGTTTTGTTATTTAACAAAGAGTGTTAATTATCTACGTATATTTTAGTGATATTAGTGAGAATCGTGTTTGAATGTTGATATTATATTTAATTATATTTATGTTAATAATTAAGCTATAGAATTACATTTTAGTAGTGTTTACCAGAAAAATAAAACACCTCGCCATATTGCGGAGAAATATGGAACTAATTTTCAATAGAACTTTGTTATTGCGATGTACTGCAAAGTGAGTGGGGCGCACCGAATCTTGGAATTTTATTTCTCTGGTAAGGCTTAAATTACTGAGAAGGTATACCAAAAAATCTATTTAGATAGCTATTTAACAATATTGAAAAATGTACTTAAAACTGTTTTTTTACTAACGAATACTATTATATTGGAACATGTTGTGGATTTACTCCGCTTCTAGCTGGTATATAAATATTATTAATTACCATTATATCGAAGTAAGTTATAACTGCATAACTGTCGCACGTCCGTACTCAAAGAGACACCAATTAACTTTGAAGTATGATTCAAGATAAACAGTGCTCTTTCGTAAGATGTATTATATTAAATAAAACAAGTTTCAGCGGGTTAAATGCACTGATTTTATTTATTTATTTATTTTGTTTCCATGATTTAACATAAGAAGGAGATAGAAAGCCTCTCTGAGTTTGTTTCGCCAGTTCTTCTAAGAAAGGTCTCCCAATTTTGGAACCGGTGGTAATTTACGGTATTTAGGGCCAAATAAATAAACTCAAAAATATAAAAAAGAATTGAAAAAAGTACTTCGTTAATTAAATTAGTTATTAATATACATAAAATAGTTAGGTAATAAAATTCATACATAGACAATGAAGTTTTAAAAATATTCTAATGAAATATCCGAACGCTCAATAAAAGTCTTTCGAAAATAACTTGACAAAATAAATAAAAAATAATTATTCCGACGACGCATTCCTGCAAAAGATGCAAAACGTCAATAAATAAATAAAATCAGTACATCTTACCCTTGTTTTATGTGCGTGGAAACCTAAGAAACAAATATGTATTATGTTACATTAAATTTATTTGATGTCTATGAGTAATTACGAAAAATGAAGACGCTATTATAGTAACGTATGTCCGCCATTTAAGTAGCGAATAACAAAATGGCGATTTGTGTCATATATAAAGAAGCATTGTAAATAATGTACAAATTGAAAATATTTTTGTAAACGCAAATAACTATTTAGCCATATCATATCTTTGTATACTTATTATATACTGTGTAACTTTTACCAAACTTATAGATTATCTGTGTTTTTATTAAAGGAAATGCGATATGAGATTTGTGTACAGTGCGACTAACATCTTGTGGTGCGTGGCCGAAATAAGAACTAATTTTAGAAAGGCATAAAGAAGCCTTTTAACCCTAGAAAAAGGTGTAAATAAAGCTTCTATTACGTACTCTTTCCGAGTTGCTGTCCCCTTTAGTGAGGAGATTTTAACTTTAGTAGGGAGATTTTACCTTTAATGAGGAGATTTTACCTTTAGTGGGGAGATTTTACCTTTAGTGGAGAGATTTTACGTACTTAGTAAACCTCATTTCACCACTTGTTCACCAGCAGCGCCCTCCTGTCAATGTCATATAGACGCCACAAGATCTAGATCGCACTGTAACATGGAATTCGCGGCTGCCATTTTTTTTCGTGTAGTTGCCATAGATAAAAATCTATTAAATGTTTAATATCATTTAAAAACTTAGTAGAAAATATACATGTATAAATTAGTTATATTTATGTGCAGTAAATTATATGTTTATTTAAACGTAGCGTTAATTTGTTAAATATATTTTTGCTACTCTAAAATCATGCAGATTTTCCTATAATTTTTACTATTAGAACCATTACTTATGTGTAAATAACATCCAAAATTGACAACTGATATCTTTAATTAATTTTAAAAGCTTATCCTATTTGTACTTACACTATCTAAAAAACAATTGAAGAAAGTCATTTGAGAATGCCTTTGTAATTTATTGTAATTGTTTCCTGCATAACTTAATTGTGTGTATAGTGGTAGCTTACAAAAAAGATGGCGACGTAAAGTTATACCGCCTTATCATTTACTGAAAAAAATAAATGCTTTATTCTCGATTAAAAGACTTGTTTCAGTTGATATCAAACCACATGAAAGAGATAATAAGATCCATTACCTTATATATCGGCATGTTTTTTTTTGATAATTAGTTATAAGGGAATCCCTCATAAAGCTGAAATATTTTCAGTATAAAATGAATCCTATGTCTCATCCTCATCCAGGTCATCCGTACCAAATCTCATCGAATTTCCGTTTAGTAGTTTTTGCGTGATTGAGAAACAAATTAATAATTTATTTAAATTGTGCTGTACAATAAAGTTATAATCCATTCATTCAAACATACAATCACACACAATTTCACATTTATAATTTTAGTAGGATTGGTATATGTATTCTATCCGTTACCCTAGTACTCCGTAACAACAGCCTTTTACAGTGCTTACTTTGGGGCTAGGCTAATTGGCGTGTGTTTAAAGAAAATGTTATGCGACGTAGTATATACTTATTTAGCATCACAGAACACAGAATGTGGTTGGAATGGTGATCCTAGACCGTTTGTACGGGTAGGTGCGATGTCGCCAGCTCGCCACCACTACACTTCCACCTAAAAGATAGTAGCCAATCAAAGGACGCGACATCAAACGATCGAACCAATCAGTGCTCACACCCGAGAACAACGACGCAATCAAAACCAAGTTTTGGTCAAGTTAGTAGCATTTGCTCACACATAACTATGGCGCGCCTGCATCGCCCACAAGCCGCTTCTAACCTCTCTGTGTTCTGTGTAGCATTAAATATACTTCTTTAAAGGGTCTAAAGTTTTGTGGGATACAGACCTTTATCATAATGAGTGTAAGGTCGAATTGAACTTGATGTTTATAAGCAGGCAAACTAAACTTCACGCTCTTAGTAATAAGGACCTTGTGTCATCCAAAGAGCATTTCCTCGTTATTTTCATCAGCATTTAGCTCCTATTCGAGCGGGAACTTTGCTATATTCTACATGTCTTTTTTGAATTCTTTCAATGACATCCATAAGGTAGACAATAATTTGTACCTAAAGTGAGCACAAGATAAGGTTTAACTACTATTCTCAAGTGAAATTCTTTGCCCGCGCACGTGGTCCCCTCCCTACAATCTGGGATCCTTTAAGAGTCGTGAAGAAGCATTTCTGCAGGCCGGCAACTACTACTACTACATCAGGTGGGGTAGAGTCATTTGCCTACCTTGCTATAAACAAAAGGTTTATGCGAAAATGATGGTGCTAAATTCCAAAATAATATCTCTGCCGGCATTTTTTCAGTAGCCAGTTGAAGATTATATATACAATACCTGGACGGCAATTTAGTTCCGATTTCTGCCACGCGTTTATATCCGGCGTGCATTTTAGTACTATAATGTACTGGGTTTTTGGTGTTGCCATACAAAATCAAACAAACAGAATATTTTTATATGTATTTTTAATATACTTTTGGGTTTTGGCACAATTTTTAAATAATGTGACCTGTTTTACACTAGGTATTAAAAACCTAAATCTATCTACAATACAACATTTGATTGGGAACCGAATGCTAAGTTATACGGATGTAATCTTCAAGTCATACGATTGTTAACCCAAAAAAACATAACAAGTTCACATTTTTAAGTACATAAGTGATATCTTCTAAGTACTTACTTACACCCAGCAAAAAGTAAGTTATGGCAAGTTTCTTCGAAAAAATCATACTTAAATAAATTAGAACAGTGTACAGGAAAAAAATAATATAATATTTATAAGTTGTTGATCGAGATCTATATAACATAATGTACTGAGAACTATTAACTTTGTGTCGATCATATCATTAAATAACCACAACTAACTTTTACACCAAAAATATCGCATATTTACAGGAAAATTCAACATAAAAAATAAATAATTTAACGTCACTGTCTAAATTCTTACACATTTACTAAGAAATACGCGCTACTTAATGACAATAATTAATATTATATTATAGATTTTTTAATTACTTTTTTCACGTGCACATAATATTTTACTTATTAACACTACGCATCATTTTATTACTGGCAATACAATCTTAAAACATGAGAAAAGAGAACCGAGAATCGGAAACAAGGGGTTTAATCAATAATGATTAGAAAAATAAATAACAAAACCATTATAAAAGTAATTAAAAAGAAAATGGCATTTAACGACTTCAAACTCTAGTGGATTTTACAATGAACTTTACAAGTTTCGCTATGATAATAGTAGATATCATTACACTTATACATACTACAGCTTACAATCTATAAATCTACCATAATAAATTGCACGATTTCATAAAGCGAATATTAATCTTTTATAAGTTTAGTTTGCGACAAGAATAGTTTTGTAGACAGTGTTGGCGCCATTGTAACCAGAATTGTATTTATGAAACTAAACTGTTACATAAGTCTGTTACATTTGCGCCCCATTTGCTTTTTACCCCACATAAATTTCGGTGGGTATATAATCAAGTATCAATGAATCTCTTTATAAAAATAAAAGAATTGACAATATATGAATTGACCAAATTTTTTACCATCGGTAGTTTAAAAAATGCCTTTTTGTACTGGCATATGGCAAGTAGATAGCGATTCTGGGCATACGTTTTTGTAAGTAGGTACTAACTACTCGTAGTAATTAGTTTTTTTTAAAATTATATTTGGAGAAATAAGCATTTGACATATATTTATGAATACAACTGTGTAAAGAATATGGCATCCCAGAAGTGCTGCCAACATTTTTATTTTTTTTAAGAGATATAACAGAAAAGTAAATTTCAGTATTGCCTTTAAAAGTTCACAGGTCTACTATGTTCATAAAATTTTTACTTTATCTTCAAAAAATTGGGTGCGAAATCAACTGTAGTGTCAAATATTCTAGTGTCTTTCTGTACATCCAGTACATACATCACCAAATTTCTACTACTCATTCATTCGAACATTGATGGTTTTAACTTACTCCGAAACAGATCTATAACTATGAGTATTATTTTTCCATTAAAATCATTATGCATTAATACATCTCACTGGATTTCAAGAGTTCGTGTTCAAAACACTTCATATATATAATATAATATAAAAAAGAAAATTTTCAAGCCTTCCGCTTCGATTTTTTTGGTTTGATACATATTAAAAATTGCTTAGTACCTACCACAACATCTAAACTGTTACAACGATTAGTTTTATATCTCTTGCTAATTATTATATTTATACATGGCCACACAATATTCATGATCATTTATCAACCATTAACTGACCTTACTCTAAAACTAAGTGCCCTATATTAAGTCAAATGTAATGACGCACAGATCTATCTACAATGGGAATTGTACTTATTTACAGAGTCTCTAAAGTCCATAAATTGGGTTAACTAACTTTTAAATATTCCATTAGACAACTATTTACACAGTTTTCGCCCTAATTGTTGGTTAAATTATATAAATTATTGACACTTACAATGTCCACATGTGATATTTGAAGTAACTAAACAAATCGTGTATTAATAAAAGATAATCAGTTAATTATGTACAGATTTCTTAATAATAAGACAGATATGAACCTTTTTTTCTATTTAAACGAAATAATTATATATATTCCGTTGTAGTTTCTACTCGTTATTTATTGCAACAATAAGGATGTTTTTATTGCTGTTAATATGAATTTTATTTAGAATTTCTCCTTTTTTTAAGTAGTAATGTAGTATTTACTTACATTATTCATAATTGAAAAGCCATAGCTTTGGATCTTCTTTTTACTTGCATTATTTTACCTGTTTCTGTTTTAATGTAAAAAAGACTAATAAATTTAAATCAGTGTTACAAATAAGTTACTGCCTATTTGTTATTCCTAATACAATTTACACAATAATTTCACTAGAATTTGGCGTTTACACCACCGTAACAATAGTACTCAAATAGCATACCTACAGATGATAAAACTGCCCAGCCTTAAGATTTTCTTAATAATTATCACTAATGGAATAATCTCATAATACACAATGCTGGTATTACAAATGAGAGATCCAATTTCGACACTGGCATTGAAATTATACAAAAAACACATTATTAGGTACACCAAAATTATCTCCGCCATTTTTAAATAGTGACAGATCTAATATTTACTACCTTTACACATTAATAACCTTAACATGTGGCTTTGTTTGATATGACTGTTCGCACAGTTAGGATAACGTTTAAACAACTTTTATACAAATGACACGTTACAAATTCGTTACAACGAAATCTCCCGCTTTAATATGACATGTTACAAAAACGTCACAACATAAACTCTCGTCACTGAAAATGTCTAGTTACGTAACAAATCTTCATCACATTCTTGAACATATTAACCATTGGCATGTATCCCAAATTAACGGCATGTCGTATTCTCATATCGTATTGGTAAAGTATGTTTTCAAAGTGCCGGTTATCTCGTTTCCATCAGATATTGATGATGCCGTTGACGCAGTGACGTCAGAAACCATGAATTTCTAAGTTCTCACAGTGTCGGTACCTATTTCTTAATCACGTATTGATGTAGTCGATGAAATGATTTTAGAAATCATGAATTTGCGTATCTTATCCAGGTACCAGATCTTACATGCTGTCTACGAAATCTCGTCAGAAATCATGAGTTTACGTAGCTATATCTAGGTTCCAGAGCTGGTCTGTCGTTTATTGGTGCTGTCCTCAAAATGACACCAGAAATCATTAATTTTCGTAGTTATTTCCAGGCTTCAGAACTTGGAAATCATGAGTTTACGTAGCTGAGTCCGAGAATTTTCCAGAGCTTACCAGGGTTGGTGTGAAGGGGGTAGGGATAGGGGCGCGGCGTGCGGGTACGGCCAGCCGCGCGCCGACCCTCAATCGTCCTCCCGCGGTGACAGCGGCGGAGAGAATGAGGGGTTCATGTAACCGCCGTTAGGTGGGGGGGAAGAGTTCGACGGCCCCGGCGACGAGAGAGAGGGAAGAAAGCCCAGCTCGCTCCCCCCGTCCCGGCACCAGAGCTGCCGCATCTCCTGTCTACGCGAGCGCATCAGGTTCTTGTACTCCGATATCCGCATCTTTTTGCCGTCTACTATGCAAGTCCTTTTAGGTCGAGGTCGGTACCTGGAAAAGGTGAAATCCTATATTAGCAAGTTTATTTATGAGAATTTATGTAGAATTCAAATTTACAAAAGAGTAGAGATCAGTTGTAAATAATCGCAATCTTAGCATCGCAACTTTATGTGAGGTCATGGTACAATGCAATTTAGTGTTTGTTTACCACATTTCGAGAAATATAGTTGTACCTACCACTTCTATGATCTACCTATCACCTACTGTAGGTATATTCTGTATCAACTTGTAAACTAAAAACAATGTAATTCAAATAAAATTATTTCTTATCCATCTGTCTGATTAAATTGAGTAATTACTGACTGCTGATAAGATAAACTATAGGAATAATTTATAAATGACAAGGACAAAAAAGCCCTTGCCGAGTTTCTTGCCGATTCTTCTCAGTACAAGGTCTCCCACTGTAGATTTGCGAACACATGGCGTAGCTTTTCCACACTCACAAGTGCTTGTAACAGCCTAGACTGAATAAATGATTTTGGAATGCATTTATTTTAAAAATCTCCAAACGCTCCTCTTAATAAGTCACTTACCTATAATCAGGGTGTTTCTCCATATGCAATTTGGAGAGCCTCGATTGTTCCTCGTAATACGGTTGTTTCTCAGCATTGGACATAGCCTTCCACCTCGCTCCCAGGATCTTGGATATGTTGGAGTTGTGCATGTCGGGACAGGCCTTCAGGATCTTCCTGCGCTCGTCTTTGGCCCACACCATGAACGCGTTCATGGGTCTTTTTATGTGAGGCTTCCCGGCGTCGTCACGGCGTGGTTGGCGCACCAGCTTGGCTTTGTCTACTTCCTCTTGGGGCGACTGACTCCATGATGACGCTGGAGAGAGAACGATATTTCAAAATTAAGATAGAGGAAGTGAAACTTTGAAACTCAGAAAAGATACGTCCATGATTTCACACGTGCAACGATGGTTTTAAATGGGTAAATTTAGCGTTACAGCATGAGTGTATTAGGTTCTGCTATTGCAAATACAGTGCTCGATACTTGGAAATTAGTTGAAGTTTCTCAGTTTTTCCGTTATCTACATATACTTAGGCAGGAATAATCGCGTCATTGACAGTGCAAATTATCGATTCTGAGATTTAAATACTTACTTGGCGTGTGCCAAATAAAAACTATACACTTCAAAACATAAATTGAAATTTAAATATACTATCACCATATCCGTTCCTAAAGTTATAAAAACTTATAATAAACCCATCAGTAAGTAGGTATTATGTATTTATTTATACATTCAAAAGAATAGTTACTGTAAAATCGGTAGTTCAGGCCCACGACGAACGGTGTTATATATATATAGTAAATTATTTTTACGGAATTCCTGGCAGTAAAACAAACGTCACGAGAGATTACCGTTCGTATCGAGCAAATCCCATATTAGTTAAAACTTAACTTGGGTATTATTAAGATGTCTATTTAAAGAATTGAATCAGAAGAAAATCATAATAATAAATTGTGAGGCGGCGGCGGCAGAGAAACAAAATTATATCATATATATCATATCATAATTATCATTGCTACTTAACTTTAAAACAACTTAGTTAAATCTAGGTTGGTACTATTGTAGACTTGACTTGTGCAGATAAATTGCACTGTCAATAATGCAATTTTTAATGCCTATATGTAGATAATGAAGAATAGATATGATGAAATATGTAAACTGAGAAATTTCAACTAATTTCCAAGTATCAAGCATTGTTTTTGCGATAGCAGAACCTAATACAAATCATGGACGTATCTTTTCTGAGATTCAATTAATAAATATTGTTTATTAGAAGATTTCTTTATATTATATATTTTAGATATATAGGTATATTCCTAGCACACCTTTACAGAAACCTATTTGATTTTCGATTTCGCAAAGACAAGTTTAACATTATCATCATTAGCCTAATAATGTCCCCACTGCTGGGGCACAGGCCCTCGCTATGGATGGAATAGAAAGATTACGCCATGACCCACCACGCGGGCCCAGTGTGGATTGGCGGGTGCTAACGACTGCAGATGCAGCTGGGACAAACGGCTTAACGTGCCTTCCGAAGCACGGAGGAACTCTAGATAGACGATTTTTGGTCACCTATCGACCGACCACGAAAGTTGCTTAACTTCAACGATTGCAGCCGAATGCGCTAACCGCCTGCGCCATCGAGTTCCTCAAAAGTTTAACGGGGGCTCTTAAAGTCGACCAATTTTTAAGTTTTTTTTATTTAACATAGTAACATTATTTGCAATAATAAATAAAATAAATAAATATTTCCGACACTCACACCAATTAGCCTAGCCCCAAAGTAAGCACTATAAGGCTTGTGTTATGGGATGCTAGGGTAACGGATAGAATACATATACTGTACATATATAAGTATATTTATATAAATACATATTAAACATCCATGACTGGAGTACAAATGCTCGTATTCATCACACAAACATCTGCCCCCACCGGGATTCGAACCCGGGACCTCTCGAGTTGGCGACAGCCATGAAACCCGGCGTACAAACCACTCGGCCACGGAGGTCGTCAAACAATAAAATAGAATCAAGCAATAAAAATAGAATGTGACATTACGGGTCGTGACGTAAACAACACAGCAAAAACATTTACAATTCAACCAAAACTCACAAATAGTGCGATTTACTGAATCAACTGGACAATAACTGATATAACAAAAACATTTACCATTCAACTGAAAGTCTCAAATAGTGTGATTTACTGGATACATCCATACCAATGATATTAATCAGTTATTTTCGGGTCAACTAACCACGCGAGCAATGAGGATCTCTCTGTGTAAACTAATTAATCTGCTATAATAGTGTCTTTTATAATAATAAAGTTAAACTAAATCCAACGTTAGTGCGTCCAGCGAATAGCTAAGCCGTCATTACAACGCATTTGCACCAATCAAACGAGACCAGTGTTATGCAGTAGGTACCCCATACTAAAAGTGACTTTTGCTTTATAGTGATGTGACTGTGTGAACTGATATATCAGCCAGCGGAGTTGTTTCAGAAAACCAGAAAATTAATATTCATATCATATAAAATATCATATTTTAATCCGTGTAAGTACCTACTTCTATAAAGTTAGGAAAGTTATTAACGTTGCCTACATAAGGTAAGCAACGTTAATAATGAAAAAGAGAAGTTTTGATCACCATTGGAAAAAAGTAACTAGTGTATTTTGGTTCCATACAAATTTTCAAGACCCATTCTAGCTCTTTAGTAACTTAAACTTTCATGGTCACTAACATTATAGCTATTAATGGGAATGTACATTTTTTTTATTATGAGTCTCCGATATTTCGTCACTGTTGCAAGCGCCATGATCACGGACTAACTCAGTTACTGCGTGATTAGTAATCAGTAACTTTCTTAAATTCTTTCCTTCTCTCTCTCTCTCTCTCTCTCTGAGTAAAAACGAACTCTAAAGTTATTCGATTTATTGACCTGCAAGTCATGTGTCACGAACTAGACTGAATTCCAAAACTGTCTTACCTGTTTTATGATTCCAGCTTGATACTGGAGTTTCATTTACGCTCATAGTCCACCAACACGTAGGATTATAAAAACAGTAGACAGATAAATATTGCTACATATCAATAAAAATAAAGTAATCGTTTTCTGTTTCATAAGAATGTTCCACAATGTACGCAATAGCCGCAAACGACTCTCAAAAGGAGACCGCTAATCGTTATCGATATTTTAAATCTCGCCGAAAAAGAGTGCGATTTATAGCCGCTCACGCAGATAAACGATCTAGAGAGAGACGCATCACTAAGAGGCGGGTAAATATGTGGGTCACTTTCGTATCCGCTAACATTTCGCGTGACGGACGGATTCACCAACAAGTGGCTGGACAATTAATATGCTAACGTGTAGGTACGGAAGCATCCACCACTCAAAGCCACGCATTCCGCGAATTAATTTGACACGCTGTTAGATAATTTATAACATCCCATGCGGTGATACGACGTTACACGATCGAGAAGTACCGACGCGTGCTACGAGTTATAGGTGAGGTGGACAATCCTGATGAAAATGCCAACAGTTAGTACTCGCAACTTATATGCTCCAGATAAACAATAAATTTTGGTTTTGTTAAACCAAACTTGACTTGTTAGACTTGAAAGACTTGTTAGTCTTGAATAGACAAAGCTAGCAGTCAAAAATTTGTGAAACTGAATGTAAATAAAAATGTTTATGATGTTTATACATAAAGAAATGTTTTCTAGAAAATATTACAGCTCGGTTCAGGTTTTAGACGGGATTCGTACCAGCATCTTCTGCTATCTGGGAAGATGCACTAACCATTTATGCTACCGAGACCTTAATGGCCATGTCGAATTTTCTATATTATTTCTTAAATAATGTTGTCAAGCAAGATGTGGTCAGTACAACGGAAGTAGATACCATAGAATGCCTCCTAGATAAATAGTGTCCCTCACGTTTGCCTACCCAGATCCCATTCCTCTGTGAAGCTCTGTATGACTGAGGAGTTCAGCTAGCAATAAGTACTTCAGTTCCACCATCATTGTCTATCAGGACGTTGCTGTTCACTTATCCAAGTGAAGCGATTAATTTCTATAATTACTATTATAATGTATATTCTGGTAAGATACAACTTTGACATATTCAACAGCAACTTAAAAAGGCTTGATTCCACCGTCGTTCCTCACAAAATATTCCTAAAAGAAAATAACCTCTGCGTTTAAATACTTTTGGCCGCGCCTGTATCAACGTAGAGCGGAAGTTTGCGTCTCGAACGCCATCTATTTCGCATCTCTCGTTCTCTTGTTTTAAAGGAAACGCAGCGACACATCGCGATTTTGTAACCATTTCGGTTTGGGAGTACGCCAAGTATTCGATGACTTTTAGTTTGTGCGTGTATATAGGTGCCTACTTATGGATAGCCTACACACAACCATCGGCTATTAATGACTTTTTACGACATACGGATGGAATGCCTTTGCAGTTTCGGATGCCCTTGTATCACGAGTTAGGCATTATTTTCTTAGTAAATACCCCTTTTACCAAGAAAATAATGCCTAACTCGTGATGAGTCGTATAAAAAAGGACCCTAAAATGTTGCATTTTGGGGGGGTCTTGTAAAATGTCAAAACCAAAATAAAAACAACCTCTGAATGTGCTGAGGTCAATGCCAAAGACTTATATCTTTATTAAAAAGGATTCCCATGAAGAGTAAACAGCTTGAATCTGACTTAGGGCTGTAGTTTAGGGGGTCATGGTGAGTCTAGTATGTTGAACAAATCAGCCTTTTAAGTAAGAAGAAATTCATGCGCATCTCAAACAATATCTGTCTTATAAAATAATGAAAAATTGGTAAAAAAATCTAATCAATTAAAATACTGAAACTATGTAATATGATTTCCCGTCTTCGATATTCTTACCTAGTTTGCAGTAACTTACTGACTATATTTTAACAACTCTTCTCTAATACCAGAAGATGATAAAATTATAAAGAGCCAATCATTTTAATCTTTATCCGAGAAAAAGCTATTCTCTGCGAAGTAGCTAGGCTTGTTAAAAATATATCGATGTATCGATATATCGATATTTATTGTTCGATATATCGATATTTTTGCCGATATATTTAGATTCGATATATCGATACAAAATAACCAATATCGAAATTCGTATCAAAAACGATATTTTTTTAATTATTAGCGGCATATAACGATCTAAATAAATTCGTATTTGGAAAAATCCTAACTGGATCTCAGATTAATGATATTCAACATATCTATGATCTTTGCTGTATTTAGTATTGTCTATTATTTGTAAATCTGTTTCGCTGGTGAATTGATTGTGCTGATTTCCATTATATTCTGTGGAAGTGTGTGACTGTCTAGTCTTGTTTACGAAAGATGGCACCTGAGAGGCCCTGCAATCATTTTCATCATTCGAAAATAGGGTCTATTTTTAGAGAGATAATTTCCTTCCACTATTATTCCGCGTGTCATATTTCGTGAGATACTGTACTGTCATGTAGTGTAGCGGCAATTTGGTACTTTGATAATTCTTTCTCTAATTATAATTTGTATTGAACTATTATTACTTTGCTAGGCTGACCTAAATATATTTTTGCGAAAATTGGTCCGATATGTCAATATATCGATGTTTTTTTCGCGATATATCGAAGCCGATTTTGATATTTTTTAAAATATCGATGTATCGATATATCGATATTTTTTTCAACTTTCGACATCCCTAGTAGTAGCAATGTGGTCAGTAATTTCGAGAATTTCGAACCCATTATAAAAGAAGACGCTAACAAATGTAATTAACGCGAATAAAGCAAATAAAATAAATCCAAAAACGTGTACGATTTACATTACAGTAACACACATCAGATCATATCTGATGTAATTAATTTCTCACGTGGCAGGCAGGGTATATAGGTGCTTGCGTCACACCGGCTCATCTCTCAATTTTATATGGCATAACTCTTCAACGCTACTCGATGTCCGAGCGCCTTGGGACACAGTGTCATGTTGTGTTAATATTGTGCCACAAGAAGAGATTTCGGTTAGATTTTTATGCAAGGCCAGTTGGAACCAGGGGGCTAATTGCCTAATGGAATTGCTATCTATCGCTATCACTTACGATTTCATTTTGTTACTTCTGGCCACCGAAGGTTGTCAAATGACTCGCGCTCTTTTCTTCTTCTTTTGCATTGGTAATTACAAATTGAAATTGTAAGCGATAGCGATAACCATAGCAATCACGTTAGGCGATTGAACCCCAGGCTGTTTGTATAATAGGGTTGAGACAAAAGAGTGAAAAGAAAGAAACAGTTCTCTAATCTATTTTAGAAAAGTTCAATTATAAAATGCAAATCTGTATCGGTCGATCAGTAGATGCTTCAGAATACTGTGTGTCAGTCGGTCGATATATTTTTTATTATTATTAGGCTATCTCACTGTGTCCCACATCAACATAATATTTACCAGAATATAACAATTTTAGGACTGCACGCACGTATTAATTATGTTATGCAATTAAATGCGAAACATCAAAATGTTTGGCGGCTACACGGGCGGCGCACTGCTCGATTTTAGCGTATCACGACATAATTTTCATTTAACCAGCGATTCCTTGTTTATTTTAGTTTATGATATTTTGTAATGTTGGTCGGTACCCGAATTCCAACGATCTCACATTAGAATTGATTTCATAACCTTTACGTCTGTTATTAATGTAATGGAATGGAGAATATCACAAACATGTAATTTTGCAAATTAACATCATTTAATCTAAAGTATTGTGTAAACATAATTGACATGTCATATAATTTTAAATGTAGCACATGGTAATCAATTTATGTCTGTTGATATTCAGATATCGTATTTATTTTTCAAACTTGTTTTAGTTTTGTTTCGTAAGTTAAAGCTTTGATTGGCATTATGTTGTATAAAGACAATTTTAAAGAAAATATATTTTCTTTTGCAATATTGAGGTATATTCACTTCTACTTTTCTAGTTCTAAGAACGTCACAATCGCAAATCTTACATTTATATAATTAGTATAAACATAATTGGCTTAAAGAATCGCAATACTCGTTATTTTCTTCCTACGCAGTTCACCATTTCTGTAAGTTCACCTTAAGAATTTGTCTCTACGTTTAATAATACTAAAAGAGCGAATACATTTTATTAATATAATATCATTATTATAGCATTAAAATACTGCCTACGATATTATTCGTGAAGAGAAATTGTTATAAAGCTATTACATGGTTTAAATTACTTATCTGTCTCGTACAACACGATCAAAGGTTGTGACAGATAAATATCACTCAATTGGATCTGTGTCTATTAATCCCGACTCTACTGTTCCAGATGGTTTGATTAAACAGCGGTTTTTAACAAATATTTTCGGGCCTGCTTGCGTATGTGTTACGCTTTGTGACGTCTCATCGTGATTCATCTTGATTTTATTAGATTTAGATTTGCGTAGGTTTTAATTTCACTTACAGTTATATGATTGTGTTTGGGTGACTCATAAGGCGTATAAGAGCTTTTTAATGTGGAAGTTAAAATAAATCGAATGATAAATTGCTCTGATCTCTAGGATATGTAACAGAAACAGAACATTGAAATTTTTATTTTTCCACCAATCATACACCCGCTACCAAAGGATATTGCGTCACATAAATGATTGTGTATCTATTGTACCTAGGTTGGTACCTTTTTACTATATAGATTAATTTAGAAAAATATCGTGGGTAACGAACAATTGTATTGTTTACGGAATCAAAGCCGAATACATCGTTGAATTCGATACCATAGGTACCAATAAAGTGCCTAAACAAAAGTGGAGGAGGTTTTATTTTCGTCAGTACGTATTTCTCAACGATAATATTGGTATTTCTTATCAAAGTTTTGATCAGCTTTAAGGACATTTTGATAAACAAAACTTACTCTTGGGATACCGCAAATGGTTAGCGCGTTCAGCTGCGATCGTTAATGTTAAGCAATATTCACAGTGGTCGGCCATTGGATGGGTAACCAAAAATTTAGTATCTGAAGTCAAGCCGCTGGTCCCGACTGCATCTGCAGTCGTTCGCACCCATCAATCTGCATTGGGCCCGCGTGGTGGGTCATGACCCAATCTCCCTATTCCATTCATAAGGAAGGCCTGTGCCCCAGCAGTGAGGACATTAATAGGCTGATGATGATAAAACCTTTGCGATACTGTACTGTGGGCTCTCTTCGATGGATGGGTATGGTACAAAACGCGGCAGCATCATCTCCGGCTGCGCGGGCGACGGCGATCGCTGTATACTGAGGTTGAGCGGCGCGTCGGAGTCTGGCGGTGTCAGTGAACGTAGAATTATAGGTAAACTCACTATTAACAGCTGCGTTGTACTCGTCCTCCTTCGCGATGCTGTACTGCGGGCTCTCTTCAATAGGCGGGTATGGTACGAAACGCGGCAGCATCATCGAAGGCTGCGCGGGCGACGGCGATCGCTGCTTGCTGAGGTTGAGCGGCGCGTCGGGGTCCTGAGGGGGCGGCGAACGCGCGCTGGCCGTGAGCTGCGCCAGCTGTGCGGTAGCCGGCCAGGAGGATGAGACCTGTACAAAATAAATGGTTTGTTAAAGATATACGCTTGATTCAACTGTGTAGTTTGCTCGGACAACGTAAGATGCGGGAATGGGGAACCCCGTTTAGGTTTAATTGTTCGTGGTATTTTTTTTTCTTTTATGGTTGAATTAAGATCGCTCATATTATGCCGAGTCACAGCGGAGCGGAGCGGGCCACAGCGGAGCGGAGCGGGCCACAGCGCATCGCAAAATGCGTAAAGTACATTAGTCCCGGGTCGCAGAGCAAAGTCAAAGTCAAAGTCAAAATTTCTTTATTCATTTAGGTACAATTTGCACGCTTATGAAAGTCAAATTTGATGCCATCGGTTCAAGAGTCTACCAGAAATCCTTGTCTGAGAAGAACCGGCAAGATACTCGGCAAGTTTTATCCTCCCTTTACATTTTCTATTTTTATTTATTTGGTAAGAGTCATAATCCACATCAGGTCTTTAATAATTTAATTAATATTAAAAGTATACATAAATAAAATACCAGTAGTTACTACGAAATTTGGTACAGTGTATTGCCAGCATTCGTGTAACTGTATGCACTTCAATCCGCTTAATATAGCACACTGTGTGGCGCTGGGGCGCTGAAAGGCAGGGCGCATCCTTAGATTAAAACAAAAACAAAAAGGGCGCATCGCCTCGTACGCAAGCGCAACCAAAATCCGCGGTAGATTATGCGGCCTACTGCGCCCCGGCAGAGTATGCGATAGTTCATGTCAAATACATACGAGCGATTGTAGCGGATTTTTGTCCGGCCCGGCATAATGTGCGCTATCCATGAAAAGGCACTTAATTGATGATAATATAACTAAATGATAAAAAAGACGAATCAAGTTTAGGGTGAATCACCTATTAAATATCATAATCCATATCAATTGAAATGGTAAGTAGGTAAGTAGCGGATTTTGCATCCGTTTTGGGGAATATATACTTTACTACTTTGTACCTAGGTACTGTCATAGCTGTTCAGAATAAGTTGGTGTTGTGATTAAGAATACAAAGAACAGAGTGACTGAAGCCACAATTATCATTCACATGTTTCAACATGTGACGGATAAATATATATTTTTTATTTTTTTCAAGCATTTAACTCCTAGATGTTTTTAAATAAAAAGAAAATTTTACTAGAAAAAGTTCTACAAGGACCAGGCAGCAGACGTAACTCAAACCCGCACCCTACGAATATACTGACCATTATGCTACCGCAGCCCTGACGGCCGTGTCGTGATTTTCTCTAGCCTTCTTAAGCTGAAAGGCAGCGCTATCTCTTCGCTTTGTAAGTAACCCACAATGCGTGTGGAATTTTTCTAGTAAAATTTTCTTTACATTAAAATATGACAGGTAAATTGAAAGAAAATCATCATAATTTCTAAAGATTAACAGGTAGCGAAAGAAAGACAAAGAACTTGCCACCAGCAACTTTTCTGCAGAGACTAGAAAGTTATTGGCAAAGATAGTAAAAAGCCTATCATATTCTGACCAGTATTTACTTCTTCCTATCTCATAAAAAACATAATAATAATATGTTTACCAAATAATAATCTCGTCGATGGCGCAAGTAGTTAGCGCGTTCGACTGTGATCGTTGAAGTTAAGCAACTTTCGCAGTGGTCGGTCATTGGATGGGTGACCAAAAATTTACTAATCTCGAGCTTCTCCGTGCTTTGCAAGGCACGTTAAGTCGATGGTCCCGGCTGCATCTGCAGTCGTTAGCACCCACCAATCCGCACTGGGCTCACGTAGTGGGTCATTGCCCAAACTCCCTATTTCATCCATAGGGAAGGCCTGTGCCCCCGCAGTGGGGACATTAATAGGCTGATGATGATGATAATAAATAATTTATTAATAACATTATTTTGGATTTCAAAGTCAACTGTTATACCTGCCTTTTTAATCAGGTTATATAAAATTCCGGTGAAAGTAAAATACTTAGGTAGGTACATATACTTTATAAAAAATCCTACACTCTAGAACGCCGGTAAGTATAATTCCGTAAACTTTCTTTAATGTAACGCGCATAATCATTATTGTCCAATATACGTGTGATCTTGACGCCAATAATAACAAAATTACATTGTTGACTCCGAGCCCGCAGGCTGGGATACTAAATAATAGGAAAGAATAGGCTTCTTAGATAAAGGCAGGGACACACTGAGCCTGCAAAGGCAGACGCGCTGCTACTCCCCTCAGTAAAGTCGATAGTATTTTTTTTTTATTTTTATAAATAGGTCCGACAAATGACTCCGCCCCACCGGATGTTAAGTGACGGTGAAGTCCAGTCGTGAAAATAGCAGTTCTACCTGCCACACCAGCCATCCTCACCTTGCCGGCCTGCATGTTTCTTGTTGAGGGAACACGTGCGCGGGCAGAGCATTCCATTTATTTATTAGATATTTATTAGGTATAGGACTAACTTAACTTTTGAATGAAATAATTGTATTATTCTACCGATTACATACATTCCAACTATTTTGGGAGCAACAAACTACATCCAGATCTACCTACGGTTAAGGAAATAAGTAATGTTAGTGTTCTGTAGTTCACTTTAAGCTAACGTCATAAGTAGGGCTTACTTAACGCCGTTAATATTTGATGAATTGAAAAAAAAAACACTTTTGGTTTTCATTGACACATTCAACATATTGTTTTAAACTTGAACTGAAGTAATTGCGTCTAGATAGATGATCACACATCACACACATCTACCCGCAATTACTTCAGTTACTCCGTGGTTATGGCGTTTGCAACAGTGCCGAAATATCGGAGACTCATAAAAAACAAGGTACATGGTAACAATCCCGTTAATAGTTATAACATTCAATATAGTTGTAATGCAAGCTTGCAAAAGCTACAAAATTATTATTATTTTTTCTCCTTATTTTGTAGATGCCGATGTGATGCTACCTTAATAGTTGTAGGTACATAAACAACCAAAAGAAAGTTGTTCCACAAACAAAATAGAGAGACCTGTTAACAATCGCATTTTACTTGACGCAGCATCGAGCACATCTTCACCCAGCAACCGGATTGTCGCCCAAGTTGCCTCAATTAATTTATAGTAGCATCCACACCCGAAAAACATTACAGTTTATAATGAAATAAAACCAAACCGATGACAAATGGCTAATAGTCGCGTCCAAAGTTGATTATAATTTTACATAACTAGCCCAGGTTTGTTCGTAATTAGAAAAAACAACTTTCATTTTCAAAACTTGGAAGACGAGTAGTTGTTTTGTGTTTACGAAACATTAGAACGGGGCTACTTGTTGTAATTTTGTTTGAAATTTCTATTAAAAATGATTTACATTATAAACTTCTTGAGCAAAAGCACAGACTGTAGACGTTTTTTTTTGTGTATAAAACTGCTATTGCGCGGACGGCTAAGGTCGATGTTCAAGAAGTTTGCCGGGGTGTATACTAAATAGTTACACCATATTAGGCCAACATTTAGGTTCAGATTTAACACAAACTAGCGAACAAATCTTCTACGAATGGGCATTAACGAGAAATTTGGAAGAGTCGAGTCAAGATTCCAATACAAAAAAATACGCGTGGCACTCGGGGACTGCCCCGGTAAAGCTATTGCATGGGATTATTTATCAACTTATGCTTATAATTTATTTATTTTATTTATGCAGTATTTTTTTTTGATATTAATTCAATTTTTTTCTTGGATATTAATAGATGGCGAGGCAGTCCTTATGATATTTTATTGGGCAAGCACAGCAAACAACAGCATTGCCCGGCGCCAAAAAACTTCCACAGGCTCCAGAGTTTACCATCTTTAGTCCAAAAATTTAAATTATAATTATAAAGTCCAAATAAAAGGGAGACAAATTAAAATAAGAACAGGTGCTGGGGTCTAACACAAATACAAAAAAGGAAAAAAATAATAAAAATAAATACGAGTGCGACGAGACTTGAATGACGACCGCGGTGATGCGTCGAACGTTGGTCCCGTGGCAAAAATTTAACACACGGCGCCGTTTCGATCGATACTGGAAAGGCAAAAATTGTGTTCATATGCACTGTTGTCAGGTTATTTTCGTTACGGATTTTTTTGATTCGGTCGCCGCGCTCAAAGCACGCGATAAAATCTATGCAATAGCTTAAAAACTGATTTACTAATTTTCAACCGTGAGTCTATGAAAAATCCACTTATGCCCTTGTAATTATTTCTCAATAATTATTTATATTCATCCAGAGTCTTTTATTTATAGCAAGAATTTAAAAGGCCACCTTAAGTAATCCGAATACGTAGTTTGAACCATAAAAGGATGTACAAAAGCTTAAGAATAGAAATTCAAGATTAAGTCAGAGAGTTTCTAATAAAAACAGACGCCATAAGGACGTCGAGTTGCGGAAAGGCCCGTTGCAAGAAGAAGAAGAGAACTTACAGAGATACTGATGCAACATAATAAACCTTTGATATTATAAAACAAACGTTTAACAAACCGGCGAAATCGACCTCAAAGTGCATAACCTGCTTTCTCACCAAACACCTCTGTACATCTTCGATTGCGTAATTAATTACCAATGTAACAATTTATCTGGAGCCATTAGGATTTAGTTACATTGCTTAATAGTAAAATATCGGCCGCTGTCTATAGCTATTACCAACAAAATTAATACTACACATTATAAAAATTCCCACAATTATAGGTTGGGCAAAGATATAAAACACGTTTGTACTAATATATTGATTACTTCAACAGTCGAATTGATATTTTACACTTGGCTCTTTAGTTTCTTGTCTTAGATGCTATGTTTCTTTGTATCATTATAATTAGATAGCATTAACGGTCTACTTGTATAATTTGCGTTAAAGATTTCAATTTGTGGGTGATCAATTTTATGTTCGCCTCTAAAATTTGTTACCCGAGGAAGATGTGCGGTATATAAATTTCGTCATTATAAAATGGATGCTAAGTTATTATTACTAATAGAGAAAAACAATTTTTACACAGATTCAAGTGTTTCTCTAAATCAAATATGCTTAATCGATGATGCTGACAATAACAGTTAGGAAATATTTATATTATTTGAAAATTTAGATTTCTGTATATGATTATGGCGCCTGGGTACTTTACCATAGCATAGTAGCATACTTTTAAATTACTTGGCAATGGACGGACTGGATCCATTTCTAGTATTATATCACTATTTATAATTGTATAATAACTAAAAATACTAGAAAATGGTTGAGCGAAGCGATGGCAGGTTCATGCGTCATACTCATGAACGGGTGCTGCCAGTGGAGATGAGTCTGCTCTTGCTACACTGGGCACTATGAATCGTTGATTTAACTTTAATCATTTTTTTACGTCTGAATAGTAGACCGTCATTCCTAAACATTCCTAAACTTTGTTAAATCAGTTTTTTACATATTTTTTATTTTGATAGTCATAATTTTCATATCCTTTACATTTGTATTAGAAAGTGACTTCATGAGTTATCTCATTTGAAGTCATTTTTAAATTTGACGACTCTGTATATAATACATGGACAAAAAAACAACCCTTGCTGAGTTTCTTGCCGGTTCTTCTCAGTACAAGGTCTCCCGCCGTAGATTTGCGAACCGATGGCGCGTAAAGCTTTTCGATATTCACAAGTGCTTGTAACAGCCTAGACTGGATAAATGATATTGAATTTGGAATATACTTCGTGGAGTGGTGGTGTGGGGATCCTTGGTGGAGGTCTATGCTCAGCTCCACCGTAACTTTACCCATGTTCTGAACGACCATTCGCTACTTTGGCCGCTACTGTAGGTACTTCCAGCAGCAGGCATTGTACGACTGATAAGATGATTATATTTTTTTTAACGGCATTATATTTATATGTAATTAAAATTTTACTAAAAGAAATCCACGTAGTCCAGACAGTAGACGGGACTCGAATCGAAATCGCATCCTTTGATATCCGGGCGAATAAGATGATGTTAAACTTACGTTTGGAGGTGGTTGCTGCGGCCGCATCTGTTCCAGCAGTGGAAGTAGCGCGAGTGGCGGTCCAGGGTAGAGGCCGTGCTGTCCGCGCCGCACCATCTCTTGTCTCCGGAGCTGTTCCTGCTGCAGTCTCTGGATCTCCAGTTCCGCCGTCACGTTTCCCATGTTCTGGAACAAAGAAATTGGGGCAATTTTAATTATGACGGTTTGGTTGTGACTAAATTTTCGCAAAAGGTGATTTTATTTGACTATAATTTATCTTTAACTACACACATCAAAAGTGTCTAGGGATCAAGCATTTTTATGCGGATTTCTTGAGATTGAGATGTGGCTTTGTAATAAATTTATGATTTTATAAATTTATATGGATCCTTTTTGGTGCATTTCATAATTTGAATCAGGAACTGTGAATCAAATTCGAGTAAAAGATGAAAATCAGCTGTCAATATTTTCCCTATAAAAACATACAACGCATTGAAGACATTATTAGTGCTACTGTTTCCCTACTACTGATTAAAACCAACGTTATTATGGAGCGGCGACGTCATTTAAGCAGGGAAGAAATGCTCAGAGCCGTGGGAATGATAGAAGCTGGTTCCCGGCAACGTACTGTGGCTTTAGCTCTGAATACAAGTCAGAGTGTTATCAGTCGACTTTGGACACGATACCGAAGCACTGGTACCGTGGCTGAGCGCCATGGAGGACGGTATCGCTGCACCACACGGAGACAAGACCGATACATTCAAATCTTAACTCGAAGAGCTCCAACAATAACCGCCATGATGTTAGCCGTGAGGCTTCATCACTCTTCAGGGAACTTAATTAGCGACCAAACAGTCAGAAACCGCTTGCATGAAGTGAACCTTCATTCCCGAAGACCGCTACGGGTACCACCTATAGCAATGCACAATCGTAGGATTCGATATCAATGGGCTCTTGAACACAGAAATTGGGCAGAAGAACAATGGCGTTTCGTGTGCTTTTCTGATGAGTCTCGTTTTGGTATGAGACCGGATACAAGACGTATACGACACTGGAGAACCCCTGGACGCCAACAGCGATTAAAATCCTGCCAGGAAGTCCATCCTTATAGTGGTGGAACCATCATGGTATGGGCGGGTATTTGGATCGGCGGAAGAACTGAGTTGATTTGGATCAGAGGCAACCTCAACGCTCAAATTTATGCTGAGACGATTGTATCAGACGTCATCGTTCCTCTACAAGTGCAAATCGGTCCCTTATTTCAGTTAATGCATGATAATGCACGACCGCACACCGCAAGAGTTGTAAGACAGACTCTCGCCGCAGCTAACATCAATGTCCTGCCCTGGCCTGCTCAGTCGCCAGACTTGAACCCGATTGAGCATGCATGGGATATGCTACAGAGAAGAGCTCTGCCGAATATGGAGGGTATCCAGTCGCAAGAAGACCTTTTTTTGTTGTTGCAACGAACATGGGCGGCCATTCCACAGCGTGATTTGGATGAACTCATTTTGAGTATGCCAAACCGATGTTCTTGTGTTGTTAGTGTTCGCGGTAGAAATACGGATTATTAATTGTTTAAGTTACCCAATAAAATTTTAGAGAAAACTGTTATTTCAGTCTTTTTTTCGAACTTTTGTGTTAGTGGTTCAAATGTCAAAAATCCCTTTATTAGGAAAATGGCAAATTTCTTTATTAATGCAAAGGTGACTTGGTTTATCGTTACTGTGACAAACGAAAACACTTTATTTGATGAATCCTTAAAGAAAATTTTAATTAATATCAATCAGGAGAAAAGTTATTGCAAAAATATATGTTGATCCCTAGACACTTTTGATGTGTGTAGTTGTCCGTCCTCGTTTCCTTCGGTGTAGATGATAGATTTGTTCAAATTCTCAGGATTGAATTATACTTAATATTATATAAACCTACCGTGAAAATATTCTATTGCCTATGTTCATCAGGGATAATGTTGGATTCTAAATGTGAAAAAAAAATGATAACCTTCGTGGCCGAGTGGTTTGTACGCCATGTTTCATGGTGTCGCCGACTCGAGAAGTCCCGGGTTCGAATCCCAGTGGGGGCAGATGTTTGTGTGATGAATACGAGCATTTGTACTCCAGTCATGGTTGTTTAATATGTATTTCTGTATAAATATATTTATATTGTACTGTATACGTATTCTATATACCATAACACAAACTTTACAGTGCTTAGTATGGGGCTAGGATAATTGGTGTGAGCGTTGGAAATACTTATTTATTTATTGTTTAATTTCTCAAATCGGTCAAGGAGTTTCGGAGCCGCAAACAAGAGTAATTATTATGTAATATTATTAGATTTATTAGTATAGATTATAAAAAAGGCCAATCGTTAATTTGTTAATGATGTTATAGTTTCCTGAGGTAACTATCGCAATTATTTTATTAAAGTAATTATTAAGTTTATTAAAACAACCTAATTTTGTTTAAATGAAGTAAGGTGATCATAGACAGTCGTAATTTATAAACAAACCAAAAATAAAATCATAACGAGAAAAGAAAATCAACATGTTCTCATTTATATTGAAACATTGTAAAACAATGTTGACGAAGCTACAGTAAAAGACCACATATCACCTGCATCTCACATTGTTAACATAACTGTACTTAAACTTCATCCGAAAATGAGTTAATGCTGGGAGTACGGCTCAAAAGGACATGATAATGAAGTACCAATTGATCCGCGGTAATTGTGCGTCAAGAAAAGTTAAAACAAAACCGGCCAAATTGCTGCGCTTTCGGCCATCACTCTTAACGAGGGACCGTTCGTCGCGAAATTCGTGCCTCGCAATATATTGCACGTTTAAACCGAGCCGCAACAAAGGAAACCCAGAAAGGCAACAAATCAACAGCTTCGACACACACTATATCACCAAAGCAATAAAGCAAAATACCAAAAAAAGAAAGATCCCGATTAATTGCTGCGAGTCGTGACGAATACCACAATATACATTTTATCGGCTCTTCATTAAGACAGTATTGAATTGTTAATGGTTGTACGGAGTAAGACATTATAAGGTGACGAAATCGGAACAGCTCGATGATGCGAGTTTCCGCACGGACGCGCACAGCGACGCCAATGTAAAATATCTTTCGGAAAGTACTTTTCTGCATCTGACAGATGTTTTAAGTGAATAACCGACGGCGGAAATGAAAAAATCACTTCACTAATGGAAGACAAAAGCGAAACAAACATGACATAATCGAAGTGCGGCGAAAAAAATATTAAATGCAAAAAGGCCCGTAATAGGTATCCCGGCGATACGGGCGCCACCGGTGATCGAGCAAGTTTTTCCATCGGCCTGACAAATTGCCGTCATAACCGAACGGATTAAACTTTTTATTAAAAACAACAAACTGAGCATAATGTATGGGCGTAATCGGCAAGGGACAGATGTTCCCGAATAACGTGCGCGATTTATCTAATGTAAAAAGACTTTTATTTAATAGCTCTGCGGAGATGTCCTAGCAATTGGCGCTTATATTTTACGGCGGACCGTCGTTTTGGCATTTCGACCGCGCTTTGATGGCATTATTAATGTTCGGCAAGATATAAAAATGTGATTTTTGATGAAAGTGACCAACCAGATGGCGTAACATATTATTGTTGTAAACTCGCAGGTGGAAAGCATTCCTGGAGTATGGCCCACAATTTATTGGTAATTATTAAAGTCTCCTATAATGATTGGTTTGCCAACTGAAACAGTTGGGGGTGATGCTGGCGTCACTTGGAGCGTCGCACGCGCCGAATTTCGATCAATAACGGCCAACGATATTAATAAACTCCCAGGAACTAATACATCACCTGTCAAATAATTGGATCTTCAGCCTTCGTTGTTGCTGAAGAAGATGACAAACGAACAGATCATAAATCAAATTCCACGAATCCTCATTAAGCTATTATCAGAAACAGCGACGATCGAGATGAAAGCTCGGATTAGGGGCACATCAAAAACAATAAGCCCGATGAATATATTAAGGACAAAGAGATCCGAAATGGTGAGACGGCCGGACATTCCATGACATAATTTATAAAGCCGGGACGTCCAATATGAAAATAGTGCTCTCCGGGGTTGCGTTAGACGATTATAGCCTTTTAGTTTTTCGGATTAAGATCTGTTTGAGACTATAAAAATTTGATTCAGACGATGCGTATGGGAAGCCGGGTAATGAAACAGACGTCACATTGACGTCAGCGATGCAAGATCTCGGGTGAAATCATAATATTTACTGTCACCGTTGGACGCGTCCCCATTTCCAGATAGATTATACGAGTCATGGATTTAGGATTTGAGTAATTTCAAATTATGTAAGACGGTACGCCTACCGAAGAACACTCGGGTTGCCAATGAGATCGCGATTAAACGGCAACAGATTATAAATTAGCTGAAACACTTTGTAATGAATGAAGTAAGTACCGACTCTGCATATAATAGGGATGATGACTAATTTTTAATTTTCTTCGTTTATCAGGTAGATTATTAAAAAGCATTGGACACGTATTTTTTCTTTTTTCACATAATATAAAGATTTCAGAGATATATTGATTTGAAAAGTCGCATGACGTCATGTTTTGGTACACTTTTAAGTGAAAATTCACTAAAAAGTGACGTCACGAGCCCCTACTCCCAAACTTTGAAGCGCTATAACTTTGTCATTTTTTGGTTGATTGCCCAAAGAAAAAATACGTGTCCATTATTTTTGATCATCTAACTAACGGACTAAATAGAATTTCGTTACTGTACCCCGTCATCACCCCTATTATGTTAATAATTTAATAGGTAATATATCGTAGTATGATAAAAATATGAATATTATCTACTTTATTAAACAAAAGAAACATTTGAAACCCAAAAGACTTTATAAGTAATAAATTATGTAGTTCTAGTTAGTAGGTAGCACGTGGTTAGGAATATTCAATATTATATTCCTACTATACATACTAATAATAAATAATGATAAATAATAGATACATCTATTTAATTAGAACATAGATAATGCAATTTTCAATCTAAAAAAAGACATGCTCCTTGCACTTAGTGATAGATTGCATCTTATTATTCTTTCAACACGTTTGTCAGGCAATCGCACAGGATGCTGATCAACTTTAAACTTTATTCGAAAGTAATAAGGGTTAAAATAAAATCTGAAGCCTGTATTTACAAACAGCCCGTCCGGAGTGCATAGTCCTATACAAAAGTGTTGATAATTTGAATAATGCAGGATAAAAAAGGGATCACAATCGGTTTGGGGCGTCGGTCAGGGCTGATACAAAGGGCATTACGGTGCAGCGATGACATATCAAAATGAATAGTTAATGCACAACCCTGCACAGTGGATGCATGGAATGGGTATCTGAGTATAGTTTACAAAGTCCTAGGAATATAAAACTAAACAATGTATATTCAAACATGTTATCTCAAGAACTTCATTAAAATTATTGGTACCTTAAACTTAGGAAAAAAATTATAGAAAGCTTCTTAAAATGCTAATTGTGGGTGCGTCGTTTAAAATAACTTAGAAATGAGTTTGTTAATTATTCTAAAGCTACAAAAAAATAAGTCTACGATAAAATAAAATAAAATAAGGCTATCTTTATTAGTCTTCTACTATATAAAAATAAGTCGGGTTTTCCTTCCTGACGCTATAACTCCAGAACGCACGAACCGATTTCCACGGTTTTGCATTCGTTGGAAAGGTCTCGGGCTCCGTGAGGTTTATAGCAAAGAAAATTCAGGAAAAATTAAAAAAAAACTTCTTTTAATCACCAAAGGAAATGTTACATAAAACGAAGCCATCTGGTGGCGAAACGGAGTCCGCCGGGTTTGCTAGTTATATATAATTATCAATTCATTTAAATATAATCTTTGTTTATTTATTTGTTATCTAGTATCTCATGAGCCCATGATATTTTAATTAAAATTTAATATCGATTATTTAGTCTAGGCTGTTACGAGCACTTGTGAATGGTCCATCGGTTCGCAAATCTACGGCGCCGGCGGGAGACCTTGTACTGAGAAGAACCGGGAAAAACTCAGCAAAGTCTATTTTTCCTCCCTGTATTATATACATAGTCGTCAAATTGAAAAATTACTCCGACATTTGTTTTTTTACAAAATTTTGTTAATCTTATGGTAAATAAACGATACATTTAACGAAATCAGCTCCATTCATTTCGTAGCCAGCTTTAAATGCGTTTTAATATCGACAACAGATTGCACAATAATGCTTCGAATCAATTATAACTGCGCTGAGTTGCAACAACGCGAACCAGTTTCGCGATGCGTTTGCGCACGTCATTGTTGAGATCATAGACTTAGTATTTAAAGACTGACAGAGCAAGGAAATGAGATATCATGCCTTTACAATCTTACAAGGTAGAAAGACACGGAAGATGATGTACCTTTGGTCCAATAATATATTTTATATTAAGCAAGAACCAAAAGCGTCCTGTCAAGCCGTACTGTGATAAAGTTTATTGTGAAATTCTGTGAAACTAAGAAGACAATATTGTGCTTATACAATTCAGTTTCTGTTATGGTATTTAAAGCATATCTTGATCACTCACAATAAAAAACCGATACGCACACATGTACAATTAAATTTTTGGCACACCAGCGTATGTACTCTGTCTATCTTTACATCTTATATGGTTGAGATGGATGTTGATGACTTAGGATCGTAACATTAGATTCATGTAAATATAGGCAAATAAGGTGAATACATATTTACTTAAGAAAATTTTGTCAAGGTACCACCAATTGTAATTTTTTCTAAATAGATAGTGAACCTTCAATCAAAGTAAGATAAAGCTCGTAGTCTTGAAATTTGTGGTGGCCAAGATGGTAGATTATGGAGAAAATAAACAAGGAGAACATTTGCGGCTGTGGCACACCGTTACAGGTCAAGTGTTTGCATGATCTGAAGAGACTTGTCCAAATTTAGTTTTAGATTTAGAGAATCATGCCCGAAATAGAACTAATGTATGAAAATATGTAAGGTTATGATGTCAATTCTGACATGATTCTCTAAATCTAAATTTAAATTTGACAACAGTGTATCCTTGTCATTCTCTATGCAGAATTAAAAGGAGAGACTGATGTTAAATTAATTTATTAATTAAACTTGATGAGATGATAAGACTGAAAGCGATTTATGAAATGAGTTTAACGTTAGTGTGGAAGGCTATCCAGAAGAAGTGCAAGAATTTTCTTTTTAAAAATGAACCTATTAGGAGACTTTCTAATGGTGTCAGGGAGGCTGTTCCAGAGTCGTGAAGATTGAAAGGCAAAGGAATCATACATATAGCCAGAGTGAAAGAGAGGTTGGAATAGAGCAGGAGTATCAGTAGAACGAAGTTGAAGGTTGTGTGTATCACAAAGATAATTTAGTTTTAAGTTTAGAGAATCACGCCAGAATCAACATAAAATATCAAGATATCATATTGAAAAATACATAAAGCATACTTATGACCTAACCAATCAGTTTTGCTTATTGAAAAATATTGATGTTAATTTTAAAATTACTAACAGGTCGTGATTATGCACTTTTTTCATTGTTATCTGTTTTTTACAGATGTTATCTGACGTGAATGAATTTGCACTAAAGCCCTCAGCAGATTTTTTGATGCGATAACTTATTACGAGGGGATGACTATTGTTTTGGTTTAAGTGTGTTTTTTGTTCATTGAACATTGTGTTATGTTTTAAAATAAAAATACGCGGGCACTTTTAAAACATAACACAATGTTCAATGAATATAAAACTAAAACAAACTTAATTTACTCATGATGACATAATTGTAATTAAACTTGCAAAAACGTACAATATAATTTTGATGACCTTCGTCATAAAGTGGTTTAGACCCCGGCAAACCTTTCCACCAATCACCGTAGACAAGGGAGTCTAATTTCAAAGTAAGGTGTTAAAGACAGCGATATTTATGAAGCTATGTGAATAGAATAATAAAGATGGCTTTAGGACAACTTTTTGTCTGTATGTCTTAAGTAGTAATAAGTCAGTATTCCTTTAAGCGTGCGAAACACTTATGCCTTATTTATTTCTCACTAATATAATTTGTGCCTGAGTCATGGGATATTTTTCTTTAAAAGTATGAAGTATATCATTCTTTTTATGTATTTCTACCCGCTATCCTAGTATTCTACAACACAAGTCTTACAGACTACAGTACTTACTTTTTGACTAGGCAGACATCTTTGGAAGACATGGTTAAGTAGTTTGCGGTACGCTGAAACTTCTTTACTATACAACAGAAACTTATCATTCTAATAGTAATCATACGCACCCCACAGTTATTAACGAGCGAATATTCGATCTAGATAATAAAAGAAGAATCATTGTGTTTGGACTGCACTCCCCTGCGCCATCGACGATTCGAATCTCATCACATCGACACGTGCCAACCCTAATTATTGTACACTTTAAATCTTTATAAGAGAACACTTCTTCTTGTGTTGTGGCTCACCACTTCGTTCGGTCTACGATTGTGGTTGTTAAGCTACCTTCGCAATGGTCAATTTAAGGATGGGTGACCAAAAATCAACTAATTTAACTGAACTACTAAGCCATTGATCTAATCATTATGCGGCGGCGTCATTCTGCATCGTCTTCCTAAATACTAAATTTTAAGCTAATTTTATTAAACCCCTTTCAACTCACATTTTGCGACAAACCACAGATTTTACATCTTATCATCATCAAAAGACATCAAAATTGCCTCAGAAGCTACGTGAGATTTCTATTTGTAGCACAAGAATAAAATAAGGATGACATAAACGCAGACACATTTTTAGAAATGCCATGATCATTTTATGCAAAAGGTATGCCTACTCAAAAACCGCAAGCCACTCAACAGACAAATAAATAAAAGTTGTATCAAAATAACACGACCATAAACAAAGAAACGGAGTCTCAAGGGACCCACCCCCAAGGAGTGTAGGGCCACAAGTACAGCGATAAGCGAGTTGCGAAGCGGGTGACGAAAATGTGATGTTTTATTTTATTTTATTGGGATTCGGGCAAAATTAAATGCCTTGTGTATTTATTTTTCGTTGAGCGTGCGAACTTGACGCTGTTTGGTAAAAAGATGAAGGTTAAAAGAAAATATTATTATTCTGCAATAAAATTATATATTTGTTCTATAAAATACACTTGATTTTAGATATAAAGAGGGGGTAGGGGAGTAGAAAACCTAGCCAAATATCACAGGGAGGGCGTTAAAAGTTGCTTAAAAGCATCTAGTGATTCATGGACGACTCCTAAGGTTATGCTCCTAAGAAGCTGTCGTGTTGAGTTGTACTCGATTCTACTTCTAAATAGAACAAGTTTTTTATAATTACAGTATTAAAAAAGTTGTATTTTTTTCTTATTTTTGTAACTTAGTTACTTTATAGTAAATAACATGTAGTATTCTTTACCGATAAAAATATTATTGCTTTTTTACTTATGATAAAAGCTTTAAACTATGCTTCGCAGGAACATAAAGAAGTCATTATTTAATTAACATTCTTAATTAATGTAATAAACTTCTTGTATTACACACCATTATCGGATCGACCAAAGAATCCGTAATCCATTTCATTCCAATAATAACTGCTCCGCTACACTAAATGCAAAATGAAAATGCTTTTATTGTTTGTATAAACATGTTGACATGAAAAAGATTCAATTGAGAACTGCTTTTAAGTTTATTAAATACACTGTGTCAAGAAGATCTCCCTCATTCGTTCCTAAATGAATGTTTAACTGACATTTTGACCTTTCTTTTTCAGTTAATATGAGTTCAATACAATTTTATACCAACAAAATACCAAATAGCATATAATTATGGAAAAATCTTTTAATATTGCACATTTTTCATAATTATTGCAGTGACTTCAGAATTCATATCTATTTCATCGTAATACGTGTAGTGTTTCGCTAACCGCTGCAATTGCGGCCACATCTTACTGCACATCTCCTGCCCCCCCATCTCCACGCCCTGTTCTCGCCTGTCTTGCCTCTTGCCTCTTATTCCCTCGGCTTATTCTCGGCTGCTCGTCCCACTTGAAATTTTCTTTTATTCCTTACCTACTCTTATGTTTATTTTTGTTTTCCGTTAGCCAGCGGAAATAATAGTGTTGGAAATACGTGGACATGACTTATTTCATCCATCTTTTCATTTGTTATGATGTTAGTTTATCATGTCCCTTTTCTTGTGGAGGCTGACAGGGTGTTAGAGGTGCGACAACATGAAAAATATATTATTTTAAACTTTCATGGTCACTATCATTATAGTAATATAAGTTATTTACTGGATTGTTACCGTGTACCTTGTTTTTAGTGAGTTTCCGATATTTCGGCACTGTTACAAGCGCCATAATCACGGAGTAACTGCTAAAAACTCGCAAAAAACAAGGTACATGGTAACAATCCCGTAAATAACTTATATCACTATAACATGAAAAATATAGTGATATTGAGATTCATACTTGAAGTTATAGTTTCGCATTTAATTATGTCGCATATCGGTCTGATTAACTTTCTTACCTTTACAAAGCTTAACCTAAATAGCTTATCAAAGCTATTACAAAAAAAATGTGTCCGTGAAGTGTGTGTATTTTGCTTGGTATTTTTTGCAATGCAGGCTAAAATTAAGTGCCAGTTAACCTTAACTAATTAAAGATACTACAAAAGTTAAATTTAAAAAAATATATCATTATTAAATAAAATCTTAAACTGCGTATCCATACAATTCTTACGTACGGAATGACCTTTTGTTTCCGATAGAGGGCGTTGAGTGGCGTCATTATTCCGTCCGCATTCAATTCAGTGGTTTTGGAAACCTCAGTTCTGGGTTAGCGAGTGATCTGTTCCTGTTACTTAATTAAAACAACTAGGACCCAAGCTTCAGGGAAGCAGATATCATTAGGGCCATTATCTTTCCACGACTAATGATTAGCAAATCATTTATATAGCGTCTGCAGAGTATTATTTAAATTTCTAATAATTATATTAAGTCAATGCTTATCCAACTTACAACTTTACTAGCGACTGTCCGCGACTTCGTCCGCTTCGAACAGGAATCATAACACTTTCCGGGATTAAAAGTATCGTATGTCTCAATCCAGGTCATAAACTACATTATATATACTAAATTTCGTCCGAATCCGTTCAGTTTTTTTTGCGTGTTTGAGTAAGGAACATACAAACACACAAACTTTCGCATTTTTAACATTAGCAGGATCTTGTAATTATAAAAATCAATACCTACCTTTGGTCATACCATACCTTGAAAACGACTTTTGCGAGTTCATCTCTAATACTTTGACCAAGGAACTTACGAAAAAAAATAAGAAAGTTGCTTGAAATCATAGTTATAATTAACGCGGACGAAGTCGCGTGCCGAAGCTAGTATTAGATTAGCATATGATTATTGCTATTTTTCAGGTAATTGATAACGGAAGAACACACATATTACACTTAAGTATCAAAAGACATACATATGGTATGACTAGCTGTGCCCCGCGGTGTTACCCGCGGTTTATTAGGGATATTTTCCCGCAGTAAAACGTAGCCTATGCGTTAATCCAGGGTGTCAGCTAACTCCATACCAAAAATCGCTTCAGCCGTTTCTAGACGTAAAAAAGTAACAAACATACACACTGACAAACTTTCTTAGTGTGATCTTCCTAACCCAAAACCATCCACCGTCATTTAAAGCCATAAAAGAGGCAGAAACTTTTTTCGATCAGTACCCCTAGCACGAACCATTATCGAATTCGAATAGTTTGCAAACCGAAATATCAATGTCAAATTTTGTATGGAAACTTGAACAGCAGCGCCACAAAGTACGTAACGAGAACTAACAATCAGTACACACTTGACAATGACATTGCGGACTTGCAAACGTTACGAATTCGATATTGGTTCGTGCTAAGGGTACAGATGACTTATCTTTAAACTGGGAACGTCAGTAAAACTGTCGTTATTGTTCAATAAATTACAATGTAACAGTCCAACCAAAGTTAAAGTAAGCTAGCGCGGTTGGACCCCCCGGAAACCTCGCAAAATCTCCTATTTTCATCCGGCATTATGGCTACACACATTGACATCTACGCGGGACGCCACAAAAGTGTGCGAGAGAAAAGATTAATAAAGCTTAGGGCACACACCCGGGCGGCACACCTGTCCTTTGTCGCTAATGGACGCCCACCCTAATCTCTCGGGAAATGGGATGTAAGAAAATATGTTTTTGCAAGCAAGAACTACAGATTATTGTGATATATACTCCGATCAACCTACATGCTATGCCTACACGCCCCAGAGAGTGTAAAACAAACTCTATACTCACGAACGATGTTCAAAAACATGAATGGCATACTCGTAGACTTGTAGATATATAAAGAAAGGGACGTCATCTTAGTAAAGTCAGGGAACGGAATAAAACTAAAAAGCTCAAGTATCTTATACACAGTCAGATCATAAGTATTGTCACACAGTAAAAACTTTTCTTTTAGAATGCTGGCCACAAAAAAGTTTATTGAATTCGAATTTCGGATTGTTCATGAAAATAAAAAGTGAACTTTTCAGAGTGTTACTCATTTTTAAATATGAAGTGGACGAAGACCGTGTTGCAGTTATTGCGTTGCATCGTTGCGGTTACACGCCAATTCAAATTTTTGACATACTGAAAATTTTGAATATAACCAAAAGATTCGTTTATCGTACCATCAAACGATACAATTTTCCCGGTTTCGAATCCCGGTGGAGGCAAATGTTTGTGTAGTATACGAGCATTTGTACTCCAGTCATGTTTAATATGTATTTCTATATAAATATACTTACATATGTACAGTATACGTATTCTATCCGTTACCCTAGTATCCCATAATATAACAAGCCGTACAGCGCTTACTTTGGGGCTAGGCTAATTGGTATGAGTGTTGGAAGTATTTATTCTTTTTATTTATTTTATTTACGTTTTCAACAGAAGCGTACAAGACAGATTGTTTTAGGCAGTGGGATAAAAACTTGACACTGTTATATCTCGACATTTAAGACTCAACCAACACCAATAATGGAGTTGTTGAGATGTGGTAGGTAATTGTAGTGATTTTATATACCAAATATGAAGTAAGACCCATTTCCGTTTTGTCCGTTTTTAAAACTTCAAAAGCTAAAACTAAAAACACACTTAAAGCAACTTAAAAACACCATAATATCATACAATTCTATAGGATCAAGTAACTTTAAAATGTGCAACATATTTCGTCGGAAGTAAGTATCTACGAACTGTGAGATGCTCGGCCGTCGAAAAATTAAAAGTTATATCCGGTTCCAACCGGTTTGAGCTAGAAATAATTGGAGGAGCCTCGAGCTAACCACCCGGATCGGGTAACAGCCGGGTCATCCGGGTGAACTCGAGCCGTCTTCGCCAGGGTTACTACATTGGTAAAGTCTAAGAGCACTTGGAAAATGTCTGGGTACATCGTATCTTTGACTGAGACGCAAAAGGAAATTGTACACTTAGTTGTTGATACAGTTCTGAGCAAAGTACATATTCATTTATTATAAGTAACACTTTGAAGGATTTAGTCAGCCTTATGCCAAGTGGTCATCATTACTCTTCTATAGATTTGCGTGCGTTACCAAAGTACTTTTTACCAATTCAATTGTATTTCCTGGCCAAAATTGGATTGCGAATCACCTACTTACAAAAATAGCCCCCATGAGCAACGATATTTAATACCATCGTTTCCTGTAAGTTATTTGATAAAACAAATTGAATAGTGCATAATTAATTTCCTTTGCACTGAAATTTGCTATCCAATATAATATAATGTGGTCGTCGAAACCTTGTTATCTATACTCAAATAGGTAATAAGTTCGTGATCTATCCGGAGTAACCGCAAAGCTTTTTCTCCCACACTAAAAGATGCAAGTTCCGAGTTCTTTTCAACTGTTTCCACTTACAAATTCTTTATTTAACCGACTTCCACAAACGGAGGAGTTTCTCAATTCGTCGAAATTTGTTTTTTTTTTTCAGAAACTTAGATTTCATCCAGTTCTTACAACCCTGGCGCGATGCTGTAACGAGCTCGCCATGGATGCGTTAGCCCTCAAGATGGCGGCCTTTGTGGTACCACTACACTGTCAGATGTGCGCCTAATAACACCGAACCTGTTAGCGGGTTTGTTAGACTGAAAACTCCCGTGTGATGCGCATCAAACGGTTGGAGAAACAAAATGACTGGGTCACAATCAGGGTTACTATTTAAAAAAAACATTAGTCATGACAAAAAACCGGACATTTCGATAAAAGTCCGGACATTTTAGTCACAAAATGCAAACATCAACCACTTTGTTACAGTGATATTATACGCGTGGTAGCAGACGCTCGCATCGCGAGGGGGGTTGTTAATTTTTAAAGAAAATTTATATTTTGTTTTATATTAATGGGAACTTAATAAAGATTAAGTTATATCAAATGAGTCAATCATTTGATATAACTTAATAAGTAGTTTTACTCATATTACACCTAATTAAATAAATCCGGACAAATTAAAAAGCCGGACAAAGGGCAATAAGTCTGGATATGTCCGGACAAATCCGGACGGATGGTAACCCTAGTCACAATCCTGGTAGTTTTAAAGTTTAAAACCACAGCTGAACTTTAACTGAAACGTTAACGTAAGTCGGTAGTAAGAATCTTTTGGTATTGTACTATGTTCAAAATCGCTTAAATCCGAGACTGTTTATAGTTTTTACCTCAGAATAGATGGACAGACAAAGAAGAATCTTGTGTGAGATGTAGGACACAGTGGATCCAGTTCAAATTTGTTGATTAATGTGAAACGATATGCCGTCTAAATTGATTTGGAGTAGAGCGCCCATCCAGAGAAGTAACTAACTCTTTAGTGTCTACAGACAGATGACATTGTGTGGGTTTGTGTTAACGTGCCTTTCAAAGAACGAATAGCTCCATTAAATTTTTGGTAACCCATCTGATGACCAGCCTATGCGAAAGCTGCTTAACTTCTACGATCGCAAACCGAAAACGCTAACCATTATGCCACCGAATTATCGGACAAATTTTTGCAGGGACCTAATTGAAAATCCCGAAGTAACATCTTTTTTACGACCATTAGTTAACAATATTGCCTCAAAGAATGGTAGAGTGATATTTACGGTCGTAGTAGGCATTGAACTATAAAGAGATCGACGCTGTATCAACTCGAGCAGTTCAGTATTCTTTGTATGAAACTCCCTGCTGCAACGCACACTAATCGGAACCGTAACGGAATCGCATCACGATGAAAGAAAGAAAGAAAAAATGATTTTATTGTTGACAGCACATAACATGCAAATAAAATGCAAAAATACTTACAACATACAGCAAAACAAAACGTACAAGTAGAATAACAACAACAAAAAACAGCAACAGAGAATAAATGTGCATTTTATATGATGCCAACACTGGATATGGCTCAGCATACACATCAGGTAAAATCCCTGCTGCACTGGTATTCTGCCATACCCAGAGCAGTGACATCACAGAAAACAGATAAAGAAATACAAATTATAATTACAAAAAGAAAAGAAATCAGAACACATCCCAATGTCTGTGGCAAAAATTGTCTATTGATACAGAGGTAATCTGTCACAGAACGTTATTAGTCTAATCTGTCGATGAAACACGAACGTGTCCCGCGGGGAGGCGATTATTTTACGATACCGATTAGTGTGCTAATTACAAGAAGAAAAGAAATTAGAACACATCCCAATATCTGTGGCAAAAATTGTCTATAGATACAAAGGCAATCTGTCACAGAACATTATTAGTCTTATCGGTCGATGAAACACGAACCTGTCCCGCGGGGAGGCGATTATTTTACGATACCGATTAGTATGCGTTGCAGTAGGGAGTTTTCTGACCAGACAACGGATGACACACCTGGGCAGCCCGCAGACGCTTTTCGAGGCCTGCGGAGCGCATCAAGAGACTGCTGATCTTCTTGGAAGAATTGAGATGGCATGACTAAAGCCATCCTCTCACGCAAAATAGGCACCTGGTGTCGAGTTGCGGTAAACACCCACCGTACAGAAGTAGAAAGAAGAAGAAGTAGGGAGTTCATACTAAGAATACTGAACGGCTCGAGGTGACACGGTGAATATCTCTCAGTCTGGTACAACCTTTTAATAAATAAATATTTCCAACACTCACACCAATGAGCCTAGCTCCAAAATAAGCACTGTAGGCTTGTGTTATGGGATACTAGGGTAACGGATAGAATACGTAAATTTATACATATATATATATATATAGAAATACATATTAAACATCTATGAATGGAGTACAAATACACGTATTCATAACACAAACATCTGCCCGCACTGGGATTCGAACCCGGGACTTCTCGAGTCGGCGACACCATGAAACATGGCGTACAAACCACTCGGCCACGAAGGTTATCATTTTTTTTTCACATTTAGAATCCAACATTATCCCTGATGAACATAGGCAATAGAATATTTTCACGGTAGGTTTATATAATATTAAGTATAATTCAATCCTGAGAATTTGAACAAATCTATCATCTACACCGAAGGAAACGAGGACGGACAACTACACACTATACATATATATATATATATAGAAATACATATTAAACATCTATGAATGGAGTACAAATACACGTATTCATAACACAAACATCTGCCCGCACCGGGACTCGAACTCGGGACCTCTCGAGGCGATACCTTGAAACCCGGCGCACAAACCACTCGGCCACGGAGGTCATGTTTACTTCCTAAAAGCAGTAAAGAACCGGAAAAACTGTGACTTCCGCGCATGCGTGGATTTTATGAAACTCCCATAGTTTTAAACACAAACGGTTTTTATATATTAAAGACGCGAATAAAATTAATCAGACACACAGCCATCTAAAACTCTCGAACCACTTAACATGCTCACGAACATCCAACAATCCGGTGTTATTTATAAATAAAAATATCTCGCATTTTAAATTAATATAAGATCTCTTAGTTATAATAGCGTACACATCAAAGTATTCTTTATTCTTAGAAGTTATTGCGGTTTTATTTTGTTTATTATACTCGTATTAGATATTAACAAAGTAAATAATGTGTAACCGACGGACGGACGGACACATTTTATGATAAGCATCGCGATTTTGTATATTTTAGACATTGCCACTTAGATAGCTGGCGTATCTACTATTATTTTTTCGTAACTCTTAATTAGTTCATCGTTTTATGCACGCAGTAGCTAAAACCAGGCAAGTGCATGTCAGATTTGCCCACCGATGGTTCCGTATATAAATTTTTAGTTTTTTTTGCAATACTAACACCAATTAGCCCAGCCACAAAGTAAGCACTGTAAGGCTTGTATTATAGGATGCTAGGGTAACCGATAGAATACATATACATACTGTACATATATATAAGTATATTTATATAGAAATACATATTAAACATCCATGTCTGGAGTACAAATGCTCGTATTCATCACACAAACATCTCCCCACCGGGATTCGAACCCGGGAGGGACCTCTCGAGTCGACGACACCATGAAACCCGGCGTACCAACCGCTCGGCCACGGAGGTCAGTTGTCAGTTGGAGTTAACTAAGAAGTTTATTTTTTTTCAGCTCCAAGGGACCATAGATCTGATTATATATATCAGCTCGACATACAGGGTCTCCGATATAAAGGGTCTTGGCAGATAAACAAACCAACGGACAACAAAGTGATATATTAAGGATTTAATTTTTTTAAGGTACAGAACTCTAACCTGTATGCAGTGGTAAGGAAAGTGTGACGTCACAGGACCATAAAGTATTGAAAATTTATAGATACATATTTATATTTCCTACATTTATAATTTTCTATTACATTTTTCCATTAATACCTACTATAATTGTTGAATTCAAATGAAATAAAATCGTGGATATCTATCTTACTTACTGATAAGTCTGCCATATACAATTTGTTATAGTGATATAAAAGCAATAATAGCGTATTATTCTTATAATCTCCTATATCTACATTGAAGTATCCTAGGCTTCATCAGAAAAGCCTTTGGCTATAAATGACATTACATAAACAAGACAGAAAAACAGACACATAGAATAGAACCGATGATACGCTGAATTCTCATACCCCAAGATTGATCGACGTATGTCCATCCGCGGGCTTTCATATGGCGCTTCGGATTTTGCTATGTTTATAAAACAAACTACGTAATAAGTAATAAACTAGATTTAGTTTCGTTTTAAAATTGTTGGCTAATATGAAATCAAAATTTGGATAAAAAAATTAATATCAAAATTTGTGATGGCTTTATAGTAGCAGATTAATTTGGATTCTTAATAGAGAAAGACTATAGAATTTAAGGTACTTTATTTTATTTCTAAATTTATTGAATGACTTTACCATATCGTATTATGTTTAACAAATATATAAATATCTATACTTGATTTATTTGTTTGCTGTTAAATATATGTTATTTTTTAATTTATTTGTTGCCTAGTAAATTGCAATGACATTTTGAATTGTTTACACTATAAGAGTGACTTTATTAGACCAGATTCTCTAAAACAAAAAAAATAAAATACACGATCGGTTGAATTAATTTCAAAGCAGAGAACAACCGAACTTTAAACAATCTTAATAAAGACTGCTATATAGCCTGAAGTAGCGAGAGATTCCTACATTGGAAAAAATTATATCTGATAATATTTTATTAAGTTGTAGGTACAATAAGTATCCAAAATATACCCTTAAAACCCACAGATCATAGACAACCCATTCACCATCATCATCAGATTATTAATGTCCCCAGTGCGGATTGGCGGGTACTAACGACTGCAGATGCAGCTGGGACCAACGGCTTAACGTGCCTTCCGAAGCACGGAGGAACTCACGACAAAAGATTTTTGGTCACCCATCCAATGACGGACCACTGCGAAAGTTGTTTAACTTCAACGATCGCAGCCGAACGTGCTAACCGCCTGCGCCATCGAGCTCCTCTCTTTATTTTCTCTATATTATTTTGCAAGACAACCCATTGACATGTCAAAATAACATAGAGAAAAGAAAACGACGAATTACTAAACTATTATAATTCACTCAACGCTATTCTATACATGCCGACATTTCGTGAAGATATGAACCTGTATGCCACACAGTACAGTACCGTGCGTAACAATATACCGCACCAGTAAATATTTATGTTACCACAATTCCACGGCAATCGGGAATAGTTCCGTTAAAAAGTCCGAGCGAGTGCGCACTCGCCTTCAAAATAAACACACGCTTTGTGATCTACTGACGGACAGCGGGATAAATGTGTGTATGTATATACGGATATCGCAGCACTTAATAAAATAACAAACTGTGATAGCTGTTCTATGTTCCAGTGCAGTTAACTGAGCGCTTAGTACGTCATGTTTCTCGTTACTGTAAAAAAAATAGTATTGACGTGAAACTTATTTTCTTAAATAACCTAACATTAGGCGGTGCATAAGGCATATGGAAATGGAGCAGCGCACGCATCACTCATATCTATATAATTATATAAAAAAACAATTGCTGTTCGTTAGTTTCGCTAAAACTCGAGAACGGTTTAAAAGGTGAGAAAATATGAAAGAATTGCGAGGAAGATTGTAAAAACGTCAATTTAATTTTCCCATATAAACTGTTCTATCTTCTTTCCTGACAAACATTTGACGTTCGTCCCTTTTGGTACGGTAGACTCGGGTCCGTCATTTCTTCCAAATTATTTTAACCCGTACGAGGTACGCGGGGTCAACTAGTAAATGTATATTATATATTGTCGCGTGTGACACTCGAAACGTTTCAGCCTTCGCCAAGTTACCCTCCAAGTTTCATGCTCATCGGGAAGAGCTGCACACGCATCCCACACACATATATATATATGTAGTCATACGACGCTCGTGACGCATTTCCGTTTCAGCTTTTCCATTAGATTTCTCCATTTACACCCCGTCCGAAAAAAAGTTTCATTTAAAAGAATTTTCTTCTTTCTTCAGCTCAGCAGGAATCTTTGTTAAGCTTTAACATTGAGAGAAGATAAGAACTGTTTCTCAGAGTGCCCATGAAGTGCCTAAAGGGAGCTTTAAATCTGTAAAATTCTAACATTGAATATAATCTGTACGTAATTCAACATTATTAATGTAAGACGCCACAAAATCACTACCATGACGAGCCTTTGTAATTGTTCTACTTTTTGCCATAACTTTATTACATACTTACATCGAAAAAAAAATGGTTAAACACCACTTTAACAATTAGACAGACAAATCAATAATTGCTTTTGTAATGAAGAAGGAACTTATCATACCGTTACAGTTTTGGAAACAGCAATAGAACAGACCAATCTAAATTGGTGGGTACTTCGGCTATTTAAACAGTGCACCTTTGTTTAGCGGACTGCGGCCGATAAAGCACAGTGATGGATCTGTAGAAAGATTCTGTTACATTCAAACTTGTGTTACGACTTGATTCTTCGAGAAATTAATGTGATGATCGCTGGTAGACGCACTTCTGAAACAGTAGGTATTGTGTTAAATTGAATACATTGACGTTGACCAGACGATCGATAGTGTTGCCGTTACTGACAATCTCAATGTTGCCAGTGATTCTAGTTATAATAATGATTAACTAATATTGGCTTTATTAGGTATTTATTTATTTTTAGCTTTATTAAAGGACTAGCATTTGCAGAGTTGACGGACTTAATAATGAGGTATACATAACTCACACAAATGAATCACTGATCAATAAACCAATGCTAAGGGCAGACTGTACTAAGCGACGGTGTCTCATAAAATTTGAAATCAGCGTCTGATCCCACAAACCTGACAACATGCTAAATTGACAACCTGTTTTGGCGCAGCCGCGAGATAGTAACAGATTAATTCACCGGTGGTAACGAATTGTGTTGTTATCCTATTGTTTTCGATAATTTTTCTATTTTTCTTGTATTTTTTGTTGCTCAAAATCTTGTATCTACTGTCTCGTTGTTTGTGTCAGAATAAATGTATTTTCTTTCTTCTTTCTTTCATAACTGGATCCCGCAGTTACGCCTGGAGGGTGAGGGGAAGATCAGGGAGTTGGTTGACCTGGTAGGTACGGGAGCAGGTCGGCTGAACGACACGCTGTACCAGGTAGGTACTGGGCGTTTTTCCCCGCCCCCGACGGCAACGGCTAACTAGAGCCGAGGTCTGAGTCTCTGAGACGCTCTCTAGTTGAGCCGACCCCCTCAGGTTCGAGTGGTCTAGAGGCTCCAGATAGAGAGGAGACTCCCCCCGTGGAGAGATGCCATCCTCCTGGAATATTTCTAGAAGCACTCGCCAATTCTCGGCTTGAGCTCCCCAAACCCGGTGACGCTTTAAATGTCATCTGCGACCAACAGCATACACACTCAAAAAAAAGGTAAAAAGGTTGGCTGGCTAGACGCTCGGACTGCGGTCCATGAGACTAGTCAGGTGACGCTGTGAACGGAGACGCTCATGATCGGCTGAAGGGGGTGCGGACTGGGCTGCCGGTCAGAGGCGGGGTGGTTTGACGTCTGCCATGCTTGTGTGGGAGCACGTGTGTGGTTCTCGAGCTGCTCGTCGCTGGCCGAATGCACTACGCACGCGCCTGCGTCGCGAGGGTTTGTTAACAGCAAACCAAGGTGGCGTTCGACATTGTCGTGGATATAATGAATTGTTTCTCCTCGTCATCGACAAAATGGTACATACTGTTCTACCATTTTTGAACCGACTTCAGAAGGAAGAGGTTCTGAATTCGTCAGTTTTTTTTAAATTGTTGTTCGCTCTTATCTCCGAAATGCGTGGACCGGTTTTGTTGATTATGTATTTTTTTTGTTTGGATCACTTTTTTGGCGAGACGTTCTATATTAATTTGGTTATGAGCTGATAAGTTCTTTCGGATTAAACAATGAATCTCCTCAATTACAAACAGTGCTCAATTCATGTTTGATTATTTTAAGAGATAATGTGGGCCAGGTAACCTATTTATAGTGGAAAACAAAAACCTTTTTAATTAAAAAATAAAAACCAACTTCATAAAACAAAACCAATAAAAATTAAGAAATAATACAAATCTTTACTTTTAGCTAAACTTCAATTAAAGTCAAATTTAACATTTGGAGTCGTTACCATGTGTTTACAGCTGGCAAGAAGTCTGGTTTTTTTGTTAATTTAATCCATCAATTTCAGCTTGCTGGCGATATTATTTAATATTCAATAGGGCTTGGGTGGTACTAGAACCATTTTCCCTGTCCCATTCATAGGAACGACTTGAGTTCCAGCATTTCGGACATTATTTGTTTGCTGATGAACTTTTTAGGATAGTTTTAATCCAATACGCTTTTAATGAAAGAGTACACTGTAGCATAAACCGTAAAGGTATATAATGTTTGTAGTTTTAGTGTAATTGTGGCTCTGGGGGCCTACTCTCTTTCTCCGAAACGAAGTTTCGATAACGAAGTTCAAACGAAATTTAATTTCGTCAATTTAAGGTTATACTTAATTTGAACAATAAACTATCAATTAGAAGCATTCTTTGAGTAGGCTTAGAAAATGTACACCTCAATCTATATTCTGACGACGAATATTATTATAATCAAAAACAAACCAGAAACATAGTAAGAAAAGTGCGAAGTTTCGATCGAAATTTTTTTTTTCGTTGTATTAGAGTAGGCCTTCTGGTTTTGTTCTTACTGAACAGAAACTTTTGTACTAATCAAGACCGTTATCAAAGCGAAAAAAAATCAATCGCTGGCAAAAATCATTATCGCACCGCGCCGCGCGTGATTCCAAATTTAAATATCAATAAAGTTTCGGATTTGTCGGCCATCTTTGAAAAACACGATATCCGAACGAAATGGCGGTTGTCATTTAAAAAAAATAAGAGATACCCCTTTCTTCCGTCCGCGCCGATTTTAATACCAACGTCTTGTCTTTCTTTATGACTAATTTTGAAATCTCTTTTAAGTTCAAGTAACTTTATTGCTAGTCAGATCGGGAATTTCCATCTTGCATCCTGGATTGGCTGGCTTTGATGTGACCGGTGCGATTGGACCACCTAATTTAGACTCAATTTATATATGTATTAGGTTCTTTTCCCAAGTTCTTGAATGGTGATGCTTGGCGGCGTTAGTAGATATCTTTCGATCTATTGTATCATATTAGTACTTTTCTTTTCGTATTATAAATTGCTCATGGAATCTTAAATACTAAGTAAGTACAATGAATGTATCCTTGCTCGTTTTAAGTTTCCGAGTACATAAACTTAAGGACTTAACATCTCTATTGTTGAAATTACTGTATTGATATATTTTGTGCCGGTTTTAAAAGATTTCGGTGCATAGTGCATTAAACATTGGTAGTGTTAAACCTTTTTAAAGTGACGGCGAAGTCCAGACGTGAAGATAGCTGGTACAACCGTTCTACCTGCCACATCAGCCATCCTAATCTTGCCGGCCTGATTCATGGACGACCCCAAACCTTGGTCATCCATCTTAAAACTAGCCTTTGCAAACGTTTCTTAAGATTCGTAGCTGCAAACCGCTACAAAGGTACTCAAAAAACTGTGTACTTATTTATATTTTTTTAAGCATTTAATTGCTAGATGTAAAATCTAAAAAAAAAATTACGGGAAAAATTCCACGCGGATCAGTCAGCAGGCGGGGCTCGAACCCGCCGCTATCCGGGCGAATGCACTGACTATAATGTTACCGCAGCCCTGTTGGCCGTGTCGAATTTTTAGGCTGTACGGCAGCGCCATGGTTATGGCGCTGCCGTAATGTTAATGGGTACAGGTAACCCACAATGTCAAACGAAAAGAACTATTAAACATTTAAAAGAAGAAATAGAATAATTTTTAAGCATTTATCTGCTATATGTTTAAATCTAGTTAGTTCTCATAATTCTATTCAAAAACTCAAAATGTCAGAACTACTCAAGCGTATTCTTTTTTAAGATTTTCACTGGTACAAAAGGAACAAAAGAGAGTTTTCGATTGGAATATGAAACCAGTACCTGTACCAATATTTATTGAAAACTAGTTGACCCCGCCTACTTTGTACGGGTTAAAATAATTTGGAAGAAATGGCGGACCCGAGTCTACCGTACCAAAAGGGACGAACGTCAAATGTTTGACAGGAAGGAAGATAGAACAGTTTATATGGGAAAATTAAATTGACGTTTTTACTATCTTCCTCGCAATTTTTCCATATTTTCTCACCTTTTAAACCTTCCCTAGACCTCCACGAACACCCGAGTCACCCATCCAATGACCGGCCACTGCGAAAGTTGCTTAACTTCAACGATCGCAGTCGAACGCTCTAACCACCGGCACCATCGAGCTTAGCACCCACCAATCAGGACCCACCCGTAGGTTGACATTTCTTGGTACGGCTACGGTGGATCCATTGCCTTCTACAGCTACGATATTTTATTGTTTGGAAAATATTATGATCGTGTTTATATCTGTTTCTTTCATCTAATTGAAATATGTATGAAATATCTATTAATTTCATTAAAATTGTTAAAAAAAACTGTTAAAACACCTAGGAACATAGTTACTACAATTAGCTACTTCAATTATCACGAACTCTCAAAGCGATCGATTTCAATCTTGAAGCTACATCTCATAATATTACAAGTACTTACTTCAAAGCAGACGGCGACTTATCAAAATAATTAACTACGTAACAAATTAAAATTATAAATAGCAAAATATATTGTCCTTAAAACGATGCTGAGGCATTAAATTCTCATCAAAACCTATTATGGAAAAAGCTCCCCGCTTTCAATACACAAGCTCTCATTGAAATGCCACGTTCAGAGAGAGGGAGAAAAAAAATTAAAATCAAAGACAAATAAGTCATTATCAAAACATCAAAGCGCCTCAGAATGGTCGATCTTCATAATGGCATCCGAGAAAAGTTGCAAAGAAAAAAAAATATTATCCAAATTAATTTTCCCCGAACGATTTCTTTAAGGAGGTCGTATCTCTTTGATAGACTTTTTTTTATACAATAATTTATGCAAGTGGTCAGCGTTACGCTGAATAGGGGTTCCTTTTTAATCAACAAATGATACTGGCCATGTAGGTTTCTTTATAAGAAGTTTTTAATGCCCCACAGCCTGTGAGGCTTTGAATTTTTCCATTTAATTAGTTTCAGGAAAAGTTTTCCTATTGAAACCTTCTTGGGCCCACTTGTAGCAAAGTTCTTAATTCAAATTAAGAATCGATTCCACCTTTTTCATTGTTTTAAGTCAAATAGTGATAGCTTAAACGTGACACTTTGACATTTAATAACTTCGTTGAAGCACGTTCCGCTAGCAGTGAAACAAATAAACACGGTTGCCTAATTTGCCAAAGCCGCTTATCGGCACAATCAACGTCGAAAATTCGAAATTCGAACGCCTTTGATTTCAGAACGATTATGTACCGAACGCTAATAAATTCGCCGTTTTATTTAGAACCTCACTTTGTACACTACAAGAACGATATGGGGCGAGGCTGGTGTAAAGCTACGGATCTTCTTAAAACGAACGTCTTTAAATTCAAAATAATGTAAACAGAGTAATGTAAACAGACAATCAGTAACAATTTTAAAGATGGAATTCGTTCGAAGGGGAGTAATTTCGCAAACGCTTTGACTTCGTGGGTCGATGTGGGGATCCGTATTTGAATTTGGAAACAGACAGAACAAAGTTGTTGTGACTTTGTTTACATTGGGAAAGTTTCTTCGCCTACAGACGCGGTTGTTTGGAAAACTACTTATTTGAAGACTCATCTCGAAGATTGTGTGTTTATCTTAATGATTTTAATTTAATTTGAAATTACTTAATATACCATTTATCTAGCGGTTTCTTTGATTCGAGTTATGTTTAGTTGGTGAAGGCTTATGTAGGTAGTGAATAAGTGTGTCAAGACTGTCATGATTTAGTTACGAAGAATTAGTCTTCGCAACTAATGAACAAAATAATTTAGAAATATATAAATTTTATCACGTTACATGAATCTTACAAAAAATTATTTAAATTATTTCCCATTAAACGGAACTTGAAATTAGTTTAACATAAAATCCCTGACAAATTAAATAAGACTTAAATAAAACCCAACCTAGTAAATAAAGAGATAACAAACAGACAAACAAAACAATAAAAAGCTACGACCCTCTCGCTAATTCTCAAAAGGCGTTTGTACACTTTCCGCACCCGCGACTGCGCAAATGAAAGAATCGCTGTAAACAAACCTTTGGTATTTGGGTTGAGCCCAAATTAGGTATTTTTAACTTTTAGCATATGTTAAAAAATACTAGTAAGTATATCGTTTTTGTATTGCAACTTGCAATTAAACAGGCATACAAGTTGCTTTACAAGTTGCAAACTTCAACGATCGCAGCTCAACACGCAAACCACCTGCACCATCGAGCTAGTAGTTCTAGTTTCGTATACTGATATTTTATTTATATATCTATCTTTCTTCTCTAACAGTTAATAGCTTTAGGCTTCAGCTCCTGAAACAATTTCCAGCATTCTCTCTTTTCTGTTAAAGGTTGAATCTCATACATGACACGATATTAATCCCACTTTTCCACACTAGACTAAAGAAATCATTTCGTACAATGTTTGCCTAAAGTAGTGGTTCTTAAAATCCCTGAAAGCACTCGAACTGGTGGTCAGTGAAGTCTGTCGAAAAATGTTACATATAAGAACGCTGGTTCATTTACTAGCACTAGCGGGGGCGTGCAAATCAAAAAATGACGATGGTCTCTTGTCACTAAAAGCTTTAGAACCACTGGCGTAAAGAGTGTCTGACTGTTTAGGTGGTACAACAGTCGGTGCAGCTCTAAGGGCCTACCGCCTATCTTTGGCTTTTGCTATAGCTTATGTTTTCGAATACCTCGCGCTCATTTTCTTTATAGGTATTTTTAAAACCAAGGCAAAAAGAGCGCGAGGCATTGGAAACCTTCAGCGGTCAGAAATAACGAAATAAAAACCCGATAGGTGGTAGGCCCCCTGTCCGGATGGAACGGAACGGATCGCTACTGTGCTCCCGGAACGATCGGCGATCGTCTAATACTGTCGGTCGGGTAATGGATACATCGAACGTGGAGTTTGAATTTCGAAGCGAGAAAGGTAATCTGAATACCATTATAATTAAAACCTTTCGTATTTTTTTGGATGTTGAATAAGAGCGTTCTTTTTTTAAATAATATAGAAGGATGATTTTGTTTTTCACTTGGACAAATGTGTACTATAAAATTTAATAAAAACGCAGTTATGTCATTTATGAAAGTACATGCTTATGAGGCAAAAAGCCATGAATTTATTATTATTATAAACTACCAAAGACAACTGTACTTTGAAAACTTTACAATTGTTTTATTAGAAAAAGCTAAATACAACCCAACTATATATTAAATAACGCGCTCATACCAATAAGATAAATCCAATAATTGCGACAATATTTCCTTTCAATCACTAAGTAAATTGACTAACCATTTCTCCTACCTAAACACAGTATGTGTGTTATTACCTGCCCAAGTAAATAAAGCATCACAAACCGAACACAACATGTACCAAAACAAACCACCAATCCCGATAACATCTCACCCGGAGTTCACTCAAGTATAAGACAGATTCGCATTCAATAAACTTGGTACACTTGCTAATTAACTACCTTAGGGAACCCCGCATTATAATTCCTTCGCTTATGTACGAAAATCAGGGGAACGCTATTTGAATAAGCACAAATTGTCAAAGAGATTTTATCTGGTTAAACAAAGATGCGCTCCTTCTGTTAGCTTTTGCCCCTATTAAGGGATCCTATTTAACGCGATCGGCTAATACGGTCCAACCCTAATATTATTATGCCTTCTCTGTTCTGCGTGTGACGTAGGCGGTAAGTGCGAGTGAGATGGGTGCCGATTATGAGATGCGGCGGGATTATGACTGTGCTCACGCTTTGTGGAGGTTGTTAGTCTGATCTCCTTGTAGTGTTTTGTTTCGGGTATTAATAGATGACGCGATAAGCGGTGGTTGGGGATCCTGTAATTTGTTATTGTCGATCGGAGGGACGTGTGTTGCAATTGTATTTTTTTTTCATTATGAAAGTATTAAACTTTTGCGATTTGAGAGCTACATGGTCATCTTCTATGAAAGTACCATAGCAGGGAACTCGTCTTTACTCTTTGGATCTGGAGTCTCGCTTGAACTACACTTTCTTAAACGAGCTTTTTTTGAGGTTTCTCGAAGAAATAGATCATAGGTTAACTTAATACACGATAAAGCAGTTTCTACATGGTCAAAATCTCGCGTGTGACACTAGGTTTTGAATGCGACAACTTTTGTTGAAGCTTATATACAATATTTTTCAGGAAAACTTTTAAAATAACGATAAGTTGTCATCCTTTCTGTTTTAAAAAAATAAATAAGCTTCTTTATAAACTAAAATTTGCTATCAAAACTGCTGGAGCATCCTATATTTTCCGTTTGCACGGAAACTATGTAAATCACAACACTGCAAGCACACAATACTCTTTCATCTTTTGTGATATCACCCTCGAATTGTGGAACGGACGATCCCTGTTCCTCTAACTAGGCTCCAATCATCAATCCCAATTAAAAGCGACCCTACGTGAGAAAAATCAAACAAAAACCACAAACGATTGCCCACAATCCCCTACTTTTTAAGCGACCGCGTCATCGTGTCAAGATAGCGCCATTTTTGCGTCATTAGCGGCGAACGCTGCGTCACGTTGGCACGATTTGTCTGTGGTATCTTTTTTTCCCGCCGCGTGTTATCTCACACGCACAATATGCGTAAAATTTTTGCGGTCCTAATGTGACGGAAGAAACTTAGCCGATAACGACGGAAAAGCTGTGTGTGCCGTTCTTTTATTTTTTGTTTATAATTTCGTTTCGGCGATCTTCGCGTATTGACGATGGCGATGGGTATGACGTGGCGGATAGGTAACCTTTGATAAATTACTATAAGTAATTTATGGCCTCTGGTGGATGGTTTGGATGTCGTTCTTTTTCTTTCAGATTCATGTTTTATGTCGTCACAGCCTGTATATTTTCAAGATTCATCGAGATACATCTACTGTAATTTCAGTTTGTGGTGTACCACCAATATAATCATAGATTATCGTCTTGCAGCCCTGCTTCACGAATGGCGCCAATTCACATCTAACAACACACAATCAACATCAGCGGTAAAAAAGTAATTGCTAACTTTCAAATTTAAATAAGGAACAGCCACGTTCCACAATTGAAATACAAAGGTGGGACCAAACAAGTGCTGTTGACTGTTGGCCATAGAGAAGGTACTACGTTTTACTGTTGGCGGCGGGCAAGCAAAGGCACGCCGTCAGCCAGCCGGAAGCTGTTCCCAGCTCGTGCCGCTCCAGGGTGGCTGTATTGCCGTTGTTTTAAAAGAGCACTCGTGCGCTAATTGTTTGCGGAAAGGGTTCGTCGAGTATTGTTTCGATGAATTTTTTTCATGGTCCGCAAAAATGTTGTCAAACTTTTTTATTTATCGCAAAACAGCTAATAATATTAAACGAATGAAATATCACATTTTCAATACAGCTAACATAAAGAGAAAGTAAAATAGCTCCAAAGTCACCATATTTATTGCAGGTAATACCTATCATATTCTCGTGTCGTAAATTTTTTACAGTTCACAAAACATACTTTTCCGTTTTCATTAAACATAATTCAGAACAATTAATCAGTTTGACGTGATAATAATAGTGTCAAAATTATTAAAAAATACTAAAATGTTTATGACTAATATAGGTAGGTTTTACCATAAAAGGCAGCTTCGAAATTCAATTTTTATGGCGGCAGATCTCCACGTAAAATATTTTGGAGCTTGTCTATGGTTTCGACGCACAGACTTTTTCGCTGACGCTGCTCATTCGCATGTACATTTGGCGGCAATTTTTCTCTAATTAAAACTATTCCGATTGTTGTATGGGGTGTGCGTTGTACGCGTGCCTTTTGAAGACCACTTGTGGGCTTCAGAGCCAGTTTACCCCCGCAAAGGTTTGAAGTCAGTTCTATTTGAGGTTGCTTTAATTAAAGTATCTACTCTCTGGTACATTAGTACATTTTGTATTTAATTTAAAGAGACTGTTTTGTACGCTTCTTTTTGAAAACGTACTTTTTTATTTTGCCACTGCTAGTTCGATATTAATTAAATGCAGTATTAACGAACCCGATAATAAATGTGATCATTGCAGTTTATCGCTTTTCAAAGAATGATTATTTGCATATTACAAACCCAATGATTTATTGCAATAATATTTATGTGAGAAACGATAAAAGAAATGTGTATGAATAATTGAGTGCGAATAGTTTGAAATTAAAATTAGCAACATAAAAAATAGAACTTCATGATACCAAATGTTTTTTTAAGCGATCAATTAAAACCTATTTTAGCCTATCAACAACATTTTTAGGTTAAATAAGTCGCTAATAGGTTTAGACACGCGCTTCATTAATAATAACAGATTTTTCCAAACGCTATGTTTTAACTCGTTTAAATATTCTACAGGTCAATGAACAGAACTTGAATATACTTATATTAACAAAAAAAAAAACAAAAACACACTCGTATACTTTAAAGATAAATTATTATGATCCCCTGTATCTGGATATTTAATTTTCTTTTGATAACGAAACTCCTTAGTGTGGGTTATAAAACGCGGGATCAAATATCTCGGCTCATTATTTAAAGTAACAAAACGCAGACATAAAGGGCCTAAGCATTCCGAAATGTAATAACAGTACACATTTTATATGCGGCCGGGGACGGAACGTAGGTACCTAATTAAAACAATTTCGAGAGTCGCCTTTTCTCACCTCGAAGGGTACAAGCGACACTAATATTGGTGGTTAAAATTCGACATTTTAACCGCTTGTATTCCCTTTGTGTTAAGAGTTATATTTCTAGTGCAACTGTTAAAACTTACATGGCATTAACTGTGCCTACGTAACTTGATTCGGGGAATTATTATCTCACTAATGTCCACTCGAATTCTAGCTCGTAATTTGTTGAAGATATGGGAACTCCGCATAACCGGTACTAAACGGACTATACTCACCAGTGATTATCCTCGGAACATTGTCTTCGGCATCTCGTCGTCATTTTGGATTTGAAGAATTCGTTATCTGCCACTAATCTCCATCACTAATTACAGACTTTACGTCGGCCTAGTGTACGGGAAATCTGATCATTTTGACAATTAACGTCATACCCCCGCCCGCGATGATAAATTGGGTAGCAAAGATTCCACAGAATGTTGACAATGATCAAGATAAATTTTACTACTACTCAAACTGAGATTTTCATCTCGAGAATTGATGATAATTATTTTATTTACAAAAAAATACCAAGCGCACGGTCTATAATAATACGCAGCCTGGCGTGAGCGAATACAAAATGTTCGGATCCTTTACATTCTAATCATTGGATGAAAGTAACCTGCGTGATGAATGAGCCGAAGACAACCTGTCATTGTCCCGCCAATGAAAGAGGCTTTTGTCTATGGTCTCAGAGACAAAACGCTCGCTCGTTGTCTATTCCCCCGCTCGCCTCATTCCTTTGTAGGCCGCTGAGGTGCATTGTTGGTGCGCGCGTCGGTGGAATCATTAAATATTTTAAACAAAAACCGTTTTGCAAATATTTGCGTACTTCTTACGTGGCGCTTGGAAAAAAGTTGCATAACTTCAGTTGGCCTTATTCAATTTTTTTATAAATGTCACTTTTGTTTTTTTTTTAACGAATAGGGATTAACTAGCAAACCAGTGAACCAAATGTTCACCAAAACCTGATTTAAAAAAAATGTATTTAATTAATTGAGAACTTCGGAGATTTTGTGTGGTTTCGTTTGAAATTCGTGATTTCTCGAAAACCGGAAGTGCTACGTTACTCAAATCTGGTTTGTAGTCTTATCAGACTATTCTTAACTTATAACTTAAATATTCTCTTTATCTATCTCTTACGGTTTGGCCGCTGAAACAGCACCACAGACAGACGGACGGACTTTTCTAATAGATAAGAGATAACAGCTGTCTCTTTCTATGCTTTTGTTTTGTTTCCAGAGAAGAATAGAAGGAATCTATATAGGTAGGTATACCAACCATCCTAACCTTGCCGGAGGCTTTTCATTTTATTTTATGAATTCTTAAGTTTGATATGCCGACAACCTGATGGGTTCTTCGATTAATAGTATACGATTCTACATTACTGCGATGAGTAGGAAAATTTAAAAAAGACCTGTACTAGTAAAAAACGTACTCCATTTTCGACTATTATTATATTTGATTCCAAAGCACCAACCCTAATTATTCGCTTGAAATTTCTAATGGCTTTTATATAACGGTCTTGGAAACAAAAAAAACTTTTTAAAGTAGGCAGGTAGGTGTATTAATAATTAATAAAAACTCTTACTTCTTAATTAATATGACATTGGTTGTGTTTTTATTAAAGCGATAGGTGTTTGTGTTATCGAAAAACCTGTTTTTCTTTTTGAACCATGGGAAAGAAGCGTGGTTTCTTATTTGCACTTTATTGATTCTTCAAAAGAAAAAAAATGTCTCAAAGTGTTCTTTTTAAGATATGAAATGGGACATACATTCACAAAGATATTTTCAGAATATTTGCAGCCTTATCAAAGGTTCTGTAGAATGTTTTGAATTCGAAAGCATTCAAAACATTCTACAGAACATGCGCGAGCTGTAAAGTACCTGTTATAATAATAATTATTTTTTATTATGACGAAAGTGGAATTATGTAAAGATAGTAAGCTTGTAAAAAATAGGTTTTCCGTAGGACAAAAAGCAAATATTAAATAACAAAAGCTTTGATTCCCGGCAATTTTTGGAATCATTGTAATATTTAAAAATCGAACGCATTATTTTTCTGTGCAAACTCTAGTTACCAACATATATAAACCAAACAGGCTTACATAACATTTGACAGCTCATATAGAGTGTATAATCCTCCGTGAAGCTAATTACAAAGGCCAAGGGAAACAAAACGCGCAGCCATATTTACGACGACAAAGCCTCATTGTGCGCCCATATGGGAAAATATCGCTTTTGTCGCTCATTGTTAGTGACAGACACACCGACGGTTGGACAACTGAAAAGCCTTTGAATAGTTATGCAAGGAGGAAGGCTTCAATGCGAGGTTTATGCGGGGCATTTAAACGAACATTTGTTTTAATGTTGCCCTATGAGGTTTTCTATGGTTTAATTGTGGTGGTATCCGTGAAGTGAGGAATTGCAGTATGCTATTGAATGGACTCGAACATTTATTTGGAGGAATATTGGTAGTTTAACGGTTTGAACATTGCTGTCTCCCATGGTTGAATGGAGCGAGTGAACTTAAGGTATAAATCCAGCTAAAAACGAAATGTCAGACAATCTTCTCATTAACCCTGTTTACTCCTCACCACACTTTTGGGTATATACTTATGCCTATTGGAGTTGACAAAGCGTGGAAGGTGCAATGCCATGAGACAGATAAATAATCTACAAAATTTGACATGGAGTGGAGAAGTAGTTGCTGTCCAAAAACAATACCTAATGATTGGTTGCCAACTCAACGCCCACAATTGTTACGAAAACTATACGTTGTGGGATTTTTGGAATTTAATGAGGACTATCAATATCATTATGTTATTATTAACTTGGACTAGGGAAAACAGTGTTTTTCTGAAGATACAAAAAATATAATATACGAACTACACATTCCGATATGTCATAAAGAATTAAATGAATGCTACATTATATTCGAAAAATAGGCCCATAATATTCTATATAAGCAAATACATAAAATTATAATACCCGATAACCAATAACCGCATCCCACTAAAAGCCCATACAACGACAGATTTATCAAACAATATGAGAGTTTATCAACATCATAACCTCATAGAAGTCTGTAAAATCACAATGAAATGAACATTGGAATTTAAACTTTAAATCTGTACGTTTTAAGGTTGAAATTAATATTGCTTGGGATTAATAAAATGTTCGAAAGAGGTCGGTTAATAAAAAATAAATAATGCTAATGGCCAGTTCACACCAAATTGACGTAAGTCCCACGCTTTGACATCCACTGTTCTCATACCACTTAAAATTGTAGTTAGTGTAACCATATCGTTTTGAAAACAGAAGCTTAAAAAAACTATTTAAAAAAAGAGTGCGATACGCCTCGTTCATAGACGAAGAAGATATACGACCTTGAAAGAAAATAAATTTCCATCAAGACAGATTATATTTAATTTTTGTTCAATTAACATAACCGCCACGGTTGTATGAATAAATAATAAAACTTGACTAATAAACTTACGAATAAAGGAACAACTAGTTTTAATATTAGATAAAAGCGCGGGAACAATCACATCGGACGCTATGGTAATCTTAACCCGCCTTCAAAGCGCGTAAAACATGATTAAGGTTTTGTAAGCAGAACGTACAATAAATTACACAGACAAACCAAACTGCAATTATAAGGTAATTTCACGTTATTGGTAATTATTGAATGGATTCAATTGCTATAGCGTTGCTTACCGTGCACTCGTATTATTTAACACCATTAAAATCCGGTTTTGGTTTCGTTTAATGAACATCCAAAGTTGGAACACACGAAAGTATTCCCACATTCGTCAAAACCGATGGTCGTCATAATATAACGAGGCTAAACGTCGATTAATTATAACCATTTTAGATATGAAAAACTTTGTCAGGAAAAGAGATGCGCTTACATATTAGTATGATTTATAAAACTATTCGGTGCGTAGATATTAATTACGCCGAACGTGTCTCATTCGAGAGGAACACTGATTTTTATCTCACAAGCCTTTGAACGGACTCTTGAAAATATATTTTTTCTTTTTTCAAGAAAAGAATGCTGTGTACACTAATCGAAGATTAGTGATGCGAGTTTTTCAGATAATTCGGAACGGCAGGATAGTGACGGGAATGAGATTCGACGATAAAATTTTGGAAAATGGAATTTTAGTTGCTTTATTAACCTTTTTGATATGTAAGAGGTTGGCGCGCTCGAGTATTTGTGGAATGGCGCGAGAATGCGTCCTCACTGTTTTTGGAGCCGCGTAAAAGTTAACGGATCAATTCGGAAAGTAAAAATTTGACTTTTCGATATGTTTAACATTTAAATATAACGAAATACTTTTTTTGTGCTAATTAAAGAGAATTTAAAAAACAAATTTGGGAATTTACTTGTTGTTAAATTAATTGAAAGATAGTCAGCGTCAGCTCGGTTAATAACAGATTTTGTTGAAAATATAAGCTACAGTTAAGGTTAAGATAAAATTTACTTTAAAATAAAGATGATCAAGGAACATTCAGTTTGAATATTTATACTCATCGCAATAGTTGCTATAAAAGTCTTAATAACCCACATAGTTGAGATCTTTTGATTTCTAAAACAGGCTTTGAGAACTAGTTGACATACTCGTGACTATAATTTAACATCTCTTTAATAGTAAAGTTGTTAATTGTCTTTAGCTATATGAAATCAGCCTTTTTAGAACAAGAGTTAGGTAAGTAAAATTTCTCAAAAAACAAGTCATGAAAAATCTCAAGTTTTTCTGTTTATAAAAATATGTAGGTACTTAGAAACGATTTTCAACCTAAACGGTTTCTGATAAGGTTGCATTTTAAGAGAGGGAATTTTATAAGTGTGCATACAAAACACAATTATTAAGAGAACGATTAACACTGGCTCTGGGTAGTGTGGGAATCTCGCACTAATTACTTTTTAGGGCTGTTGTCTCGCTGATGGGCCGTTGAGTGTCCCGATTTTATCTGATCGAAGCCTGGACACAGTTTTATGGGGCACATTAAGTAAGCGACGAGGATAAGTGGGATTGTGCTTTAGGGTGCGTTTCCACAGAAGCGGAGCTGCGTGCAGCTGAGCAGAGACTGAGAGAAATTGACCAATGATACTTTTTAAAATACACATCTCATATCTGCTCCGCTTCAGTGGAATCAGTTCAGTGGAGTTAAGAAGAATTCGGAACCCCGGCAAACTTCTTGAGCAACGACCATAGACAAGGAAATGCCTGCGCAGTAGCAATTGTACATACAAAAACGTAAACTGCGCAAGTTTGCCTTTAGTTTTAAATCATGAAGTTTGCCGCTAGCTGTTATACATTACATATATGGATTAAATGCGGAGTTTAGCGGCTCAGAGCGGAGCTTAGTTATGATTGCGTTGCTAATACATAGTTAAACGTGACTACAGTTAAAATAATACAGAAAAGTAACCATTTCTCAAAATTGTAATTTGTTTGTTTCTAAGTATATGACGTGACACATTGAATGGGCCCTAACTCTCTGTTCAGTTCCATGCAGCTCTGTTTCTGTGGGAACGCAGCCTTAGATGCGCGGCGGTTTATACCGACTGTTCCATTTTTAATTATTCAAATTAGGAACAATACTTTTTTAATTTGTTGGTTATATCTCCGGTTAATGAGAATATATTTTGTTTTTAAAACAGACAGCCTTGATTATAATAACGTAACCGTTAGTAGTACCTACCTCTAGTAACATGATAGCCGTTTTGAAATTTGTGTTTCATATTCTAAATTCGAAATTAGTTCTACATTTGAAAGAAATAATTATTTTTCTTCATTGCCATTAATTCGGTAATTTTAGGGTGTAGAATTTAATTTTTAAACCTATACAAAATCATGGTGTAACATGAATTAAGGTTTGGAAAACTTTTGCAAGCTTAAAACAATTAAATATAATATCATTATAACTCAAAAACACCGGCCCTTTGATATAATTTTTAAAGTATACCTAAGTATTTTTTAGTCACCATAGTATAAAATTTTATAAAAGTAATAAATTCTTTGTGATAAATTGTTTTTGAGAAAATAATATAATATGTACCTCTTATGACTGTCTAACCATAGTTTCGCTCACTCAGTTGATTTTGTGTACAACATACCTGAAACAAAACAAAAAAAGTTTAATATGAATTGACTTCTTCAAAAAAACCCATTCCAATACATTATTGTTAAACGATTGGGGGCTTCATCATCATCGTTACATAATACACGACGATCGTTTGATCTAGAAAAATCATTACAGCAAAGGTTACCGCAAGGCTTCGATTTCAGAATATTAATCTGCATCAAAAAAATAACACGTAAAAGGCAGAAAAAGTATTGAGGGACGACTGTATATTTTTTAGCAAACAAAACATCATACACACTTTTACAACTAACTAGTGTTGTTGTCACCGACTTACTGTGACCACTATTCCTACACAAACAAAGCAATTTGGTAACTCCATATCTTTTGAGGAGTTCGATGGCGCAAGTAGTTAGCGCGTTCGGCTGCAGTCGTTGAAGTTAAGAAACTTTCGCATTGGTGTGTCATTGGATGGGTGACCAAAAAGCTTCTATCTCGAGTTCCTCCGTGCTTCGGAAGGCACGTTAAGCTGTTGGTCCCGGCTGCACCTGCAGTCGTCAGCACCCACCAATCCGCACTGGGCCCGCGTCATATGGGTCATAGCCCAATCTCCCTATTCCATCCTTAGGGAAGACCTGAGCCCCAGCAGTGGGGACATTAATAGGCTGATAATGATGATATCTTTGTCGTACTATTTGCAAGTGAAATCCTTTGCCCACGCACGTGTACTCTTCCTACAATCTGGGGTCCCTTAAGAGAGGCATGATGAAAGATTTCTGCGGGCCGGCGAGGTGAGGACGGTTGGTGTGGCAGTTTATAACTGCTGTACCAGCTATCTGCGCGTCTTGGCTTTATCACCACTTAACATCAGGTGGGGTAGTCATTTGCCTACCCTTCTATAAACAAAACTGTAACAATGCGGTAGAGTTTGAGAATTCATGATGGCCCACTCGAAACTACTAGCAGTTACCGTCCCATAATAAAGAGGATATGTCAGCAAACTCAAATAAACGCCACTAATGAGCGGCAATATTCATATAATATTGTAAGGCTCGACAAGTCTTGTTAGGTTCACATACAGGGTGTCGCTTAAGGAGGGACTCTATTAAATTCTAACGCTGTGGTTCAAGTGAAAGGAAAACAGCGGTTTAGTGAGCGATAAGCAAATGTTGCAATACATGCTCTTAAATTTTAATATAATGCACTGTTATGGTTTTAAAAAGGTTTTTTTTAAATATAAATTGGTCCTACATATCCACCTGATCTAAAGCAAAAAAATAAAAAAAAAGAATAACTATTAGATTGTCGCGTGTTCATCACGAGCTTAAGAAGAAAATTTTACACGAAATTTGCATAATTCGCAAGGTTCAAAAGAGTGTCAAACGTTTTTGAGGTATGAATGTAGGTAATTTATATGCGCTTGATTTTAGATGTCATCAATGTCGCCAATCCGCACTGTTCCCGCGTGGTGGGTCATGGCCCAATCTCCCTTCTCTATCCATAAGGAGGGCCTGTGCCCAGCAGTGGGGACATTAAAAGGCTGATGATGATGGTGATGATGAGAGTTCACGTTAAGAATGTTAGTAAGTAAATATTGAATTTTATCTTCTTCAACTTCTTTTACATTATAAAAGGCAACCGCTACTGAGTGATCTATCAAGGCACAACTAAAACTACTGAATGGATTGCGCTGAAATTTGGCACACATATAGCTATTATGATGTAAGCTTGCGCAAAGAAAGAATTATCCAACATTCACCCCCTAAAGTGATCAAATGGGGGTTCAAAGTTTGTATGCAAAACCAATATTTCTACGCAGACGATGTCGCGGGCACTAAACTAATGGTAGTTTAAATAAATATAAAATAAAAGCACCATCGTTTTGGAATTTGAAAATGTATCATGCTATCTTCCTGCATCGCTACCTCTTGTGACTTGGTCGATTGCATAACGGTGTTCGCACATAACTCAGTACAACCCACACACATGTTGCCCTCTGAATCCACAAAGCCGAATAATAATCGTAAGGCGGTTTGCAATTAAAAAATTTAAGGCACTTTGACGCGCCGCTCTTTGCCATGAAGTTTCTTTTAGAGAGGAAAAAAAGAAAAACACCTGTTTCAAGTGTGTTATTTTTTATTTCAACCCTTTACTCTCTTAAACGGGGTGATTATTGTGCCTAGTTATTAATTACTTTTATTTTATTTTTCTACAAGGATTATACAAGGCAAATTACTCCACCCCATCCGATATAAAGTCTGGAAAGAGTCCAGTTGGGAGGATATGATGCGGCACAAAATTTCCGCTAAGTAAAACGACAACTAGACCTTAAAAATATATTAACGTACCACCTATACACTCATTGAACATAAATTCTCCGGTGCCATAAAAAAAAGGAAACAGGATCTTAATTAAGTTTTAAGCATAGAGAATCATGACAGAATTAGGTATCAACAATCGGATAGGAATTCTAAATCGAATCGCTGTTTTCAACGAGAGATTATTTGATGAAAACATTCGTGTCAAAGATGGCGCCCTGTGGCACGCCATCCGTCACCTGCTGTCGACAACCCTAAAGGCGTCGACACATCCACTGCGCCCGCGCAACCTGTGGACGGATTTGTGTTCCCGCCTATTTGGTAGACATTGAAACCCGTGTTAGCCACTCGTGTAGGCGTCATAAATATTAACTGCGTATTTCCCTTTCGTCATGTGTATGAAAAGTCGGTAGATTAGGTCTTGTTTCGTGTACAAGTTTTCATAGACTATTTGATCACTCTTTTCAATACCTATTTGTTTTTGCGACACAATATAATGATATGTACCTATATCCTTCTTTAAAATCCTACACTACCTATATGAAATTTTCATAAAAATCAGTTCAGCGGTTTAATTAGCAATCAGACTTGTGTTTTCAAATATTTTAATTCTTCACTTACTTTCACATTACGAATTCATGCTTAATACATTCTTTTGGCACGAGTATTTATTTTTATATTTTAAGAGAAGTAGGCTAATTTTTAAGTAAGGTGTTTAAAGGGGCAAAATAAAACTGTTCCGCCACGTGCTTCTACCGTATCACTCTTCCCATCAAGTGCCACTACTCACTGTCGACACGCCTTTATTTAAACAACAGCAAGCGCCTTCAGCTTTGGTTTCGTAATAAAGATTTTTCATCGTCACCGTCATATTAGCCGTACGATGCATGCTGCTGAGCTTAAGCCGGGGAGGCTTAAGCTCAGTAGCATGCATCCAAGGATCTGCATACATTGGTTTCTCGTGAACACCACGTTGCGGCCCTACCCACTGAACGTCATTCGGTGCGCGATCGCCATTCAAGAACCTTTCCGCTCCAACAGCCAAGGGATCTCTTAGTAACATGTCCTGCCCATTGCCACTTCAGCAGAGCAATCCATCGAGCATACTGCTGCAAAAGTAGTGAGGAGGAGCTCGATGGCGTAGGTGGTTAGCGCGTTCGGCTGCGATCGTTGAAGTTAAGCAAGTCATTGGATGGATGACCGAAAATCTCGAGTTCCTGCGTGCTTCGCAAGACACGTTAAGCCATTGGTCCCGGCTGCATCTGCAGTCGTTTCCCTATTCCATCCGTAGGAAAGGCCTGTGACTTGAGATACTTAATTTTGATGCGAAAATGTTATTATAAAATTTCAAATGGTCGAGTGGTCACGAGGCCTGATACTTCATGCACACTTAACATCCAGATGGCCAAATTCCAAAATTCCACACTTTTCTCAAATAAAACACAAATGAGAATCAGTATAGAAACCTTATTTTAAAGAGCTGTTGAAACACGTGTGGGCGGTCTTATGTTTGGATACTGTGACGTAATCTGACATGTCCAATTGTCCATATGTGCTGCTCGAGTGTGCTTATCCATTGTACCTGTTGCAAAGTAGAACAGCTCAAAAAGCACTCGAGCGGCCAGTGACTTCAGTTCAAACTTAGCCTTAGGCCTACTTGCAAGAAAGTCCTTGATTTATATTTAAAATATAAGCCTGTTTAAGTCTCGTTCGATCTCCATTTGTATTTAAACAAATGACGAAGATGGAATGATGCGTAAACACGAAGGCACGCTAAGCCGTTGGTCCTGGCTGCATCTGCAGTCGTTAGCACCCACCAATCCGCAGTGGGCCCGCGTGGTTGGTCATGGCCCAATCTCGTTATTCAATCCATAAGGAAGGCCTGTGCCCCAGCAGTGGGGACATTCATAGGCTGATGATAATGATTCTTAATCTACCGAGTGCGTTACTCGATGCAGTAGTAAGCGATCTATTTCGGCAGACAAAGTCCTCCGCGGACACTGCACTGCTTGGGCACAGGCCTTCCTTATGGATGGAATAGGGAGATTGGGCCATGACCCACCACACGGGCCCAGTGCGGACTGGCAGGTGCTAATGACTGCAGATGCAGCCGGTACCAATGGCTTAACGTGCCTTCCGAAGCACGGAGGAACTCGAGATAGTAAATTTTTGGTCACCCATTACACCCTTTACCCCGCAGGCTAGGACTCAGTAAGGCGGTCTACCTATGATCTGGAGTTGTAGGTGTTTTTTTATTTATTTAAATTAAAAATTATGTGTCATCAAACGTTTGTTAATCTGAACATCAATAAAATGTTGCTAATATATGTTATTAATGGGATTGTTACATGGTACATATCTCTTATCTATTAGACAAGTCCGTCCGTCCGTCCGTCCGTCCGTGGTGCTGTTTCAGCGGCCAAACCGTAAGAGATAGATAAAGAGAATGTTTAAGTTATAAGTTGAGAATAGTCTGATAAGACTACCAACCGGATGTGAGTAACGTAGCACTTCCGGTTTTCGAGAAATCACGTGATTTCTATTTCAAACGAAACCACACAAAATCTCAATTAATTAAATACATTTTTTTTTGTGAACATTTGGTTCACTGGTTTGCTAGTATTACTATAATGTTAGTGACCATGAAAGCTTAAAACAATATAATTTTGCTAAATATTGTAATAAGCCGTTTGTTCCATTTCATTAACCGTTTAAGCAGTTTTATATCAAAGTTATTGTTGTGTAAGGACCCGAAAATTTTCTGGGCACCTGACGACCCCAAACACTTAAATATAAATAATAATATGATTTCCTACCTATAAAAGTTTTTGACCAAACGAAAAATCAAAAATAAATCTTCACCCACACAAACTGGAACATTACAAAATCTCTAACATAATCAACGCCAATCACGTGAGAGCTCTATAAAAAAAAACAGCACCACAAACACTCAAATCTAGTTCAAACAAACAAAGATTAAGTAATAACAGAAGTGGCACTTCGCGGAATGCTCTCCCAGAGAATAAAGCGATCGGTTTCGCAATGGCATCGGATACTCGGAAACCTGTTACGATCGCATAAGTACGAGTATCTACGTATTACCATGGACGGATGGACGGATGCACCACTCTCTTTATTATTCCTATAACAATCTGTAACGAGTGCTCTGGTCAAACGTAAATAGTGACTTTATACATTTGAATGATCCGAAAGTAAACTCTGCTCTATGACTATGCCGTAGGGTTGCCCATTGATAATAATTTTATATTTGATGAGCTGGCGAACAAATTACATATAATTAAATTTTACAGGAGCAGTAAAAACCGAATGACACTGTAGGTGAGCTTTTGGTCCATACCAATTTTTTAATTTATTAATTTTAACACTTTTTAAGCGGTTTTCATTGAAAATAAGTTAAGATTCAAATTCATCAAGCCCAAAACCTCTGGACTGTAAAAAAAGTATTTTGACCGGATGCGTAATTATACCGTTTTGTTCGCCAGCTTATTTGTAATTGCTCGAATACTCATTTATCACTGAATGGGAATTTATTGGAGTAAGTTGGACATTCTTAAGTTGATATTACTAGCTTTTTTCGCGACTTCGTATTTTTATGTAATATTATCTTAATCCTTGATTTAGACATTCAGTGTAATAAAGTATCTACTATTTAAAGGAATTTAATATAAAAAATAATAAGAAACCGTTTCAAAAAAAGTCGAGATTAATCATAAATCCTTTAAATAATCTTTTCTTGCAGTTTTTTTTGTCAAATCACCTACTTCTACTCAATATCATTAGAATACTGAAAATAAACATAAAGCATAAGTACACCTACACGCAGTGCGCTTCGAAACAACTGACTGTTTTGTCGGAAAAATCTTACCCTTATTTCGACTAATCCTCAAACTACCAATTCCGTACCATGCTTTAAGGAACTTCGTATCAGTAATAAAATTTGGGAATACTCGATGACTTCAAATGTCTCAACGGAAAAAGTTAAAAAGATCAATCTTAACAAAATCAAAAATCATTTATTCAGTCTAGGCTATTAAAAGCACTTGTAAAGGTCAAGAAGCTACGCCATCGGTTCGCAAAACTACGGCGGGAGGCCTGGTACTGAGAAATCCGGCAAGAAACTCAGCAAGGGCTGTTTTTTTCTCCCTTTTTCTCCCTTTATTATATACAGAGACATAAAGTCGAAAAATGACTTCAGAGATACTTCTGAAGTCACCCTCCTCATCATTTAGAATATAGATAGTTTAAAATAACAATAAATTTTATAGTTAACTTTATATTTAATACAGCCATAGTGCCATCCCTACAGCCGGAGCGGGTGAGATCAAAGAAGCACCTTACAGTTTACATTGGAACCTCCGCTCTGTGGAAGCATCGGTACAAGCGGTGTGCTGCTTGCTCACAGCACGCAGCCAATTTAATAGCTATTGTTACACTCGCGTAATGACTCTGTCACTTCCTATGGATTGACTTTGATCCATTTTGATGCAAAAACATGTAACTACACTTCCGGACACATCCATCGACCTACCTAGCATTTTAAGATTTGGCGATCCCCAGCTAAAATAAATGTTATATTGAGCAAAAAGTTATTTACCCACGCAGTTTTGAAGCTGATTAATTAACCGAGGAGCTCGATGGCGCAAGTGGTTAGCGCGTTCGGCTGCGATCGTTGAAGTTAGGCAACTTTCGCAGTGGTCGATCATTGGATCGGTGACCAAAAATTTACTATCTCGAGCTCCGGCTCGGAAGGTACGTTAAGCCTTTAGTTCCGGCTGCATCTGCACTCACCAATCCGCACTGGGCCCGCGTGGTGGGTCATGGCCCAATCTCCCTATTCCATCCATAGGGAAGGCCTGTGCCCCAGCAGTGGGGACATTAATAAGCTGATGATGAAATAACCTTCTTTTCGTGTGTTTTTAAAATTATTGCTCAACCATAAACATGATATTTTTGCTTCAGCCAGTTGAGACTTATAACACTAAGTGGGCCGATACATGTGTCCGGAAATATAATTTTGTATAAAAAATTACTTACTTTACTTAATTAATTAATATGTGCTACATTTCGCTTGTTCGTCGTCATCGTCACCACTGGCTTCGTTCCCACTTGGCCAAACGAGAAAGAAAAATATCATTTGTTGGTAGCAGACAACAAACCTGAATTTTTGTGGTAACGAAAGGGAAAATTAAATATTACATATCACCAGTTTTTGTAATATTTTTTTGTGAGAAAAAAAGTAAACTCGACCTAAGGTTTTAGCCTGGAATTTTATACTTCTCGCCGATGCAAGTATAATGATTCGATTTTAAATTCTGGTCTAATGTCAAATTTATTAATTTTCACGTATGAAATAAAATTATGGTTTACTTTGAATTTATCAGTAAGAGGCTAGGTCTACTGATCAAGTTAGTAGGCAAAAATAATAAAATGATTTCCTAATAAGTAATGTACATTTCTACGAAAATGAATTTAATTTAATTAAGGTTATAGCAGCATCCATTGAGTACCTATCGAAATACATTTTTATTACACTTTAAAGTTTTATTACGTATATTTTTGTTAAAAGGACAAGTACAGATTTAATCAAGGTCTCTATTTTCATTTTCATAAATATATATATTTTCTTTATTATTATAATATTTTCTTATTTTTTTATACCTACATGTACGAGTATGTCCATGAGCAAATAAAAATATTATACTGAGAATTCAAAGTTTTGCGACAAAACAAAAGACAAAAGTGACTTCTAGCATTTCATTTCACACTTTTCCCACATTACAAGAATACAATTCTAAAATCACCGGCTCCACAGCATCCAATCTATTTCCGAACATAATCAGTATACTAAGGCTAATTGATTGAATACATTCAAACATTACTGTCTTACGTTACTAACTGTTGCTAATGGTGGACCGGTTTATTGATTGGAAACAAAATAAAATTGACTTTCCTGTACAAACATTTTGATTGAATCCGCCCGAGTAGCCATCAGATCACAAAACGTGATTCCGCGTCTCAAATTACGCCATTAAAACTATTGACGGACGTAAGGTCTGTGAATTGGCCAAATTCCTCCTACCTAATAAAAGCTTTAATTCTATACATAAATACCTATACATTTTCTTGATCAAAACAGCAGTATTAGGTTCTTTCTGACCGAGTGTACCTAGCTTCGATCAATTCATGAAAATGTCGAGTTTTCTTTATTCAAATTACTGATTCATACAAAGCTTGGAGAATTGGAGAATTTAAATTTTTCTTCGTTTCACATCGTATGATAACTGAAGTTTATCAATTTTATATCAAAGTTTTGTGATGTTTTTATGATTGTTTTGAAAGGCTATGAAATTATTAATAAAATTCCTACATTTTTTTTAAACTAAGACGGAATTTTACATTGAATGATTTAAATTTGTATTAAAATGTTTGTAGATATTGAAAAAGGTAACATGAGACATTATTGGCATTTAATAAAAAAAAAACAAATATACTATTTTCAAATAAAAAAAGAAAATGTTTTTCTTGTTTGTCCGGTTTTCAAAATTAAACATAACATCAATCTCAAGTTCCAATCTTCTACTTTCAAAAATAGTGGTTTAGGTACAGCCGCAAAACAAACGAGGAACGCGATATAATAAAATGTTTTGTCACAATAGCTGAGCAGAGCGGTAAATCTGTCCGCCGCGGTGGAATTAAAATCTATCTCTAAGTCCGAAATTCGGTAGGTAGGTACGTAGATATATGCTTCTGTTACAAACGGCGCCGTCGACGGATTAATGTCGCATTAATGTTGCATAATTTGTGGATGAGTTCCGTCCGAACGGTAGTTGTATTGGAAATTGTAATAATATTTTTAAAGGGTACTTTTTCTTTTTATAAACAATTTTTTATCAGAAAACCGTTAAAAACCTGTTGGCATAAAATATTTTTTTAAGGCATGATCTTGAAATCTTGAAACCTTAAATTTCGCTTTTTACAGCTGGTATAAGACACCTTACGGAATTACGATAAAAAAGTATTCTTATGAAATTTAAAAAGTAATCTTAAAAAATACGAACGACCATGAGATTATTGAATGAAACACTATATATTATATTAAAATATATACACAGCAAGAAACGAGCGAACATACAAGACGACAGCAAAATCAACAATAAGTGACAGAATGACATTAGATGTAAAAATGGAATAGGTAAAAAAGATAATTAAACATGAATATAAAAGGCTGTCGCCAACATACATAATAACAAACCACTTTTATTTTAACTACAAGAGTCAATCTAGGTTCTTCTTCAAGGTGTAATCTATGAAGTTTGGAGATCTTTGTCGCACCATACGTAAATGGAATACTCGACACGTGGTCCCTCCCTCTTACAACCTGGGATCCTTTAAAAGAGGCGTGAAGAAGCAATATGCAGGCCGGCAGGGTGAAGAAAGCTGGTGTGGCAGGTTGAACTGCTGAATCAGCTATCTTCGCGTCTGGACTTTACCGTCACTAAACATCAGGTGGGGTCGGAAATATCTATAAAAAAAATCTATCCCTCTACTATCCGCGGTTTAAGCGCATTTGTTTTTCGCAGCGCAGCGCAGTGCATTTGTGGTATTTTGTATATAGTATGGATTTATTTTGAATAACAAAAGCTTCATTGAAATGAGTGGTAAGTAATGGCTGCCCTCGACGTTTATAATATAAATCTAACTGAAGATAGTCGTGAAAATGTTGACGGCGCTCGTTGATGGATGTATTGAGATGCAGCCGTATAGCAGCAATGGTACAAGTCACAAGTGTCTTCTTGTCTGGCAAACTTCTTGGAGCAAATCTCATAGACAAGGAAGCCCGTTCAATAGCAATTTTACATACACAAACTTCTACTGCGCAAGTTTACTTGTCTGTGTGTTTTGCTCAAGAAGTTTGCCGCTGCATATAGATTTTCAAAGAAATTTGGAAAGAGCGTATTTAAAAATGTACAGATTAGATAAGCAAACAAATGGTCTCTCTCACAGATAAATACGGACAAGACATTATTAAATATGCCATTAAAAAAAAAGTCCAACCTGGGGTACAGGCCTTCCCTATGGATGGAATACGGCGATTGGGCCATGACCTACCACGCGGGCCCAGTGTGGATTGGCGGGTGCTAATGACTGCAGATGCAGCCGGGACCAACGGCTTAGCGTGCCTTCCGAAGCACGGAGGAACTCGAGGCAGAAGATTTTTGGTCACCCATCCAATGATCGATTACTGTGAAAGTTGCTTAACTTTAACGAACTCGGCCCAACGCACTAACTACCTGCGCCATCGAGCTCCTAGTTCTCCAGTTTCTCCGGTTCTATACGCCAGCATTTATATCAACAAATATCAATTTCACAAAAATCCAGCATAGTCAAGATTGTGTACAAAAAGTATAACTAGTGATAATTTTTTTATTATTTATAAAATTATATTTGTATCTTAAGTTTTCATGCACACGACTCATTAAGTGAAACACGCGGTTCAAAATGCATCTTTTATTTTTTTTTGAGGTTTAGTGATAATTATAAAAACATTCCATAAAATTCAAACAAGATCGCAATTCGCTCATACATTGGACCACACATGATAAGTCTCAAATTGACTTTGCGATTCATCAGTGACAAATTTATTCGACCAAAGATTCATGACAATTTGCTGACGTTAATATTATTTTTAATAACTATATTCGCTATATTGTCCGTATATTACGTATAAAATAAAAATTTAAAATAAAATCTATCTAAAAATTTTGTAGCAATATCTTACCACATATTAATTTTATAGTTTCCGCTGGTTTATTGAGTTTTTTTTAAGAGCAATATGTTAATAAAAATGACAAAAAAACAAAACGGCTCATTGGTTTGAGGCTACCGGATACAAAGAAACTAGAAATTGGATTTCGGCCTATTGATCAAATAAAACTAGATAGTTTTAACGGGTTAATGCACGAAATTTATTTATTTATTGACGTTTCGCAGCCTTTTCAGGTCTGCATCGTCAGAATAATGATTTTTTATTTACTTTGTCGAGCTACCTTCGAAAGACTTTTATTGAGCGTTTGGATATTTCATTGGAAGATTTTTAAAACTTTATTGTCTATGTATGAATTTCTTAGCTAATTTAGTTAATAAAGTACTTTATTTCAAATTCTTTTTTGTAATTTTGAGTTATTTATTTGACCCTAACTACCGTAAACTACTACCGGTTCCAGAATTGGAAGACCTTTCTGAGAAGTACCGGCGAAACAAACTCAGAGAGGCTTTCTATCTCCTTCTTATGTTAAATCATGCAAACAAAAAGAATAATAGTATCTGTTGGTCTTGCAGTGTGTGCTCGGGGTTGGGATTTTATCTGTTGTATAATGGGTTCCCAAGCTGGTGGTATATACCAACCATCTTCTCTATTGATTCTTATTGTTTCTTCTGCATTAACCCGTTAAAACTATTAATGAGTTTTATTTAATGAGTGATGTGCGTGAAAACCTAAGAAACTGTTGATCAAAATCAATTAAGCAATGAGAAATTTACAATTTTTTATAAAGCTAAATTTAAGTTTTAATTTAGCCTTATTAAATTTACTAATTTTTTAAATGTAATGAATTTGTACTAATAATTGATTTGATTTTATGGACTGCATTTCTGAAATGTACGTTTAATATTAGTAAATAACTTACAATGAAAATTTGCGTAAATTTGATCTTCTCAAAAGCCTTTTGAGACGCAGGCATAACTTTTATACAAGGTAAGCGAAACAACCTTTACGAGCTGAGAAATCGAAATATGATTAAGCAGGGTAGGCAATGTTTTCATATTAATTCAAAATCTTAATTGTATTCATCCATTACTATAACGTTATATCGACCATGCATATCTGCGACCATAAACAATTATATTTTTGGAGTAGGTTACGATAATGCAGTCATTTTTCTTATAAGATTTACTGGAAATTTTAAGATCACAAGAGATTTTCGCTCGATCTCTTTTAGCATCTTTGTCCATTAATTTTGACTCTTCTCTCGACGCCTTAATAACTACTGAACTGAACATTAAAAGAATAAAATATATTATTTGTTTATATAAAAATAATACAACATAGGATTGTTATCATTGAGTGCATTAAATTAATGGATCATTGAACACTGTCCAATTTCATGAATATAAGAAAACATAATATTCTCTAAGTATTGCTCGGAGAGCTGTTTTAGCTATTTTTTCGTTCTATGCTGTCTTCTTATTGAGAAAAAAGTACATAGTTGAGATGAATATTAATTAAGTTAGCTTATGCTAATTAGTACACATATTGTTTGCCCTCAACTTGACTGTGTTTCGTCCGGAATCGTATCTTGACCTTTTCGTCATGCGATACAAAAAGATATCGCTCAACGTTTCGCGGCAACTGTGCTTTCTCTCGCTAAAGTAAACTGTCCACCGGCACTTGCTATTCTTATAGCAATATTTTAAAAAAGGTCATACCTTAAACTTTCTTTTATCGATATAGAAGTATCCTCATCGCTCTATACTATTCGATTTTATAAGCCTTTTTCCAAATAGTAAATTAAAACAAATAATACATCATTCAAAAATAAAAAGCTTGATTTATTTGTTTTTTAATTGATAAAGATCACAGTAAAGCTAATAAAAACAACAGCATGCATAATGTTTAATCAGCAATAAAATGTGAAAATCAACATCGTTACTCAAGCCACAACAATCATCTGCATTCAATTTAAATCATCCAGTCGTATTTTTTAAATCTTAATCGAACGAAACAATCTAATCCGGCGAGTCTGCTTTTAATTGCGATCGATCGATCGATCCAGGTGCTAAATGTTAACGGTTCGTAAGATACATACTAATTAACATGCAAATATCTCAGTTGCATATCGGCAGCCAAGTTGAATATTAAAACAGCACAAGTGCTTACGCATAAGAAAGAGGTTGTTGTGGTATTTTAATTGTTTACATTCATTTTATTGTTTTACTGGCGTACATTTATAACAGTATTCATTCAGTGTTAACTATTTATGTAGGAACTTACTGGTAAAAGTCGAAAATAGTAAGAAAATTTTCAATACCTGACGGTAGGACACGGACTTTCTTCGGTAGTAAGTAAGTATTATTAACTTCTTTGATGGCGTAGCTTCTTGACCTTCAGAAGTGCTTGTAACAGCCTAGACTGAATAAATGATTTTTGATTTTGACATTTATGATTTTAAAATTGTTAACTTAACATTAGTATTTTGTTATTATAAATTGTTTAAACTTAGTCTGCATTTAATAATTTAATTTACTCTGTAATGATGATGTATTCTCATTGTGAAGAACTTATACCAATAATCTAAACAGCGTCACACGAAGAACTATTTGAATGAAAAGAAACTTAATTGGAGCTTCAAAATGGCTTGTCAACTAAGTAGACAGTTGCCCGTAAAATTAATGATTTAATAACCTTCCACCATATTAAATAAGCGGGATCCAACTGTATACAAGATGGAAAAGCATGATCTTAAATTAAGGAAAACTTTACAGAAACCTCATCAATTTAAAATTGATTCTCAAAGTGGAACTAAAAAATAACGTGAGTCGCTTCTTACACGATAAATTTTAGTATATTTTAAGCTCGTAATTGAAGCGCCCTTTAGCATATCAAGAGTAGATCAAATAAAGAATTCCTTAATGTATTTAATGCAACAGTTTTTTTAGCCATAAATAACGAGTAAGAAAGAGTATTTTAAGAATTTAAGCGCAATAATGCGTTTACTTCTCCGAAACGTTCAACGCAAACGCGACCGACCACCAACAATGGCTTGGCAATTAATAAAAGTTTTTTTAACTTTTCCTTTTTTTCCAAATAAAACGGAATAACTCCTGCGCTCGCGTCAAACGGAACGCATCACAAATAAACGTTCATCCGCGCACTCAGCGCGAGATCACGTTCCGCACATTATTTTGATGTATTCAAATTTCGAATGCTGTGTTAAATTCTAAATCTGAAAAAAAGTTTATATTTAAATCGTCTTCGATTAAGGTAAAATACGGTCTGTTCTGTATTCGAACTTTTTCAATTACAACTTTGTTTAAATCACATTCGCATTTCGATAATAATACAAATAACTAAAACGAATTTGTTTAATAGCACCAATAAGTAATTATTTATGTTTTTTACATTACGCCAGTTCTACGAATACTTATTAAGAAATTACATTAATTTCCGAGCGCCTCTGTCGTATTTAGAGTGGGGGCTGAAATCCAAAGAGAAACTTCTGCCCGCTTCGGAGAACAAAATACTGAACACTTTTGTGTAAATAAAAAAGAAGTAAAATAAAGAAAAAAAGCAAAATGAAAAGTCCGATTCATCCCTCAGCTCTTTCGCGGAATCTATTCAGCAACAACTTATTAAATAAATTAACCGCAAGTTGCTAGAAAAGGAAAAACTAAGCGGTGCTCTCATTTACTCGAGGACAAAGCGGGTAATTCCTTAAAACCCGACGGTATTCTGTTGCGGACTCAATGCGGACTGTGGAGGAACCGCAAAAATAATTGGAAAGTGACGAGAATAACCTGACCCGACTCTAGGGCTGTGCCCTATATCGATAACGTGAGATTCGACATCGATTTGCTGCAATCAAATCAGCATTAAATAATATTGATGATAAAATTAAAGATGAAAATAAAAGTACAAGGACTTTATTATTTTCATTTCAGTTCAGGAACTCATGCGTAAGCTTTAAGGGATATTATTTACCGTAATCGTGTCAGTCCTTAACATTTAAGATTACACTTTCTTATCTAAACAGTTGCGTTACTCCGAAAGAAATATTTACGCGACGTTTAGTACCTGGTACTATAGAATGTTACAGCGACAAGAGTTTGGGAAGAGATTAAATTTACTTTATTAATAAAAATCTGCTTCTTAATAAAATATAAAAAAGTCAAGCCTGACTAATATGCGAAATAAAATAAGGAATTGAAAAGTTGTGAGAAACGAAGGGACGGCTATCGTTAAAATATCATTATGCCAGAAGATTGTTCAACATTATACGTGAAAGTTAGTTCTATAGGGAATAAAAAATAGTAGTGCCAATCAAAGGGCCACCATAATGTTACGAGACCATACCCGGTTAAGAATGGGCGCGTAAATTCAGTTACAATGTTGTTGTGCTGCGTTTCATACAGATGTAGCCATTTATAGATACCGAATGCGATCTCTCAACGTCTCAGCGGCATCAATGCTCCCAGTTTAATTAATGCCTTTGACTTAGCAAATCCTATAGTACCTATTATTAAACTGTTGAGATGTTTTCATTCATGTAGTTGTAGATGTTTGATAATACAACTGTTTCTGTAAAGAAAATAAGTTGTGTGATTATGACAGTTTAGGTGTTTTTTTAATTTATATCATAATCATTATAATATTATACAGTACTGGGTGATTTTGCTAATCCCACAGGAGCTTAACATTTATCCGAGATAAAATTTATAAAAAAAATGAAACTTCAATATAGCTTATTTAGCTTTATTTATCGTATGGCTTAATAACGTCATATACAATTTGTGCGGCTACTTTTATTTCATTTTTACAGCCGTTTTTACGTGATCAAGTAAAAAACGTTCAAACATACAAACTTCCACAATCCCAAAGTACATCAGTCATGTGTGAGAATATCTGAACTATCTTTTTTCTGAAATAAATGCAACGGCAAGCTTGACAGTGGTAAGAATATTATTGCCTAAACGATGAACAAAGGAAGTATTACATATTAGGATTGATGCTCTCATTAATGTTTTTTTAATTATTCAAAATCCGTTTCCTGCGGAATAACAGGTTCTTAACGTAACAGTTACATAGGCACGGTACATCCCTATTGCCTCCCCGGGAGCGCGTCCCATATTCCAACTTTTCATCATTCTCCTCGGCTTCCCGGCGCATTGTGTCCGTGGGAACCTTTATTGCCTCCATAGAAAACCGGTGAAAGCCCAAGAAAAGCATTTGTGTACACAACCAGAATGAATGAACGAATGCCGCTGACAAAGAGCGCCGGTGTCGGTTGATTCCGTACCTTACAGTACACCGGTTCTTTTCAATTTCCGATACGAGGTTTTCCGATTCGGCCAACTCGATTCTATAATGCGAATATATTTTGGCGGGTTTCGGTTCTTGTTTTGTATCGGTAAATGAGTTTCGTTTCAATGTAGGTAGGAGGTTAATTTACTTTTCAGTTGGGGGCTTTTTGTTGAGGCTCCTTGACTTGGCTATACTTTTGGGTGAGTATTTGAAAGGGTCGCGCGCTTTTATTTTTGTGAGGCATTTTTAAATAATGGCTATATGGTAAGTATGATTTGGTTAGGTAAGATTTTTCAGACTATGATGAATTTTTAATGTTGATATGTACTTAACTAATTTGGGCGTCCGTTAGTGATCAATGCAAGGGAAATTAAATGATAACCAAAGAAATTATGAATGATCACCTGAGATTACAATATTGGTAGGTAATTACATTTTTTTATGATAATAAATATACCTATTTAAATAGAGCAAAAGGCTGGATCGTTCCGATTTTATTTTATTTCCAGTGTTGCCAGTCTAGGATGGAAGTACCTAAATGATAAACTGGTAACAACTCACTATTGCACTTTATAGACGATAACATTTTTATATTTTGTAAGACATTATAACGTTGACGATCAATGTTGAATGTGGGCAAGGAATTTCTACCAACACCCTAAGGGTTAAAGGTTTTCTATTCAATATTATATTCCTTCATTCAGAAAAATAAAAATTGCATCATTATCATCTGTCCCTATTAATGTCCCCACTGCTGGGGCACAGGCCTTCCTGGGACACGGGTCCACCGCAGATTGGCGTGTGCTAACGCCTGCAGATGCAGCCGGGACCAACGGCTTAACATGCCTTCCGAAGCACAGAGGAACTCGAGATAGAAGATTTTTGGTCACCCATCCAACGACCGACCATTGCGAAAGTTGCTTAACTTCAACGATCGCAGCCGAAAGCGCTAGCCACCTGCGCCATCGATCTCCTCTAATAAATATCTAAAAACTGCAAAGAGCGAACAAAACGTATAAAGTCACTAATTAAGCATTGACTTAACTTTTTAAATTAGTCCCTAAATAAGCAACAATTTATATAAGAAAATAAAGAATAAATCCTTTTACATAGCTACCCCACTATCTATTCCTGTGAACACAATTTCCTTTATAAATGCTTCTGCAGGTTTCTTCTTCAAGTAACTAAGCGTACACTATTTAATTATGACACAGCACCCGCCACCCCATTGGGGGGCGAACATAATTTCTCAAAGGTTTCTTTCACTTTAAGATTGTGTTCCGTATATATAGTTAATGCGATAAACGCGATCGTTCTCGGTAGATCCATGGCTAGATTCACGACGGATCTAGTTAGAATTTATTTTCTCATTAGATCTTGATTTCAAAACAACTCCATGGATATGATAAAGCACGAACGAGGGAAATAAAATATTACATTGCATTCACACATTACACATCGATCTTTATATTATTATATAAAAAAAGGAAAATCTAATTAAACCTTCTAAGTTAACATCACTTCAATAAATACAATACAAATGTCACACAATTGGGGAAATACGTAATTCCCCAATTGTGTGACTGTCGCCGGCCTTTATAGGCCATTTTCTTACGCGCCCAACCGCGTTCATAATATAACACCACGTCAATGTTAAATAATCTGTTTTGTTATAAATATACCAGTTTCCACCTATGTTTACAGTCCACATCATTTACAGTCCCCATAGGACTCTTCTCGGTGACAGCAAAAGTATATACTCATTTATAAAAAAATGAAACTTCAATATAAGTAGCTTATTTGGCTTTATTTAGTACAGACACTTACGTAAATATACAGTTTAAGCGAGCACACATTTAAGTCTACTAAGGCTTTGGTCCAACTATATACGCTCAGAGATTTTGGAACAACAAAAACCAAATAATATGCAATTTTCGGCATTATGAAATAATGACAACATAATTATGCTCACAATTGAATAGAAAAGCGTATCTGATAAAGATCTACTTAATGGATTTTCTGAGAGAAAAATATCTCCGTAGATTCATAGCTTGAAATCATGATCTAACAAGAAAATAAATCTTACTAGATCTATCATGGATCTAGCCAATGGATTTGCTGAGAATAATAAAAATAAAGTTTGGAATGTTCAAAATTTCATCGCTTTGCCTCCATTTTGATTGCCTTCGCTATCATTGTAGTAGCAGCCTAAGAGCAGGCAAGTCATACGCTGTAACAACGTTTTATGGGTGTATGGTCACTGCTGTCAAGAGCGGATACAGGATTTTTTTCTAGGAGATGCACAAGTGGCGCATGGGCATAAAAATCAACAATTCAAGTATGTATAGGAAGATTTATGAAATTGTCAAAACAATAGAAAAATTAAATGTTTAATAAAGACATTTTTCTTTATGTTTCCTTCTAAAGATATCCAGCACTTCATTAGCGTCCATTTTTGCCGCAACGTCTTGATGGATATACATTAAAGCCAATCCATTTAAACGCTCTTCTGTCATCCTGTGAAGTACTAGTGCTAGTAGTCACAGCAATTGACAAAGAGCTCTAATATTTGGCAGCACTGTTGCTCTTTTGTAGGCATCCGCTGTGGTATCCACACATTATTATTCCTTTGAAAAGATGGAGAAGACTTCACTTTAAAATAAATAGACACATACTCGTAGGACTCATAATGAAATCTCCCAGTAGTTTTGGTAGGTATAAGTACTTACTTAACCCTCATTCTGATAGTTTCAGTACACTCTTGTACTGGTAAAACTCTCGTTTGAGCACAGAAAATACCTACATTATTTTTCTACGTGCACACTAAATATTAGCTTTGTAAAATACATATTTGACAAGCAGTTGATAAATCTGTTCAATTTACTATCTGCTCCAAAATCTTGGTGCTTAGAACCTACCTACTTACAAATCAAATTAGTATTCAATTTATATATAAAATACATACAACACAAAGAATCTAATTAAATAAGTATGACTTTAACATTGTAAAGTGCAGCCATAATACACAAACGTGGCATATAAAAGTTAAGTACTGGAAATATTTACTACCATACAGTTGATTGCCAGTCATGGATTAATGCGACCATTACGACACGTCGCAACTGCTCCCTGCATGGGTTAAGTCGTACTGGCAAATGGAAGAATAGCAACTTAGCCGTTACAAACAACGAAAGAACACGTTCGAAATACAAATTTCAATTTTCATTGGCGATTGATTCTTTTTGGAATCCATTGTTTTAAATGAAAACCTCATTGGTAAAAACTATTTGTAAACACAAGCGAGTATATACATAAGCTTGCGCTGTAAACGTTTTTCTATGAAAAATTGCTACTACGCAGAATTCGTTGTCGTTGACTCAAGAAGATTGGGTCCAGACCCACCACGCGGGCCCAGTTTGGTTGGTTCTAACGACTGCAGATGCAGCCGGGACCAACGGCTTAACGTGCCTTCCGAAGCACGGGGGAACTCGAGATAGAAGATTTTTGGTCGCCCATCCAATGACCGACCACTGCGAAAGTTGCTTAACTTCAAAGATCGCAGCCGAACGCGCTAACCACCTGCGCACTCGAGCTCCTCCTCATTTCAATATTTGGCCGTAATCATAGCATTCTAAGATCCAGAAATTCAACAGATTTTCTCGTAACTTAACTAAATCATTTGTTTACGCAAATTGTTATGTCAAGTCTATTTAAAAACATTTTTCTATTATGTAAACTCAAACACATAGAGTTAGTACCAAAATAGATTGTGACGTGACGAAAATTGTTTTGACATGCGCACAATACAGTTCCGTAATCTAAACCGCACCGACGAATGGAAGAAAATTCCGTACACAAAGGCGGGCCATTTCCACCGATCATTGTGCCAGACAGCGACGAGCGTATACCTCCCTCTTGCTCCGACAAAGACGCGCAAAAGAGATAGGCGTCACAATAGACAATTGTTATCCCTACCGCTAGACTCTGAACTGCCCTAGTATTGGCGATGCGAGCAAACTTGAATCTAATTCCCGGGATGTTAGAGTCGAAATTCAGTTGCCTTTCACGACGGAACAATGTAGCCAATAATTTGATTCCGCTGTTATCATTGGGAAAACAATGGGTAGAGACTTTGTAGGTGTAGCGGATAACCGTCATTGAACCGTTGCGAAAGCTCCGAGGATTTAGAGTGGGCGTGATTGACTATTTTAAATTTAGAATTTGCGAACTTGACATGTTCGAAAATAGAATTCGTTGACTGCTGTGCTGTGTTCGATATCAATATTATAATTCAAATTAAGAATTAAATGAAATTGTATTTTAAATTTGGAATCCCGAGTGGTTGAAACGACACACAGAAACTTTTCTAAGTAGTGTCTTTCTTTATATTTCGGAACATCTGCGATTTAAGGCAGTTTAAATAATATCATAGCTTTATATCCTAGGTATTTTTGGAACGAAGTTCCTTCTCGGATTTTACGGATTTGGTGGAAAGGTGAAAAAAGTATAAGATTGGTCCGTTACAATCACAACCGTCAGTTGTTCAGTAGCGTATTGTGTGTATTTGTGTAATTATACTAAGGTGTATTTATTTTTAACTTCGTTCTAACCGCGTGTTCCACGACACTCACGTCTGCATTTTTTTTATTATTTAGATTATAATAACAATCATCATCATCAGCCTATTAATGTCCCCATTTCTGGGGCACAAGCCTTCCTTATGGATGGAATAGCGAGATTGGGCCATGACCCACCACGCAGGCCCAGTGCGGATTGGCGGGTGCTAACGACTGCAGATGCAGCCGGGTCCAACGGCTTCACGTGCCTTCCAAAGCACGGAGGAACTAGAGATAAAACATTTTTGGTCACCCATCCAATGACCGACCATTTCGAAAGTTGCTTAACTACAACGATGGCAGCCGACGCGCTAGTCACCTGCGCCATCGAGCTCCTTCTAATAATAATAGTTATTAAGAAAAGGAACCAGATTATAATTACCTTCTGCAGGCGGGCTGGCCGCAAATTGAAACAAAATGAACGAGTTCACGCGATGTATCGGGAAATAAAAAATATTCTTTCGGTGACTATTTAACCACTTTAGAAAAGTTCATTCCAGAGAGCTAGCAATTTCAGTTGCCACGTCCGCGTTAAATCGTCACTTCAACAAGAAAAAAACTTTACCTAGCAAACACTAGAGATTTCTGTTTTTTTAAATCGTGTCAACTTTATTGAGAATTAAAGCGTGACGTTTCGCTAGCCGCTGCTGACACTTTTATTTTTAATCAAAAAGGTTGTCAGTGTCGGTACTTTGGTTTGCTGTGACTAATTGGTTTGACACGAGTCGCCCCTGGTGTGTCATAACATACTTATCACATTTTTTATAATAAATTTTTAAAAGAACGCCGCCCGTTGACATCTGTGCATTTTTTGCAGGCATACGATTAAACGGAACTGACATTTTTTTAATAACGGCGTTTACATATAATAACATACTGCAACTTAACTTATCCCTGCCTAACAATGAGTCTAGTACGAATGATGAAGCCAAGCACATGGTATTTGGTTTAGGTTACGTTTTAACTAATTTCCTTATACATATCGTAGTAAGTACAAGTATTACTTATCGTAGTTGTTAAAGAGAATTTGCTATAATTTTAGTATGATTATCCAATTTATATAACAGAAAGAGGAGGTATGTATTACTAATAAAAAATCTGGTTTAATGAGAATGAGGCTTAGCAACCCTGAGTAATTTGAGTTAAGAAAACCCAGTGCCGTAAAACCGAAATTGAAAAAAAAAATAAGTAGAGAAACAATCAAATGAAAAACTATTAAAAAAATGCATTTCCTTTCAAATATTTAAAAATGGAATGCATATAATATATAATACATAAAAGTGCCCAAGGGGGCATATTTTATCCTAACAGCGACGGACGGCGCCTTTTAATTTATTTGTTTTTAATTTTTAAAAACGGAACGAGGAAGCGGGCCAATGAGACGCGTCCCCGGCTGATTGTCAATTAGCGACATCAAACGGGCTTTTTGCGAATTAAGCGTTCGTTTTGTGTTCATTTTTTGTCCGGCACGTGTGTTGTAGGTACGTATATAGTACGTTGTTTGAACGAGGTTATTACCATCTGTCCTACCGTTTGTTCTACCAATAGAACAAATACCTTCGAAAGAAAAACCTAATATTCTTATTGAAAAACGCTTGAAAATAGGATAGTGTAAATACTAAAAATACGAAAAGCTCCTTGTTAGGAGCTAAAAGCAAGTTTGTTAACTTGCTTTTAGGGTATTGGTTCGTGAGCGCTATCTCAATAGCATTCAATAACATTCTCAAAGACTGACATTATCGTATACTTATGTATGTATTGTTTGTATGTATGTATGTGTGTATATATATTTATATGCATAATATGTGTGTATTCTGTTAGGAGTATTTGAATCCATGGTTTATTCGTCGTATTAGTTCTTTTTCTCACGCTCTTACTGGTCGACTGGTAGAGAATGCCTTATGGCATTACGTCCGCCATTTGCTTTGTTATTTTGCAATAAAGTTTAAATTAATAAATAGTGATTTAATGGAAAACCAAACTAGGGTTTCAGTATTACCCTGGACAGTCAGATAATAAACTGTAGCTATTTTTTTTATTTCATTTACATAACTAGTAATAGGATAATATAATCGATAACCAAACTTGGGTTTCAGTATTACCCTGGGCAGTCAGATAATAAACTGTAGCAATTTTTTTTATTCCATTTACATAACTAGTAATAGGATAATTTAATAGAAAATCAAACTTGGGTTTCAGTATTACTCTGGGCAGTCAGATAATAAACTGTAGCATTTTTTTTATTCCATTTACATAACTAGTAATAGGATAATTTAATGGAAAACCAAACTTGGGTTTCAGTATTACCCTGGGCAGCCAGATAATAAACTGTAGCAATTTTTTGTTATTCCATTTACATAACTCCAAAATAAGTTTATTACTTGTTTCTCCTGATAGCCAAAACTGCTAAATATATTTTATTGTTATTACTAAAGTTTACCCGCCTTTACCCACCATAGTTTACTATCTGTTTTGTAAGCCCTTTAATTGTGTATGTGTGAGTAATAAAGAGTATATCTATCTATCTAAATTAACCTGTACTTATACACAATTTTTCATTGAGATAAAACCTCCACACACACATACACACACACACACACACACACACACACGTACGCATTATTTTATTCTTGTTAAATAAATATTATTATGCAAAAAAAAACTTTTCTTTCATTTTGTTCTGTTAGTAGAACAAATAACAATATTAATACCTATTTGTTCTACTAATAGAAAATATAGTAATTCCATGTACTATCTGTTCTGTTGGTATAACACACAGGAATTGATTGTCCCATAATTTTTATTTGGTAATAAAATCAGTAGGGCAGATGGGAAAAGCCCGTCTGTACGTCTATGTACGTTGTCTGATGCGTTTTTCCGTTTGGACGTTTCATTTTCATATTTCCGTTTGTCTGGCTGGGGTGGGAGGGCGCACAATGCCCAACAGTGGCCGATTCCGGGGTGCGTTGTGAATGTTTAATCTGAAAGAGTGCTTACGTTTTTATGTGAGCGTTTATAACTGTATCTAGTAGGTATAATTTAGTGATAAAAACTAACTATACAACTGTATTTTATAACTAGCAGCCGCTCGCGACTTCGTACGCGTGGAGTTAGTTAGAAATAAAGGTTCACTGCTCGTTACCCGTAGCGATAGCGTGATAATATGTAGCCTATATATTGACTCGACTTCTTAATAATATTCGTGCCAAATTTGAATTAAATCCATGCAGTACTTTTTGAGTTTATCCCGGACATACATACAAACAGAAAAAAAATCTAAAAACTATATTTTTGGCTTCGGTATCGATTGTAGATCACGACTCAATTATTCTTTTAAACAAATATTCAATGTAAAGTTTTGACTTTCCTACCATTTTATTATAGATGAGGTTGTTTAAAATCACTATTTGAGTGTCAGAACACTAACAGCAGATATTCATATTACCTATTAGTATATTTTTGGGGTTTCAATAGATACATACAAAAAGATGTATATGAAAGATGATGATAGTAATGAAATGAAAAAGAAATGGCAAAGATGTTGCTTTAACAAGGTTTTTAATGAGCATTGAAATCACAGAACTTTCTGTGTTCTGTGATTGAAATAATGGCAATGAGAGATCTACAAGTAAGAACCTGAGTTTAGTACTTTTTATTAAAATTCAGGTTCTTTGTTTTAAACACAAAGGTAAATTTAAATGAAATAATTATACCTACTTACACCAAGGATAATATAAATTATTGCGTGTTCGATGTTCAAACAAGTAGCAGTTCGGAGCATAACAAAACAGCGGTATAGACAAAAAAAAGAAAAACAAGCTGGCCAGTACCTCCCTATAAAAATTTATCTATAGAAAGCTTCTATTCGCAATGGATTCGCAACGGAGCAACAAAGGGACGATCTTTATTTGAAAAAAGCGCGCGAATGGACCTGGCCGCCATTAGCCGCTCCCATTTACAGAGCACCTATAGACTATAGACATCATGCCTCTTCGATCTGTATCGCCAACAATGTAGGGCCTTATTAATACCAATTTGGCCCTCTCACCAAAGTTATATAAAAATGGACAGCTACTTATTTTTAAACCGTATTTTATCTCTATTTGACTTCAAACTATTGAAAAAGATGGAATGATGTGTTAAACATAATAAAACTCTAATTTGAATTTTGGTGCATGTGGTCCTCATTAAATCTGTAATTTTTTTACCAGTTGTAAGACAACTTGTTTTCAGATCTTTATAAACGCAGCATGATGAAGTAAAATAAAATTATTATATTTGTTTCTTAGGTTTTCACGCACATCACTCATTAAATAAAACTAGTTTTTACGGGTTAATGCACGAAACTTTATTTATTTATTGACGTTTCGCAGCCTTTTCAGGTCTGCATCGTCAGAATAATGATTTTTTATTTAAAATTGTCGAGCTACTTTGAAAGACTTGATCGAGCTACCTTTCGTAGGAGTTAGTTAGAAATAAAGGTTCACTGCTCGTTACCCGTAGCGATAGCGTGATAATATGTAGCCTATATATTGACTCGACTTCTTAATAATATTCGTGCCTTTGAATTAAATCCATGCAGTACTTTTTGAGTTTATCCCGGACATACATACAAACAGAAAAAAAATCTAAAAACTATATTTTTGGCTTCGGTATCGATTGTAGATCACGACTCAATTATTCTTTTAAACAAATATTCAATGTAAAGTTTTGACTTTCCTACCATTTTATTATAGATGAGGTTGTTTAAAATCACTATTTGAGTGTCAGAACACTAACAGCAGATATTCATATTACCTATTAGTATATTTTTGGGGTTTCAATAGATACATACAAAAAGATGTGAACGGAATATACTTAGTAATGAAATGAAAAAGAAATGGCAAAGATGTTGCTTTAACAAGGTTTTTAATGAGCATTGAAATCACAGAACTTTCTGTGTTCTGTGATTGAAATAATGGCAATGAGAGATCTACAAGTAAGAACCTGAGTTTAGTACTTTTTATTAAAATACAGGTTCTTTGTTTTAAACACAAAGGTAAATTTAAATGAAATAATTATACCTACTTACACCAAGGATAATATAAATTATTGCGTGTTCGATGTTCAAACAAGTAGCAGTTCGGAGCATAACAAAACAGCGGTATAGACAAAAAAAAGAAAAACAAGCTGGCCAGTACCTCCCTATAAAAATTTATCTATCGAAAGCTTCTATTCGCAATGGATTCGCAACGGAGCAACAAAGGGACGTTCTTTATTTGAAAAAAGCGCGCGAATGGACCTGGCCGCCATTAGCCGCTCCCATTTACAGAGCACCTATAGACTATAGACATCATGCCTCTTCGATCTGTATCGCCAACAATGTAGGGCCTTATTAATACCAATTTGGCCCTCTCACCAAAGTTATATAAAAATGGACAGCTACTTATTTTTAAACCGTATTTTATCTCTATTTGACTTCAAACTATTGAAAAAGATGGAATGATGTGTTAAACATAATAAAACTCTAATTTGAATTTTGGTGCATGTGGTCCTCATTAAATCTGTAATTTTTTTACCAGTTGTAAGACAACTTGTTTTCAGATCTTTATAAACGCAGCATGATGAAGTAAAATAAAATTATTATATTTGTTTCTTAGGTTTTCACGCACATCACTCATTAAATAAAACTAGTTTTTACGGGTTAATGCACGAAACTTTATTTATTTATTGACGTTTCGCAGCCTTTTCAGGTCTGCATCGTCAGAATAATGATTTTTTATTTAAAATTGTCGAGCTACTTTGAAAGACTTGATCTAGCTACCTTTCGTAGGAGTTAGTTAGAAATAAAGGTTCACTGCTCGTTACCCGTAGCGATAGCGTGATAATATGTAGCCTATATATTGACTCGACTTCTTAATAATATTCGTGCCTTTGAATTAAATCCATGCAGTACTTTTTGAGTTTATCCCGAACATACATACAAACAGAAAAAAAATCTAAAAACTATATTTTTGGCTTCGGTATCGATTGTAGATCACGACTCAATTATTCTTTTAAACAAATATTCAATGTAAAGTTTTGACTTTCCTACCATTTTATTATAGATGAGGTTGTTTAAAATCACTATTTGAGTGTCAGAACACTAACAGCAGATATTCATATTACCTATTAGTATATTTTTGGGGTTTCAATAGATACATACAAAAAGATGTGAACGGAATATACTTAGTAATGAAATGAAAAAGAAATGGCAAAGATGTTGCTTTAACAAGGTTTTTAATGAGCATTGAAATCACAGAACTTTCTGTGTTCTGTGATTGAAATAATGGCAATGAGAGATCTACAAGTAAGAACCTGAGTTTAGTACTTTTTATTAAAATTCAGGTTCTTTGTTTTAAACACAAAGGTAAATTTAAATGAAATAATTATACCTACTTACACCAAGGATAATATAAATTATTGCGTGTTCGATGTTCAAACAAGTAGCAGTTCGGAGCATAACAAAACAGCGGTATAGACAAAAAAAAGAAAAACAAGCTGGCCAGTACCTCCTTATAAAAATTTATCTATCGAAAGCTTCTATTCGCAATGGATTCGCAACGGAGCAACAAAGGGACGTTCTTTATTTGAAAAAAGCGCGCGAATGGACCTGGCCGCCATTAGCCGCTCCCATTTACAGAGCACCTATAGACTATAGACATCATGCCTCTTCGATCTGTATCGCCAACAATGTAGGGCCTTATTAATACCAATTTGGCCCTCTCACCAAAGTTATATAAAAATGGACAGCTACTTATTTTTAAACCGTATTTTATCTCTATTTGACTTCAAACTATTGAAAAAGATGGAATGATGTGTTAAACATAATAAAACTCTAATTTGAATTTTGGTGCATGTGGTCCTCATTAAATCTGTAATTTTTTTACCAGTTGTAAGACAACTTGTTTTCAGATCTTTATAAACGCAGCATGATGAAGTAAAATAAAATTATTATATTTGTTTCTTAGGTTTTCACGCACATCACTCATTAAATAAAACTAGTTTTTACGGGTTAATGCACGAAACTTTATTTATTTATTGACGTTTCGCAGCCTTTTCAGGTCTGCATCGTCAGAATAATGATTTTTTATTTAAAATTGTCGAGCTACTTTGAAAGACTTGATCGAGCTACCTTTCGAAGGTAGCTCGATAATTTTAAATAAAAAATCATTATTCTGACGATGCAGACCTGAAAAGGCTGCGAAACCTCAATAAATAAATAAAGTTTCGTGCATTAACCCGTAAAAACTAGTTTTATAAAATTATTAACTATGAAGTACTTATAGTGCTTACTTTAATGTGTAGTTCGAGATTAAATACGGTACTAAATACGTAACTCATAAAGCTTTCTGTAAAGTTGTTTGACCATAGGGCTAATAGACTGCATCTGGTAAAGTTACCAGGACAATACAGAAGATCACAGTAAAATAAGAAATATGACTACCTCTTGGTGGTGTTGTGTTTTTCTGTCGGTGAGTAAGGTTCCAGGGCTCCACGGGGTAGGGGATTGGGTCAGGGCGGGCAACACTGCGAATTATATTTTTGGTATCGCAGCTTGTATAGGCTATGGAGGCCACTTACACCCTTTTTAACCGACTTCAAAAAAGGAGGTTTTTATTTCTTCTAAATGGCTTCGCACGGCTTGTGAATTCAGCCAATGTCAAGTGTTAAAATGTTTATAAATACTATAGCACTCGTTGTCAAAATAATAAATCAAGTCAAAGTAAGCGGCAGTCAAGTCAATCCCCCTTTCCCTATGTTTCAGTAAAATTGTGGGGATTAACTGGAACCTCCCCATGGACTTCTTGAGGGAACGTCGAAAGACACTTTCCGCTATTTTGTTTCACTTGCCAACACTTGTGCATGTTCCCGAATACTAAGTGGTTAATAATCCACCATTATTAGACACTGACATCCGCCACAACACAATTTATAACAAGAAAAACAAAACTGCTAAAGTGACGCTTCCCGCCAAAAAGTCCAAGGACGAGGTTCTATGTTCGACTGTATTTTAGCATAAAGAAAAACATTGCTAAAAATATCCTCACCCTCTGATCAAACTATTTCAGAAATAGCTCGTGAAATATAAACACTGAGCTTACTTATTATTATGCAAGTTTATCAAACTGATGATCCTGAACTGAAAGCTCGTGATTAAGTTTTGTTCCAGCTTCTATTATATCGCTGATTCATTAATTTGAGAGTGTCTTTGTTAACGCTGTCTGATGCATTTTAAGGCTTTTGACGTTAAAATTCTTTTCGAATCTATAAACAATCGTTATTTTTGTCTTATTCTACCTATGACGCTATGTTAATGACAAAAGCTCTTACCACTTCTACGGTTTTTTTTTTTAAATCAAGGATATTAATATTAAGGCCCATATTAGAACCTCTTTTGTGTTAAAACTCATTATAATATTATAGTCACGAACATAATTCCAAAAAAAAAATGTTAAAAAAACACAAAGGACATTTGAAAATAGAACGAAAGGTTTTGAAGTTTGGACATCGTGCATCGGACTAAAGCGACAGGCAGAGTTCATTCAAAGGAAAATCAGCGCGCGGAAAATCTAATTTACGGAAAGGGTAAACAAAAAAGGTAACGGAATGGAGTCCGCATTACAATACGAAAGAAGGAGGTCGGTGCACTACTGTCAGTGCACTTTTCGTTTGAGAAACGACGCGGTGTGCTTTTAACATACCAATTAGCAGGGCCTCACAGAATATCTTAGTCTTAGTACATTATGAATACTATAATAGATAACATCCCATCGCGACGTTACTTTAAGAATTGTATATTTCGACCTATCCATAGGATAAAGCTACTTCTGCATAATCCCAACTTTACAGTAGAGCGATTTTAAGTTTGTAAGGAGTAAAATATGCTGTAACTTGTATTGATATTTTCTAGCATTTGTTTTTTACCAATCTTAAAAAGCATTAAGAAGCAAATAATGTCGCATTTATTGTTAAAAAAAAAACTACATTTACGGCTCATATTTTGTTATTTAAGAGTATCTTATGTGATTATGTGACAATTAACTATGGACATCTTTATTTATATATGCATGACCTTATGCTTGGGAAACATGACAATATTATGTGTAGATATAACTTTACGTAATTTATATGTTCTGTCGCGTCACATTATGATGATATGGCGAAGATTCGGCAAAATAGATCAAACAAGAAAAATAAAATCAAACATTTAGATAAAAGTCTCAGCTTATAAGAAAATTGATGCCGTGTTGGCTGCGTTCTTGCCTATCCAAAAGGTACTTGTGCTTTTGGCTCTATATTCTTCGGAAACAAAAATCACATTCAATTGCTATCTTCAAAGTTATATAAGTTTTAGAATAAATGTTTTTACCAGTAAAACATATGCTTCCTTTTCCCCTAAAAGTTCAATAAATGCAAATTGAGATCATTTTCATATGTAACTTTATTCTATGCATAGGTCGATATTTCCTCGAGTGATAAGGCTAAATAAATAGGTAGCTATGAATATAATATATCATATCTGCTAGTTCTATAATGGACCTTTATAGTGACTCAAGTGGAAACAGAAGTATTCGCTTATCGCAATTATTAAGAAAAGCAATCTGATGACTCAAATGCGAATACAATTTAGCAATTTCCGGTACAAGTTAGATTACCACTGGTGTCGATTCTGGCATCATTCTTTAAACTTATAACTTAATTTAACATCAGTCATTCCTTTTTATTCTGTATAGAAAATGACAAGGATACTAAAGCTATAATTAAATTTGATAGGTTGTCAAATTTAATTATAGCTTTAGAGAATTATGTCAGAATCGTTACAATGGACTATTGTACGAGTATGTATTAATTTTATTGTAACATTAATTACACGTTTAAAAATATTAAATATTCGTGATTAAAACAAATACAACTAATTGATTAAACACCGTTGAATAGGATAAATGAAGCATAAATTGTGTCAGCTAAGTAAGAATTAATTGTTCTTTGGTTTTATGTTTAAATTTTAGCATTGAATTAATTATGTTTTATAATGTTGTCTGATTGTTCAAATATTTAAATAAGCTGCAAAATCTTCTTTATTTTAATTCAAACCTGTTTTGTGATTAATAAAGTGAAACTGATTGATGTTTACAATTTATACAAAATTAAAATGTCAAGTTAATAAATCCATTTTTTTGCCAAAGCATTTAGTAAACATGCCGATTTAATGCCTTTTCAATAGGTTGCACAATACAAAACTAAGTATATTATGACAATTCGGTCATATCAACTTCATTAATCTTAGTTTAAGTATTAACAACGTCATTGGACAACAACTATACATGAATTTATGAAATCAAAATATGCTGTATCTAATTTAAAATTGAAAAAATATTATTGATAATTAAAGGTACCTACTATTTATTTATCTAATTTAAGATAAATAAATAGATGGTTTGGTAGAACTGACCTTCGATATTCTACTATCTTCTAAAATATATAAAATGCATTATAAAAATTCAATTAATGAAGGCTGAAAGGCAAAGACGCTGCAAGGTAAGTTATCTATCATCTTCTAAAATCATTTTATTATTAGCTCTTTCAGCAAAAGTAGTTTCACTATATTTAACCAATCTAACATTTAACAATTATTTAGTGTAATGAATACCTGTAATGGATTTACAGATTTGTGGCTATATTTACTGTTAAGTTGGTTCTAGTTAAGATAATTAGTTGAGTGCAAATACAATAGCCCTTGTTGGGAACAGACCGCCATCAGTCAGTCCCTTTGCACTGCGACCTCGCATAGGGATAGGAGACAAAGTCGTGATGTTAATTAGACGGGTTGTTGCTGATTTTGATCTTAGTTCAAATAACATTTATTAATTTGATTGTGATGCTAAACACATAATTTTCATTACGGCATCTCCTTTCAAGCTTAATATGGTTTTGTTTTAGTATAGGTGATGTCCAAACACGATCCATTTCACTTGATAAACAGAGGCGGAATAAAATGGAGGCCGATTAGGTGACTGAAAGAGATAAAAATGTATCGCTACTATAATTTCAACCTAGGTTCATTCTCCATGCCTACTATTATTATTTTTTTATTTTATTTTTTTATAGTTCGGTCCAACAAATGACTCCGCCCTACCTGATGTTAAGTGACGGTGAAGTCCAGACATAAAGATAGCTGGTACAGCAGTTCTACCTGCCACATCAGCCATCCTCACCTTGCCGGCCTCTAGTAACTTCTTCACGCCTCCCTTAACACGTTGACTGCGGCACAGATTTTTCTTTACTTTCCATTACTGCGTTACGAGTTGTTTTAAACCTCGTCTAATACCCGACATTGTGGCGGCACGAGGCGTATTAAACCCCACCGCCCGAAGGAGACTAAAATCCTTTTTTTGGCCCCAAATAAGACAAATATGACGGCTTTTTTCATGATTATTATTAAAAATTAGTTGATTAACCTAGATCTGCCGCCGTCCGTGGTTTAAAGGATCCCAGTTTGTAAGAAGGTTTTAAAGAGAGGAAATGCTAGCGAGAACATAATTTTCGAATACTGTAAGCAAAGTTCTAATTTTAAATAAATAGATTGTTCTGTTTTACTGTTTGGTTGTGTTGTTTATGTGCGGCTTATTATATTTTTTTTAAAGTCCCACAGAGTTTCTATTTCAAAATTTGTTACCAAACAAGAAGGTTAGGTTCACCTTATTACACCAACATTCAAATAAAGGCTCAATTCATACTGCCGCGTTCGCTATAACTTTATGTCACTCGTATAACATGCAAACTTAATACGAGCTAAAAACGATTCTCGGGAATGATGAAGGGAAAAAGCGAGACTATATAGTTCATTATGCACAATGTCATTGCAAAAGTTTGCTTCCACTCCATTCGGCAGCAGTAAAAATGAGCCAAGCTGTTGAATACATCATTCCAACTTATCGCCACGAAATTTCGTCTACGAACGGGATTAACGCAGGTGTGGGCAGTCATTAGCGGCAATCGTAACGAAATATTGGGCTGTGTGACTATAGACGACTCTTGCATGGCGGTTTAAGACACGCATCAAAGGAGTTTTGGGGGACGATAAATTTGTTTGTAGCCAATATAGCCAAAGCTTTGTCTCGCAGGTGTGGGATAGGCATCAGACTTAAACATGATTCAAGGCTCTTTCACTCAGAGCTTTTAAATATGATTTAAGAAATTTGCTACAATTTATAGTAATTTATATTATTTACGGGTTTGTTACCATGTACCTTGTTTTTAGCGCAACAGTGCCGAAATATCACAAACTCTCTAAAAACAAGGTACATTGTAACAATCCCGTATATAACATAAATTACTATAATGTTAGTGACCATGAAAGTTTAAGACAATATTTGGTCTTATTGGGCCTCAATTTGTTATGTGTAAGATCATTGTAGATGGAAATATGAACTGCCTTACCTTGGCGTGTTCCTGCTGAGCTAGAAGCTGTTCCCTCACCATCTGCAGCTGCAGTATCATCTCTGACAGCTGCCTTTCCTTCTCCAGCACACTCTCTCCGGCCAGGGCTTGGAGAGCCGCCGTGTCAAGCACCCCTCTCCGGTCCCTGGGTCAGAATGAATTGGTTTAACAAACTCATCATAATCGGCCTATTAATGTCCCCACTGCTGGGGCACAGGTCTTGCTTATGAATAGAATAGGGAGATTGGGCCGTGACCTGGTGGGCGCTAACGACTGTAGATGCAGCCGGGACAAACTGCTTAAAGTGCCTTCTAAAGCACTAAGGAGCTCAAGATAATAAGTTTATGGTCACCCATCCGGAGAGTGACCATCGCGAAAGTTGCTTAACTTCCACGATCGCAGACCGAACGCGCTTACCACCTGCGCTATTAAGCTCCTCCATTTTTCGTATTTTTGAGGGCTTCTTGTTTCTTTGAAACACAAGTTCTCAAAAAAAAGGGAGATATAAGAGCACAGAATAAGTAAAATTATATTTTATGTATTAAAATCAACGTTTGTATACGAGACCAACCGGACGAGAACGTTTGTATGGAAAAAACACTGCCCGCCTTCCTTTAAAGTAAAAAAAAAATGTGTGCACGGACCACACATCTGCACTGCATCAATAACCTAACATCAGACTGTGCATAAGGCATAGGGGAATGGAGCAGCGCACGCATCACTCATATATTACATATGTATATATATATATATATATATACACTTCTGGACACATCTATTGGCCCACCTTAGAGTTAAGGTTTCGATGGCCCCTACCGAAATATGATTGCTAGATTGAACAAAAACTGTTGATGCAGTTTTAAACCTGATACATTTTACCATCTTTTTCGATCGTATTGTTTTAAATTTGAATTCAGAATACCATACGACATGGAGCTACGCCTAACAAGTCGGATATGTGCCTTGTTAAAGGCAATTGATTTTTGAATAAAAAACATGTTTTATCAAATAAAGGTTTCATTTAATAACGCGTGTTGCCTCCATGGGCATCTACCACAGCTCTCATACGATTAGGCATAGAGTTTATCAACCGCTCTATGAAATTTGAGGGATCATCTTCCATTCCTCTTCTATGGCAGTTTTCAACTCCTGTATCGTCTGGGCAACTGGCTGACGAGCTCTAACACGTCTTTTTAGCTCGTCCCACATGTGCTCAATGGGGTTCATGTCTGGGCTTCTGGCTGGCCAGTCCATAACTGTGATGTTCACATCCCGAAGATATTCCCTGACGATGCTGGCCGCATGGGCTCTTGCATTATCATGCAAAAAAGGAAATTTGGGCCCACATAGGTAGGTAGGTAGGCCCGCGTATGGTATCACGTGAAATTCTAAGCACTCACGAATGTACCTTTCAGCATTTAATGTTGGTAGCCGTGGTCCTGAAACAACCTCAAGTTGAGTTTTGCCGCTCGCGGATATACCGCCCCAGACAGTCCATGAGCCACCGCCATAAGCAACCCTCTCTTCAAAGCAGCATTGTGCGAAACGCTCTCCCTTACGTCGGTAGACCTTCTTCCTTCCATCATTGCCATGTAACACAATTTTAGACTCATCAGAAAAGAGTACACGGCTCCAATCTTGCTGTGTCCAATTTAAATGACTGCGTGCGAAATGAAGGCGCGCTGTTCGGTGGGCTCGCGTTAGTTTGGGCCCATTAGCTGGCTTGTGTGGTACCATATCGCGTTCTTTTAACCTTCTCCGAACAGTTCGAGCGCTCACAGATACTCCGTGGAAGTCGCGAATTTGTTTTTGTATCTCAATGGAGGTAAGGTGACGATTTCTCAAGCTGGTCGTCACGATGAATCGATCCTGCCTTTCAGTTGTGACCCGAGATCGTGGCCTTCCTTGGCGACGAACAAAGCCGCCAGCCAGTCTCTAGGTACCTCCGATAAACATTTCGGACCGCAGATCGACTTAAATTAAGTTGAGCACTCACGTTTCTTTGGCTGTGTCCGGCCTGAATAAGTGCCACAGCTTGGGTGGCGACTTCAGGTAAAGTATCCATAGATTATTGATAGAACCTCACCTTAATGTTAAGAATAAGTAATGTTTGTTGCAAAACCAAAGATATCAATTACTTTTTCAAGAATTAAATCCAAGTAAACCAATAAAAGCAAGTTTTCTTAGTATTCGATTGTTTGATATCAACAAACAGGCTCCAAATTGTCTTTTGTTTCTTTAAATTCTGTGTTCGAAATTCAAAAAAAGACTATTGAATGAAATTGTGAATGTGCCAGGTTCAAAACTGCATAAAAACTTTTTGCTCGACCTACTATAAAATATTAGCTAGGACCAAACGAAACTGAAAATACAAGATGGGCCAATAGATGTGTCCAGAAATGTATATATATATATGTATATATGGTCGCGGTCGTGTGTGACGCTCGTGACGCTCGTAGCATTTCAGCCTTCGCCGAGTTACCCTCTAACACACACACATACATAAATATATTCGTGTGACGCTCATGACGCATTTCCGTTTCATGTTTTCCATAGGATTTTTTCATTTACACCCAGTCCGAAGAAAAGAAGTTTTACTTCAAAAATATTTCTTATATTACTATCAACACCTGTAACATTATGAAATAAGCTTCGTAGTTTGTTCGCACATGGCTCTGTCATACGTCATTGGTACGGTATTAATAATATAATATTAATAATTAATGATCCCTTAATGTTCAGTGCCAAGAATCACTAATTCTGGCAACTATTATTAGATATTGGCAGTCGCCATGACAATACATATTAATTGTATTGTTTGATTTGAACAAATTTCTAACATGGCGCGTGGTTGGTTGGCTACGATGTCTAGATGTTAACAATATATTTATGAACTTGTTAGGTAAGTGAACAAATCGGTGGCAAAAAAAGCCAAAAAGATACTTTCTTAAATACAAAAAGCCTACCACCAAAGGAGCGTTAAAATGTTAGGATCCTGTGGAATTATCAAAAAATAAATACCACAGACTGTAAATAATACCTTACAATTTTAAAACTATGTTGTACTAACCATTATATAGAACCCGGGAGGTTCAAATCCCGGTGGGGGCAGATGTTTGTGTGATGAATAAGAGCATTTGTACTCCAGACATGGATATTTAATATGTCATTGTATTTCTATATAAATATACATAAGATGTACAGTATATGTACTGTTTATGTATTCTGTCCGTTACCCTAGTATCCCATAACACAAGCCTTACAGTGCTTACTTTGGGGCTAGGCTAATTGATGTGTGTTGGAAATATTTATTATTTTATTTATTTATTTATTATGCTACCGCGGCCCTGATGGCCGTGTAGAATTTTCTCTAGCCTTTCTTAGGCTACAAGGCAACACGTCAGAGCACAATGTCAAATGAATACCTTTACAAGTGTTAAACATTTGAAAAGAGAAACAGCAATTACAGTTTTCTTTAGCATTTAACTGCAAGATGTTTAAATCTAAAGAAAATTTTACTAAAAAAAATACACGCGGCCCGGGCAGCAGACGGGACTCGAAATTCGACACGGTCCACACAGACAAACTATATTATAGTTCTGTAGAAAATACATAGAAACCTAAGTAGTAGAGAAAACTCTGATTATACATAAACACGCCTAGCTATATATAGAAAACCAAATAAACCACACACAGAAAACGGCTCATACGCGTTACATTACTCGCAATATGTGCGCGACTCTGATGTAAGATTGTTCGAAAGCAGTCAATGTGTGTATGTGTAGCGACGAGTGTCTCTACCATATGTAGTAGATATTTTTTGATGCTTCCGTGATACGGTATTCAGGCGTGTATACGTGTATATAATCAAAGAGAAGAACTTTGAAAACTGGGTCTCAGCATATTGGTAACGAGGTGGTACATTAAGTACAGTCTTCAACATAATGTAGGAAACAACTCGTTCTCATACTATAGTCATTACATAAAGCACCTGTTCCACCGAACGAGAACAGCGATAATTTTCTCTCTAAGGAATGTAATGCTATTCCTCATCTCATTTCTCTCTAAAGTACTGGTTTTTCTGTCTCTACTGAGATGTCTCTAACCTATCAGGTATACTATTGACTACATTACAAGTTATTATAGCCAGTTATGGCTGGTCGTTCAGATTGTATAAGAAAACCTTTTCTTCACTAGTTTGTCAAAGTAGCGGGATCTATTAAATTTTTGAATTACTCGCTACTGACTAACAGAGACACGGAGAAAGGATTTTGAACGTTCTAATTGTAAAGTGAGCAGCTTGATAGCGCAGGTGGCAAACGCATTCGGCTGCGATCGTTGAACTTAAGCACTTTCGCAGTGGTCGGTAATTGGATGGGTCACCAAAGAGTGCTTCGGAAGGCACGTTAAGCCGTTGATCCAGGCTGCATCTGCATTCGTTAGCACCCTCCAATCTGCACTGGGACGCGTGGTGGGTCATGGCCCAATCTCCCTATTCCATCCATAGGAAAAACCTGTGTCCCAGCAGTGGGGACAGTAATAGGCTGATGATGATGATGAATTGTAAAGTAAAACTGGGAAGATAAATTTGAGAGACACGAAACGAGGCAGCTTATTTGAAATAAAATGAAATTATACTCTATTTAAATTAACTTGTTAAAAGCTCTTTCGAATCGTCCAATATTTTTTCTACCACCCATAGTTCGCTTAAGTAATGATTACTTTTTCTCTGTTATCTAGAGATTTGTCAATATCATGCGAGTGTATTTCAGTTCATTCTCCAAGTCTATGTTCGCTAACTAGTTTCTAATTCTGCTCGCTTTTCGCTTATCGTTGACAGTGGAAGAGGTGCTTAAGCCCGACGCTTTGGCATTAAATATTCAGAGCGTCCTCTGTTTATGCGACTGTACAGAGTGTTAACGTATACTTGAGGTGACACATTCAAACATGATACTTCTCTGTAACTGTTTTATTTTCAAAACATGATAGTACTTGTACCGAAAACGTGGTGTTGGTGGAAAAGTGAAACTTTGAAAGTGGGTATTTTTTTTACTAATATTAGCAATGGTTAATATTAGTAAAAAAAAATACCCACTATGAATGTATAATTCTTATTTTTTAAGCATGTAACTGCTTGATGTTTAAATCTAAAGAAAATATAACTAGAAAAAAATCCTCACGGACCAGGCAGCAGACGAGACTCGAACCCGCTATCCGGGCGGATGCACTGACCAATTATGCTACCGTGGCCCTGATGGCCGCGTCGAAATTCTTCTAGCCATTCTTAAGCTGCAAAGCAGCGCCATCTCTTCGTATTGTAGGTAACCTACAATGTCAAATGAATACTTTCGAGTCCCTGCCTGATGGTCCACGTGAAATTTTTTCTAGTTATATTTTCTTTAGTTTTAATATTAACCAAGTTAAATATATCAATAGATCATCTGGGGTATTCCGAAATCAGAAATTTTATTGCGTTTCATGTGGTAAACAAAGTCTAACATTATTATAAGGTAAAAACACATGAGTCCTGTTAGGACATAACAATGTTGAGCTTATAGCTATAGTTAAATTTATATTAACATTATAAGTATTTGTTTATAGTTTTATAGGGTCCGAAATATAAATGTCATCTAAAAGTTCATGGTAAAAACTTTATATTTAAAGTGCTTTCGACTGAGTAAAGATTGCGTTTATAATACGAAAAATACATTCCAATTTCAAAAACAAATGGATTCGTTAAACCCTAAGGTTTAAGGTTTGACGAGGTCCGTGGCCGGTTTGTACGCCGGGTTTCATGGTGTCACCGACTCGAGAGGTCCCGGGTTCGAATTACAAAAAAAAAAATTTAGAGAACATGCCAGAATCGTACCCTGACAAATACTCGCCCGCTAATGGCGCGATGTAGTTACGAACGGCACTCGTCTCATTCGAATCGGAATAATCGAATCCATGTCGAACCATCGAGTGGTAGCCGATTGCCCTATTAGTTCCCCTAGTTCGATCCCCCGTAATACGTTTACTAGTTTAATCTATTGTTTCAGTGGATTTATTGACTGTCTACTTTGAAGGGGACTTTTTTTTGACTTCCCATTATTTACGAATTAGATTAAGAAAATGCCAAAAATAAAAAATAAAACTTTACAGAAACTTTCGTAGCTGTCTTAATATTATGAATTGAAATTTAAAAAAAATATGCTCCTTTGTCTAAAGTATTCTCACATACTATAGACACAGGCACATGATCATCATCATCATAGTTCTTTAATCAAATTTAAAATCTAAACGTAGATTAGTGTGCTTAACAACTTCAATTAAGAATTTTGATGTCCGTACAAGTGGCCCTTAATATTGGAAATTCAACATGATATTGTCATCTTAAATAGATGTTGTTGTTTGATTATAATATATAAAAAATGAATTTGTTATTTATAAAGAATTTTCTTGTTTGGTTAGCCAATATTTGTTAACAGAAACAAAAGGATGTAAATGCGTCCCTGACGGGTTGTCTCGAGCAGAGGTGACGTCATTAAAATGGATGCCGTAAGGGGTTGATGGCGCGCCTCCTGACTTTATACAGGGTATGGGTATTCTCACTGTTACAATAATAATAATAAATATTTCCATCAGTTACACAAATTAGCCTATCCTCAAAGTAACCACTGTAAGGCTTGTGTTATGGGATACTACGGTAACGGATAGATAGTAACATATACTGTACATATATAAATCAATAGAAATACATAGTAAATACATACAAATACAAGTTTGTAAGTAGCAGTTTGATAAATTTATACTGTAAATTTTGTTGGTTATAAAAGAAAATTCATATGGGAAAGCATTGTCTGAGTTACTTTTAGAATCATTGAATATTTATCAGGTATTGTGCGCCCAGTGTTAGGGGTGACGAATTGGAAATTTCATTTATTAGTAATGGATTCGATTAATCTTAAGTTCCTTCAAGTTCGAAATAAGTATTTTAGATCGAATAACAGATTATGCTGCAACGATAGTAACGAAAGACTTTTATTTGTACAAAGTATTAAAGATGTACTAATGTGCATCAGTTGCTTTTAATGGAAACCGTTACTTACGAACCTGTACCCCTAGCACGAACCATTAACGAATTCGAATACTTTGCAAACCGAAATGTCAATGTCAAATTTTGTATGGAAACTTGAACAGCAGCGCTACAAAGTCCGTAACGAGAACTAAAAATCAGTACACATTTGACAATGACATTTCGGACTCGCAAACGATACAAATTCGATATTGGTTCGTGCTAGGGGTACTGATCTCCCAAAGATAATATATAAGTCACATATAAGTACAATCGGTTTCACTTACAGAAAAATGTAAGTTAATCGCTATAATACAGGAAGTAATGGCGCCGTATGTAGATGTTAAACTGTATAAATTACATGTAAAGATTAATTAATGGTTTATTAAAATAAATATACAATTCTCAATTTATATGTTCGTATAAAACACGAATTACTTACTATAAAGCGTTCACTATATTTCTGTACCGAACAAAAACACGCTGTATAAGAGGAATTTAAAAAGTAATTTTCTTAAAAATCACAGCTCCGATATCGGAACTCCTGCCGTCACGCCCATCTGACGGTATCATACTTGTTCAATAACAAATGTAAGTGTGAGCGATTTCTTAAAACATTGGGTTCTGTATTTTTGTTTATTGGGAAACTCAACATATTGGTAATAACATTAAATAAAACAAGTTTCAACAGTATAGATGCGCTGATGTTATATATTTCAGGGCTTGTTTACCGGTTAATTTTCAAACCTTAACCTTAAAAAAACCGGTTTTCCTAAAAAGCGAAATCAAATAGGTTTTGAATGAGTTTAGCGGTTTTTAAAGGGTTTTATTTCGCTCTTACTGACGGCTGATATAAATACGCAACTAGAAAATTAATAACTTTACTCAATAGACGCTAGCAAACGTGCCAATAAATGCATCAATCTCTGTGCATTAACAAGATGATTAGTTCAAACAAAATAAACTTTAAGCGATGCCGACGCGTGCACGTGTCGCTCTGGATAAAACCGGTTTATTAAGGTTTTAGGTACCGCTTTCATTTCAGACGCGCTCCGAACGAAACCTTTACTAAAAACCGGTATTAACATTTATTTACCGGTATTTTTGAAACCGGTTTCAAACCCTGATTTATTTATTGATGTTTGCATCCTTTACAGGATGCGTCGTCTGAATAATGATTTTATTTACTTTATCGAGCTACCTTCGAAAAAAGTATATATTATTTAATGAGTGATGTGCGTGAAAAACCAAAGAAATAAATATGGTAATAACATTGTTTTTTTTTTTATATCAGGCGCAACAAATTAGCCTACCACACCTGATCCTAAGTATACTTAAGTGGAGTCCTGTCGCGAAGATGGTTTTGATGATGCGGCAGAAGGTTTTTTTTGTGTGTGTATGCTGTTGGTCGCGGATGACTTTTACAGCGTCACCGGGCTTGGGGACGGCGAGATCCTAAGGGGACCTCAAGCCGAGAATCGGCGAGTGCCTCTAGACTCTAGAGGTATTCCATGCGGATGGCATCTCCCCACGGGGGAGTCTCCTCTCCTTTTAGAGCTTCTAGACCACTCGAACCTGAGGGGAGCGGAAGGCCGCTCGAGCCACCCTCGCCCTGCACTGTCCCCATGTTTTTTGTACCACCAACCGGATTGACCTGGCATGGCAAGGTACCTATATACTTGTCCATTTAAAGGCTTGCTCCCGACAGTGAAGATCAGTGGACTGATGATTTGATGCTTGACTCCGCTTATTTAAAGAATTATTACTCAAACCATTCTAATATGTCATCATCATCAACCTGTTACAGTAAGGATGAAGTAGAGGAATTGAAGCACGACATGACCTATCACGTGGACCAAATGTTGGTACCAACAGCTTAACGTGCCTTCCGAAGCACGGTATATTGGAAAATAAGAAATATTGGGTCACCCATCCGAAGACCGACCATTACGAGAGTTGCTTAACTTTCATGAACTCCTCATATATATCATCATCATCAGCTTATTAATGTAATCACTGCTAGGGCACAAGCCTTCCCTATGGATGGAATAGAGAGATGGGGCCATGACCCACCACGCGGGCCCAGTGCGGAGTGGTGGGTGCTAACGACCGCAGATGCAGCCGGACCAACGGCTTAACGTGCCCTCCAAAGCACGGAGGAGCTCGAGATAGTTAATTTTTGGTCATCCATCCAATGACCGACCATTGCGAAAGTTGCTTAACTTCCATCGTAAATAAAAGTAATTACAAGGTTTCTCGCTTCTCGATTTATTTCCCAACTGCCCCTAATATCCCAACTTCATTCTTTACATTTGAAACTTTTCTTTGATTTCCCCTCATCGAATCGATCAAAATTCTTACCTTTGATGAGAGCGTATTAAAAGAAAAGTAGCGAAATGAGAAAGTAATTGCCCCTGTTTCAAAATGGCTTCGTCGCAATGAATGTTCGGCGGATAATTTTTTTGTCAACGTTACCGGATTAATTGGTGGTTAATTATATGAGTGGACTTTTATATTTCTAAGGTTTGACGACGAGATGGTAATCAATGCCAATATTGAGACCCAGTTATTCTTATAATGATATAACAATGATATATTTTTCGTATTCCGTTTGCTTTTATTATAATACCTATTTATATTAGTTCTAAGACTTTTTAAAATAGGACACCAAACGCAACTGATCATATCCCGCCAAAAACCTTTGAAAACCTTTGTTAAGGCGCCAAATTTCGAGTTCATAGAATTTTAGACATAGAATCTCCTCAAGTCTAAACCTTCAAGCATTAAAAACTTTTTTAAAGAGACACACGCATTCGAGATTCAGGATAACGGACCAAAACTTAAAAAAAATGTGAGCCGCCACGGGATGCCTGGCAGATGTGAAACATCGACATTATTTTGTAAATGTAATATGCGGAAAAGAACAGATTGCGATAGGAACTAAATATGGCATAATGATAAAAAATATATAACGATTTTTTTCCAGAAAATTATGACTGTTTATTTAATAAACATTTATATTCATTAAATACAAAAATCGAATTCGATTACACATGGCGACGCGTCGTCGCCATACCGTACACACTACTGCATATAGACTATATATATATACCATCATATAGCGTGGCGACGCGACGCCACGGCATGAGTCGCCACGCTAGAAATCGGTTTTACGTGCGCCTATAGATGTTTGACATCAAAATACAAGAAGATTTTACGCCTGTAGAAGTGGGAACCTTCTTTACTCACTAGGGTTGCACGTCATACTCGCATGAAGTATGCACGAGCAAGGGCCGCCACAATTTGCGGGCAACAATAAAGAATCCCTTAACGCGAGACAACGGTAACTGCGGCCATCCGTCTTGCTAACCCCACGCGACAGGTACGTTGGCTTACTATGGAATGGCTTTAAATAAGTTAATTTTTATTTATCATGTTTGAACGCCGGGTTTCATGGTGTCACCGACTCGAGAGGTCCCGGGTTCAAATTAGATCCAGGTGCAGATGTTTGTGTGATGAATACGAGCATTTGTACTCCAGTCATGGATGTTTAATATGTATTTCTATTAAAAAAATATACTTATATATGTACAGTATATGTATTTTATCCGTTACACTAGTATCCCATAACACAAGCCTTATAGTGCTTACTTTGGGGCTAGGCTAATTGGTGTGAGTGTTGGAAATATTATTTATTTATTTATTATCATCAGCAGTCTCTTAATGTCCCTACTGCTGCAAAAGACTTCCCTATAGATTGAATAGTTAGATTGGGCCATGATGACCCTACGGAGGCCCAGTGCGAATTGATGAGTGCTAACGACTGCAGATGCAGCCGGGGCCAACGGCTTGAGGTGTCTTCCGAAGCACGGAGGAGCTCGAGATAGTAAATTTTTGGTCACTCATCCAATGACCGACCATTGAGGAAGCTCAGCTCTTCGCTTCTTAGCTTTCACGACCGCAGGTCGAACGTGTTATTCACCTGTGCCACCGAGCTCTCCTGGAATGGCTTTAATTAACTAACTTTATATTAACCTGACAAAAATATACAAAGTAGATGATCTACCGCTTGAATTTAAATTAATTTGTAGGTCAGTTAGTATATTTTATATGTATTTTTGTTACTAAATTGTAATCTTGTATGCTGCATTACAAGCAAATAATGTACCTACTAAGAGAAAATAAAAGCTTATCAAAATCTTTAAGCAACTGCAAGTAAAGATGAGTAACTTTTTATTGACAAAAATAATCTTGCCTTTTACTGAAAAAAGCAATTAGGAAGTCTCAAATTGACATATCATCGTAATTAGGTACAATTTATTTGTGTAGGAGAGCAAAATATTTTTTCGTTATTTTATTTATGTAAATTAAAAAACACACAATTTATAGAGTTTTATCAGGATGTCTAAGATTATTTTTCTATTTTTAAATTTATTCCTTCATATTTGTTCCTTTCTTATCCCTATTTTGAATAAAAACACGAACTTCAAACAAGAGTGTCATATCCACAGTAAGATAGCGACAATGCACTCATTATTATTTTACAACGGCGGCCGTTCGTCATGTCGTCGTTGTGTTTTTATTGAAGGCTGGCAGACGGTGCCGGGGGGCGAGCTGATAGCATTTTAAATCAGGTTAAGGTCATAAGGGCTGCTGGAATTCAGAATTGAGTTAAGGGACCTTTCTTAAGATACGACGCAACGGAAGTAATGAAAGGTTTTAGGATCTTGAGAAGTTTTAAGATTACAGTTTCTTTGAGCACTGTAGTAAAGAAAGGGGTTTGTTTTTGATGCGGTAGTGTTACTGTTAAAATTTATTTGTTAATGTGGAGTTGGACTGAGGATCTGGTGAAGGTCGCGGGAAGCAGCTGATTCGGGCATCGCAGATCCGATCGGTTTGGAATTCCTTGGGGGAAGCATATGTGCAGCAGTGGGCGACTCTCGGCTGATATGATGATGATGATAAGTGTCAAAATAATGTTTGCAGTATGTTTTGATAAATGTTACAAACTCTATCACTAAAATAATTATACTTACATAACAATATTTGTATTTATACCGTAAGACACAGCAATCAAAATGTCGATAAACAATAAATGTATAATTTCACATTATGCAATGAAAGGTGATATCATGAAGCATCTATGAAGTAATATCTGAACTTGCCAACTCTGTAAATAATAAAACAGGGAGATAAAAAACAGCCCTTGCTGAGTTTCTTGCCCGTTCTCCTTAGTACAAGGTCTCCCGCCGTAGATTTACGAACCGCTGGCGTAGCTTCTAGACATTCATGAGTGCTTGTAACAGCTTAAACTGAATAAATGATTTTGATTATGATTACGATAATGGTATACCCAAATTTGTTTCCCACGTTGGAATAGATGCGATTACAAAGCAAATAGTAAAAAGCGATGAGCTGACAACCTGTCATAAACATTTCAAGAATAGGCACAATAAAATTTAACATCGATAAAATAAGATTTCTCCAATTGGCTATGTATTACCAATACACTTCGTACATGCATAAAATTATCCCAACTGCCCAGTTATATCCCCAAACTAAAAACCACCCATCGTACAAGCAAACAGTTGTATCCTGTCCACCAACCAATATTACTTAAATAAATAAAAAGGCTTCCAATTTGGTCGATCAATAAAAATACATCCCGGAATGTAAACAGGAATGACGCATGAATTCTTGATTTCATTTCATGAAACAAGAGTGTCATATCCACAGTAAGATAGCGACAATGCACTCATTATTATTTTACAACGGCGGCCGTTCGTCATGTCGTCGTTGTGTTTTTATTGAAGGCTGGCAGACGGTGCCGGGGGGCGAGCTGATAGCATTTTAAATCAGGTTAAGGTCATAAGGGCTGCTGGAATTCAGAATTGAGTTAAGGGACCTTTCTTAAGATACGACGCAACGGAAGTAATGAAAGGTTTTAGGATCTTGAGAAGTTTTAAGATTACAGTTTCTTTGAGCACTGTAGTAAAGAAAGGGGTTTGTTTTTGATGCGGTAGTGTTACTGTTAAAATTTATTTGTTAATGTGGAGTTGGACTGAGGATCTGGTGAAGGTCGCGGGAAGCAGCTGATTCGGGCATCGCAGATCCGATCGGTTTGGAATTCCTTGGGGGAAGCATATGTGCAGCAGTGGGCGACTCTCGGCTGATATGATGATGATGATAAGTGTCAAAATAATGTTTGCAGTATGTTTTGATAAATGTTACAAACTCTATCACTAAAATAATTATACTTACATAACAATATTTGTATTTATACCGTAAGACACAGCAATCAAAATGTCGATAAACAATAAATGTATAATTTCACATTATGCAATGAAAGGTGATATCATGAAGCATCTATGAAGTAATATCTGAACTTGCCAACTCTGTAAATAATAAAACAGGGAGATAAAAAACAGCCCTTGCTGAGTTTCTTGCCCGTTCTCCTTAGTACAAGGTCTCCCGCCGTAGATTTACGAACCGCTGGCGTAGCTTCTAGACATTCATGAGTGCTTGTAACAGCTTAAACTGAATAAATGATTTTGATTATGATTACGATAATGGTATACCCAAATTTGTTTCCCACGTTGGAATAGATGCGATTACAAAGCAAATAGTAAAAAGCGATGAGCTGACAACCTGTCATAAACATTTCAAGAATAGGCACAATAAAATTTAACATCGATAAAATAAGATTTCTCCAATTGGCTATGTATTACCAATACACTTCGTACATGCATAAAATTATCCCAACTGCCCAGTTATATCCCCAAACTAAAAACCACCCATCGTACAAGCAAACAGTTGTATCCTGTCCACCAACCAATATTACTTAAATAAATAAAAAGGCTTCCAATTTGGTCGATCAATAAAAATACATCCCGGAATGTAAACAGGAATGACGCATGAATTCTTGATTTCAAATTGTATGGCTAGCCATGTTAGGGCATTATCATTTTTAGTGCTCGCCACACTGGTATATTCAGATGGAATTTTTGATGCACTGGCGACACAGCCGCGCTGCGATTGGCCGCCTTGAATATTGTATGAACCAATCACCGCGCTGCGCTCGTTGCATTCCAATTTCAAATGATGAAGGCGGGAAATGCGACAATCTAAGGCATTTTGCAATGTAATGGGGCAACACGCGTAATTTTGCTATTCCGTAATCAGATTAGTTGATCGTCTGTGGCTGGACAAGGTTTGGCTAATAAATAATTAAATTTATTGCTGTACAACATTCCGAGATCAGACATGTCAATACATATATAACGCCCTTCATTCTATAAAAACCAGGTGTTTTAAAACGTGTTAAAACTAGAATGAAAGTATTGCCGTCGTCTTTATTCTGTGTTCAAGCAAGGTTCAAGCAGAATGTATACATTGGTAGCATTACTTTATTATTATTGTTTATATCCGCAATGTGTTTTTCATAATGATGGCTTGAAATATGACATCACTCCAACAATATCGTAGAGTTCGAAAAACTATATTTACAATTTCAATAAACTACTCTTGGGTTAATCAGTGATTTGGCTTTCGTTATTACAATTAAGTTTTAAATTATAAGTGTCAAAGACCATTTGTAGTCCTAAAACGTAACTTACGTATTTGTGTTTGGGACATGTGATTATAAAAATATTAAATTGTGTCATCGTGAAATTATTTTTCAATGAATAAGTAGCATGAATCCAATCAATCTTACAAAATGAACGTAAATCTTTTTTCTTATAAACAAAACAAAACACACTCAAGGCTTTGGAGTGCCACTTAATTTAGCGAGATACGATAAAACCCGAAAAAATAGACATCAAGGAAACGATAAACAATCGAATGAGGTCTGAGCAAGTTGGGCTTATCAGTGGGCCTTGTGTGTGCATTACATTATGAATTCGTCGATCGTAATAATGTTATTAGCGAATAAAGCCGGCCGGCGCCGTCGTCCGTTGATAACCCGTGGCACAGACCGAATTGTTCCTTTATTGTTGTTTGTCGAGTGCCCAGTTCATAGGTGGCAAACGTTTTCGTAAAGTCAAGTGAACTTATACTCGTAACTCTAGCGCTGAACAAAACGTGGAGGGGATAGCTGCGCATGGGTACGACTGGAGAGCCAATCGGCGCGACGCACGTCCGCCCGCGCACCTCTGTTTCCCCCAAGACATCTTAATTTTTACTTCTGCACAATAATGAGGAGTTATTCTCCCTTATCCCTCCATCACCTTTTCTTCAGAGGACCACGCGCGCTGGCCTTCGTTGTCACCTACTTACTGTGGCTACTATTCCTACACGAACAAAGAATGGTGACTCATTTCTTTGTCGTACTAATCGTAAATGGAATTATTTGCCCGTGCACGTGTTCCCTCCTTCCTATAATCTGGGGTCCTTTAAGAGAGGCGTGAAGAAGCATTTTTGCAGGCCGACAAGGTGTGGATGGTTGGTGGAGAGCAACTGCTGTACCAGCTATCCTCGCGTTTGGACTTTATCACCACTTAACATCAGGTGGCGTAGATTCATTTGCCTACCTCGCTATTAAAAAAATATCGCTATAAATTGTTACTTAATCAACATAATTTATGCATATTTAAAGATTGTAAATTTTTCCTTTTGTTATTGATAAAATCGTAAGTAAATTCAAAGTAACTAAATCGTTGATTAATGCATCATCATTAACTAGTTGAGTCCTCATAACTCATTAGAGACAATCCAATCCATCTCCGTAAACAGTGACCATAGACTATTAAATACATAATAGAGTACCCCATTGAGGAATCCACGTGTGGGGTAAATCTATGCAGAATGGAACTTTGTCATCGGCCATAAAGAGTTATTGTGAGCACAAAGAACCATTGTCCATGGGCTTTGTGGATTGTCTCTTATGTATGAAATAGCTTTCATTGTGAGCTGTTAAACAGTTATTGTGACAGGTTTGCGTATGATGTTAGCTATTGAATGTATCTATATTGGCTTTGGAGATGTCTTTTTTGGTTTATATAAAGGTTCAACTCAAAGTGGCGCAGAGTCGAAGCGACGCGTCGCCTTTCGCATGTAGCAAATTCATCTCTATTTTCCAAAAATTAAGGTATTCCCACTTATAAGACGCGCCCGACTTCTTAATAGCAACTTTCATGTTTTTGGGCTGCAGCAAATTCATCTCTGTTTTTCCACTGTTAAGGTATCCCCAATGCGAAAAACATGACGAGACGCGACGCTTCGACTCTGCGCCAGTGTGAGTTGAGCCTAAAGAAGTTAAAAGGAACAAAACAGACTATTCAGTACTGTTCGGGGAAATTAATTATATCTCATAGAAGACTCTTCAGTTCGGAATCAAAATAGTCGTAGTAATGTACGCAACATTTTGCGTAGTCTCATATTCTTGCAGTAAGAAAGTTTGACAAACTTCAAGAAGTACAGGAGAATTAGGTTCAGATCTACCACGACGTTGTTGCTTTGAGCGACAGCATCGAGCGACGCTATAAGCGATGAGAACAATGTACTCATGTTAAAATCACGCGACGAAGCGATGCCCCAAGCGACGTGCCTAGCGTAGGACCGACAGAACGCGCGCAGAAAGTGGCTACACTCATCGTTTAGCCAAAAGTTGTGAAAGCAAAGTCGCCAACACAATATGTTGGCCGAGATTAACCCAACACGAGAACGTAGGCAAATTTATACAAGGCAAGTGCTACCGTCTACATGTTGGGCAAGTTTGAAGAAGACGAATGCAAATGGCCAATATAGACGAGTTTTGTGGAGATGCTGATGCGTTGTTGCGCTATCATAATTATGGCAACGTGAGACAAATGTTGGCGAGCGACAGAAAATAGTGGCGCTTAGCAAATTAGGCAGCAACACCGAGTGATGTCAATGCAAAACAAATATCCTGTCTATACATTAGTTTTGCCTTCGTTTGGCCAACATGTATAGGCGGCTTAAGGGTGGATGGAGCAACCAAGTTCTTCCTTGAACAGGTATCATCTATCAATCTATTCTCAACAGAACTACTTCATACTTTAAACCAAGTGGGATGGACTGATTTTCTGGAGCATGAATAAAATATAGCTCTTTGCCTTATGTAACTACGTTTGAACCTATAAATAAATTACGTCATTATAACTAATGTTGACTACATAAAAAATAACGCAAAGCAAAACTTGGTTAACATACAGGTAATATCAAAAACACAAGTCATTTTACTAAGAAAAAAAAAAAATCTTTCCGAAGCGTTGCGTTGCTAAATTAACTCTATTAAACAAGAACATTGTTAACAGCGCCCCGGGTGAGACATCACTCAGAACAACAATAAATAAACTCTAAAGTTAAGATATCTTCATCAAGTAATGTTGCCGGCAACTTACATTGTGCCCTTAAAATATATATCACCGTACAAATTGCTTCTTTGCCTATTGTTAGCGTTTTGGTTAGCGTCTGTTCGTGGGGCCTGGCTGATAAGCTGTAGCGTTTCTTTAAAATTTTTAATATTGCTAAACCTTAAGTATGTTCGGTTCCGATGAGCGGGGTCTGACTACCTGTAACACAGGTATTGATATACCTACCTACTTCAGATATCAGACTCACATCCTATGTAAGATTATTTCCAGCTTTTTTAGCGTCCCATAATATGTAAGTTATTATATATTTAAAGAAAAGTTTACTAGAAAAAAAATCCACGCGGACCACGCAGCGTTCGGGACTCGAACCCGCATCCTTGGCTATCCGGGCGAATGCACTGACCATTATGCTACCACGGCCCTATTAGCCGAGTCGAAATTTTCCTAGCCTTAAGCTGCAAGGCAGCGCCATCTCTTCGAGTTGTAGGTAACCCACAATGTCAAATGAATACTTTTTCAAGTATTAAACATTTGAAAGAAGAAATAGCAATTATAGTTATGATTTTATTTATTTTTTAAGCATTTAACTGCTAGATGTTTAAATCTAAAGAAAAGTTTACTAGAAAAAAAAATTCGCCCGGATAGCGAAGGATGCGGGTTCGAGTCCCGTCCGCTGCCTGGTCCGCGTGGATTTTTTTTTCTAGTAAACTTTTCTTTAGATTTAAACATCTAGCAGTTAAATGCTTAAAAAATAAACAAAATCATAATTATTATATATTATCATTATTCATAGTTTTATTGTATTTAGGTTAAATAAACTTAGTAAGTACTTTAGATGCTGAGAGGATTTGTATTATATGTGGTTTTTAGCTACAATCAGATATAATCACATAATAAAATAATTTTCACATAGTAAAATAATTGTCACAGATTTATCAAGTGATGATTTTCACTATTTTGAAACTACTTTTGGCGATTTCTGTGTAATTAATATGACATTTTCATAGATTGGAATTGGCAGTGTTTCGTAATTTAGGTACATATTGCATTTAGTATATTTAAGAGCTCTGACAACTTATCAAAATGTGCACTGGTTTTGAAAATGTTTCTCGATACATTAAATTAAATAGAGACGTAAAGTTTTTACACAATAAGGATGATGAATAACTTTTATCAGGTAGATTATCAAAAATGATTGGACACGTATTTTTTTTTATTCACCTAATCAAAACATTACAGAGATTTTGATTTTTTTTAAATGTCGCATGACGCTGCATTTTGGTACAAAAATTTTCAAACTTTGATGCGCTTTATCATCGTAATTTTTTTTGGTTGATTGACGAAAGAAAAAAGTGTGCATTTTTTTATGTTGACGGAATAAACCACCGTCACGTCATAATCCATATTCTCAGTTAACGACTCCATTGATGAAGCAAAAATATATATAACTTTTACATTTATAATATTGGTACTTTGTTTAAACACTCACTTAACAATTAGCTTGCGTAAAGTATGTATTAAAAATCCATGACTGGAGTACAAATGCTCGTTTTCATCACAAAAACATCTGCCTCATCCGGGATTTGAACCCGAGACCTCTCGAGTAGGCGACACTTTGAAACCCGGCGAACAAACCACTCGCCACGCAAGTTGTCACAGTGAAACATTTGAGCATACCCGCTTCAGCTTATGCCTCACACCAGCAGTCACCCGCTTAAGCCATAAAGGAGATGAATAGTGGTACATTACCAGCGCATCTTAATCCGACTAGCGATTACGGCGCGTTTAATTAGTGCACCGCCGCGGGACAATACGCACGCATTCGTCTTAATATATTCCGAAATGTTGAAACAAGCCCGACACATTGTGTGGCAGCGTACGCAACAACTGGCAATGGGTTCTCTAACTTATTATGAATTTGTTGTAGGAAACGTCGTCGGTTGGGTAATTTTGACGCTGACTGTACTTATGCGAGAGCTTTGTTTTGTTTGTTTATTGTGTGATTTGAAGTGGATCAGTTTAAAATGTTAAACTTATCCTCCATTATTAATAAACGTAGACTAAGCTTGGATCAGTTACTCCATGCGTTGTCTCTGTTCATTGAATGACAATTGGTATTTGAGTGACATGAACAAAACATGGCGTGAGTAATCTAAACTTATGCCTCATTTATTAATAACAGGGGATATTTTTTTGGAATAGAGTGCTACAATATGTTTCGCCATATCACCAAGTCATGACAGAAATTAAATCATTATCATCATCAGCCTATTAATGTTCCCACTATGTGGGCCATGACCCATCACGCGGGCCCAGTGCGGATTGGTGGGTGCTAACGACTGCTGATGCAACCGGGACCAACGGCTTAACGTGCCTTCCGATGCACGGATGATCTCGAGATAGTAAATTTTTTGTCACCCATCCAATGACCGACCACTGGGAAAGTTGCTTTGAAAGAAAATAAATAAATGTGGAAAAATACTAAAATATCATTGCTACATCACATCAACAATATGTTTTGACATAATTTCGGTCTTAGTTTCTAGACCGCACAAACGAAAATAGTTACGAAGTTTAAGATACATTCATTCTAGATGTCATACAATGCTCACTGAAATTACCTCACCCCCTGAAATTAAGTGTTATTTAAGTACAGCTGTGAACCTATTATGTGTGTTCAAGACACACATAATATTAGCACTCGAAACAAAAACAGGCTGTTTAAACCTCCTTCACACATAAAGATGCTAAACACCAGCCCTTAATGACATGGCTATAAAAATATTTAATAAAATACCATCACAAATACGGGATGAGCAGGAATTCCCTATATTTCACAATAAAATATAAAAATATTACACTGATGAATGCTTCTATTCTATCGAAAAATACTTTAATTAATTTGTATATTTTTTTTCATTTGTTTTTGTTTTGTTAAATTATGTTGTAATGATGGTATCTCCCAAACCAAATTAAATATAATACAATTTTATAATATCATAATAATAAATGTTTAATTATCTATTATTTGTTATACCTGTACAAGGTGGCTAAGTAATAAGATGCTATGTATCATGTTTAAGAACCGTATGTAACACTTAGTTTGCAATTAAAGAGTTTGAGTTTATGGAACGCTAGCAGTACGACCTTAGTCCAGTAAAATAAATATGGGCAAGATTATCATTGACTTTTAAGACATTTTCTTGTTAAGAGGGGAGGCGAGCAATGTTTTTTCCATTCAAAACAAACATACTCGACTGATTCATCCTTGATTGTTATCACTAAAGAAATGATTTCCATTGATAAAATATAATTTTACTCATTCTATGTTCCTATGTCTACCTTTTTTCATTAATTTGTGATTCAAAGAAACTAGTAGCCTTGAAAAATACCAAAAATTAACCATTTTGTATTATCACTAAAGACATCTAGTGTAGAAATTTAATAAGCAAAACAAAACATAGAGGCCTTGTATAACTTCTTATTATTTTATGGGTAAAATTTCTGTTACATATATCTAATTTTCGTGGAGGAAATCGACGAATTTTGCAATTTTCATACACAATTTTCAGCGTTTGCCACTGTTGTCCCTATCGCACGGTATTTGCCAATGCGCGACAGCAATGGTTTTTTCAAATACCCATTTCTCAAAAGTCTCGCAGCTCGCGTCCGCTAAAACTTCTGGAAATCGGTTGGTGTGAATCGAGATCACGTCCCATTTACAACAAACAATGTATACCATAGTAACTGGCTGATACGCATCCGCCGCAATCATAACATAACATCAACAAAGAGTTTAATTGCCGCGATAAAAGCAGGATAGATATCGGCTAACAAATACAAATATTGACATAGTTAAATACTGAACCCGCCTTAACCTTTGCTTATCAGTTCTATTATTATACAATAAATATATCTACATCTTTAATAACACTACCTTTTGCTGATATTGTGTTTCTGTCGGTGAGTAAGGTTGCAGCCCCTCTAGCATGACCACCGAAACGGGATATGATAAAGCGATATATCGGCATTAACTGTCTGACTACTGTCAAACTCCACTGTTGTCTGCCCCTCTGGGCAGGGCACCACGTGATAAGGGTAGGTGAGTATTACCAGGTGAGTCGCGAAAAAATACCGAACAATCCAAAAACTTGGGGTGTATGCTAGGTCGCAAAAAATACGGTATTTATATACCAATACTTTTTATTTATTAATCAACATCACATAAATCAACTTCATTAGTATTAGTGACAAAACATAATGCAGTCATAAAATTGTGGTCGCCAAGATTATGCTAACTTTGAGAAAGTCTTTATTAAACAATGGTATGAATATTATAATCTACTAACTTACTTAACTGAAAAAAATAAAATCACCTAAAACTAGATAGGTATTTTTAACAAAAATAATAAAAACTTCCAATGAACAATTAATAAAGTTAAATCATTCTTCTAAAACTAATTTATGTTGTATTGTACCTAGGTACTTTTAGGTAGTACCTACTTACTTCTTTTAAACATATTTTGCATTTGACGCAACCGCTTTCAATATTTTATTTGATACAACACGTTCTTTAAAATCAGAGTAGCTCGAGTTTATATTGAAATAAACACACAGTTCACTTTTCACAGTGTTGTTGGTGCTTGTGACCAGTAGTACCCACTTTCCTCAAAATACCGGACATCCGGTATTACCATTTATTTTTTACCGGACAGCCCTCGAAAATGCCGGACTGTACGCTTAAATACCGGACATCTGGCAACCCTAGTTAAGGGTAGGCAAAATAGACGCATACTAACAGGCAGGTAATACGCACCGTTTGCCACACTTTTCCACATTAAAAAAAAACTGATTTTATTGTGGTTAAGACGAATATGTTAAGGATCTCTCACCGTTCCAAAATGGTGTAAGTTCGATTTAATTGGACCTTACCTACATAAAAAGAGGTATTCGACCTCCTGTCAAGATCATGGTACCCACTGGACCTTCTACATTGGAACTTACCTACATGACAGGACGTATTCGACCTCCTATCAAGAACATGGTACCCACTGGACCTCAAACACTAAAAAATGGGAAGAAAGTTAATTTACTACTTGGGCACGTACCTTGTGCCCAAGATTGTGTTCCAACCAAAATTCCTCCCAAACACGTTTTAAACAAAACACTTCTGAGAATCCTGTTAGCAGCATAGTAAGTACCACAGCTTATTAACTCGCGGCGGACAATTAGCAAGAATATAATAATGGCCAATTTAAATAGAACAAAATGACTGCCCTCACACTAAATTGCCCCTAGATTATTGTCCGGTGCTACTCTCGACGTGACGAGTCGTAAAATTAACCGGGCTTTAGTGCAGTATAAGTAACTCTTGGTGTATTTGTAACAATTAAAATTGCAACATACTTTTGAATAGAAGATCTATCTTATTGTTTATTATATTACAGTGGTCTGGTGGACTTTGTTCCTGAATTGATATGATAATTGATGTAAAGTAATTCGTTAAATCGATTAAGTAATATCTGTGGCTAGTGTTTTCGCACTATATGCTCTTCCAATCCCGTAAGAGATAAACAGCATTTATGTGTGTATGTTAATAAATTAACTTCTTGATTCTGTAAAATAAAATCTCACTTCCGATTTCGGTAGTTGCCATTTCAGACATTAGTTTGATATGGATTACGCCTTTACACGGCAAAATGTCGCTGTATCTGTAGAAGCAGCCAGTATTAGATATTTGACATTTGTCAGAAATCTGAATAAATGAGATCGTAAGTAAAACTGCATCTTTCAGAATACCTATGCTAGAGCATACTTTGTTTGATAAAAAAAAGTGTGTAGCTAACTTCACCTACTGTCAAAAAAGTCTTAAAATAAATTACTGAGAACATAGAAATCAAATTTGATATATGTATATTGTTAAAAGAAAAAGAAACATTTTTATGATTTTATTTATTTTTTAAGCATTTAACTGCTAGATGTTTAAACGCGGCTAATAGGGCCGTGGTAGCATAATGGTCAGTGCATTCGCCCGGATAGCGAAGGATGCGTGTTCGAGTCCCGTCCGCTGCCTGGTCCGCGTGGATTTTTTTTTCTAGTAAACTTTTCTTTAGATAAAAACATTTTTGTTTCTAAAGATTTCACGCACACCCCTCATTAAATAAAATAAGTTTCAACGGTACAGTTGCACTGATTTATTTGTTATTGACGCTTCGCATCCTTTTAGGATAAAATTATAACACAAATAAAATCATAATTCAGACAACGTATCCTGGAAAGGATGCGAACCGTCAATAAATAAATAAATCAATCCATATATACTCTATAGATACCGTTGAAACTTGATTTATTTAAAAAAGACATTGTTAAATAATTGCTGTTCAAGTTACCGAGTTTATTGATAATCAAATTAATGGTATGACATATTACAACCACATCGTAAACTAGAAGATTTTAAACGCTATGCAAGTAGGTATATTAATATTAAAAAATACACTAAGTAAATCAACGTTACATAAGCCACTTGGAAATGATGTAAAACGATAGTATTTTTGGTTTTATGCGCAAACAGTACATTTACTACGAGCCATAATAATTTACAGCAAATGAAATTTTATGTTGCAAATAAATTCCACCTGACCACATTTACGGGACCCGAGTGGTGTGACGTCACTCGCGGTTTCGGCCAACCAGCGAACGGGATGCATACGTATGAGGTGAGGATAGAATCTTGCGCAAATTTCTTGCTAAGTTGGTCTGCGATTTAGTAGGTACATTTTAATGACATTTTATTTTAACTCATAGTTAAATCGATGTTCACCCAATATTCTGTGATGTACGCATAAAGATCGCATTATAGTCGCGAGATCTTAACGAGGGATTAATTTACATCGATTAACTCTAAAGCGCGATAACGCAACGCACCTTTATGGTAATTGGTTTTAATACTTGCGCTTTATTGATTGATTTATACGTACATATAAATCAAAAACAGTGACATGAACTTATATTGTATTTTTTTTTTCAGTGTGTGTATGCTGTTGGTCGCAGATGACCTTTACAGCGTCACCGGGTTTGGGGACGGCGAGATACTAAGGGGACCTCAAGCCGAGCATGGGCGAGTGCCTCTAGATTCCAAGCGGATGGCATCTCCCCACGGGGGGAGTCTCCTCTCCGTCTGGAGCCTCTAAACCACTCGAACCTGAGGGGATTAAAAATACATGATCTGATTGAATGTATATAAATGGAAGGTGCACACCTGTTATGGTAATCGTTACCTGACGGGTTCCGCAAAAAAAAGAGAGACTTATTTAAAACTATTTTGAACTGACTATTATTTACTTATCAGATAATACGAAAAATATGAATAAATACTCACTTAACTAAGGTAATATCCAATTGTAAATTTTACAACACAATTCCACGCGACCCAAGCAACAGACAGGCTTCTAATCTGCATTTTCGAGTGGCAGCAACAGCAGTATTTATTTTTAATAAAAATATTCTTTTCTTGAATTATGCTATTTCAATTATGTTTATCTATTATTTTCTGAGAATAGGCGCCGACCGTGAAAACAAATGGTCACCTTACTTTACAATCGATACAGCTTTAGACAAGTCATAATCTAACGGTAATTCCCACTATAAGTTAAAATATAAGCAATGAACTTGTGACGTACGCTTACTCGTATGTGTATCAAATATTAGATGCAATTGACAAATTTGCCTCGAGATTTGTTTGAATTTATTGCTTTAGTTCAAATGTGTAACTTAGATTCGACATCCCACTATGCATATGTGTTGCAAATATCAAACATAATAAATCGCAATGCAAATAACTTACAAAACAAAACTTGCTTTGAAGCAGGTGTTAACAAAACTAGTCTATCCTTATGCTAACTCGGAGTGCTTACATAATTTTATTCTTGTCCTGCGACGGTGGTCTCCCTACATTGTTTTTAATGAGCTATAATATGACCAATTAAATCCGACCTAAACGACCAACTACGAGCGGTCGCGGTGTAGTTAGTTTTATAACTGCGGACGCATGCGACAGTTAAAACGCGGCGATTAAACGTTAAATATGGCTATTTTGACTAGAACAATAACGATGACTAGGAAAAAATACGGATATTATGACCATGGTAATAATATTATGGCATGGTCAGATACGCAATTGTTTTAGAAGGAAGTTTAGAGAATAATGTAAATTTTGCTAGAAAAAGACAATTCTTCTCAGGACCACGCGTGCTGGCCTACTTTGTCACCGAATTACTGTGACCACTATTCCTACATGAACAAAGAAATTTGGAGACTCATTTCTTTGTCGTACTATGCGCAAGTAGAATTCTTTGCCCGCGCACGTGTTCCCTCCTTCCTACAATCTGAGGGAAGTAGAGGCAGTTTATAACTGTTGTACCGGCTATCTTCGCCTTTGGACTCTATCACCACTTAACAGCAGGTGGGGTAGAGTCATTTGCATACCTGGCTTTAAAAAATATATATAAGCGATTGTAGAATCAAAAACCGTGCAATCATATAAGGTAATTGCTATCGGCGGTTACAGAAATATACACTATAGTGTAATTGTAAAATACCTAAAAAAGCTTCTCCCAGTTGCGTTTGTTTTTGTGCGGTTCTCACACAAGAAAGCTTCTAAATTCTTAATTTATTTAAATGGACCTCACACTGGATGTTCGTGATGGAGGGTTTGAGGAAGAGTAAAAAACGGACAGTGAAGGCTAAGTAGACACTGGTGTCAATTCTAGCATGATTCTCTAAACTTAAATTTGCCTACAGTATATCCTTGTCATACTTTATACAGAATGAGAAGGAGAGACTGATGTTAATTTTAGTTTTAAATTTAGAGAATCATGCTAGAATTGACACCACTGTACTATTTAGAACCCCAAAAAGGTCGAGTAAATGATTTTTGATGGTGCAGATTGCATGCATGTACTACTCAGTTTACCAACCAAAGAGCTTTTCTATACATTTAGTGAAGGATCACAATAGCTTAGAACAAGAACTAAAGAACAGAAAGAGTTTAAATTCAACTCATAAAGTGGACTCTTATAATTATCTTATTTTTACATATAAACCTAAACAGAGACATATATATGTTGCTATAAACAGCGTGCGTACCACTATACAAATGTTAAATTGGATATTTTTTTTTCTACATATATATGCCTTGTGGATACTTCGGTAAACTTTACTATACCGAATCAAATAGCGATCCAATTTTGAATGCAACCTGCCAACACGTCACCAATAAACTTTTTGGTTGGGTAATACCTTGTTACACTAAAAGGAAGTATGACAAAAAATAGATAAGACGAGCGAACTGAACGAGAAAAAAGTAACAAACAAAAAGAACTCGTAGCGGATATCAATATAATAATTTACAACAGCTCTCGGATCGAGATAAACTTAATAATGATTTCCGCGTCACTATGTAAACATAATATAATCCAACAAAACACTATTATATTGATAGGCTTCGGAAATTACCAATAATACCAAAGGCGATGAGATTTATCATTTAATTGTTAATTAGACGAGACGTCCCAAGGTAATCTGTCGTTGTTTAAACTATTGACACTGATAATAATGTTATTATCATTACGATTGGAATAGAGAAACGTGATATTTTGGACGTAGCTACGTGAAACGTTTTCAACTAAGATGTCTGCATGAGCGCGAATATAGCTTCTAATGAAGTAAGAGAGAATCATAGGTATATCAACATGAGATGTAATGTAGAGGAATATGAATTAATTTTCTTCTAAGCTATACATGCCTATTGTGAAATGAGAGCGAAGAAGTAGGTACATAAAACATCAACAATTTCGGACGTGGGCAGCTAAATTCTGTCAACGGAGAAGGAATTTTCGAGAAAGCATTTGAGGCCTATGCCATCCAGTAAAGACCTTTGCCGGTGTCTTAGCAGTTAGGACATTAATAGTCTGATGATGATGATTTAAGACAAACCATATGTGATGACATGATGAATAAGGTGAAGCAAAAGATTGTTTTTCAAACGAAGAACATTTATTTATGGTCGTAGTGAAGGATGCAGCGGTAGTGATATACGCTGAGTTCGAGTGCACAACGGGCGCTCTTCATTAACGTTAAATTAAAAAAAATGTAAATCTGGAAAATTTGTTTTAGTAAATTATAATTGTATATTTTTTACCACAAACATTTTCTCTAATCTTCAGACTCCTTTGAAGTGTATATGTGTGTATGGGTCGAACTTTATGACGTACCGTTCTAGTCTTACTCGCTCAAAGATATGTATTTGAAGAATGCAATATTAAAGGCAACAAGAATATACATTTCTACTTACATGTTCTGTTTGTTAACTGGTGTGGTAGATGGAGTTGGCCTCTTCTCTTCTTTGATAGTACTATTGTTCATTTTTGACGTTAACCTTTTTAGGACGTCATCCATCGACCGCTTGTGCGGCGGAGCGAGCGACAACGCGCTATTGTGATTCAGCAATGAATTGTTATTGTTGCATAGACTCAAAACTTTTGGTTCAGCGCCGGGACTACTGCATTCGGAGGAGCCCCTTCTCCGAGGCTGCAGGTCTACTTGGTGTAAGCTTAGGAAAGACGATGGGACTAGAAGGTTGTTGGTCATCTCTAAAGGGTCGAAGCGCTGCTTCTTGGTGGGCCGTTCGTCCTCGAAGTTGGGCTCCTCCTCGCTGATAGAACTCCTGGTGGAGCAGGTAGGTGAGAACTTGTCGTAGATCTGGTGGTCGTTGTCGTCCGACTCCGTTTCGAAGTCGTTTGCCGGGCCCGGTTGGCGTTGCTTCTCTTCGGTTGCGCCTTCTTGCAATTTCGAAGGAGGTGATTTTCGTTTAGATGACATGTTTCTGGCAACAAAATTAAAAACAAGCTTTAGAATTCAGAATGTTCAAGTAAATCAAGGTTTTTTTTGACTATAGCTGTTATTTGTATCTTAATGAAAAAGCTAAGACAGAAGTCGTAATAAACGTAGTTGTATTGGGTGTTTTTTTTTCTATGCTGCGTTCAGCATTATTATTTTTTATTCCCAATTTCTTTTGATCAGAACTAATACTGGAAAATCTATTTTATTCACAAACTCAAACTCAAACTACTAAGAAAAAAAGGCTGACGTCAAATAAGTTTTTATTGCAAATGTACTAGCAAAACAAATCAGTTTTTTTAAGCTTGGTTATCCAACGAAATTAATTATAACGTCCCAAATTTGATAAGACAATAAAGTCCTCAGTAAACACCCGAGACAGAAGCGACTGATTATTCCGAGTTGATCCCGGGTCAAGCAGGACCTAGTGTTTGTCCCGAACTTAAAACCCGGTTCGTTAGTCTACCTAATTGGGCTCTACTAATTCACATAATTGCTGTAAGGTGTCCCGGCCAGCCAGCATAGATCCCTAGAGATTGTAAATAAACCCTGAAATAACTTCGTCAAAGGAGTAAAGTATAATACCGTTGGCTTAGGATCACGCTTGAAATCTTAATTAATAAACTTGTATTTTGAATTTTTTTAAACCTTATTAACATTTCAAATCATGTACCTAAAATCAGCGACTCCAAAGCAGAATGCCGAATTAAAATAGAAGAGGAAAAAGAAATTTCATGAGTTTAAAATGCTTAAACTGGAGAACCCGTCCAGAGAAGGAACCTCCGCCTTATAAAAAATACTCCCATTTGGTGATTTTGCATTATTGTTAGTATGTAAGGAAATTGGATTCAAACTGGCAATAAAGATGACTAGAGTGTCACTACAGACAGAAATAGATAACGCAAGTGTATGTACTTCGCGTGTCAAAAGGGTGCCCAAATGTCTTCTTTCAGGCTAATTTATTTCTATGCTCCACAGTCTTAATTACCGGACGCCAATCGTAATGCTAAAAAAATCTGTGCAACGATATAATTGAAATAAGTGACCGAGGCTCAAGCTTTTTCATCACTTATTTGTTCTCGTCAGTACTCAAAATCTGACCCGCACGACAACGGCTAACTAGAGCCGAAGTCCGAGTCTCAGAGACGCCCTCTAGTTGAGCCGACCCCCTCAGATTCGGGTTGTCTAGAGGCTCCAGGCGGAGCGGAGACACCCCCTAGTGGAGATGCCATCCGCCTGGAATACCTCTAGAGGCACTCGCCGATTCTCGGCCTAGGTCCCCTTAGGATTTCGCCATCCCCAAACCCGGTGACGCTGTACAGGTCATCTGCGACCAACAGCATACCCACTCAAAAAAACATCAAAATCTGACACATTCGGTTTTCCATTCAATTTGAAGAACATGTGGCATTTACTTCAATCTAGGACTATAAGTGTCACACTTTTCTGCCGCCTCAACTGTTCTCACTTTTGTGTTTTACTCCCTTTCAGCATCAGACCGGTTAGGTTGTTCTACGGGACGTTCTATTAAATGATAAAAAAATGTTTCGCGTTCTTTTCATGTTATCAAAACATTGGGGGCAGTTTGACTTTTTTATTAAAATATTATATTTATTAGTACAAAAATCATACATGTTTATGAATGAAATACATAGCCCGAAATTACGGTGTAAGTAACGAATTACCCAAGGATGTATATAAGGTCATTCCCTGAGCTGATTCAAAGGAGCTTGCGAATCGGTCCCGATTGGTTAAACCAACACGGAGCAGACAGAGTCTGGCTTCTGCTTTGATGTCTATTTGTCTTCAGATGTGTTCAGTTAATTAAGTCATTTGCTGGAAATTCAATAAGGGATGAAGCTTTAGCCGACCTACGAAAACGGTTTATGATTTGAGCTTAAACTGCGATTCTGTTGCTGCCTCCGCTCCGTGATGTGATGCAAACACATAAATGTCATATGATTACTGTTTATAACATTGGAGCTTGTGATTGATGTTATATATAGCACGGAATACACAATAGTACAAGTGTCTATGCTTCATTTGTAAAATATGACAAAGCTCAATTAACCCAGTGACTCAAATTGTGTTAGGTTTCCTAAAACAAGGGGAGAGGGGACAAGATATTAAGAAAAGGACCAACGCAATGCCAAAAATAATTATAATTATTATTTTGATTATAAGATTTATTTTTTGATGATCTTACTACAATAGCAAGTTCGATTGGATTATTCTTATTATAAAACTGTGTTTTCAAGAGTATTTTCAATCCAATAAAATGGTTTGTTATTAGCTGGGGCAACGTTTTGGCGTGATTTTGTGACCCATGTAGAACTTAGCTCGTGCGGTTTCCGATGAGAACGTGGTCGAATGCCTTACAAAAGTCAAAATAAATGAAGTCATCTTTTTCAGATTTAAAACCGAGTAAATGACACCATCTAAGTTATTCAAGTTTTATCTATACGCCTTCAGCCATCCATTCAACATTTTTATCTAATTGCTGCAAATACGCAAAATCGGATGATTTCACTGTCAAGTGTTTAAAACTTAGACAATATTCATAACTGATGTTGCCATTTGCCAACAACTAACGTTGATAGCAAAAGTCTGTTTTCATCAGTACTAATTTATAAACACGATTTTTTAGTAAGTTCTTTAAAATAAAGTTAAAGAAACGAATTAGAATAGTGCATGATATACTAAAACACAAATTATAGTTGATAAATTATATCGAATGTTAACGTTTGCGTTCGCAAAAAAAACACAGTAATCCGATTTGCCACCCGATTTATATGCATTCCCGAACTGATGTCATAATATGAGCCTTAAACGTAATATTGTAGGGAACAGTTTTACAGGCAACGTTGACATTGTTGATCCAACTATTCATTTCCTTTCCATTACGAGCACAATGACGTCACGCGGTGGCGCGAACAATGGCTGATTGGCGGGAAATTCAATAAGACGGAAACACGTTCGAAAACTGTTACGAAAATTTCATTCCGTCTATTATTAATATCATTTCTTTGTATTTGGTATAATTCTATTGAGAACAAGTTTTTGGTGCTATTTTCTATAAAAAATCGTTTTTTTTGGTGATGTAACTTTAGCTCTAGTTTTTTGCTATTGATATACGAAGAATAGACTTAAGTGGGGACCATTCGGTAATAATGGCTAGCAGTGTCGGTAAAGACATAAAATCAAAGTTGTTATTGAAGATCAAATCCTTAAATGTTTCAAATTTATCTTGTTGCAGCAGTAATTGGTATACAAAACATAATGAATGTTTAAGTACTGTTATCTAATAAAAACTCATATCAATAGAATACTCGAGAAATACCAAATCCTTCATTTCTATTAAGTCAATTATTGGGCTAACTATTTCATATCATCAATTACAGTAGTTGTTTATGTCCAATTTCAAGGACCCAAAGAAAAAATAAACTACGTCCCATTTTTTATGGAATATTTATCTTACTTGTATGTTCCAATTATTTATTTCATATCTAAAGTCTGCCAATACGATTTTCTTCATGTACGATGATATTTGTTGTGATCCAAGAAGTTATTAGAGAAGAATTAACCTTAATATTTATTTTTCTGTAAAATACCTCACAAAAATAGTAACTAGGTTTCACTCAATAGACTATCATTGAGCAGCACTGCTTGATCCCGGGGGTGACACGACAATAGAGCAACCGAATTAGCAGCAAATTGTTTTCACTCAACAAGTCCCCTTGCCGAAATGGAATGCTTGAGAAACTTAATGGAACTGTTTTTATTCATTTTTTTATTTAACACTTTGGTACCCCTAAATTCAAAGACAAAATAAAACAAACTTATTTCTAAATTTTAATTGAAACTACTTAAATAACCCAGGGTAGTGAGATTAGAAGAAAATTTTGACAGGCATCATTAAAACTAACTCTACAATTACCACGCTAACTTCTGAAGTAAATTGCAGGTATGTGATGCATTGTGCTATATGGATATGTGATTGGTACTCAAAATCTACTCGGTATTATATATGCAATTATTTTTTAATATACCCTTACAGAAAATAAATTAACACAAACTTAAAAATTATAGCTTACTTACATAAATAAATAATGTACAAAATAAAAAATATATCATCCCCAGCTCCGCCGTCAGGGATGGTGCCCAATAGGCTGGCACTTACAATTGTTCCCAAAAAAGATCGTAGTGCTAACCAATTTCAAATTTAGGTATGTTTAAGTTTTATTTATTACAGTACAATCCGTTTATTATGACTTCGAAGGGAATCGACAAACACGTCATACTAAGCGGACGTCATACAAAGCATTTTTCTGAAAAAAGATTGTGAGTTGAGTTTGATTCTCCATTTTCTAATCAGCATATTATTGCCAATGTAGTAGTAGAGTAGCCCAAGATCGATCTGAGTGGCGTGCATTTGGAGAGGCCTATGTCCAACAGTGGACTAAGATAGGCTGTTGATGATGATGATGATGATATAATTGCACCTTTTTCCTCAGTCGTAAATGCTTTACGACGTTGAGATGACATTTTATTACATAGGATATCACTAAAAACAATGCGTGGTGTTTAAATGTAAATTACTCACTGAGATTCAAAACAAAAACGAGCCACGTGCCGAACGTTGTCGGGAATCAACGAAAATTACCGAAGGTGTAAAGAACCATGTCGGTCAATATAAACGCACCAAATTGATTGAAATGGGTCATAATAAGCGACAGGTCACTGTAAGCGAAGTCATTATATCCGACATTGTTACAATGAATTTTATATGAAAACCAAACTACGTTGTGTAATTACGTCATAATAGGTGGTTGGTCAATATAGGCGGAGTCATAATAAATCACTTGCATCGCTGTAAATCACTTAGCATGCTTTGTCAACAGCTCAAGGACTAATTGATGACTTTAAGTACGTAATAAAAAAAACTTAAACTAGATCACTTTAAAACTGATGATAATGCAACGGAGAAACTCTGTATATATGTGCATTACATAGATATATACGGATTATTAGCTATCGCATCCGGTGGAAATTAATCAAAGTCAGATGGGTCTTTAATCGTAACGACTGTCCACCGTCCAATCTATTAGTTGGAGGAAATTGCAACCCCGTCTTAGATAAACGGTTAAGGCGTTAGGATAAGTCAGGGGTGTCACCTGCTCCACATTGGGATGTAGACAACCTAATGGAAAAAGTTAAAAGAAATGGACAGAACCATTAAAAACTCTTAAAAGATAAAATAGTCAAACAGATGGATATAAAAAAGATACTTTAGCAATTTAAAATACAGTTCTCTGATTTATGAATTTACATTTAGCTGCTAAGTCTAAATCCAAATAGTGTTTAAATTTTCATCAAAAATTTGTCCAATCAGATTTGCATCAATTTAATTGAATAGAGTCCACACATCCATAATAGTCACGACTATTAACGTATTTATTTAAATTACTTGCTTGGAACAATCACAAGATGACTCCTAACTACAGCATTGCTGGTTTTTAATATTTTACTAAGTTAGTGACAAGTCAATTTTTTTCTAAATCAAAGAAACTCTAAAATAACATATTAATTCAACGGCCCCGCAACTATAGTTATGGCTCCAACCCTGGCTGTCATCTGAAATGTATAACGCGTCGTCTAGAGGCCGTGACATCATCAATGTATTACTTTGCATGTCTCCTAGCACGAGTCGTGGCTGTGTCTAATGACATTAAGCAGCCTACGGAAATGAACCTTATCGCTTCCACTCTAAAGGCCAATAGCCTTCAAAGTGATTAAGCCTAAGCCGAGTATTGTGGACAGAACGTAAAGGAAAAAAAGAGAAATATAAATTAAAAAAACGTACTGTTTCTTAAGTCCCTTGAGTAGACTAATAAAAACAATTTTGAAAAGCGGAACAGAACTGTTCAAATTGAATAAGTGGATAGCGAAGAATCGTCGGAGGCACAATGAGAAATAAAATTTAAATAGAAAATATTGTGAAGCGCCCGTAATTGAATGAGACGGTAGCAACGTGGAAAAAATGCCGAGAAAGATTTCCACGGAACCAATAACTGAATTATTTTATTTCTATATTAAGTTTATTCACAATGAGGAATATAAATTCGCTGTATTCCTTTGAAAATTGTTTTGATATTTATATATTTTGGAAGAATCATAAATGTTATTTAGGTACTAACTTTCTGTATTTTTTAAGAAATTACTGCATTTGATATTTGTTATTGTAACAATAGTGGTTTCATACAGGAATTAACAAGTATCGATGAATTGGGTTAAGGTACTTAATTTAATATACTACTAAATCATTTAATGCGTAATAAATTAATTAATTTATTACATTTAAAATTAAGTACCTAAATTAGTTTAAGATCTTAACCTAAACAAATTCTATTCAATCAGATGGCAATAAGTGTATCTAGATGATTCATCAATTTGCTCCACATCTAATTACAGATAATGCTACATGTGACGTTCTAATATAGACATTATGACGGGTGATTCGAAATTATGACTCAGCTCCGTGTGCAACACAATTGGCCCTTATTGGGGGCCAAATTATTGCGGAGTTAGAAACTCCCTGCAAAAACTCTGATGTTACAAGAGTCTAATAATAGATAGACGTAGAACGAATGGAAGTCGCATTACGGAGTATGTTGTATTAGTTGCATATATTTTAATGATCAATGTTGCTAAAAACATGAAAACAGTATAAATCCATAATTATTATACATTCATAATAAATATTGTAGTTGTAGCTATGCTCCAAACTTTTATACTGTATTGTAATTTGTTTGAGTAATTTAGTGATAGCAATAGTACTATAACTATATATGATTTGTTACGTATCAAAATTAAGTTCACCACGTTTATAATTTGTATACAGATAATTGAATATCGAAGACTAAGGTAACCCATAAAAAATGTATTGTTCTGATGCAATTTATCGGATACCAAGATGCATGTGCTGAAGACAAATTTCGCTTTTATCTCTTCTAGAACATTCTTCCGACAAATTTGCTACGTCTGTGTAGAACATTTTCTTGGCGTTGACAATGGGGGAAATCACCCATGGATTTGGCTGCCACGACCAAGTGCGTAAAATAAAAGCTAACTTAATATTGAGACAGACTTGTATTTCATTTGTACGACCTATATTTCTTTAGTTTTTTTTTGTTATTTTATTATTTGTCTTTATTTGGGTTGGTTGTTACATTAATATGCTCATAAGAGTGGATGAGTAAAAAGTCAAATAGCCATAAATTTGAGAGCTAAACGCATAAGTTGGTTTAGTATTTTCAATATTGTATTAAAGAAATAACCGATCCTAGCACTCATCTAATTTTTGTTGTAACATATATCACTAACGGTATATTTTGGTTTAGTAGTTGTAATCATAACCTGAAATTTAGGTAAACTTAGTTATTCATCTTTATTAAATATATAATTATAATAAGTAAGTTTAAACAAACTATTCCTAATTTCATTATTTTAAAGAAGGTTACCATTATAACATTTTTCTGAAATATAGCTAACATGAGTTACATCCATGCGACATATCAATAAAAAATAAACATAATCAGTATCTTCTAAATAAAAGTCTGCTGCCACACTAACTCCAGCATCCCTCAGAGGGTAATGAGACGACGTTATGATTACTGGTAAACAATACAGTTAATACTGCGAACACAATGGCCCAATCACGCGAACTCGGCTCACAATGAGCTTTAGGAGCAGGTGACGGGAGCTTACGAACTACAGGTCCTTTGAACGTTACTGTTGTTAAGTTTGCTTCTATTTCTTTATTTATAAATGGTACAGATAGCATATCGGCTGCATTGTTTTATTAGAAATTTCCATAAGTAAAAACCGCAAATTGTTACGATTTGGGATTTTTTTTATTAATTTCTTATTTTTAACACACATGATCTTTGCAGAGTTGATAGAGAATGAAATATGTTACCACCAGAAATGAACGATCACAAATAGATATGCGTAATATTGATTGATAAGATGTAGGGAAGACAATTTTCCCAAGAGTTGTACAGCTCATCAGGAGAAGTGTTCGCCATCTTACTGCGAATATCGAAGACTATAGCCGGAGGTTACTTTTTATTGTTGTCACCATAGCGTAAATACTGCTAGAGATTTTAGAGCAGGGGATCAATATAATGCAGAAAGTTAATGTATGCATGTTAGCATTTCTATTCTGAATTATCTTTCTAGTTTTTACGAAGTCTTTAACATCAGGTAAAGGGGAGCATATAATTTGAGTTGACAATATCAGTATTTTTTGTTAACGATATTAATTAAGAAACAATGCAAATAAAAGCTATGTATGAGAATTAACAAGAACAAATGCTTCAATAGCTTATACTGAGAGGTATACAATTATTAATATATTTTTGTTATAAGAAAAAGCTCAACTGAAAATTACAGTGCCATCTGAATGGTTGCATTTCGATTCATTCAGTGACCTAAGGACATGCTCACAATGGGGTACTCATCAGGGTCTCTTGTTTGAGAAAATCACCGGCAATGTCTGTATACAACCTTAATTGTCAACATACCTTGTACTTGAGAGTTAATTTTCGGATATAAACATTCATACAGTCCCAAAACTTTGCTTTCTTTTTATTAGTTTGTAAAAAAAATATTGTGAATAGTAAAAAATAATCATAAAAAGAAACACTTGACACTCAATATACTATACCTACTTTACTAACTTATCATTTTCAGATAAAAAAGCTTGTGTTTTTTAACGATTTAGCTTATCCGTAAAAAAGAGTACATTAAAAGCTTCACAACTCTTACTGTAAATCTAATTAACTGAAACAAAGAGTGTTAAAAGCTTTTTAAATAACATCAAATAAAACGGTAACGAAAAATTGCCTCCAGGATCTTGAATAGGCAATTACCCAAAACTGTATTGCAGAAGAGAAACATCGAACAAAATGCCGGAGTGGGGAAATAGTTGAAATGAGAATAAGCGCCCGACGTTCGAGTCAAGAAGCCACTACATTTCCGCACTGTTTCTCGCAAAGGAAAATATCCGATAAAGCATTTCCCAGCAAGCTGCGCTTGAGGATTTCCATCCATTCTCTTTGAATAAACCACAGTTTAAATTTCAAATGTTACATCAAAGCAATAGCTACTGTTTTCACAACCACAACCTTATAACAAAAGCAACTTAAACTATAGCATTCTTTTCTCATTCACCATCAAGTGCTGTCACATTGTTTACATCATTAAACTCTACTCCCTCATTCCCCTTTTCGTCGCATAAAACAAACAAGTGCACATCCTTTGACAGAGCAACACAAACAATTGTCCAAATCATAAACAATGGTTTACATCGCAAATATTATCTGCGTCCCGCTCAAAGTATCCCTACGTATAATGAACCATTCATACTGCCAAACAAACTCCAACCAACCATATGCAATAATTCCATATGAGCCAGAGCAGCACCGGCAAGTTGTAAGCCCCTAACGCATCACAAAGGACACTAAATCCAAAACAGAAGACGTAAAATCGAAATTTAAATGACGAACCCAATATATGTAAATCCTTGGTTGACTGACAGAGAACAGAAGCGATTTCACGACATCAAAGTGGAACACGACATATTACGCTTCAAAATAAACACTAGAATAAATACATCGAAATGTTTGTTTCGAAATATTCGGGTATGGGGTGATCATAAATTATCTGTTAACAGAGAGGGTAGTTACCGAAACCCTTTTGATGGCGAGGATTAATTCGTAGTTTATTTATACGTTCGTTATTATATGCGGAGATTTGATATGAATAGATACTTGTCTACTTTACTTTGATTTCGCAGTTACGTTAACAAATAAACTTATCGTATTCCATTTGAATAGATTATTACAAAACTTTTCTAACGAACCGTCATTGTTCCGGAAAGGTTTACGTCGAAATTCGAGAGCTTAAAAATGGTAGGCTATAATTTGCACATAAAACACATCCTAATGGGGGCGTACGTGATCACTTATTTGGTGGACTCACAAAGAGACATCTTCATCTGAAAGCAGACTCTGATTTAAATATATTATTCTTGTAATAACAGGAGCTCCGGACGGAGGGATCCCATTGAAGTCGTAGAATACATTATTTTAATTCGTACCACCTCTTTGTGACCCCATCAGGGAATTAATGGATTCAAAGCCTTCTCTTCCGTTCGACAAAGAATAATTTGCTAAGTAAATGAACGAGCAGGGCAGACAATCCTGTTACGATCCCAAGTTTTGTTTCGATGGAAGATTAAAGAGTGGCGAATTTGTGAAAAGGGGGCACCTTTCAATTCGACCCTTTGTGAGCGTTATCTCTGTTAATTTTCGGAGGTCAATGGATTAAGTACACAGCAGGATTTCATTATTCATCTGTTTATTCCAATTCCGTTTACTGTTACACCAGACAGAAAGCTGTGTTTATTAAAACAATTTTATTGCTGAATGATCGAAACGCAAGGTCCGATGCAAAACTCTATTAAGATATTGCATTGCAAAACAACGTCGGGGCCATAATCTAAATTGAAATAGGTTGAGTCCAAGAAGACGCGACGTACTAAACTCGTCTCGATTCAGTATTCATTGAGAGCGGGAGAATACTGGAGCTATCGAAAATTATTGTCGAATCTCAGGGGTATTCCGGACGGCGTTCGGTTAAGTTACAACTATAAAGCGAAGTGTGCCTTTAACTACCGACACAGTTTGATATTGTTGGATGAGCACTAACGTAGTATTTCAACATTCTGTTACTGAAATTACTCATTCAAGAGAATATTTGCCACAGTTTTATCAATTTATGTAATATAAACAGTCAACATGCTAACGGTATGAATTTTATAGATATATAAAAATTGTGCAAGGGTCTGCACTATCCAAAATTTTAAAGCATCAATAATAAAAGATACTTTATACGTAACCCGAGACGTTACGACCCCGGAGACCCAAGGGTCACTTATTGTTAGATTCAATGCCCTTCGACATCGTTCCAGCCACTAGCGACACTAGCCCAATGATACTTTCCAGCAAATAAAGCATACATCAAACGATAATAACGTAACACCGTCTGAAAACGCTATAAACCGAATTAAAAACCTGTTAACAGCTGAAAATGTTACGCTTGAAACATCAAGGCGTAATCTATGACTGATTTATGATACATCGTTTTTATATAAACTAAAATAAGTGACCTTTTCGGGGATAAAGGATGAAATATGAAATTTCACAAAGTTGACAAGCTACTTCTACACTAAATTATGGTTAACGGGAAAATTTCCATAGGAAAACACCGAAAGTTGGCATCGAATAATATCGAATGATTTATATATTATTCATAAGGTCTCCCCGGGAAAGCCAGTACACCTTTGTGAATAATTTAGATGTTAGACACATATTATTTTTGCAGGGGCCGCGGTCTGCGGTGTTTGTCCTATAAAATATCGTTTGGGGCAAGGGGACCTCCAAATCTTAGAGGTTAATCCTTCTAGAACCCTTCGTAATTCGGTTTTTTTAACCTCACGTCTTGTGGACAGAAATAAAAATAAGCAGTCGGCTTGTAAGTAAGATGTGCTTTCATTTATATTGATGTTGGACATGTGTGTTTTATCAGAGTCTTCGTTTTCAGTCGTTGAAGTTTGAACGATGAAACAACAAACGTTAACCATAAAATTTTTGATCCAATGACTTTTGAGGCTTGTGTCAAGACTACCTTTCGTTGCTTATTTTAGTAGTATTTTTAAGTTAAAGCTTTTGTTTTTCGGATCCATTCAAATGAAAGAAGTAATCTTATCGCGTGATATCATCGATAAACAATACAGTCGACATTCGATGTAAAGTCGACTTAAGGAGACACCCCACCGCCGCTGGCGAGGAAGCGACTAACTATCGGCTATTTTCTCGCTCAAGAAACTTACAAAAAATATTCTCGTACATTCCTAATAGTCGCTGACTGTTCACACTGCCGGCGGGATATCACTCCAAAAGCCATCAAAGGTAATACTAACTCAGCGATACTCGCTCAGTGAAGCTCGCTTGGCCGTCAAAAAGCGACGACCACCATGATCGAGTGGAGCGAGTAATCGCCCGTTGTACTCGCACACTCAACACACCCTGCGATAAAATTGTGATAAAAGTATCGAAAGTACACACTCGCTTTAAGGTAATTAATGTTATTTACGGGATTGTCATAACGAGGTAACTCCGTGACCATGGCGCTTGTAACAGAGACGGAAACTCGCTAAAATAATAAATAAATATTTCCGACACCCACACCAATTAGCCTAGCCCCAAAGTAAGCACTATAAGGCTTGTGTTATGGGATGCTAGGGTAACGGATAGAATACATATTCAATTCAATTCAATTCAATTTATTGCAGTCATGTGGTTACATGGATGGTTACAAGTTACAAAATGCATAAAGTACCTAACATGAACCCTGTCAGGGTATCGCAATATAGATAAAAATTACAAAAGAGAATTTAACAAATAAACAATTATCTATATAATGAAGAACCTAATATTTATTAAACAACTTTTTTTTCTCAAAGCATGCATAAATGTCATCTGATTTCATTAATTTTATAACTTACTCAATTGATCTTATTTACAGTACTAGTTTAATTTTGTAATTATTATTATGGAAATTCTTTTATAAAATTAAATTTGTCAATAATTAAAATTAAAAAATATGTCAATAAAAATAAAATAATATGTCAATAAACATGATTATATAATCTAGGTTTGTATTTTAAAGATCGCCTCATTAATATTATTTTGTTGCAAAGTATTCATCTATGGTGTAAAAGCATTTATCTAATAAATATATTTTCAATTTTATCCTAAATTGGTTAAAATGTTTTTCGTTTTTTATGTGAGCGGGTAATTTATTATAAATTTTTATATACATATAATATGGACTGCTACTAAGTTTTCTCAATCGAGATGGTGGTAAATATAATCGATTTTTGTGCCGTGTATTTATATTATGTGTTTCGTCAACTTTTTTAAATACGTCTAAATTTTGATGTACGAATAGTGATACGTCTAGGATATATATGGATGGTAAAGTCAGGACTTTGTATTTTATAAAATATGGTCTGCAGCTTTCCGTATTGTCTATGTGGGCTATGATACGTATACATTTCTTTTGCATTATAAAGAGCTCGTTAGCAGTTGTGCCGTTTCCCCATAGCATTATTCCGTACCTTAGCCATGAATACGCATATGCATAATACGCAGATAACGCCGTGTCTATATTTGTACATTGTTTTAATTGATAAAGAGCATATGTGAACTTAGCAAGCTTACATTTAGTGGATTCTACGTGGGACTTCCAATTTAAGTGCGTGTCAATGGTCATACCGAGCAAATTAAACGATTCTACAGTTTCGAGATCTGCGTTTCGATAATTAATTTTTAAATTTAAAGGAGGCTTCCCGTATGATCTAAACTCCATAATTTTAGTTTTTTCGTTATTAATTTCTAAATTATGATTTTGTAACCAAAGCGTTACTAATTCCAGGGTTTCGTTTGTTATTTGACTCATATTACCAACACTATTACTTTTTATTAAAATTGATATATCGTCGGCAAAAAGTACAGGTTGTACAGATTCGCTAATCAAAAATTTAGGTAAGTCGTTTATGTAGGCTAAGAATAGCATACATCCTAAAACGGTCCCTTGTGGTATAGAGCACGTTAAATCCATGATCTCCGACTGTATTGTTTGGATTACAGTTGTATCCATATCATGATGCAGGATTTCCACGATTTGTTTCCTACTGTTGAGGTAAGACTGAAACCAAAGGTACGCCGGACCTCGTATACCTGAATTATATAGTTTCTGAAGCAATATACTGTACGACACCCTATCGTATGCCCTTGTCATATCAAGTAACAAACCTATAGAATATGCTTTATCATTGACATGTTGAATGGCCATTTGAATGAATTTAAACACTGCGGTAGTGGTGGATTTAGATTTTCGGAAACCATTTTGGCAATCATCCAATATCTTTTGCTTTTCAAAAAAATTGTTTAAGCGAATGAGCATTGCTTTTTCATAGACCTTGGAGAACGCGGGTAATAGGGCTATTGGCCTATAATTGTTAAGGTTGGTTTTGTCTCCTTTTTTGTAAAGGGGTTTTACAATTGACATTTTTAATTGGTCAGGAAAGGAGCCAACGGCAAAGCTTTGATTTATTAAAAAACTCAATGGTGACGAAAGTGTTTCTGCGCATTGTTTAATCAATACAGGGGGTATGCCATCCATGCCACAGCTATATTTGTTTTTCATTGATTTTATTATTTTATTAATTTCTTTGCTATCTACTGGACTAAGATAAATAGAATTTATTGTCGAGCAAGCTGTTGGCAATGTATTTAAATTATTAGAAGCATTAGATACGTTTTCGCCTATACTCGTAAAATATTTATTAAATAGATTACATATGGTTTTTGGACATACTATTTTTTTATCTTTTATTTTTAGGGTTATGTTTTTATGTCTATTATCTTTAGTTTTACCGGTTTTATTATTTATAATTTTCCACATAGTTTTTGTTTTATTTTCTGAATTTGACATTTGTGATATAAACTGTTTCTTTTTTGATATTTGAATGCTACGTTTTAGAGTTTTTGAATATAGTTTGTAATATTTTCTTATAACGTTACTATTAGTTTCATTCAAAATTATTCGTAATATTCTTTTATGTTTACAAGATATTTTTATGCTTGGTGTAAGCCATCCTTTCATGATTTTATTTTTAATAAATATAATTTGTTCTGGAATGTGCTCATTTAATAATGAAATTATTATATTAATAAAAGACTCGTAATTTTCATTTACTGTTTTTGTATTTTTTAAGTATATGTCCCAATCTATTTTTACTAATGAATCTTTAAAGTTAGATATATTTTGTTTTGAAAAAAATCTTTTCTTTACTTTCCAATTATTTATAATATTATTTTTATTAAAAGTTTTTAAAGTTATGTTAATAGATCTGTGGTCTGATATTCCGTAATCTTTAACATAACAATTTTTAACTGCGTCTTTTCGATTTGAAAAGAGCAAGTCAATACAAGAGCTTGTTGTTTTAGTAACGCGAGTTGGTTCATTTATCTGCTGGTAAAAATTTTGTGATAACATTAGGTTATTTAAATCTGTTGCATTTTTATTTTTGCTTAATGTGTTAATATTAAAATCTCCACCGATCAAAATGTGCTTAGACGATTCTTTTAAATTTAATTTGCTCAACAATTTTGCCATTTGTTCAAAAAATATATGAATGTGGCGATCCGCTCTATATATAATTATGATAAGACAATTCAAATCTGGAATCTCAAGGGCACATAGTTCAATTACAAATTCTACAGAAAAATTAACAATGTCCACCCTCTCCATAAACTCTATATTTTCTATTATAAAAATTCCGACTCCGCCACCTTCATGATGTTTCCTGCAAAATCGGGACGCAAGCTTGTATCCCGGTATCAAGATGGATTCACAGAAATCTTCATGCCTCCATAACTCTGACAAGCACAGTACATCTATCCTATACTCTAGCAGTAATTGTTCAACCAAATCAACTTTATTTCCAATACTTTGTATATTTTGATAAGTTATGGTAAAAGGGATATCACCGCCATTTTCATTGGACCACCGGCTATCCTGGCACCCTCAAATTGACGCTATTAATGGGAGAATCCGTAAACTTATATGGGTCTTTAAAAAGTTAAGACATGTCACTTCGCAGGACCTTTTGAAGCGAATTTACATTGCACTGGCACAATCAGTTATGAGTTATTGCATTCCCATTTGGGGGGGTGCCACTAAAATTAAATTCCTAGAGGCAGAAAGAGCCCAGAGATGCTTGCTTAAGACAATGTTCTTTAAGACATTTAGATTTCCTACTGACGAACTTTATTTAAATTATAAAATATTGACACTTAGAAAACTATATATTATCAACTCAGTACTTAAATTGCACAAGACCTTACCATATGTTCACATGACCCAAACAGGTAGAAGGAAACGTAAAGTGGCCCCTACTCTTCCTTGTAGAACTCTTTTTGCAAAACGTCAATTTCAAGCCCACTCTGCCTACCTTTATAACAAGCTTCACGACAAATATTCGATACACAACCTTAAATTCTGTGAATGTAAAAAAACAATAATCCAAGAACTCGAGACGCTTGGGTACAATGACATAGAGGACTTGTTATATAAATAGGATTTCTATTCAGTAAAATTAATTCTAGTGGTATTTACCGATCCCAAGATAATATATCGTAGGGCTAGAGGAGAGATAGAATGTCCTATCATATAGGTTCTACACACACGTGCACATACACACACACACATACACACACACACACACACAAACACACACACACACACGCACACACACACACAAACACACATACCAGTATTTAGTTAAATTTAGTTAAATTTTATCCTTTAAAAGAAAAAGTTATTTGTAATTATTTAAAGTTAAGTGGAGTAGTTATTTAGTTACCTTAATACCTCATATGTATGAGATCCTAGGGAGGAGCAGAACCGCCCAACACAAGCATCACTACATGCTTCCTGGGTAGTTCTGGCCACAGAATATTATTGTGAAATAAGGTTAACGAAATAAACTATTTTTATTTTATTTATTTTTATTTAACGAAATGTTTTAATAGATTTTTCTTTAGCACTTTCTTGGAATTTAAGTTTATTTCCCGATGATGTCGGCTTTTCTGCACTCTGTTGTTGTGATGTTGTCTGAGCGCAAATCGGCGAACGCATCCTGTCACTCTTCTGTGTGAACTTTTCAGCAACTTGATCTACAACTGCTATAAATTCTTTACCGTTAATAAATAATTTATTATACTTGATAATTGCGTGATCTCCTCTTTTCCGCGCTATTTGTAATTGATTTTTTAGCTCGTTACGTTCATGCAAAGTTTCTCCCGTTAAGAATTGTGTGATAGTCAATCCGGTGCTCTTTAGACGTCTAGAATTATCTAACATAAATTTAGTCATTCGTTTGCTTATGAATTCAATTGCCACTGGTCTTTTTTTTCCATGTTTTCCTATACGTTTCATATCTTCTACATATGGATCTATACTAATATTCATGATCTCATAGATAGCACGGCAGACGCTGTTGTTTAAGTCGATTTTAGATTCGCTGTCATTCTCTGGCAAGCCATATAGTACAATTTTTTTGTTGTTATCTAGATTTCTTAGTTGTTTTTCGATATTGTTAATTTTAATGTCTATACGTTTCAAGTTTTCTGTAATTTGTTTTTGTTCAACTTTTGTCTGTTCTACGTCATTTTGTAATCCTGTTATTATCTTATTTACTTCTACATATATTGTATTTTTAACTTCCTGTAATATAGCGATTTTCATTTTCTCAAGCTTTTTATCTAGCAATAAACTTATATTTTCTAAAGTTAAATCACTTTTTTGGGGATTTGTTTCATTCAGCTGTGTGTGTCCCGATATTTCATCTATTGACATGTCATTTTCATTGAAGGACTGCTCTATTAATGGTTTATTTTTAATTTTATACCTCTGAGTTATATTTAATTCAGAAGGCGACAAAGTAATAGTCTCTGTACGGTCCTGTGTAGTAGCTCTTACTGGGGTGCTATCTTTATTGTTTTTAGGCATTTTACATATACAAACTTGACATCTCCAGGTCTTTTTGTGGTCTATTGTCATTGTATTGTAGAATCGCTTCTCTGATATATTTGCGCAATCTAAGTCGTAATTTTCATTACACAAAGAACATTTTATAAACCTTCTATCCGGTATAATCTGTCTACACCCAGCACACTGCATCTTGTAGTCACAGTTGTTTTCTGTTATTATTGCAGACCAACGCCCTCTCTCGCAGTGTAATTATGATAAAGTATGTATTAGAAATGGATACCGATGTCTCGGAATTTGTACAGGCAACTTTTTTCAATTTTTATACTTTCCGTCAGATGTCGCTGTTAGCAGTAGTATTTTATTAGATTAGAATAAATTCACAAGAAATATTTCCTCTGGCCAGATAAAAAGATATTTGTGACTTGGGATTTGAACTCAAGATCTACCCGTGAAGCAGCGACCTAAGCGGCGTTGAACCAAACAGCTCATGACGACATCGACAAAATTATTTAACATATATGAGCTGCATAAATCGTGTTAACCAATTAGATTACAGTTTGGTGTTTTGAACAATAAACGGTTATCACTTTCTGTTTTGTTATAAAATTCACTGTTTTTTATTATTCCTTTAATATTTGCACTCGATTATCAATTTATTGTGATCACACTATATTTTTTTTGCATTAGATTCTAATTATTTATACTGTTTATAATGCTTTAATGATAAATTTCACTGGTGCACTTATTCCACTTTTTTCATCGAAATTGTTCATTTATACTTTCACAAACAATAGTTCTCGTTAATCAGTCGATGTTTTACTTAATGATCACTTTTGTAAACTTATTAATTTAAAATAGATATTTTTTTCAATTATTATATACGGAGCCGATGTACTATATATGTAATATACTTATATATGTACATATACTGTACATATATAAGTATATTTATATAAATACATATTAAACATCCATGACTGGAGTACAAATGCTCGTATTATCATCACACAAACATCTGCCCCCACCGGGATTCGAACCCGGGACCTCTCGAGTCGGCGACAGCCATGAAACCTGGCGTACAAACCACTCGGCCACGGAGGTCGTCAAAAACAAAATAAATGGTAACAATCCCGTTAATAACATAAATTACTGTAATGTTAGTGACCATGAAAGTTAAAAACGATATACACATTTGCTTCCCGGTGCTCGCCAACTTGTTTCTAGTTTATAGTTCTACTAGTTTCTCATTCATCGTCGGGATGGGACAAGTGACTTACACCGAGATCTCAGAGCTCTCCAATGTTATTAGCGAGACAAACCCCGTCGTCTGAACCACAGCGTCACACATCAATTTCCACAGCTAAACCAACGTCTTGTTTACCCAAACACACAATGGCTCAATCTACGAACAAGCTGAGCTCTCTAACCGAATTACATTCAGTCGGTCTGACACAATCCCACGCCATTATTAACCCCTTCAAGGCGTCACAATTACAATTTGCGGTTATTTGTCAAGTGCGCCGTAATGCGTTAAACATTTCGTTTTAACAGCACTTGAGCTTAGTTTTTTTATTTAGGTTAATTTTGTAATGTCACGGGTACTTAGTGTCGCGGCTCTTTATGATGGTAATTGAGCTGTAATTCTTGTTTGCGGTTGCCATACGATTGTTGTGATGAGGTTTTGTCTCTAACTTTTGTTACCTAAGATTTCATGTAAATTATGCTGGCAAGGATTTTTTAAACCAGATCCATTGATGTTTTTTTCATATCGGTGAACGTCAGTTAATCTGCATATAGGCGCGTTTACCATTAAATCATAGGCTTCCCGAAATTCAGAAGTGAATGGATCAATCATCAATTACTTACATAGACAATTATTAATTAATGTCTATACGACTCCAACAGATACAATTGTTAAGTGGGCACTTATAACATTATCTTTTCATCATTGAACGAATTAGTATTCTTAATTTAGACGCATTATCCGTGTGTCAGTCATTATTAAAGAGTACGTTTAATTTCGCGTAACACTGAATATGTGTACCAGAATAATTAACACGCGATTGTTCCCACTATAATGAGCCTTTCACCGGGACCTGTACCGCTAACAATATAATCCACTGGAGCTACAGCATTAAATTCAATATAGACTTCAATTCAGACGTGTTGTTGTAAGCCAACGAGTGTTTATTTCGAGATTTCGACTATTCACGTCATTGAACGTCTGAAGAAAAGAGATATATAATCATAGGAATTTCTCAGATAATCATTTAAGGAAGATATCCAGGATAGAGAATACGCTCGACATGTCAACAACCTTCATGATATCTGCTTAAAGTATTGATTGCAGATAAGCCCACAAGAAAATAAAGAAATCGACTTTACTAAATATTTTACATATTATCAAACATAGGTACGAACCTACGAAATCCTTCGAACACATGTGCGGCTCCTACTTTATCGGCTTTCAATGGAATTTTAGACTCGACAATTTAAGCGGCAGCTTTTTAAATAAACATTAATTAATGGGTAATTAACTGCCCAATATCAATAATTTATGTCAGCTTCTGAGTTCATAAATTATACGTATAGATTTATACACATGCATTGTATGAGGTCGAAACTGTTTTATATTTGACTTCAAACTTACAAAAGTTTACCATCGATTTACTATGTATCGCCAATTATGGATTCTATCAAATCAGATTATAACTAGTCTTATAATAAGCTAATGCAGTATGTAATTACAATGGTTTTTGTACTTTTACATAGGTAGACATTTTTTTAATGCTCGAATACAGTGGAATTCGCTTTTGCGATATCTAGCTCTAAAGTGATTTCTCTTATTATCCCTAGTTGTCTAGAAGACTCCAGGCTACTATGGCAATTATGGACAGCTAAACGAATAGACAGTTGTAATATTCCAACAAGATAAAGCAAGGATATAGAACAAACTATACATATTTAACTGTCATTGGGAGAATTGTTGGTTAGAATCGTAAAGTTCTTAGTGCCTTCACCCCATTTGATGTTAAGTGGTAGTGGAGTTTAGACGTGAAGATAGCCTGTGTAGCATTTTTTTTAGTTATCATGCAAGACGAGGTTTCTATCTAATGTACAATAGGGATGATGACAGGGTAAAGTAAACGAAATACTATTAAGTAGATTAGAGTTATCAAAAAATAATCGTCAGTTATTTTTTATTTTGTCAATCAATCAAAAAATTACAAAGATAAAGCGCGTCAAAGTAGGTAAGTGGAGGCTCGTTACGTTGAAAATTGTACCAAGACGCGACGTCATGCGACATTTCAAATCAATATTCACATACGCGCGCGACGTCATGCGACATTTCAAATATCTTTGAAATTTTTTAATGTGAGTATAAAAAAGAGATACGTGTCTAATAATACTTTTTGATAATCTACTTGATAGACGAAGAATTAAAAGTTTGTCATCATCCCCACTGAGGCGTTGCAGCCGCTCGTCTGCACGGGAGTTCAGCAGCGTCTCGCTTGAACCTAATAAGTGTGAGATGAAGTGGAATAATCGATTCGACAAACAAGAGGGCCCGGTAATGCGTTCCGATTCATCGCGACACTATTCGATGGAGTACGAGTAGGATTAGAATCGATTCAGTCGACGCGTTTGTTATTGGCATTAATGTTGTTACGTTATCGTTGGGTAACAGTGTTATGTTAGACTTTAATAATACCGACGTCATAATTATTAATGAAGACAGTCACCGGTATAACAATAATTGGTGCTTTAGGAATTTTCTTCTATTGGCGGTGCCCTTTTGGAGTTCGCCAGATACGAGTTTTTTGGCTGTTTTTTAGAACTAGCATTAAGGATCTTAGCAAAGGTTAGGAAGTTTCCTTCCTAATAAAACCATCAGCATCGACTACTTAGGCAGTAGCATACATATTTCTTGACGTTTTGGGTCCTTTTTGGGTGGATGTTGATCATCTTTTAATTAGTTTCCTTCACTTTATATCTGTTAACTTAATAAATAGTTGAATCTCATTTCTGTTTTATTTGTTTACTCTTAACTACCACCAGTTCCAAATTAGGAGATCTACCGGCGAATGTAAAAATAATAAATTCATAAATTTTATTCATTATACAGGCACTGTAAGTCACACAAATAAGCTCGTTGTTCATCCAACACAAACTTCTGAAAACATAACCATAGCAAACTATAATGATCAATAATAATACATTACGAACCATAATATTTCCAAAGCAATAAGTAAGATCACACGGTGGGACATCAAACAGGCTTCTTCTATAACCTTTTGATTACTTTTTTCCTGTCACATCAAAGAGTCGGCGATGCATTGTGTTGTATCCATATAACTATATTTCCGTCAAGTTTTCTCTCCGCACGTTACATTTTAACTATATTGTTGTTGGTATGTATACGGACCCTAATTGTGTCTGGGTGATTAATGATCGATTGATGGTACCGATGACAGGAAGGTGATGTGTTATGTAACTGTCGATAATCTCTGTCAGCAGATTAGAAAGATGTAGCCGAATTAGCGATTCAAACGTCAAAGCTAACGATGCCGATGATGACGATTATTTCGGTGTATATAGAGTTTTTTTTTGAGCGACGTGTAAAGCTAATTTAAAACAATTATTATTGGTATGTGATGGCGAGTTGTGTATTATAAGTTTATAATGTTCTTTAGGTAAAAGAAGAGCCGCTTATTGAAGGTGATAGTGATTTCGTTACAGATTTACATTATACATTATTATTTATAAGATTATGGTACAATTATTTAAAGTTTTATGATAATTATAATAAAATATGATTTGGTACTCGATATAAGCTTTCGGACATGGTATCCTTTTGAGATAATTAGGTAGAACTTTCAAATACATATATAGATCACACTGCAATATTTCAATAGTCTGTTGTTGATTAGGATTCTTAGCATTTAACTAAAAGTGTAAAATGTTTGCACCAATACGGTGACGGTTTTTTGTACGAGTAACTTTGAAGTTACTTTGCAGTCATGCCGTTTTATAAAACTAATAAATTTAAACGCGTTTACATCAAACAAAATTAGAGGGTAGATTGCAATTGTACTATGTGACCAGTCAACGACTCTTTGTTCAGTGCCAAAATTTTAAGAAAAAAAGACAATGTTTATGTGACACCTTATTAAAGAGAGATTTATCGTTTGCTTTCTTTATGAATATTACCACTCGGCAATTTTTCAACATCACATTTGGCTGCCATTAACGTTCTAAGCAATAATAATACCGAAAATTTGTAATAATATACATGAATTGCAACATACGATGCATATATAATCTTTTTTAAGAGCAGTTCTTTTTTATTCTTTGACTCTTATATGTATCACAGCCACATTAAAAATTTTCAAGGCAAGTGATTCTTAGCAGGTTTTGATAAGCGTTTCTGATACTAAAATAGTGGGCAATGTGAAGAATACAAAAAGAAAATTGGATTATGTAGCATATTGTGATTTTAATATACCTATGTATATAGGTTTAGTATTAATATGACATTCATAATACGTTTTCTCTTTAATTGCAAAAATAACAAACCGATAAGATGTCTTGGTGAAAACAGAAAAAACTTTCCGGAAAAAGCAGAAAAACCTCCTAACATAAAAACTCCTAACATTCAACCACTTGGAATTGAACTTAGAGTACCTATAACTTCGAAGACACCATCTACCAACCTGTCACTTGTCTCAAAAGTGAGTCACGCGCGATTGAACAACACATTGCAAATAAAAATGTCATTGATACAAATATACGGCTTATATTTTCTGTCAGTTCTGTTTACGTTGAAGTGCCATCACAAAATTAAAACACAAAACAGTTTTTACTTCGTTTACGATATATCACGGATATTATTCCAATACAAATAGACGCACTTGGCAAGTCTTCTGAAGAAACAAAGCAAAATGACAAATAAAATTATAGCGACCGATTCACAGCGCGGAATCTTTGCAGACTTTGTTAGGATATGAGAAACATGTGGGAGTTCCGTAATAGATTCCGAAAATCGGTTTGCATATCTCCGCGATAATGATATTGACAGGAAGAAAGACAGCGAGCTTGTTTTAAAGTCAAAAACATTGGCTGCACTAAATAGTTGTTGTATTAAGTAAGTATTAATTAATGTTTTAGCTATACCCTCAAAATTGCGAAAGACATTATTGATAAACATAAAAACCGTGTAACGCATTAATAAATATTAGATGAAAAAAATACGAAAGGTGTTATAATCATATCTTGGTCAACTTGGAGAATGTGATTCTCAGGGTGAATAATTCTTCCATGTGTAAGTAAGTATATCAAAATAACAAAGCATCTCCCCTGCATCCTACGTAGGAAACGGATATTGTTGCATTTGACTTAATCCCAACGTCGGTTTCGATCCCAATAAAATTCCCCCGATGTTTGTGCTTTATGATATAACATTCTGGGATTAGCATGTTAATCGTAAAACTTTTATATGGATCAAGGTTGCATTGCTATTCCGCTATTCGTAATTTGATTCGATTCTACTGTACATCAGAATCTCTTCAAAACGATAAAAAGGTAACAATTTACCAGTTCGTATCTGCATGACTTCGTGAACTTTGAAGTTGTGTTTTTTCATGCTCACAATCATCCAAAATAAGTCATTATTAAGCAGCAAACAATGAAATACAGAATAATAAATGATAAGTTTGATAACCTCACAACGACGGTTTATTAGTAAGAAATAGGGAAACAACAGACTCCATGATAACCTAGAAATTATTTCGCAACAATGAAATGAAGACGAATCGTACCGGTTCCAAATGTTATATGTTTGTTTTTCTCTTAATTCCGATTTTAATGTTTGAGATCATTGATAAGCATTTGATTGAATAGGACATTTAAAATACGGACAGGCCGCTTGGCGGTGACCTTGGTAAATAAATATTGACCTTGAAACTGCTGGCATAGTTTATTATTATAGACACGTGTATATAGAGAAGATGGGTGATAATAGATATAAAATTTCATACTTCTATTGCATTGGTAAATAAATAACAACCATTTTACTATTGATATTGTAAAAAACCCTTTTTTAAGATAAATGATTATAAATATTTGTGTATAAAAAACAAGCACGAAATCAATTATATTGTCCCAAAAGGAGAACTATAAAAAATAAAATTGCATAATTATTAGTGGAAACCCAAATTAATGCCGTTTGATTGATAATATGACGGATACGGAGACAATATAAGTTAAGTGTGGTCATAATAAAAATACTGTTATCTACGGGTCAAACGGTAACGAAACCAATGACCCATATTATATTCCGAAAGTTAGGCAAAATAAACTGATAAATATTTTTAAATAAGGAACATACCTGAGGTTACTTAAGCAGAAGTTTTATGACTTCAATAGCCAGAATATTTATTTATTACACTTATTTAAATTTAAACATAAATATTGGTAACTTGGATTGGAATGTTTGATACAGTATATCAAACATTCAATGGTATTTTATTTCACTGAAACACGTTTTAAAATATACAGTCACTTTATTTTTAGCGTTTAGTAAATGAAAAGACTTGCCAACACGGAGTTAGGTAGTATTAGGATGTGTCCGATTAAGCCTTAACGGTCAAACCCATCAACAAAAGCATTGTGAAGAAGATGTAGCATTAGCACCTTTGTCTACACGACCAAGCACGTGTGATGCTACTGCCGAGGAATCCTTTTGTATCATTATTTGCATACCAACTGGTTCCGTCTATACGATATTAATCAAAGGTTTTATTAGTGAACATCAAAGAATAAATACAATGCTAAGATCTCTTATAAGGTACCCTCAATACTATTGTTACTTTTGTCAGAGGTTGATTTATGAGCGGCCACTGTTGTTGGACCACTCGGTATTGTGTTGTCAGTTTTTGTTTGGACCTCGCCGACATTGTACTACCCCTTCGCTTTGGTCCAGCTCGAGCTTTATTCACGTGATCTCACTTTGATGCCTCTAACGTACAATGCCCCGTGAGTCAGGGTTGATTTGTTCGTCGCATTTGCATAATTCATGACCGTATTGACTGATTTCTTTAAAGTTTCGCCTGTTAGATCCCACGTTACAAATTCACATTTTACATACGTAAAGAAGTGTAGACTTACAAATAAATCACAAAGAATTTGGGTTGTCTCAAAAAATAAACATTCGCAAAAATATCGCACTAGTATTTTTTTTTGCAATATTTGATGTAGAATAACCTTGATGTCAAAACAATTCGGACTCCCTGCAGCCGCAGCCTTTTGTCCTTCTCCATCAAGTCCTTGACCGTCCATTGTGCTACCGACAAAAGGCGGCTGGGATTGAGCTCCGCTTGTAATGTTCATGCTTCAATCCACGCATTCACGCTTCTCAGTACATCCACTCTCTTCCGAATCATTACGTTCCTTACCTTTGTATTTACGTTCACCGTCTTTATTGCTTTTGTGAGCATCTGATTCTTTATTAGACACCACATTGTGTGCCCCCGTACGTTCTTATTGGCTCTTAATCTTTTTTTGAACGTATATTTTGAGTTTGTAATGTTTGCGTCATCAATACTAATGATTGCAACAGCCAACACAATGGTTATTGTTGTTCGACGTTGGTTTTTTATTTTATTAATTTTTTGAAAGGGTTAGTGGAATCTACATCGTCATTACATTTAGTTAGATCGACATTTTATTACCACAGTTTGGTAACAATAATGATTTGTAGTCAAATAAATCACATCGGCACTGATTGTCGTATTGATAAATGCGGTCGGAATGTGATTATAATTATGACGTTTATATTTTCAAATAGAATGTACTCTACAGAATAAGGCAAATTGAATCTAAGTATTGTGAGTGCTAATACCTACTGTTAGAATCACCGACAGACGGATCTTAAGGTACCTATTCGATATTTTGTTCGATTCGAAATATTGAAGTCATGAAAGTTTCATTATAATCTCGAAGATAGCAGAACAGTCGTATGATTGAATACAGCATACATGAAATGCGCATGGCTATCTTAAAATGTTAAGGAGACTACACACCGGTTGAATGTCGCTTTCTACAGATGTCGTTTTATTCGACGAATACTCCATTGTTGTTTTCAAAAGAGCTTGTTGTTCTATAGTAATTGATTATACTTTTCCACTTTGCAATTATATAGTCATTTTTAATTGTCACTTAAGATAGAGGTGCAAAAGTTTATTTAATTATTAACTTTTTAAGTGAAAGTATTTTTTTGATAATTTGAATTTGTTTTTATAGATCGACTCATAAGGTTTCAGTAGTTTTTTTAAAGAGACTAGCGACAAAACAAAGCTGATAGGCGCGTGCGCAACCCAAACGTTGAAGCTCCCGCCCAAGTGGAAACTGAACATTACATTCTAAATCTGTACACAATCCAGTCATAAAATATGGCTCCAACAATAAAACAGAAGTGCTTCGTTCTACTTTACCACTGGCGAAAGTACTTTATATACTTGGTTAGATGGATGAGCATTTTATTTGTAGGAACGGCTTAATTCCTCTAAACCATTGATGATAACGTTATCTTAATCTTTCATTGAAACATCCGTAAATCTGTGAGATTACAACAAAACGAAACCGGAGACAACATAAATATTTAGGAACATACAAAGACGTTGTACACTCATAAAAATTTGCAACAAATCAAAAACACACCACCTCTCTTTCTCGTGAAAGCGAAACAAAAGTTTGATCGTGTCGGAGTGCCAATAAATCCTTCCATCACCAAGATACACATTCGTTCGGTGGTAACACAAAAATGCTGTGTTTTAACTTTTTGATATCCACGTTTATTAACATGGTGAAGATACTAAAGAATCATCATCGCGTGTAGCTGTCACCACTAAATCAACCGAGAACAATGTTGTTCAGAACAAAATTACCCCTTTATTATTGTTCTTTTTTATGAATTATCGCCTACATCTGATATCTTTTTCTTTTGTAGCGGCACCGGTAGCATCCATCATGCACGGTATTATTGTTACAGTCCACGGTATGCGATGGAATAAGACGAGAGATTACTAGGTATTAGTCATTGGACTTGCTTTTGTTTCGAGTGAACAGCTTTGCATTGATTATGGTGCTTTCAAAGATACAGATATACCGAAACATATATTCGATGTAAATCTTGTTTCAATTGTTTCTTATTAGTAAAATTCAGGGTTTTTAGTGCTTAAGGCATTCCTAAATGCACAGTAGAAAAAGTGAGTGCCTATTCCAAATAATTACATTTTGGTTATTATGACAATTTTATAGTCAAAATCGTATGCAAATCCGTAGTCATGGTCCTGTTTTTTACTTTACCAATGCACCGTTATTAACATTCTCATGAAAAAGGTGGTCGTAAGTCATACGAACCAGTACAAGTTAATTAAGCAACCTTATAACAGTTTTGTAATCAATAAAACAGTGTTAATAGCCAGCACCAATAAGCCGAGATCAATTAAAGCTGGCCTACCATCAGCAATCGTGAACGGGTAATAACTGAGAAAATCTTGCGCTTCGACGATGTGAATGAGCGTTATAATATTCGCGTCCACAACCAAAATAAACCAAAAGCCGAACGGAAACGGCCGCTATATTATTAGACACGACAATATTCTATTATTTTTATTCGTAACACATCTCGGAGATTTGCCCATAAATCTGTGATGGCAGACGCTTCCACCTCTAATAGTATGGAAATGAATATTCCTAGAAATGGACCTTCCACACCCAATTAGTGACGTCGGTATAATTCTCCTGACGATTTGGATTAGAATATTATCTTTATTGCTGTGTTATCAATGGAGCTCTATTCTATTAAGATACTTTAAAAAAGCAATTTAAACGTACATTACGATTTAGTATCGTTCAAATCTATTTTATATCTAAGTAACTTAACAACCAACATCAAAGAGGAAATCTATCAAATTATGGAAAGAGAATTTATGATGTCCGATAGCTAATAATATTTTCGATTAAATTAACACATCACATCACATGAACAATGTAGTCTCAATTGTCATTCACCACAATAGGCAACAGTTGTTTGAATTTACTTGCAACCAACGTTGCCATTATGAGTGGTCACATCTCTCATCCGCAGTGCCACGCATTATTTATCAGGAACACCATTCCGTACATTGTTTCACAATAAAACATTAATTTTGTCAACGGCCTCTACGCCTGGACGCGTCGCTCTAATATTAGAACTTCCGTTCGTATAGAAACAAAAAGCTCTTCGACCCGATAAATTAATACAACGGACACTTAAGACGAGGATTAAAATGACGCAAAAGTCTTTTGGGATTGTCGGACGCACATGCGAATCTAAGATTCTGAGCCAACCAAAAAAAAAATTCAAGAGGGGCTCCGGCAAAAAAAAAACATGACTACACGTGCACTCGGAATGAAGACAAAAAGGTCAACAATATTCCTAATCTACAATCCATGTCACAGGCTAAAGGTTACGGAAGGTTGCACAAAAAAAATCATCACAAAACGGCGTTGTGTTTCGGCGAAATCATCCGTAATTCCCGAGTCGCGAGCGTGAATATCGGCCTTATCCTTGGGAATTAAAGCTCATTATCTCGCGATGTAACAGCGCGATCAGAAGCATCATTGTTCGTACCTTAGGGAGTAGTGACATTAGTTTAGATTTTTGTTGTTGTTTTTTCTTATTTCACATGTGGCATCGCAATCCTGCACGATATGTGACACATGTGTCGGTTTTGGGTTACTCCACAATAATGACTGCCTCTTCAACGTTCCTCATATCTCTGGCGTCCATTACATTCGTGTTTTAGACGGTTCCTTTTCATTTCTAAACGGCGAGTCACTGTGCTTTTCTCTTTGATGTTTTACACGAAGTTTTCTCTGTAACTCAATACAGCTCTTAAATCCGTCATCAGGTGCGGCGTTTCCCGATTACCGAACGAAAGGTAACTTTTAAGACTACGCCATTACACTTGCTATAAGCGTCGATGAGATTATATCGGTCTTTAATATACTATGTGGTTGTTCTCATACATCGAGTAATACAAAACCGATGCGCTACTGTAACGTATCTGGCCAATAAATTGTGTCGGCCATAAATAGAACTATAAAAAAATATTTTACGATACACGAGAGAGATACATTAAGACAATGTTACGTACATTTCACAATGGACACATTATGGGTTAATTGATCGGTGCACAATACTCTTTATGTGCTCCTCTCTGAGTACAAAGATATTATTGTCTATACACATGCAGACGTCTGCTAATACTTGACCAGAGACAAAATGGCTTTGTAATGTTGCCTGAAAGGCGCCATGGGTAATTCAATACGGTTTTTGATCAGTATTGATTTGAATACTATCAATTCAGTGCATGGTTAAGTTTAATTCGTTAGGTATAAATGTCCTAGTGAATTGAATGTATTACTCGTTAACTGTAAGATTTATTAACCATATAACTCAACCCCAACATTGTAACTTCGCAATAATAATTTTGGAAGATTAAACGCCCATTTAAAATGTCGGATAATAAGTACTTACCTGTTTTGTTGTCGTATAAAGATAATTTAAAGGTGTTTATATGATCATTTTGCAGTATGGTCTTATTTTTAGTCGGTGCAAAAAAACACTTAGATTGTTAAATTGTTTGAAAAATTTTCTGTGATTCTTATTACTTACGAAAACGAATTAACGGAGTACTGCAGTAGCTCCTGTTTTGGCCAAAACACTTTTAGATGAAATATCAGGAATTTTATATTATATTCATAGCATTCTCTTATTTTTAGCATCTACTTATTTTCACTTACTAATCTTTTCACGTAAAGCACAGCGTAGGTAGATACTTATCTTTGAATTAGTCCAATCAGCATTTCACACTCATTTGCTTACCTGAAACAATACAAGAACTGTTGTTAGTCATTCAACACTCATGGGAACAAGCAAAATGTTTACTATTCGAGAGTGGTGGCGATTTTTTTTCAAAATATCTCGTAGCAAGAAATTCGATATTTTTTTGTCTTCTTTCGTTCTTGTTCCCGCACAACAGATGTGCTAATGCAGTCCATGTGTTCAGCTTTATCTTTCAGTACAATGCATCAGAGGGCACAGATTAGTTGCCTGGCCGTATAGTATTTTTAGAATCAGATGTTGTATTAGAATATTATCAATGAATGTAATATTGTTTTAGCTTCCTGGCACTGGCTGAACATTGGATGCAGTATGTGTCTGTGTAATACCTTTATACTTTGATTATGATTATGCTTAATGTATCTTTGTTGTAGACTTTAAGACGGTAAAATGCACCGGCACTGCAGGGTTAATTTAAATATGTGTATCAAGGAAATAGTTAAGTTTTTAACTATTATATTGACATTTCATGTTGCTAAAGCTTCTGCAATCAAACCAGCACATTTAAATAACATAAGTCGCTTTATATTTTGATTATTATTATGCTTAATCTGTCTTATTTGTAGACTTTTTACGGTACGAAACACCGGCACTGCAGGGTCTATTTAAACATGTGTATTAAGAAAATAGTCAAATAACATTTTAAAATATTTGGTTATGTCGCTAACTTCTGCGATCAAACCAGCACACTTACATAACTACAAATATACATAAATCTATATATTATCTCGAATTAGTAAATTTTGAAGTTTGACAGATAATGTGAAAGATCCTAGCCATCACTGGAATTTACCTTAACTTATTATCAGGTGCAGTGAATTCATAAGTTGTCTACAGAAGTTTTATATTAAAATTCATGAAGATAAACCATTAAATGGTCACCCTATCTCCAGAGTTCGTGAAACAATAGAGCGGTTGATACATTTAACGATCGTTAAATGGGCTGTCACTTGATATTTTCTTTAGTTAGGGAAGAGCGTAAAATCTTTCATCTACCTCATAAAAGTTTAAACACAGAAGCGGAATGAACACATTTTCAAAATAAGTAGACAACGGAGTTGTTTATTTGTCAATTCAATGTAACCTAGAATTAGATCAATTTTAGAATGTTAGAGATATATGTGAACTCTTTAATAACTTGGTATATATATGTATTCAGAGGACTTACGAAATAATGTATTATTTTTATAAATTACTCCTTTAATTAAACATTATTTTTCGTCAGTTTTCGTTGATAAATCTGATGTTAAATAAAAAAGATTTGCGCCTGAGTTTGCCACTTTGCTTGGTTTTTATTAAATTATTTGACGTTGAAAAGACGTTTTGCAACATAAAGATTAGGGCCACTGGACGACTTTCTTCACACAACTTAATTGACTTTTAAAAATAACGTTCGGTACGGCACAACAATACTAATTCGTTCTCCAGGCTAAAGATTGCCAAATACAGTGAAGAGTTGATAATTTGTAGCTGGATATTTGTAATGGAAAACAATGACGATTTTGTAGTTTCACTTGCATGTTAACGAATATTAATTACTCAATAAATAAAAGAATGACAACAATCATTGAAATTAACAAAAAAGTGTATTTATAAATTTGATATCGACTATCCATTCATTATATGCCGAAGTTGTCTCAGTCGCCATAAGCTGTAAAGATATTATGAGGATGGCAATCCGGATAATCGTAGACCCGGATATCTCATATATTATATCTACTGTAAAACTATTTTGTGATTTTGTGCAAGTACCTATACTATTTTTTTTAAGTCGCCAGAGCTACATCACTGTATTCTCCAAAACGAGTACTTACATCGACGAGATTTGAAAAGTCGACGCGCGTGTAAATTTTTGATGTCGCCAGAATAGTAAATAAAAAAAAACTCAAGCTTCTTTGCCACTATGTAGAAGAATATCTAAAAGAAAATCACAAAACTAAATTGGAAGCGTGACACAAACAAAGATGGAAGCCACAGTCTATAATTATAAAAATGAAGCAGGTACTCACTTGACCAAAGTAAATACGAAGGTTTGACAGCTGAAAGTAAACATGTTCCCGTCGATCTGGACGTTTGTTTGTTTGTGCGCGGGAAAAAATGGCCGACGGAACAGAATCGATTGACATATCGCTCCGGTATTGTGCCTCGATTGATTTAGAATAGGTTAATTATAAGATTTCTGGTGGCGATCGCTAGAGACCGACTGGGATGAAACGAAATAGTTGTGTCGTAAGACGTATTAATGGATTAGAATAAGGTGTTTGCTTTGATCCCAATCCGGCCAGTCCTCAAAAGCTAACACCTGGCTAGCTTGGACGAAATATCTCTCTTATCTATGGACTATAGACAGATTGTCTTTAAATTGTGAATTTTCTGTTTGTTGAAAACCAACGAAAGGTCAAGGGATACCAAATGATTATTGGCACCCTGATAACGCCTCAGGTTTATCTATTTAATTTTTCGCCAAACTTTAACAATGGTTAGTTTTTTACATGACCTTTTTATGTTTAGTGCCTTTTTTTTAATCTGTATTAAGTGAATACGCCTGGAAAAATATTTATTTATATATGGAGTTATATATTAGTTTATCAAAATAATTTCCTATCTCATGTGCCCCCCTAGCATAAGCACCGCGACATGATTTATAACGCGCTTTTATCATGCTGAATTGTCAAATGACTATGGGGTTTGACAGTAAGACGCGATAAAAAACGTGATATGATGTGTATCGTGCTGCTCATGTTACGGGGACTGGTGGCAGAAGAAAAAAGTTAAATTGTACCATCTTCCAAGTTCCTTTCGCAAATAGTAATAGACAAACATAAAACTAAAGACCCGAAACTAACACCTTGTAACAACAAAACAACGATACCTACATTTTATGTCGTTAATATATTTATGTAAGAATCTCATCTAACAGAAGTAAATGTTCATGTGCAGTGCTTTATTAACACCTACTTGTGATAGATTAAAGAATATGACGGGATGCTATTTATAAATCTTGACGTTACAAAAGCATTGTGTAACTAAGTCCCCCCAATAGATACGTAAGACGTCGCATGAAAATGATAATCAATAATTTTATGACCATGTATAAAAAAATCATCCAAAAACACATTGTTCTTACAATGAAAGGCGTATGTATAGTCGCGCATCCTGTACACGCTATACTAACATTCGATGCGTTAACTCGTAAAATTCTTTATTATAAATATAAAAGCGTGAGCGATAGTTAATTTTATGGTAGAAAAATGTTATAATAATAATCAAACGCGCTTGTCTGTCTGGACTTCCGTTGTATAGTTAGCTGGCAATACGCGGAGACTTGTTCCGCGAAAGATTTTTTATTTCTTTCTATTATTTCACTTGTACATACAAATGCTTGTTGTAAACAGCGGAGCTTTCAGAGAACTGGAAAGTTTTACAATCGCAGTATAAATTTGCACATGGAAATATGAATTGAACATACAATTAAGTTGCTCCAAATTATTGAAACAACTGATAAATGCCTGCATCCTACTATCTTATATTGTATTTTATTTATCTATTTAAGATTCTAACGCGTTCCTAAATTTATTATTCGACTATGATGAAACCACTTCTGCGGGTACTTGGTTCCAGGCTTTAACAACCCTGAAGCCTGTGAAGATTATTATAATTATTAATTTGACAATAAAGCATGCTCATGGAGTCATCGCTTAGTATTCAGCGACACCACAAAAAGTTTTATAGGTATCTAAAGTTATTTGTATCAGGTTAGATTCGAACTAGCTTCGTTCGTCATCCCGATGAAAACATTATCCGCTTTGCTACGGAGACCTTAATGGAGACCTGAATGATTTTTTTCCAGTAGGACCTATACTTAGGAGTAGAGCAGCCTTAGAGCAGACTTTTTTAATTTAATGTCGAAAAGCTACACCATTGCGTGCGACCTTGTTCTAAGAATAACCGACAAGAAACTCAGCAAAGGCCTTAGATTAAAACAAAAAACCCCCTTTGTTTTAATCTAAGGCAAGGGCTGTTTTTTTCTCCCTGCATTATACACAGAGTCGTGAAATTAAAAAAGGTTTAGGCTTATGCTATGCAAAGTCAACAGGTCGCTGTCTTAGCATTTTTTAGGTGCAAAGCCATTGAAGTACAAGTTATTCGCTACAGCCTTCAGTAAGGTGTTAGATTCTTTAACAGGCAGGCGGTCCAATGGCCCACTTTCCAATGTGTTTACGAAACAGGCATTAGATCCCTTCGATACTCATTTGTGACTAATCATACGTTACCTATCGTGGCATTCAAAAGGTTTTCTCACACGGCGCGATATCGGAGCCACGTGTTCCAAGCATTGTGACGGAACACAAACGACGTATCCTGGCTTTGAGGTCATACAGACAAAGCTCACAACAATTCACAGGAAACCTTTTATTTTCCCCGATCCGTGAGCTAGACGGCGGGGCACGTTTGTCTTACCTGTCTGCCTATACGTACTGATACTAGGTATTTTTGTATCTTTTTTAGAGATTTCAGAAAAAATGATTTCTGCTCCATTCTCACAATGTTTGATGATCTTACTAAGTTTATTGGTTTTCATTTCATAAATACCTAGTAGGTTAATTATTTACGTTAATGGTTTGGATAGCTATCACGTGAAATGTACCCTGTTTCAAAACTAACTGAAGCATAGGCTGGCAAACTGACATCATTATTTCCAACAAGTTTAGTATTGAGATGTGATCTACTTTTTTGGTAACTGTGATACGTAATTATAATAAAAGACTCTTCAAAAACTGTGTATTGAATTGAAACAGTAATGAAGCTCCTTGACAGTTTACAAATTGACAGCAAACAAAATTTTTAGGTCTATCTAAAAGAAGTTTGTCTCCTATATGATAATAACCCAGAACTTTTCAATTCAATGATGATGATAATGTAGTTATTTTTGCTATCGTATCTTTCACGCTGTATCACCTTACAAATCAGATGACATGTGTAATGTATTGAATTATTATAAAAGCATTATTAACCTCCACTCCACCATTCGAATATAAAAAAAGACCCACAAAAGCAATAGGTACACCAAAATGCCCTTAAAACTCCCTGCTTGCGACTACAATGGCTGCTTCCTCGGTATTCAGCGCGGTTCCGTAATTGTCCTGTAATTGTACAATGAAACACGTGCTAAGCAAACAGAAGGGTTCCACTCAAACAATGGGGGGGACGTAGAATCGCCTGCAGTGTCAATCGCTTATCAATCACGTTTGGTCTAAGTGATGAGATGAAAGAAATTGTGGATTTTTTTTTGTTCTGGCTGCCTTAATAGGCATATCCCCTATATGATCCCTGACCAAAGTTCTGAAAAGAGACTGTAAACAGCTTATGCAATTCCCTTCGTATATGGAAGACATTTTTTTAAACTCTCAAAAAAAATATCAATTAAAATTATCTCAGTTCACCTGATGTTAAGTGCGAGTGGAATCCAGTCGCGAAGATAGATCGCAGTAAAAAATGTGCCGCTTCATTCATCCTCACCTTGCCGGCCTGAACCCAATCCCCTACAGCGTGGAGCCCTGGAACCCTATTCACCAGCAGAAACACAACACCACCAAACGGTAGTGTTATCTTACTGTTGTCTTCTGCAAGGTGAAGGTTGCTTCTTAAGACGGGCTCAATTCGAGCGGAAAACCGCCGTATCCTACCTCTCTTATACGAAATATGTATTAAAAATTTGTCTCTTAATGTTATTTTATAGTGATCTGGAGTCTGTGTTGCGTAGATGGCTGCCAGGTCAAGCCACTGTGGACAACAATGTATGCAACGCTACAAGTACGATATTTTCATCTTTCTGCTGAAGCGGCGCTGCGGGTCAGAGTGAGAGATGAGAAGCCTGCCTACCGCTGCTGTAAGCGTGAGAAGGGAAGCTAGACAGACTGGCGCTACGACGCGTTACGTAACGTAGCGGTGTACCCTCCCGTAGTTGAAGTTATCACTTCAGAAATACTAATTAGAAACGCTAAAGCTCATGCATTGCAACACAATCAAATCACCAAAAAAACCATTGCGTCCCCTTTTACGCCTACCGTCTGGAAGAAACTTAAGACTTTTGTCTACCAGCTCGGACAATTTGCACAATACCAGTTAGGGAGCGGGCTCGCGGGCTAACTCCATTGTCGCGAGAGCAATGAAATTTATTTAGCATAAAATGCGATTCGGAAAAGGGTGCGAAGTTGCGAACTGCCAGTCTTCTGTCTACAAATAGAAAGGATAATCTACTTCTTTAGATTTATTTTATTGCTTGTGATTGTTAATTATTGTTACTATATTGAGATTTCTATGTCCTTCTATTTGCATAATAACTTGAAGAGCTCTGATGCCGACCTTTTTTGATAGATTTGTTTTTTTTGGTTTTCAAAGTTTTTTTAAAGTATTGACATATTTATGATTGTTGCTATCAAAATTGTTATTGTGTTCTCGTAGTCTTTGTCTGTCATCTGCTTTAATATTACTTTGCATTTCACTTTAAAATAGTTTAAATAAAACCGTCCAAAATCCTAGCCTCATTTTCTATCCCACTAGCTCTCCACTTCAAGCTAACGCAGGCAGATAGCGCATTCGGCTGCTATCGTTGAAGTTAAGCAACTTTCGTAGGGGTCGGTCATTGCATGGGTGACCAAAAATTTATTATCTCGAGCTCCTCCGTGCTTTGAAAGGCACGTTAAGCCGCTGGTCCCGGCTCACGGAGCACCCCCCCTAGAGTCCGCATACAAGGGCAAGCGCTTACGCCAAGCTTAAGTAGTATTTTACCTATGCGTGAGGCACGCCTACAGACGTCGCGATACATCGTTTCGGTAACCGAGCGTTGGTCGAACTGCTTCTCTCGTTTTCGTGTTAAAAAACTGTAAAAAATGCCGTACTGTGCAATTAAATTGTATGGAAAGTCGAGTACAACTTCCAGTCTTCAAAAAAATGGTATTACTTTTCACTGGTTAGTTTAAATGCATTACAAAAAGACAAAATACTGTTATATTAAATTGCTGTTAATTGTATTTATTTTTTGGTGAACGCGTTGATGTCTTTTTACACTATCCCTTTCTCGCATGGGCTACGTCATATATGCTATCTTGCTCTCACACCGGCACGTGTATTGCTAGTGACTCAGACGCAGCTCATGTCTCAACGCGTAAGTTTATCGATAAGTTTGTCAGCTATTGAAATTGAAAAAATAAATAAAAACTATTTATTTCATCGTGTACAATAATAGATGTCATGAGTATACAACCAACAGTTTTTATTTGACTTCAAATATATCCTAATAAAATTGAAAAAACGCGAAAATTTCTATGCGTATTTGTTACTCTTTCACGCTAAAACTGTTAAACGGATTTGTATGAAATTAAGTGCGCATAGTTTATGACCTAGATAAAGACATAGAATTAACGATATTAAATACCCTAGATACACCACGAGCGCTCAAAATATGTCCCAATCAAGAAGTGCTTGAACTCCACTCAAGCACTTAGTACACAGTCACACGCGGACAGTTGAAAAGTCAAGATGCCAAAGAGTTCCGTGAAAAAATACAGAAAAATACTAATATTACGTAAAGTGTCGTTTTTTCGACGGGTATCTAATTAATGTTTTTTAATTAACGCCTTTAAAGCAAATTTTATTGTTGTGATACTTATTATAAACTGATTTAATATAAAATATTTGTGATATTCCAATGCATGGTCGGTTATACGTCGACCTTAGCCATCTCTTTTCTTCGCGATTTGTGCCTGCTATATTGCTAACAGCGCATTCACAATTGCGCGCGAAAAGTAAAAAAAAATAAGGTCTATATTCTTTTACACATAACAATAAATCGTAAAATTTTACGAACATGACGCATGCATTTTAATTAAGACCTTATGCCGTATGCATTAAAGGTGACTTTCAATGTTTAAATAAGGCATTACATTGTTTTTGACCACGCGATCATCCTCCGTGGATCGTCCAATGTACCTTTTGGATCCGTTTCGGCCACGATTTTGTTCGTGTTGTTGTATCTAGGGTAGTTAATATCGTTGCATTAATACTTCTTGTCCTGGACGTGTTTTTTTTGTGTTGCTTATATATAATTTAGTATGTAGTTACTAGTTGCGTCATGTAATTAGAACGCTGGAAGAAAGTGGAGAGGGTATGATTTACGCATTTGCTTACACTCGCGCACCAAAGTACTAGGCCTCTATTCTAAATGGTTTATCGATAGAAAATATCGATATTTTCTAAAATCGATCTTACCCTCATCACTTCGCTGCACTGAGTATATGATCTAACCTTGACGCGTCCAATCACAACGGGGCTGACCTCCCTGCACCCCACCGACTTTGGCGATTTTGATTCCAAACAAAATTTGTGTGATGCGGACTCTAGTGGGGGTGCTCCATGTCCCGGCTGCATCTAACTGCAATCATTAGCACCCACCAATCTGTGCCCCAGCAGTGGGGACATTAATAGGCTGATGATGATGACATAATAAGTAGTGATGATGGTGGCATAGCGGTTAGTGTATTCGGAGATCATGGAAGTCGAACAACTTTCGCTAAGGAAAACCATAAGATAGCTGACCGAAAACTGTGCATCTATAGCTATATGGCTATCTATAGTAATTTTGGAAGTCAGGTAAACCAATTTAATTCCGGTTGCGGCATTATCAGCACTTTTTTTCTATGCATTGTTCTTATGAAGCAACTTTAGACTATTTACGGTCACCCATCCGAAGATCAGCCTCCGCGAACATAGCTTAACATTTGACAAACATTGATACCCAAAGCGCGCGCGAGCGGACGTGGAGTACAATATGGACGAAGAAAAAATCCCTTTCAATCTATAAGTAAGTATAAGTACCTACTACAAGCCATTCAGCATTTCTATTACACATGTTATTCACAATGGGACGAACAAAAACGTGTCGCGCTGCTGAGACGTGTAGGGAATTAATAAGAGAAGAAATAAAGTAAAATCGGGGGCAAACGGTGGGGAGGCATTATACTGCCGAATCGGATGAACCCGGTGTCACAATGGTGGCTGGATACGTGATCGACTGGTTTAATTTGGTTGGGTGCGCGATTTTGTCTTGGTTAACAGAATGGGTTGGGTGTTACAACAAAGCAAGGGGCGGAATGTTCTTTTTTTGAATTCGAAATGGGAACTCTTTCATTTTTAGCGTTCATCCATCGGTGACGTATGATATTTAAAGATTTTGAATAACTCCCGGACTCATTTATCGGCCCACCTAGCATTTGAAGTTTTGACCTATATATGGTTTTGAAGGTCCTTAGCTAAAAATAAATGTTATTTATATTATATTAATTAAGCAAAAAGTTTTACCCTGTTTTGAATCTGATTTATTAACCATCTGCTTATTACTATTGCTCTAACTTAATTATATTTTTGCTACAGACCGTTGAAATTTATAACAATTAGTGGGACGATAGATTTGTCCGGAAGTGTATTTAGAAAATTCACGGTGTCCACTCCACACTTGGAGGCCTACTATATTTCAACGAAAAACGAGATTTCGATCGAAATTTCGCACGTTTCTTACTCTGTTTCCTTTTCATTTCGAAAATTCGATCGTCCGAAATAGTTTGACAATTAAATTCTCCAAGCCTACTCTAATTCTCAAAACTTTCGAAGGAAAAGTTGAATTTGACAGATAATTGTTCGAAATTTTAACCTTAAATTGACGAAATCAAAAGTGTTACCTTTTCATTTTCGATTTTCGATTTTTGTTTTAATTAAGCCTAAAATACTTGTAACAGTATTTTTAATAATAGCTGCTTAGCTCGAGAATCATTTTAAGCATGTAAAATTAACAAATAAACCTTGGATTAACACATAGGCTACGTTTTACTGCGGGAAAATATCCCGTATAAACCGCGGGTAACACCGCGGGGCACAGCTAGTCTCATATAAAGTAACAACACTATTTCAAGTCAAATTTAAGAATTGTTTAATGTCTCTGAGTATAGACTAAAGTGTTGTTCAATACTAAATAGGTGGGTATGCACATATCTTTTATAATAATCTTTTTTACAAAAAATTGGATACAATTTTATTATAAGTCGAAAAGAAATAGGCCAAAGCGAGTTTTCTAAAAAACTCGACACAGATTGTAAGTGGCTTAATTATTCCTTTTTTTTTAATTTCTTAAATGTCCCGTCCTGGAAATGATTTTATGAATCTACAGTGGCGCCAGCAACCCTAGACAGAATCTTTTCGTGGAAAACATTGCAGAATAACTTAAGCAGACTAAGAGAGACTCTAGTTAGTTAGTATATTTGTATATAAATACAGAAATAAAAACTTCTACAAAAGTACTCGTCAATTAGAATTCTGATTATAGCGATCGATAGCAAAAACTTTGCAGACGTTATACTTATTGTAGCACAGAACTACTAAGCTAACTAAATAAGCTCGCTCAGTAACACGCACCTAAGGTTTTTGTTTGACTGTAACCACGGAACACGGAAAGAGATTAGAAGGGTGGTCATAGACCGTTATTAGTACGGGAACCGATGTCGCCGGCTCGCCCCCACTACACTTGCACCTAATAGATAATAGCCAATCGACGCGACATCAAACAGTCGAACCAATCAGCGCTCACACCCGATAGCAACGACGCACCAGAACCAAGTTTTGGTCAAGTTATGAACACTGAATTGTGGCGCGCATGTACCAGCCCTTATAACCTCTTTCTGTGTTATGTGACTGTTACCACAATAATATGTACTCACCTAGTCAAAAGTGTAGCATACTTTAAAATAACACTGTCCTTATTAAAAATGTCGTCTTTAATTAAACGTCAGTTCTTTAATTTACTTTAGATTAAATTCAGTCTATTATCTACCTTAAAAGCCTAACAAATGGGAGGGCATTTGTCCCGGAAAAATATGATGAAATTTCAAATATTTACTTTTTATTATAATTGTATTCGTAGCGGTAAGCTCCTTGAGCAAAACCGTTAGAAGTTTTCGTATGAAAAATTGATGCTGGGTTGGCTTCCTTGTCTGTGGTGATTGCTCAAAAAGTCTGTCGGTTTGTATAAGTACTTGACAGAAGCTAATAGTCATAAGATCATTTGACTAACATTATGTTATGTCAATAATGGGCAAGTACCGTAACGAGACATATTTTTTATTTTTTTGTTAGCATATGACATAGCCAGAATACAAGTCCATAAAGCCGAACACATAGTACACATACAAACTAAAATAACAAGACACAGTTGCCTATGTATTACCATGACATAAAATCGTAAAAATTACCTTTAAATGTTGCCATAAACCTACATCAGTACACGGGTTGGACATGGCGAAAATTCCATCCAGTTTCGTTCCTCGCACACATCAAAATTAAACAGCGCAAGTACACTTCAAAAACCATTACAACTTGGCGCCATTAACAAAATCGTAAAAGTACAACCGCTGCATAGCGTTTGAACATTAAAAAATATTGTATATATTAACTACTTACCTAAATTATTTTTCTTTAATATTATTTAGAACAAAAAACCGCATACTTCCTTTTCTAGTTTCAGCCGTAAATCGGTTTATTATAAAACCGACCGCATCTCATCTCAACTCTCTTTAAGACATTTTACGACCGCGCGCTGACTTTTGACTCTGTCTATTTAGTAGTATTTTTGTTTGGTTAAATACTAACCGAATTATACATACCTACCGACATTGGTATAATAATATATATATTTTTTCATTTTAATAACCTTCGCATCCGGTCCGCCCAACAGAAGGTTTACATTCGATTCGATTTACGACTGTTTTCGTAGCGTCTCTGCGCGGCTTTCATTTAAAATATCGGCTGGTTTCCTGTTGGCTAATAACAGAAATATTATTTGTAGAAACAATTGAATAGTTTCTTCTTTACTTAATATAGAAAGCAGTTCTGAATCTTCAAAGTAGGTAAATGCCATATCCTGTAGAAACATTTTTGCAGTATAAATTATCAGTTCAGATATTTACTAAGTCCAGTGTTGCAGATTGGCTTTTTAGTTTAATTCGTACGTTTTTTTCTATGTTTAAGTTACCAGGGTACCCGTATGATTTGTAATAATAACAACATTAAGTAGGTAATTTGTGGGAAATTGATCCCAGTATAGCCAAGGTTGCCACAATTTCGTGCGTACATTTCGAATTTTGATTAATTGGTTGGTCCACTCTCTGATCAATGATCGAAAATACGAATTTAGGCCAAATTTTGGTACGAAAGGTAAGTTTAAATCAAAAGAAGTTATATTAGAAAAAAATCCACGTGACCCAGGCATTCGCCAGCAGGACTCGACCCCGCACCCTTCGCTATCCGGGCGAGTTTGAGTCCAGTCTGCTGTAAGGTGGAGTTTGCTTCCCCAGAGTTGTGCTGTGCCATACCTCTCCTAAAAGTTTCTCAATTAAATTAATTATCCTACAGTATAATTAAATGGACAGTTTGATTGCACCGAAGAGGACAGAGTAAGACCAGTAATATTTTATTGTTAAGATATCTCACGAGCCAATGGCGATCGTAATTTCGAAACATCGTCGTCGTTAACAAATTGACACATTTTTATAGCTTCAAATAAAAAGAGTTGGAAAAGAAGACAATTTCGGTCATTAAGAATAAATTTAAGGTAGAAATAAAACTGTGCGGCTGGTCCATAAAGAGACTCGAATACGTATAATATAGGAGATCCCAGTGGTGTACCAATATGTAGGATTTTGAGATGCGCCTAATGATTCGGCCGAATATTCGGTTCGGTAGGATTTTGAACCGAATATTCGGCCGAACATTCGTATTCGGTTGAACCTACATTCGGCACATCTGTAATAAAATTGTGAAATTTTCGACTTTGACGTTATTGAAAAAAAAACAGTCAATGGATTTAGAAAAAAAACTTTTGAAGTACTTATTTTAAAGTTTATTCGCTGTAGCAAGTGCCATGCATTCTACCGCATCTGTTATTATTATTCATTAATAATATAAGGGCAAAGTGGGGCAAAATGTAACATAAGGAATAGGTCTGTCTTTTGCTTATTTCATTTTGTCTATGGTCTGTCTTGACGTTTTCTGTTAGTTTCATAAGCCGCTATCTTAATCAGTTACCATCAGACGCCAGGTATAATACAGGGATAATTCTTAGGTATATTAGACTATGCCCCTTGTTACAATGTGCTGCAATGACCGTACAAGAAAACGGGTGGTAACAGAAGCCTGTTCTTTTTACCGAAGCTTTTATCATCGGGTAAATAAATTTAACCTCGACTGCTAGTCACCTGGCTTCTGTTCCTTCTTTATTCTATCGCATTAAAAGCTATTGAAAACTTTTCATAGTATGTAACTAATTTTCATTACCAGCGATTCAGGACTAGCTTTCGACGATAGTAAAATTTTACTAAATCTAATGCAACGTCAAAACCTGCATACCTAGTAAATGTGTCAAATTTTGACAAACCGTTATTTTTTTCTACAGGATTTAATGAGTCAAATTTACCTATCGATGAAACACACAGCCTAATGTGTAAAAAAATGACAAATGGTTATTATTTTCTACAGGATTTAACTATAGTCAAATTTAGCATGGATGAAAAGACGCGGCCTAAGTAAGGATCAACTTTCACATGTGAAAAAAAAAACAATCCCATTTGTCATAAGTAGATCAAGCGTTAAAAATCAAATTATACCATCAGACATTTATATAATTTTAAACGTTACACGGTTTATATTTTACACATTTATCTAATACACATTATTGGAGTTTACTCCATAAGAATCGATTTGCATATATAAGGGGCCCGGTATGAGAAAAATGTGAGGAGTTAAATCTATCGATGAATGACATTAATGACCTCGTTACGTTTTTGTGCGCAACCTCATCTGCGCACCTTTCACTTTTAGCCATGGCAACGGATAAAAAACATTAAGTTGTCAACAAAATAAATAAACAAAAAATAGATAAAATCGGAGCAAAATTAATGAAAACAAATAAATAACAGAATATAGAAAAATGCCGGTAAGTGTCCAGCACTCTGGAATAGTGATTTTCAGTAGATAGATGGAATTATAATACATATTTACAAAATGATGACTAGTGTGTGATATTTTTGAAATTGTGTGTTTCCAGAAATACATAATAAAATATATGATGAATATCGCTGATGTTAGATGATAAAATGTGTGACATGGAACCTATGATAGTCGAAACCATGGGACGATTCCTGAGGTGTGTCTACTTGTAACCGACTTCTTCGGACTTGATTTTGTTTTGTGTCTGTTCAAAGACAATCGTTTTTAGAGTGTAAACTCCGGTCGTGCGTCGGCGGAGCTGACACACACAATTTTTTTATGCGTTCTTCGACCAATCTCTCCTTTATTATCTAAAGGTTTGAGGAGCTCGATGGCGCAAATGGTTAGCTCGTTCGGCTGCGATCGTTGAAGTTAAGCAAATTTTGCACTGGTCGGTCATTGGATGAATGACCAAAAATTTACTATGCCGAGTTCCTCCGTGCTTCGGTAAGCACATTATGTATCTGAAGCCGTTAGCACCCACCAATCCACACTGGGTTCGCGGGTGGGTCATGGCCCAAACTCCCTATTCTATTCATAGGTAAGGCCTATGCCCCAGCAGTGGGGGCATTAATAGGCTGATGATAATGATGATTACCTCAAGAGAATTCATTTTTTTTAAATATTTAATATTATTATTAATTGCAAAAACAAAACAATATTACAGAAATACGGTAAGTATGCATATGAATCCAAACACAAAAACAGCCTTACTTATTGCTATTATATTATCTCTACCAGGCCACCAACATTTTATTCATGGGCTTTAGATATGAAAAACTGAACAGTCAAACAGACAAACACACAAACGGACAGACAGATTTGCTTCCAATAGAATTCGGTAAAAAAATATCCCGGCTCTACATCAGCTCCCAGTGTATCGCCGCTTTTACGACAAATACTGGATTGAGCCAATTAATTACCTCACACTTAAAATTAAACACGCACCAAATTGCGCGTCATCTGTTTTCACTGACAATACTGAATAAATAAACCCAAGTAGGTATTGTTTCAACAAAACAATAAGTTTTATTTATTTGTTTTTCTCGCTAACTAGGTAAAGGTCTTTTAAATTAATATTACGTCTTTCTTTTTTTAAACATACACCCCTAACCTAACCCCAACACTAAGCACTGTATGGCTTGTGCTATGGGATACAAGGGTAACGGATATATTATTATGTAAACTGATACATATATATGAATATCAACAATGTTAACCTGCAGTGCTTAGCCAGGGAAGTGTCCAGCAGGGCGGCCATTAGCCCGAAGATAATTGTACCCATGCCCTATCGACAGCTGAGAACCTGGATAAGAGAGCGCTGTCAACGGCAACACGACGAGTACAGGGCAAAACTCACAGATTGCAGGCAAGCTAGGGAAGCCGTTTTTAGGAAAAACCTACAGCTATCACGTAAGTTAATCAGACTACCTAGACAAGCCCTAAAACAAATTGTGGGTATACTCACGGGTCACGGCTACTTCAACAAACACCTTTGTAATATGGGTATCTCTGACAGACCTCTGTGCAGAGCCTGCCTGGAGGAGGAGGAGACGAGCGCCCATGTTCTGCTGAAATGCAGAGGATTTCTCTACTGGGAGCTCCACGGACACTAGTAGAGGCCTGCAGCAACATCCGGGAACTGCTGGGCTTTCTGAAGGAGCTGGGATAGCAGGACTGATTCCAATCCCCACGCAAAATAGGCACTGGGTGTCGAGTTGCGGAAACAGCCCGCCGTACTACTAAGGATACATATAACAACTACATTTATCTAGAAATACATACTACACATTCATGACTTGATGTAAATGTTCGGATTCATCACACAAACATCTGACCACTAGGTAGCTAAATTTCATGTCGACAGCAGGGAGCCAATCGCCTAACGGGTTAGCTATGGCTATCGCTATCGCTTACGATTTCATATTGTTATTTCTAATCGTCCAAGGTTTCCAAATGGCTGGCGCCCTTTTATTTCGTTTGCATTGGTACTAACAATATTAAAGAAAACGAACATGGGATATTTGAAAACCTTAGGCGGTCAGAAGTAACAAAATGAAATTGTAAGCGACAGCTATAGCCATAACAAGCCATAACACGTTAGGTGATTGGCCCCCAGGTTGTATATTCTTCAAGGAATTAAAAGGAGGGACTGTTATCGATTTAAAAAAATAGCAAATATTATGATTAACCATTTGAATTGCCGCCATAATAAATATTGCCCAGAAACAAAAGTGACAGCATGTCATCCCATCACATGCTTAGGCGCAACCAATTTCCGAATGTGCTCCGCCTGTTGATAGATCGTGAGTGCAGGTGGCGCATTCAATGTTTTTGATAACTCCCAGTTCAGCATGGGATAAACATTTATTAAAACGTGGACTAAAATTAAACCTTTTTTGTGACGCAGACAAAATTTCTATTTACAGACGACGGCGCCTATAAGAGGCACACCGACGAACGGACCTCACACCTGGCTCCCGAAAGCCTTACGGGCTCCCGCAATGGCTGCTCTCTGAGGACCCCGTAACTCTTTACGGCATAATATTCGCTAAAAAACCCTGCGAATACCCTCTAAGCTGCTAACTGCGAAACCGCGGGATCCCCGTTTAGGGATACTGCCGCGTCTCCGCACCCACTTACTAAAATTAAACCTGGACTAAAACCGATGCTGTTACTTTTGTTTGCTAGAAAGAAGACAGCGCAAACATAAGATTTAAGCGGAGACTAACTTTAGTCCACGTTTTGGAATCAAGCAGTTCATCTTTACAAATCTTTGACGTCAAACTTTATCATGCTACTTATAATTGGTGCAAGACGAGTACATTGTTATCAATGAAATAATTGTTAACAAAATTAAATTAACAACCTCATTCAGAGATTGGTATAGAAAACCACAGTAAAATAATAATAATAACAAATAAATATTTCCAACACTCACACCAATTAGCCTAGCCCCAAAGTAAGCACTGTAAGGATTGTGTTATGGGATACTGACGACCTCCGTGGCCGAGTGGTTTGTACGCCGGGTTTCATGATGTCGCCGACTTGAGAGGTCCCGGGTTCGAATCCCGGTGGGGGCAGATGTTTGTGTGATGAATACGTGCATTTACTCCAGTCATGGATGTTTTATATGTATTTCTATATAAATATACTTATATATGTACAGTATATGTATTCTATCCGTTACCCTGGAGTACAAATGTTCATGTTCATCACACAAACATCTGCCCCCACCGGGATTCGAACCCGGGACCTCTCGAGTCGGCGACACCATGAAACCCGGCATACAAACTACTCAGCCACGGAGGTCGTCAAACTATTATGCTTGTTCGTCACCCTTTTGACATTTTAAAAAAACTTTTTCAGTTTGATTAAACCTAGGAAGTACTCTCTCTTTGCGATATGAATAGAATAAGGCAACACGTAACTTTAAATTACGATAAATACACGTATTTTACGTTTCTGAGTGCGAATATTAAAGTCTGATTTCTTATCAGTTAAGCAGTTAATTAATTGTAATATCAAATAGAGTAGGGTCAACGATCTTGATACTTAACCGATTAAATATGTTAATTAATTCTACTATTCGGTAGACGTAATTCAATATTGCATTAGAAGTTGCTTTTGTTTAACATCGCAAACTGAGTAACTAGTACTTTTTTTTAAATTTTTTTTGAGAAAAAAAATCCAACATACCAATAAGCCTAGCCCTAAAGTAAGCACTGTAGGCTTGTGTTATGGGATGCTAGAGTAACGGATAGAATACATATACTGTACATATTAAGTAATTAAGTACATTTATACAGAAATACATATTAAACATCCATGACTGGAGTACAAACGCTCGTATTTATCACACAAACATCTGCCCCCACCGGGATTCGAATCCGGGACCTCTCGAGTCGGCAACACCATGAAACCCGGCGTATAAACCACTCAGCCACGAAGGTCGTCACTATGAACGTGGTACTAGTACTGATAAGTAAAAAGTATTTTTAAAGAGATTTTCTTATTACATCGTAACAAATTTTCTTGTCCATCTTAAGCATGTAGCATTACATCTTAAATTCCTATTACGAGTAAAAAAGATCAGAACTTATCAACCAGCATACGTGGCTTAGTGGCAGAAAGCACGCCTGCGATACGGACGGCCCGGGTTCGATTCTCAGTTGAGGAAAGCCTTTTTTTTTATCATTAATCACATTAAAAGTTTCACTTGCATCGAAGTTCAATTTTTGCAATAGGTCCTTTGTTAGTATAAATTCCGTAATTGAGTTCTGAATTTAGTACCTTGAACATATTTTAATGACCAAACTTTTTTAAGCTATTTGGACACTATTTGTTTCTTAGGTTTTCACGCACATCACTCATTAAATAAAACTAGTTTCAACGGGTTAATACACGAAACTTTATTTATTTATTGACGCTCAATGACGCTCAATAAAAGTCTTTCGAAGGTAGCTCGACAAAATTAAAGTATTCTGACGAAGCAGACCTGAAAAGGCTGCGAAACGTCAATAAATAAATAAAGTTTCGTGCATTTACACGTTAAAACTAATATTTGGACACTTTTTGGATAAGTGAAAAACACTAAACTAGCGTCACATTCAGATCCATACAGTGTCTGTCTGTTACCTCTGCAGGGTTAAACCGCTGAACCTATTTTAGGGAAATTTTATATCATATAAAGTTTAAGTCCCGGCAAAACCTACAGGAAAGATTTATCGTAGAATTCATCCTTAAAGGGGGTGGAAGTCTGCATGGGAAACCAATATTACCACGCAGACGAATCCGGGCGCACCCACTAGTACTTATTTTTATTATTTATCAAAGTCTACAGACTCTTAGTCAGTACCTTATTTGTGTAACATTTAATTATTTTATGTGTTTTATAATGTGTATTTCCACGTTGACCTACTCGAAAACAACAAATCAGTCTAGATTTTGTATCTGTTGAAAAAAAATTTAATGCCCCCACTGCTGAGCACAGGCCATCGCTGTGGATGGAATAGGGAGACGGTGACCCACCACGCGGGCCTAGTGCACATTTTATTTCTCTCTTTCTCTTATAGCTAGTAAATGAAATATCTATATGTAATACATGTTACTGCAGGTATTTCCATAACTAACCCTGGGTGAACAGGGCGGACGCAGGTGATAATTTCGGAACTTTCGCCCGTTCTTAGCATAAAAAACTTAATCTTTCATGTTTTTAAGTCCGCCATATTGGATTTAAGGTAACGTCACTATCTACTGAAAAGGAAAACAAAGATAAACAAATAATTGATTTGAAATAATGCAAAGCAGACACTTAGCTTCATGATAACCTATATTTCGCACTTTTAGTGGGTGAATATTAACGACTTTTTTTTTATATGTGGCTTCGCACGGCTTGTGCATTGTCAAGTGGTAAAATTTTTACAAATACTATAGCACTCGTGGTCAAAGTAATAAATCAAGTCAAAGTAAGTGGCAGTCAAGTCAATCCCCCTTTCCCTATGTTTCAGAAAAAGTGTGGGGATTTACTGGAACCTCCCCGTGGACTTCTTGAGGGAACGTCCAAAGACACTTTTCGCTATTTTGTTTCACTTGCCAACATTACTAGAAACTAACATCCGCCACAACACAATTTTTAACATGAAAAACAAAACTGCTAAAGTGATCCCGCCAAAAAGGCCTAATAACGACTTATCAACATAAAATATATAAAAACAGAAAAAGTGCGATACAGACCAGCGCACGAAGTGTTCCCTACCATTATCTCTATACAACATTAGCTAGCCTATTAATGTTCGCAGTGCTAGGGCACAGTCCTTCCCTATGGATGGAATAGGGAGATTGAGCCATGACCCACCACGCGAGCCTAGTGCGGATTGGCGGGTGCTAACGACTGCAGATGCAGCCGGGATATACGGCTTAACGTGCCTTCCGAAGCACGGAGGAGCTCGAGATAATAAATTTTGGGTCACTCATCCAATGGCCGACCACTGCGAAAGTTCCTTTACTTTGACGACCGCAACCGAACGCGCTAACCACTTGTGCCATCGAGCTCCTTGATTACTACTATATTATACGAGTATTTTATAATATCAAGAAAAAACAAGAAAAATCCACGTCTTTTGTATGAGAGTCCCATAAAATATTTAATTTATTCCGTTTTTTTAGTACATCATCTGTGAAAATTTCAACTATCTAGCTATGACGGTTCATGAGATACAGCCTGGTGACAGGCAGACAGGCAGAGAGTGAAGTCTTAGTAATGGGGTCCCGTTTTTAGCCTTTGAGTACGGGACCACAATAATGGAAGTTATGTTTTGTTTGTAAACTCACAAGCCTACTGAATTGCGATTTAAACGCGAACGAATGATTGCTAACAATTCTTAAAACTATGTATGGAGTTCCGTAGTAATTCTATGAGACACCCTTTGGTTACGGAACCCTACAAATGATTAAATTCTATAGTATTGAGGTATTGATATACAATAAACAATTCATGTTGGGATATGTCACTTAAAGTAACTTAGTCCCAAGCTAATTATTTAAAGCAGCTGAGCTATGCTTACAAAATAAATGTCATCATTTAACCACATGGAAAGTAACTTTTAAAGTGTTGTGCTTTAAATAAAATTATTGAAGTTTTGGTGGAATATATTTTATGTCTTTGAGTTATTTAAAAGTAGTTTAATACAAGTAGTATGAGTATTATAAAGTTTTTTATTGTATTCCAATATTTATAATCGGAATTGTAATGCACGTTCAATTAAAGTTGTTTATTTATTTCATTTGACATTGTGGGTTACCTACAATGCGAAGAGATGGCGCTGCCTTGCAACTTAAGAATAGCTAGAGGAATTTCGACGCGCCCATCAGGGCCGCTGTAGCATAATTGGTCAGTGCAGTCGCCCGGATAGCGAAGGGTGCGGGTTCGAGTCCGTCTGTTGCCTGGCCCGCGTGGAATTTTTTTAGTTATGTTTTGATAAATACGATTTGATTTGAGTATTGAAACCATAATGTTAATAATTCAAGAAATGTTATAAGAATTATAAAATTCAAAATTCAATATCGTTTATTCAGTCTAGGCTGTTACAAGCACTTGTGAATGTCGAAAAGCTACGCCATCGGTTCGCAAATCTACGGCGGGAGACCTTGTACTGAGAAGAACCGGCAAGAAACTCAGCAAGGGCTGTTTTTTTCTCCCTGTATTATATACAGAGTCGTCAATTTGAAAAATGAGTTCAATATGAGATAACCCATGAAGTCACTTTCCATTACAAATGTAAATGATAAAACAATTATGACTATAAAATAAAAAATATAAAAAACAGATTTAAAAATGAAAAAAAAAAGTTTAGGAATGCCGTGTCCCACTGTTTAGGCATAAAAACAAATGTACCATTAAAGTAAAATACAACGATTAATAGTACCCAATGTAGCAAGAGCAGACTCATCTCCGCTGGCAGCACCCGTTCACAAGCATGACGCATGAACCAGCCATCGCTTCGCTCAACCATTTTTTAGGGAACGTAACGACCCGCCTCACACGACACCGCCGAAGAGATTTTTAAGAGAGTATGACTACCCATAACCATATATGGATACTAGATAGCAAAATAGGGGAAAAAAAAATTAAGTACCAGTGTACATTACTATAAAAAACTATAAACACAACTGTAGGACACATGCATGTGGTTACCTAAACACTAGTGTCGACTCTGCCACTACCCTCCAAACCCAAAACCAAACCCAACATCAGTGCCCCCCCTTCACTCTGTATAGAGAATGACAAGGATATACCGCTGCAAAACCAAAGTTCAGGTCTAGAGAACCATGCCAGAATCCACACCTCCACACATACACACATCCACACCATATACATATATATATATATATATATATCTGTTATAGTGTAATATGTTTTAAATAAACAAATAAAAGCGAGGGATAGTGTAACAAGGGGCACAGTGTAACATAAGAAATATCTCTGCCTTATTTTTCTTTTTGTCTACGATATCCAATACTGAGTTTAGATCATAAACTGAATGTTATGAAAATTATAAGTACAGTATAAGTAGGTATTAATATATTTAACATTATGAGTCCGAAAACTATATTTGTGATCATCAGAAAAAGAGATTTCCTCGACAGGATTCGAACCCAACACCTATGATCAACATCAGCCTTTTAATGTCCGCACTGCTGGGGCACAGGCCTTCCCTATGGATGAAACAGGGAGATTGAGCCATGATCCACCACGCGGGCCCAATGTGGATTCGCAGGTGCTAACGACTGCAGATGCAGCCATGATAAACGGCTTAACGTGCCTTCCGAAGCAAGGAGGAGATCGAGATACTAAATTTTTGGTCACCCATTGAATGACCAACCACTGCGAAAGTTGCTTAACTTCAACGATCGCAGCCGAACGCGCTAACCACCCGCGCCATCGAGCTCCTCATCTATGCTGCAAAACGCAAACGAGAGCTTATAACCAATCAACAATCAATAAAGAAATCATACAAATTAATTTCATATAATAAATTATTAAGGTCAGCATCCTATAATTTTTATGATAGCAATGAGACATTTACAGGAACAAAAAAGCAAGCAATCATGTCGATATCGACTGCACAGTGGTTGACTACCGTACAACAATTAGACTTAAGCGATACGGTTTTTTTATAATAGAAATTAAATATAAAACAAAAATGTAAAATACCTTCTTTAGGTTCAGTTTTAAATACTTTAGTTAATAAATTATATTGACACTTACAATATTAAGAAGAATATAACAAATATAAAGTTCTCTTAAATAAATCTTACTTAGGTAACTATATCGATTCGATCGATGAAATTTATGCCTTACTATAGTAATTGTTTACAGTAATACTTATTAGATAACGATTACTGTGGTAACAATTTATTGAAGTGAACCTTTTACTATATTGAAAATATTTTTTTCGTTCTTTATTAGTATGTTTCATTATGTTTTTGAAAATTGTTGGTGGACGTTATTAATAAGATAAGATAGTATTTAACATTGGTGCAACCGGGATTTGAACCTAACGTCTTTACGTTGCCGATATGAAGAATTTATAACTACAACTCAATAAAGTATAGAGAGACATGGGTAGTAAAACCATAAATTTAACCTATTGAGTAGTACCTAAGCCATTTAAATCCTACTAATATTATAAACGTGAAAGTTTGTATGTTTGTTACTCAATCATGCATAAACTACTGAACGGATTTGGATGAAATTTGGTAGGCATATAGTTTATGATCTGGTCTGAGAGTCAGGATATTTTTTATCTCGGAAAAATATTAGGTTCCTGTGGGATTCTCAAAAAACTAAAGATAACGCGGACGAAGTAGTGGACGGTAGGTAGTTAACTACCTATAATAAAAAAAAAGCAAGAGCTTTTCATCATAATTTAATATTCTCGTTAATCTAGCTTGTACTTAACTAAGAATAACAACTTAGTTTTTTTTTTAAATAAGCTACCGAGGTTTGACTCAGCTATTTCGGTCTACAATTAAGACTTGATAACTAGTTAAAGGTGGGTATAGCTCTAGGATTTCATTTTAGTTCTACGAACGTTCTAATAACATTTTAAATGTATTGGATGTTGCGTAATTGATAAGTAAGTAGGTACCTAATACTTCAACTAAAAAAATAAGAAAGTAAAACATTTACTACTTTATTTAAAGAAATAGTTATGTATTTACTTAAGAATCTATAATAGAATCTTATTAGAAAATATATGAGTAAAATTAAAAATACCTTCTGTCTGGATGACATCAAGAGAGCTAAATTACCCATATGTTATACTGTTATCAAAAATAACATGGTTCTTTTTAATGTACTAAAAGCAACGATATAATATCGTTGACCACAAGCAATCAGATGCTATGAAATATTCATGTCTTAAGTTGACTTGACCTGGGATCGAACCCGGACTTCAAAGGAGCCGGTCTATAGGCACCTACTCTGTGTAGTAGCATCATCAAAGATTAAATCGGTTGTTTATTTTCACCATATCACATAGCCTGTCTCGTAAATAAACTGAGATGCGACAATTAATATCGGTATCTAAAAGAAAGTCCGATAAGATTATGTAAAAACAACCTACCTTCAGGTGCATTATCATTGTTCCTCTCGCTGCTCGTGACATCAGAAAAAGTCTGCATGCGACGGAAACAAACGGAGAAAAAAAAACAAAAATAAAAATTTAAAAACAACAAAAAAAAACTAGTGCAGATAAACACGTTCGTATGTCCGATCACATAGACTCTTTGGCATTATTCCCCCACAAACATTTTAAACTTTCATCTGTCCAGTCACTTGATGTTAAAAACAAAATAATAATAATAAGAAAAAATCACTCAAAACAACAATCACAAAACAAAACAGTAACGTCCTAACACAAAACTGCTAGTCCGCGCCGAGAGCACGCAAGGTGCGCGATCAAAAGCGTTCGTAATTTGGAAACGGGAGCGCGACACACGTCTTGCGAACGCGCGGCGCCGATACACAATGCTGGCAGATCGAAGCGAGCCGACAATACGCGCGCGCTACAATAACCACCGCCCCCCGCCCCCCACCCCGCGCCGCACGTGCGACAAGGACGCACCGACCTAATGTCAGTGCCCTGCGAACAATGCCAACCTCCGAAGGCCTTCAAATTGCCAATCATGAATCGAACCACGAATCCTAATAACTTAAAGAGTGAAAACAACAAGTTTTTTTTTCAAAAACCAGAAACGTTTCGCTATTTTCCATTGCAACGAGCATTTTTACAATCAATTGTCTGTGCGGAATAACAGCTTTCATCCCGCGGAATCTATACAAAAGCTTGTTCAGCCCATCCTTTTCTAGCGGGCGATGCGAGCGCGGCGCTCTCTCCCTCGCGTGCGCATTCTCGGCCGCTAGGCGAGGCTATCTCGCTCTAGGCTCCGCCCAGGCGCGACTCGGCCGAGCGCACAGTGTGCGTATCGCGGTGAATAGCCGGGCCATTGTGAAACGATTTTCGCACACCACAATGCCGGCGAGGTGGGTGTGCGCTCTATGAGGGCGTTTAAAAAGTCAATACGATCTCTGTTTCCACTTACATCATCTGGAGGAGAAAAAATTTTCTTTCTTACCACACGAATCTGGCTGGGCGTTGTATTGTGTAGCGAGGCGTGGCTAAGGGAAAGCGTTCTATTGTGTGACCGGCTCCGATTGTGCGATTGGCAGTGTGTCCTATTGTTGACAGAATTTTCACACAGAACTCGTTGCGATTGTGTTTGTAACGCGACGCCGAAATTATTCCAACGTCCGGTCCGTCCTCTTTGAACTAAATTGTACGGTTGTCTCCGCGGCGGTAAAAGAAAAAAATAAATTTAAAACGTGTCTGCTGTGTGAATATTTTCGACTTATCTAATAACAAACGGGGGCTGTGAACAAAGTGATAAAAACTGCTTACCCTTTCAAGTAAACTAGGTAGGGAGGTCCATTAGGTTTATTTATTGATTAATCGGCATAGTTATGCGTTAAGGTTACCAATTAAAAGACTTTTTATCGACTTGTGGAGCTTTGATCTTAACAGTGATGAGCTGAATTGCTACCGTTTAAAAAAAAAGAAATTAATGTTTATGAGTTAATCCTATATGTTACTCCAAAACTACTTATTGTTAAGACTTTTTGTCTGTCTTCGACACAGAGTGGATTTTTGGGAGTAATGGATTTCCAATGACTTGTAATTAATACAAAACATTATTATTAACATTACAGTAGTTTTGATAAAATCTATAAAAAATAGATAAATAATCTCAAACAGTGTTCAGTAAAAGGTGTTATGTTAATGCCACGCAACTTTGATGAATATTTATGTAAGTATCGTTGGCACCAAACGCATATGGAATTCCTCATACATTTAAGAACTTGCATATCTTCGTTATCATCATGAATTCTACGGGAGTCAATTGGTACATATTTAGAATTTTATATTTATATAACATAGCGCAGAACAGACAAGATTACATTCCTCGTTTTAGATATTGTGTTATATTATTTCATGTTACATTTTGCTATATAAATGATCTTCATTTGTAAATAATAAGTTTTTTGCTGGATCTCAAACTGTTAACTTCTAATTTCTCCTAAGTCTAGTATTGACCCCACTGAATAATAAATGAACATATTGCTAGTTAAAATTTAGATAATATGAATTCAAGTTAATTATGTGATCTATTTATTTGCACCTGCAGGATTAAAATCTGATCACAGTTTTTCATTATCTATGTGTGAATAATGTGAATTTTTGTATCATATATAATGGGACGGTACCACAATTACTTTTACCAGACACAAAAAGTGATCACCAAACTGAGAGTCTACAATTTTAAATTTAAATACATGGATAAAATCAATTATGATAGCTACTAAATACTTTAACGAAATTGTTACAATACAGTAGTATTAAATCTATCAGATATCCACAATAGCGTCTTCAAACAGAGATAAAAAATCCACAGCCAAACTGAGAGTCTGGGGTTTCTAATAGAGAAACAAAACTTTTTGTGAACTAGAGATATTGATGTCGATTCTGACATGATTTTCTATTCAATTTGACAGCAGTTTATCCTTGTCATTCTCTATACAGAATGTGTCTATACAGAATGTGTGTTAAATTTAGTTTTAAGTTTAGTGAATCATGCCAGAATCGACACTACTATTAGTACCCTTAGTACGAGTATTACAATTACAAAAACTATGATAGTTTTCGTGAGCTCGCACTCGTACTAAGGCTACTGATTTTATTATTTTCGTATTTTCGTTTTAATACAAATAAACAGTGTTCAAATTCTATGATTAAATCATTTGCGTCTTCTTAAAATTTAAATATATTTGGTTACTTTTCACCAAAATGGACATAGAAACATAATTTACAATTACGAAAACTATGATAGTTTTCGTGAGCTCAAACTCGTACTAAGGGTATATGGATATGTCTTCAGTAGCGTCTTTAAGCTGAGGACAATGTGACCCACATAGGGGTGAGGCGCAGGCGTGGAAGAATGTGTGTCCCGGGGTGCAGCCACCCGCTGCCCGGGGGAGGGAGGGGGGGCATTATCTCTTGCGGGGGGTGGGGGCGCCCCCACTAGCTTTTATTAGCTCTGTTTCTTCGGAACATCGCATTTTGTGTAATCACTCGCTACACTGTTCGTAGGTATATTTATGTCTACGCTTTTGTGGATACTGTTCTTTGATATTTGTTTTTTAAGCAATTCAATGTGGATCCTTTGTTAATCAAGATATTTAGATGTTAATTAATTATTAAAGTAGGTACCTTTTTTTCTTTTCATCGTGTTTTGTTTAAGAGCATAATGTTATTTTTAACAGATTTTTTTTACGTTTGTTTTAGGTAATCAATTAAAAGAATGGTTTTTCATACTAATTTAATCTCTCTAGATTTATTGAAGGGCTCTTTTTAAATATTTAAGTTTGAATTGAAATTGATTGAGTATTATTTGGTCCTGTAGCTGTAGAAAGCCTTTTAAATTTAATTAAGCAATACTATATTATTATCTTTATTATATTGAAATTCATTAGTATCTTTCCATTCCACGGAGCTCTTTAATGTAATATTTGACACCTGTAGGTACGATATACTTGATTTTATAAGTTCCAAAGAAAACCATCAAGCAGTTGTTTTTGAATCTAGTAGTAAATCATTTTTAAAGTTAAAGTATTAAGCAACGAACAGTATTTTGATATATATTCATGTTTCAGTGGCAAAAGCGGTATCGTGCCACGCTTCAGGTAAAATTGCTGAGGGCTCGAACTCCGAACCCCTAATGAAGATTATCGGAGAGTCAACGATGCGAGTTGGGGGCAATTACTTGATTGGTATTTGGCATTTTGTTTGTATACAAAGACGTCGGGAAGGAGGGTTTAAACATGTTTGATATTTTACAAATGGCTATCTAGCTACACTGGTTTTGATAGGCACTATGAATAAGATGTTGCCTATGTTTGTTACATTAAAAGTAGGACGTGAATTGAGAAAGGATCATCTTACGTTTTGGTATCACATACTTATGTATTAAAATTAAGTGCTACTTAGGTGTATATTTGAACAGTTCCCTAATATTTTAACATAGATTGATAAAACTTTATACTTTGATTTAGATTCAGATTCATTAATGATTGTCTAATAGCACAAAAATTATAGTACAGAAGGTAATCTCATGAAGGTATGCACAAAAAATATAGAAGGTACAGAAGGTAATCTCATGTAGGTCTCATCTTCTTCACTTTTCATATTTACGCTCGGCGGTCGCGCTAGGATTGTCAACTTTGGACTGTGCACAAAAAAATTGCGGTAGTGGTACTCGTACGTGTCTAGTTGTATAATTTAATATTGAGAATGAAACAGGAAGAATGGAAATATTTAAAGCAATAATAACTAAAGTATTTAAATTTTAATATTTTTGTTATACCTATTAGGTAAGTACAAATTAAAAAAACAGCAGTTCAACTTTTACTGTTGAATTCAAACAATCGTCGACTGATTATTTGTTGCTCCATCCATATTTGCACAAAAAAGTTCCCAGACCCGTGTATCAAGCAGTTGGAACTGGCGCGCGCACTGGTCCCAAGCGGTCCGAGATATCGTGCCCGTGAGCGGTGTCTATGTGTGCATTGCTCGAGCGCTACATTGCCTTCTGTACTACCTATTTTGTACTTACAGAGTCCGAACATCAACTCAGTAAGTAATTACCTCTATTTTAGCTAAACGTGTTTAGCGTAGTCTAGTAACATTTTAAGTAACATTGAGGAGCTCGATGGCGCAAGTGGTTAGCGCGTTCGGCTGCGTTCGTTGAAGTGAAGCAACTTTCGCAGTGCTCGGTCATTGGATGGGTGACCAAAAATTTACTATCTCGAGCTCCTCCGTGCTTCGGAAGACACGTTAAGCCTAAGTTAAGCAGTCGTTAGCACCCACCAATCCGCACTGGGCCCGCGTGGTGGGTCATGGCCCAATCTCCCTATTCCATTCATAGGGAAGGCCTGCACCCTAGCAGTGGGGACATTAATAGGCTGATGATGATCATCTCGTCAGTGCTAACTAACTTAGTGCAATTAAAAACACTTTACACAACCTCAGCACACTATTTGAAAAATAAACCCAACATACCTATCTATACAAATAAACTCGCGTTAAACAGAAGAGGAAATGCCACAATGAAGCGAAAGCGGATTAGATCCGAGCCGTATCTTTAAATAGATAGTGCGGACGCGCTAAGTGACGCCAATTAGCTGTATAAAGGTGCCTCGGCTGACGGCGCGCGGTGGGCATACTGACAAACGCTAACCAGCCATTATGCAGCCAGTGGCCATTGACAAGGCCCTCTTGTACCCGGACTATAGCTATTCAACTATTAGCTATTCAGATAAATACTTTATGCGGCTAGTCTGATCAGCACAGATCGACGATATCGTGCTAATGTTCGACGAATTTGTGATACCTTTGTAGTTTTGTTGTTTAGGACCTCAAGCCTAGAATTGGCGAGTGCCTCTAGAGGTATTCCAGGCATCTCCCTACGGGGGAGTCTCCTCTCCGTCTGGAGCCTCTAGACTACTCGAACCTATGGAGGTCGGCTGAACTAGAGGGCGTCTCTGAGACTCGGACCTCGGCTCTAGTTAGATTGAATCATAACGAGACATTAATACCGGTCTGATAAGTACCTAGAAAAGTAGGTATATAATACAGACACGCTTAAATCACATTTAAGTAGCATATCAAAAATAGGTTTACCTATATGAACAAGTATGTAAAATAAGCTTCACAAGTTATGAAGCTTCTAATGATTTACACAGTGGAACTAAAATTTAATAACTAGCATAATTACAAAGACGCCACGAAGATCAAAGCCTTAAGATTGTTAGCGTGTAAAAGCATAGATATTCATCAAGATATTTCATAAAGTGCCATGGTTACTATTACCCGCTTGCCTACTTTAATACAAGCAAATGTTATTTACTCCGGGATGTGCGTATGCTGACATTAACCAAAAATTTGGGTCTTACTTTTCACATCATAAAACAGATAAACTTTTTACCAACTGTTAAAGTAAATCAATCTAATTGTCCTCAATAATCAAAAAACCGGCCAAGTGCGAGTCGGACTCGCATACCGAGGGATTCGTACAAACCTGAATTTTTAAAAATATTTTTTGTTATTTGATGTACTTAAACTGTAAAACTATAAAATTTACGGTTTTCGCAAGTTTTCCTTTATCTGTACTATAAGACGTTACTTCGTAGCAAATTTCAAGATTCTAAGTTCACGGGAAGTAGGTACCCTGTAGGTTTTGATTCCCGTGCGAGTTTCAAAATTATGCGGAAATTTGCGACGTAAACGGTTGTATCTTTTGATTGCTTTAGCTTAGAAGTTTGATTTTTTCACAGCTTTAAGGGACAATAGAACCTGATTATTAGATATGAATTTCAGTTTGATACCTCTACGCGTTCTTAAGAAAAACGGTCTTGACGGACGGACAACTAAGTATTCCTATAAGGGTTCCGTTTTTTCATTTTGAGGTACAAAACCTTAAAAATAGAGAAACCTTGCTAAACAACCATAAAAAGAGGATAAAATACAGTCATCTTATTTTGAACTTACATTACAAATACAGAATATAGACATATATCTGATATTTTTAAAATTCTAAGAAATATGCTTAAGTATCAGAAATATAAATTTCTTTGACCATGAAAGGTAATAATGATATTATTTAATAGTGTTGAATTAGTGCATTAGTTCTGCTCTCAAGAAATCAGAAATTTATTGTCATAGTTACGAATACTTGGGTTATGTTGGCATAATAGCTTTTCCTCAGGAGATATATCAATGAGAAGGTTTCCGTGTCTTTAGATGACGAGAAGGAATTAAAGAAGGAGTTAGTGATACATAAACGCAGATGTTTGAGTTTTTTTAGTCAGTAAAATAAGTATAAGTTAATGAAATAAATCCTAACTCTAAAATGTTATTGATTGTATTGTGATCAGAGTAATTGTGGAGCTTATTTAAATGTTATTCTTGTGATGTTGTTAAAACGACATAAAATATGTAAATCAAAAAATATATGCATAAATGCAAATGAAAATAAATAAATGTGTTATGTTTTACTAAAATAAACACTTGTAAAGCATACCTTGCTGACAAATTAATTACTTTTAAATATAAACGTAAAGGCATTTTCAAATGTTTACCTACTTTAAAAGTTGATTAATATCATATCATTTTAAAATCATATATTAGCATTTACATAACTACTGGAATATTACTCTGCAATTTAGCACGAAGTTTATATAAATGAGCTGTGAGTTGATTTGACTCTAAGCAGGGGTTGCAACCCTTTATCAACAGGGGATATTAAACCAATGAGATACGGAACAATCTCGAAGTTTGCGAGTGAATTATAATCAAATGAATGTTTGCTCCGGAACGAGATGTTTGCTTTGTGAAGTTCATGAAAATTTAGTTTAGCTTTATAGAGGCAAAAGTTCCAGAACTTGATTTTGTTTACAGGGAAATTTTGTAATTAATTCGAATGTCAAACGGTTTCTATTAAAGATTTTATGTATGTAAGGCAGGGACCTTCTTAAGGTTTGGTTTAGTGAATTGACTTTTTCATTAGTTTTTCAGTTATCAATAATCAGATATATATATTAGGAGGTATTTTTCATATTAGGAGCAAGTAGATATAAATATTACATTTATTTAATACAATCATTTTCTCACAATTTTGATTCAATTCATCTGATCCACAAATTTTTAAAGAAGAGCTAATCAAAAATATAACTAATAACTTTATGAATTACGTACTAACCCAGGTCTTTAGTATTAGTCAAAAGGACCTACCTACCTACTTATTTTTGATGAAGTTATAAAACGAAAACTTTAGAGAATAAGTTATTTAAAAGGCTTTTAATTGTAAGTAAATAATACAAACCTTCACCTGCTTGCTTACACACGCGTACCTGCTAAGTAAATACTTAAATATACGTAGGTAATCAGCCAATTTTCTACTAATAAGGCAGAGGTATTTTATAATGAATTAGATGTTAGTAGTTATGTTGGATTGAACGCAAAGTAATTTAATTGTAGTCAAACTACGTTATTAGTGAAGTATGCATGTAGTAACTAATATTTTAGGAGAAGATATTTTTTTTTTAAATGTCTTCACACCGCTTGTGCATTTAGCCAATGTCAAGTGTTAAAATAAACTATAGCACTCGTGGTCAAAGTAATAAATCAAGTCAAAGTAAGTGGCAGTCAAGTCAATCCCCCTTTCCCTAGGTTTCAGTAAAAGTGTGGGGATTTACTGGAACCTCCCAGTGGACTTCTTGAGGGAACGTCGAAAGACACCTTCCGCTATTTTGTTTCACTTGCCAACACTTGTGCATGTTCCCGAACACTTAGTGGTTAATAGTAATCCACCATTATTAGACACTAACATCCGCCACAACACAATTTTTAACAAGAAAAACAAAACTGCTAATATGACGCTTCCCGATCCCGCCAAAAAGTCAGAAGATATTTTACATATATATTTGTTATTCTTAAATAAGCCAACTAGATTTTCATCCAAATTATCAAAGTACAGTCCGTTCATCATAACTTGTCCAACTGGTAAAGAATCTTGGCACTCCTTTTTATTGAAAATGCAGCATTAAAAATCACCTCATAACTAGATTCAATAAGATTCAGTCTATAATAACGATTTATTGGAATAGGTACATAATTGATTTTGTTATTGTTTTATTTTTAAATGGGTGATTTTCTTAAAAAGTTGTGCCAAGATTGTTCACCCAAAAGGACAAGTTATGATGAACGGACTGTAGTTACAAGCAAATGCAACCATTGTCGTTAAAAATACTTATTTGATTGAAATTACAAATGAGAAAGACTTAGTTATTCTTTTATTTCGTAGGTTGAAGTTTCAAGTTGAAATTTATTTCATTAATCGTAAACGCGTCAAATGAATGGTGAATGCGTTTATCACAAGATGGCGCGATAAACGAACTTCGAATGAATACAATTTCATTCATTATCATCTGACCTTTCTCACGACTCGGAACGCGGCGCCTGATGGGAGATGTGGCACATTTTTAAAACCATTTCTACGAAGTAGAAAATGTAAAAATATCCCGTGTGTAACTCACCCAAATAGCACCATTAGCCGAACTAATCTCCGTTTGTAGCTAACGTTTGGTTCCCCCACAATATTCCGCCCTAAGTGAGTAAGTAACATCAAGTAATACATATGATGTCCGTCTCACTTAGTGTATTTTAAACGACGCTTTTAAGGAAAAAATGAGCCGCCATTTCCATTTGGGCCACTTAGGTGAGGGAGATTTTTATTTTCAATTTATTGCCGGTTTGCGTTTCTGTTCTAATGTGTTTCGGGATTTTTTTAATACACTTATACTTAATATCTCTGATTACGCGAGTTGATTTTGCATTTCACTCTGTCTGTGTCTGTCTGTAATGCCTACGTAAAAGATTTATCTTTAGAGAAAAAAGTGAGCATTTTTATTGTGAAATTGCGAACAGATCGCGCAGGCGGTTGTCAATCAGCTTTCTTTTTTATCACACAAATTAAAAATGAAAACCTTTACCTATCATGCATAAAATTTTGCCCTTTTTGCGTTTATAATAATGAAGTATTAATTCATAGTTCTATTAGGTATTCATTTTAACATTTTATTTAATGTTCTTTAAAAAAAACCGTTATTGGCGGTGTAAAAAATATGTCTCGCTAAAATGCGCGTTCCATCCACTGGGCGTTGCATCCGCAGGTGACGACAATAGGGTATTGTGTAGTGGGCGTGGCCCATTGTGTCCGCCAGCCAATGGGAGCGCACCGTTCAACAATAGCTCGCCGAATGGAATGCTCGCTACTATTGTTGGGTGCGCGATGTTCTAAATTCGAAATTGGAATGAGTCTTCTTTTGTTTGACGAGTTTATTTTACTTTCATCACAATTTGTTGGTGTTTTTTAATCTAACGACCTGAAAGTAGATAATGCTAATGATATTAGGCAACGATTATAAGAGCATTGCAACAACTTTTATTAAAGTTTAAATGACGACTCTGACGGCGAGTCTAAATTATCTTTATTTTTAAATAAAACTAGTTTTTAACGGGTTAATGCACGAAATTTATTTATTTATTGACGTTTCGCAGCCTTTTGGTTTAAGAAGGTGATAAGGTGCCTCTCTGAGTTTCTTTCGCTGGTTCCTTGAATAGGTACTACATGACAATAATATCACTACTTGTGTATATTGCTTTTAACAACTATCGGACATAACGTCCGAAGTTATATGGTCCCTTCAATGTCGTTATATCCGGTTTCGACAGCAATAGTATTAAGTTGTAAAATAATAATGGCTTTTCCAAAAATATTCGTGCATGGCTACCACTGTTTTATCACTTAAAAGTTTGTACACCTACAGGTTTGAATTCTTAATTAACATAGGAACTTAAGATAAGTAAATTATTTCATCTTATCTTTGCTTAATAAAATAAATGGTAAAACAAGGCTGTAAATTTGAAATTGACTTTGATGAATTGACCTATCAAAATTGGTAAATTATTCAGCATATGAAATCAATACTGATATTTTTTTCCATTTACGGGATGTAAATCTATATAAATAAAACTCAAAGGTGACTGACTGACTGACTGACTGACATAGTGGTCTATCAACGCACAGCCCAAACCACTGGACGGATCGGGCTGAAATTTGGCATGCACGTAGATGGTATGACGTAGGCATCCGCTAAGAAAGGATTTTGATCAATTCTACCCCCAAGGGAATAAAATAGGAAATGAAAGTTTGTCAATTTTAAACCGATCGGGCTGAGACTTTGCATGCAGGTATAAGAAGAATCATAGATGAATGTCATTGTGTATAATACAAGCCTCAGAACAAAAACTGTAGTCTACACTTCAGCTCTACACCGAAGCGAAGCGAAGCGAGGGCGGGCCGCTAGTGGATGAATAAAAGGTGTCCCTATAGGCAAGGTTCCAAAGATACTGGCAGCGTTCCCCCTTTAGCTAGACTAATTCTTTGGGAACGCTGCCAGTATCTTTGGAACCTTTCCTAAAGGGACTCCTTTTAATTATGTATTTTAGTTATTATATATTTTAAGGTTTTTAGTTATAAATATCTTAAATCCTAGTGTATGTTTAATAAGTGTTATAATGGATGAAACGGAAATGCGTCACACGACTCTAAATATATATCTTTGTGTGTGGTGTATTGGATGCGTGCGCAGCTTTTCCCGACGAGCATGAAAGTTGGAGGATAACTCGGCAAAGGCTGAAACGCCACGAGGGTTACATATATAGCGTATATATATGAGTGACGGCGTGCGCTGCCCCATTCCCCTATGCCTTATGCACCGTTTAATGATAGGTTATTTAAGAAAATAAGTTTCACTTCTAATCTGTGTTCCCTGCACACTATTTTTATAATTTTCGAAGAGGTTTACTTTGGCGTAGCTATATAGGGCTTTACATAGGAGTTAGATTAGTTGAAAACTGACGCAATTCTTAACTTTTTAAGTGAATAATGTTATTTTTGTACTTTCGAACTACCATTTGAAGCAAGAGACAATTTATCACGTATCATCCTCATCATCAGCCTATTAATGTCCCCACTGCTGGGGCACAGGCCTTCCCTATGGATGGGTTAGGGAGATTGGGCCATGACCCACCACGCGGGCCCAGTGTTGATGGGTGCTAACAACTGCAGATGCAGCCGGGACCAACGGCTTAACGTACCTTCCGAAGCACGGCGGAGCTCGAGATAGTAAATTTTTGGTCACCCATCCAATGACCGACCACTGCGAAAGTTGCTTAACTTCAACGACCGCAGCCGAACGCGCTAACCACTTGCGCCATCACGTATACTTACTTAATATGGCAAAGTAGTATAGGCACAGGTTATTAATTAACGTATTTAAAGCACATTAACAAAAAATGGTGTGGTGATATGAAACTTTTAAAATCATTCACATCAAAGAACCCGGGCGCCTGGGATAGAAGACAAGTTCTCTACCACTGGACCACCGAAACTTTTTGGTGAGATCTGATTTTTTATAAAGACTTTATTTCATGTCTCATTCTGTGCAAGAAATAGTGACAGCAGTAAGTAGTAAGAATGGATTGTTTGGTAATTGTACGAATTTCTTTATTTTTATTTATTTAAGAGCCCTTTCACATTTTTTGCAAAAAATCGTAATTGTAGAGCGCCTCGTTTAGCCTCTTAGAAAGGATTTTATTTTGCCTATTTCCAATAGAAGTAAACAGTAGATTTATTCTTCCTATTGTAAGTTAATATAGAATATTTGCAAATACTATTTTAATTTTTTTGTACTGATCGTTCTACTGCAGCTAGTTTACGGAAAAAAATGATAATATGCACAACTTCAAACGCCTAAATCTCTCAATAATGTTCAATAAATTAGATCAAATTAATTACTATAACATCGGAAATATATTTTTGTTGTAACGTAATGTATTAGAATCTTGATTTTCCATCTCATTAATTCTCAAAAAAAACATCTAACCTCCGTGAGTTTTCCCAAAAAATAATGCAGGTTTACCTCGTACTTTGATATTGAATTTAACAGAATTACTATCAAAAACTTTCATAAAACTAATCTACTATCATTGAACTACTGAAAAATGTATATATTTTCAAATTAGTTCATTAATAATTATATTATAAGACTCGAAACATCACCCGTAAAATGCAATATATACTAGTGCAAATCTACCTATGCGTCGATCAGTACGGCAGCGGCGCAATTTTGTAAAAGGGCTCTCAAGGACGACCAACAAGATATACACCAACCAAAGATAACAAGATACAAGCATCGGCGATAATTAGATGCCATCTTAAATAAAGGTCACCACCGCATGTATTACAAAACAAGGCATTGAACATTATTCTGCATAATATTAAGTGAAAACAATTATTCAAAATTTGTGGAAAAAAAAGTTGCCAAGAAACAAATGACGAAACTGAGCACCCGCAAAACGCAACCTAATCACATCGTAATTAGATACACAACCGTACGTCGCTTTTGTCACGTGTCTCCGCATTCGAATTTCGAATGAGCTCAAAACCGCGCGCTCTGCGTTAATTCTTAAAAAGCAACCTCCATTGTGACTTGACCTGCCGCTCCCTTCTCACACACTGTTCGATACAACACGAGGGGGGTGACATATTGCAACGAGAGAGGTCAAGGTAAACTGGTACATTTTCAACGCTATGCAAACTTTTCGTCTGCCGTCTGCTTACACTGTATTCTTTAAGCATTAAGGTGCATTTTGCAAATATTAGTTTCCACTTAAATTTGTCGGATAAATCTTGTGGTATTTGTAACCCCCACCTCACACCATAGTACCCCCAACTCGCGTCTTGGAAAAGCTTGCTCTCGCTTCTATAGACGATTTGTTTGTCTTTTATTTTAGATCCCTTTCATGAGAATGTAGCTGTTTCATCACCGTATTGTCGGAAAATCTTTTATGGTGGGAAAAGAAAATGTCTTGTTGACGAAACATCTACTAACACAGCATAGAGCAGCTTTGCCCTCTGTAGAATTGGGCATACAAATTAGGCATCATCATCAGCCTATGAATGTTCCAACTGCTGAGGCACAGGCCTTTCCTATGGATGGTATAGAGAGATTGGGCTCTGTCTTGGGTTACCAACTTTTTTTCTATCAAATATAGTATTTTCGAAGCTGTTATCCCTAAAATTTAGCAGATGAGAAAAAATGGAAAAAAATATAGTATGCGGTTAAAATACTTAGTACTGTATTTTTGTAATGGGTATAACTATATTTTTGATGCTCTATACCTTAATACTTCAGTTTTTATTTTAAGAAAACTTTTACTGGCAAACGTCTGCTTTAAGCAATATATATATATATATATTTAGAAATATAGTATTTGATCCCCTAATATAGAAGGATAATTTATATTGGGTTGGCAACCCTAGCTGTGACCCGCGTAGTGGCCCAGTGCCAAGAACGGCGCCTTAACATCAACGGCGAGTACCTGACACACCTTCGATTTGCCGATGACGTAGTCCTAATGGCGGAGATCTTGGAAGACCTGAACACCATGCTCGAGCATCTCAGTGACGCATCCCAGCGAGTGGGTCTTAAGATGAACAAGGACAAGACGAAAATCATGTCCAACGCCCATGTTGCACCCGCTCCAGTTAATGTTGGGAACGTTACACTTGAAGTTGTTTACCTAGGACACACAATTCAGTTAAGTAAGTCCAACTTCGAGAAAGAGATCTCTCGTCGAATCCAACTCGGATGGGCAGGGTTCGGGAAGCTGAGGAACATCTTCGCGTCCAAAATACCTCAGTGCCTTAAGACGAAAGTCTTTAACCAGTGTGTGATGCCAGTGATGAACTATGGCAGTGAGGCGTAGTCGTTTACTATGGGTCTCATAGGACGGCTCAAAGGCGCCCAGCGGGCAATGGAGAGAGCTATGCTTGGTGTTTCGGACGGATCTCTGCTGTGATCCTGTCATTTCTGACTCATCACGCAGGGATCCGTAGGAGAACTAAAGTCACCGACATAGCTCGAAGAATAGCCCAGCTGAAGTGGCAGTGGGCGGGACACATAGCGAGGAGAACGACCCGCTACAAGGTGGACCGACGATCTGGTGAAGGTCGCGGGAAAACGCTGGATGCGGGCAGCGCAGGACCGATCGTTGTGGAGATCCTTGGGGAGGCCTTTGTCCAGCAGTGGGCGTCATACGGCTGATATGATGATAATGATGATGTCGTGTTGATCTACGCTACAAAGGTTCTTGAGTAAGTTTAAAGATCTTAAATTTTACAGATACCCAATTATACATACGTGGACACTGTACGGATAAGAGTGTGCTTACGATTTCCTACGTAGTCGGAACTTACGGTATGACGGGCCTTACCAATCAGAAATCAATATATCTTTATTCAAATTGGAGCTCAAAAATAGTAGTTTATGAGATTCACATGCAAGAAGAGATTGACTCGACTGTTTTATAACGTAAATTATATGCAGTTGCATACACTATCTTCACACATAGGAGCAATTGAAATTAAGCAAAGTAACAAAGAATAGGGGTGATAACGGGGTACAGTAAACGAAATTCTATTTAGTCCGTCACTTAGATGATCAAAAAATAATGGACACGTATTTTTCTTTGGGCAACTTTCAACCAAATAATTACAAAGTTATAGCGCGTCAAAGTTTGGGAGTAGGGGCTGGTGACGTCACTTGTAATTGTACCAAAACGTGACGTCATGCGACTTTTCAAATCAATATGTCTCTCCAATGTTTATATAATGTGAAAAAAGAAAAAAAAAACGTGTCCAATACTTTTAGATAATCTAACTGATAAACGAAAAATTAGTCATCATCCCTATTATTTCGCGAAGCTTTTCAGAAAACCCGAAAACAAAACACGATCGGCACAAAATTGTATGGGAAATTGCGAGAAATTAATTTCAAATTTCGAATGCGTGTATTATAAATTCCATTTATTAATTTTATAAACAGTTTAAAACTTCTATTGGACATTTTGACGAGATCGGGAAGCGTCACTTTAGCAGTTTTGTTTATCTTGTTAAAAATTGTGTTGTGGCGGATGTTAATGTTTAATAATGGTGGATTATTAACCACTAAGTGTTCGGGAACATGCACAAATGTTGGCAAGTGAAAAAAAATAGCGGAAAGTGTCTTTCGACGTTCCCTCAAGAAGTCCACTGGGCGGTTTCAGTAAATCCTCACACTTTTACTGAAACATAGGGAAAGGGGGATTGACTTGACTGCCACTTACTTTGACTTGTCTTATTACTTTGACCACGAGTGCTATAGTATTTGTATACATTTTAACACTTGACATTGGCTAAATGCACAAGCCGTGCGAAGCCATTTAGAAAGAAAAAAAAAACTTCTTTAAAGGAATAAAAAGCAAATGGAATTGAAATGAAACTGTTTAATAGACTCAGACTTCCCCACCCTATGAAGGAAACAAAAACCCCAAAAACCTCAAAGTACATTATTTATTGATTACTAAAATTAAAATATAAAATATCAAAACAACGCACAAAATCTCCACTCACAAACATCTAACCTCCTATTTTATTTTATAATTTCATAATAATTAATGTTTAATTATCTATTATTTGTTATACCTGTACAAGGTGACTAAGTCATAACATGCTATGTATCATGTTTAAGAACCGTATGTGACACTAAGTTTGTAAATAAAAAGTTAGAGTTTGAGTTTTACATTTAGCCTAATATCAAAGTCTAATAGATTAAAGTAACAAATAAAACTTGTGATACAGCTGCTCTGCCGTGCCAATCCAAAAGACTGTAAGTAGACTTACAGTGTTTTTGCTTAACAATGGCCAATCGATTTATTTGAGTCTATTGATTACATAAAACCAACTCTCATTTCATTTTGACCCTTATTTTGCAAGATAAAGCACTTAAAAAAACACTGTATTGCATTTAAAATAAGGTATAAATACACAGAAAAACTGTAACAAAGTATACAGTGTTTTGGCTAAACAAAGTACGCATATTGCTAAATAAATACAGTGTTTTGAGCTGTCAAGTAAAGGCGCGTTGATGCTATCCAACCAGCGTAAGTTGAGTCAACAACAATATTGTTATCTCGCTCTTTCTTGTCTAGAAAAGAAAATATAGACTGCAATTATCACAATGAGTATGAAAATTACTTTTCAGATAAGTCAAAGTGAAGGAAATTTCTTATAGACTGCGATAACCACAATGAAAACGAAAATGACTTTCCTGATAATTTGGAGTCAAGGAACTTTATAAGTTCCACTGAGTGAGTCTCAAGTTGATGAATGCCTTTCAGAAGAATTAGGTGAAAGAGTTAACACTCAACTGATACATGCTTTGATTTGTAACAAGACTTTATTAACTGTCTCAAATATTTCTACAGAAGATATTTAGCAATCCAGTACCACCTTGCATCTTCATCTAGACAGTGTTCAGTCTTCTTTAAAAATTGCGCACGATGCAAATGTGTCTTTTATTCGATCAAAGATCAACCAAGAATCTATTACAGATACTAGTTCTAAGCATAACTTAAATATTTTATTTTTCTAAAGATCTTGGGCTATACCAATGACGAAGCTGTACAATTGGTCTTGAAAACTAACTATTTAGAGTACAATAAAAGCCAAATGTGAACGCAACGCCTGATCTTCCAGGACGGCGATTTGAACTACCTTATAAGTTCTACCAAGAATATCAAAACCGTTTAGAAGAATTTGTATTAAAATACAAACCAATTTCATCACATTATAACATTAACCATCCGCCCAACAGAAAATATTTGCCAGTCGAAATTTATTTCTCCACTATATATAAGAATTTTAAGCAGCATTGCCAAGACAATAATTTACCATGTTGTGATTAGACTCATTTTCATACTATGATAAAAAAAATATCTATTAATTGCCGATTTACCTGACATATTTGCACTAAGTGTAAAAATCATCAAATTACTCATTAAAAACTACCTCTTCCTTGTAATTGTGAAGATTGTATAATCATAGGACAGCACTTGGAAAATAAACGTAATTCACGAAGACATCTAAATTTAGCAGAATATCTATGTGATAATTCGGAAGGAAAAAAAACTGTATTTACAGTCGATATGCAAAAAGCTATACCAAAAAACTGAGAACAGCATGTGAAGTTTATGATCTGGAGGATTTCGTGATATCAAACAGTCAAGAAAAAACCTGGATGTCGACGTACTTAAACACAAAGATATGCTGATTTTTAAAAACGATTGTAAAATAGCTTTTCCTAGAGATTAGAACATTCAAAATTTAAAATATTATTGAATTTCGAAAAGGGCAACTTTCTCTTTTTGCCAAAAAAAGATAACAAAGGGGAGTTTAAGGAAATACATTTTTTAAAGAAAAAGATTGAAGGAGATTTAAAAAAGAAAATAAATGTTGAATTATATCTTATAAATATGATAGAAACACAGAGTAAGCCAAGAGATGTGAGTGAATTTAAGAAAACAGAATTGCCAATACTTAGAAAATCTATGCCTGCCTGCTTTTTATGAAGCTCTTGAGGAATGAAATGCACCTGATCTCGATACAAATGTTGATTCAGATTTGTAATCGAGTCAAATACTTGTTTTTTTTTACTAAATATTAGTTGAGCAAATATTGGTTTTATATATATATATATATATATATTATTATAGTATAGTATATAGTATGCTTCGATACAGTGCTATGGCATAACGAGTTAACTACGTTCATACAATACTTAACACTGTATTCTGTTTTACAGTGTTTTGCCTCGTTAGGAATCAAATTAAAATATAATAATTGTTTTGTCAATACAAGTTTTTGGCAATATCTTTCATCCTTACTAAAATTATGCCAAAAATACTACTTGGCCATATACTAGTAATGTATATCTTACCATTGATTGCATTAAATTATACAATATTGACCAATAACCTTTAAAAAGGCGAATAATCAATAAAAAAATATATTTTGTCAATTATCTCAAAAGTGGTTTTCAAAAGTTACAGTGTGTTGGCTTGGCAGGGCAGAGCTAGCAGTACTGTAATGAGTTTTATTTTTAATTTTATGCATGTGTGTTTACAAAGAATGTCTTTATAAAACCATCTTTAAATTCGTGATTCAAATATTTCGAAATGAGTGTAGATAAATTACAAGTAGATAAGTTTATTGACCGGTCATAGCACAAGTTGCTTAACTTCAAGACACTGCACGAGCCAAGCCCTCAATATCAATAATGCTCAAAATAGTAAAAGGTCCAACTAATACCAAATGTTGGGTCATTGTGGTATACAAACAAAGGACTACGATTTACGACCTCCGTGGCCGAGTGGTTTGTATCGGTTTCAAGGTGTCGCCTACTTCGAGGTCCCGGGTTCGAATCTTGGTGGACAAAATGTTTGTATGATGAAAAGAACATATTTTTACCCAAGTCGAGGATGTTTATATGTATTTATATTTATTCCGACCTTGGTAACGGATAATTATATCCGTTACCAAGGTCGGAACAAAAATGTCAATACAATTCGGCCAAAATGATACTGGCCAGTCGTGGCGCATGGCCGTGCGTTGCCCGTTGGGTACTGGGGTTTTTCGGAAACCCTTTAAAAGCATGCAAGCTTCCGAACTCTTCATTTTTAAATCAAACACTCAAGTATTCCATATCACAAGCTTTACAGCTAGATATATTTATTTTAGTAATTTAAAGGTAGATAAATTATTTATTTTCCTAACGCGTCAACTGCTGAGCTATTACCTAAACTCCTAACATAACTAACGAACACACAGGGCTAGCGGGAAAATGGGGACGAAACGCATCAATGGCTCTATAAAAAGACAAAAATTCCCTCGAACAGGACAGAGGGACTGGCGGGGTGGGGGGAAAGGGGGGGAAAGTAACCAAAAAGGAAAAACTGGGAGGAAGATGCGGAGGAAAAGAGCAGCGGAGCCTTTGTGTGCGACCGCCCTTGTAGCGACAGCAGAAACAGGAACTACATGCTTATTAAAATATTTTATTTGTGCACTACAGTTCCCGAGAGAGAGCCCTGCGGTTTCACCAGCACTTATTTCAGAAAAACGTTTATAGCAACTCACCCTTAGAAGATAGACATATGCTGCCGCTGACTTTTTTATAGAACTTTTAAAGTGGAACAATTCCGTCATATATAATTTTTGTGTAACTTTTACTGTTTACTCAGCGTACACAACTGAAGCTCACAGATGGAATATCTTTTCACCTTTTTCAAGATTTTTGTTTGGTGCTCCATTCCTATCCATCATGCACTATCCAACACAAAAATAATTCCGGAGATTAGCGCGTTTAACCAAACAAACAAAGTTTTCAGCTTTATAATATTAGTAGGTATAGATAGATTATATAGATTTATTTTCTCTCGGCCATTTGAATGCGTGCCTATGAATTACGTTAGCGCCGTCGAATCAATTATGGCTATTATTGAGTTCTTGAATAGTAGTGGATTTTTTTGGGTGGAGTGTAAAGTCTAGCTCTGTAAGACGCAGCCGCAATCACTTTTGCCTGTTTAGTTTTATTCTTTATTATTTTCTAAGAAACTACTGATTTGGTTCGAGTCCCGTCTGCTGCGTGGTCCGCGTGAAATTTTTTATTGTAACAATTTCCTTAGATTGAAACTGCTGATGAGAAAAAATGAGTTAATTTTATTATATTGCAAAAGAGAGTCAACCCCGCTACTACTTACGTAAGAAAGTAAGCTTTTCAATACAATGAATTTACTAAGAACCTAAGTTAAAGGTTGATTTGGCAAATTTAATAATAAATAAGTTCTTGACAGCAAACTCACAACAATGTTTAGATTTTGTATGAGTTAGATGTTTAGTTCCAAATTTTTTTCTGCCGTATCATCTCATCTATTGACGAGGAAGGGTTTTCACGTACACTACACTTAATATCAGGTGGGATAAAGTAACCTGGTTAACTTTGCATGTAAAACTGCTGTATCAGCTATCTTCGCGTCTGGACTTCACCTTCACTCAACATTAGGTGGGATGGAGTTATTTGTCGGACCTATCTATAAAAAAAACGTACTTATATTATGTTGATATACATTTTCATTTCATTTCACAAAGTCTATGTTAAACTGTATCTTATTTCGTATAAAAAAAATGGTATTGCAAACCAATTTATCTGAAATGAAACGCGATTTACTTGCTGTCCGTACTAAACAGACGCAACTTTGTAAAGCTCGCTGTTAGGGATGCGAAATTAAGAGACACTTTGTGCTTGATTCATAAAGGAATGTTCTGGTGATATAGGTTCTAGCTATCTAAAGTCTTCTATTTGTACTTAAACACGGAGATGTGATAGCAAAGTTATATTATTAATATTATATTATTTAACCACATCATGTTTACAATTTTTGAAGTTATACTTCTTTAGGCGCGTTATGAAAAAAATATGAGAGTAAAATTTTAAGATGCCTGCGCATCACTGTAACAAAAAAGTAACACCATAAAGTTGGCCGCAAACCGCACATTAAGTTTCGAAAAAATGCTACCAACAAAATAGAAATAGAATCTATTAGTCGCGCATGTTGGCACGCTCGTCGCCCCTGATCACTGTTTTCATATTTATAATATTTATCTAAATGTTTCTAGTTTCTATATTCACAACACGTGTTTTAGGTTCATACAAGTGCGAATTATATATGTGCTAATAAATTATATTCACTGGTGATTTAAACTGAATATTTTGATTAATTATTTAATTTTTCAAATTAAAACTGAACTTTATTGACTGTGTTTTGACTATCCTTTTCCAGTTCTTTTATTATATTATTGTTATTAATTATTTGCATGCAATTAAAAACTAAAGATGCCAAAGTTTTAATGATGCCAAACAATGCTAAGTTTGGAGTTATTGAGTTAATGTGAATATACAAACGTTTTTTTTTCGAGTTGCTGTAAGGACCTTTAGTGCTCTGCCAACACCCGCAAGCAATATAATGGCGAGATTATTGTAATTTACAAGGGAAACTTACTTATCTGCAATTTAAACGTGTACTGTGAGCGAAACAAAACGCCACTTATTATTATGAATGAAACAAAAGTGTTCCGGATGATCGCGAAATGTCATGCGCGCGCGCACACCGGCCACTATAGTTGATATAAGTGCGACTTATACGCGTAGTTCGTTCTTCAATGCGCGTTCATAAGGCTGAGTAAGAACATTGCAATTCAGAACATGGATCAATGAATATTAAAGTGAGATTTAAATCGCACGTTAAGCGAGACATAAGGACAAGGTCTAAGTCCGTCCATACCTCATGTGTCCATACGCCGCGGTACAGAAATAACGACCGATAATTATACTTCTGGGCCGATGTCATTGCGTATGAGTAGTTAAGTATGGTTGACGACGGTATAAGTGAAGGTATTGTGATTTTTCTATGTTCATTTTCTTTTGAATAAGAGTGATAAAATTTTATATTTATCAATTAATCTAAGTAAAGTTCCATCAAACATGCTTAGAAATTTGAGCGTTATTTTGACAAGTTTCTTGGAGATAAATGGAAATTGCTGTATTGGACAAATACATGTGAGCAGAGGCCGGCTAAAGTTGTATGAAAATCCATATCTGTCGTGGTTTAGCGATGAAATAAATTATATTAGTAAATTCATATCTGTCGTGAAATTTAAAAATAGAACGATATTTAACTACGAAAAATGGCTACGACTCTTTGGATGCCAATTGGTTGCAATTTTTTTGTATTAATATATCAAGATCTTATCAAAGGTTAAATGTAAATTTCGAACTTTTTTTTTACATTAAATAGGCTTACGCTTGAAGGCCACGCGACTGCTGAACTAGAATGAAAAAAAAAGCTTTTTATTGAAAAAAAAAAAAACAAATGATCACTTTCATATAAAAAGATCTGCCTAGTTACTATTTAGTTTAAATTTCCACTCATTATTGTGAAAAGTAAGTACTATAGAAGTAGCCTTGACCGCAACTAGGCATACTAGACTTGCGTATGACTTACGACCTTACACAATACACGTCTGTCCATCAATGCCTCTTTTGCTCGGCCACTACAGTAATTTGATTGTGTAAATATAGAAAAAAAAACGTTTCCAATACTTTTTGATAATCTACCTTATACACGAAGAAAAAAAACTTTAGTCGTCGTCACTATAGGTACCTCAGTATTATACTCGCCGACGGCGACGTCCGACGACACTTGCTTAAACTAAAACTCAGAAAACACGTCGAGACAGATAGGCAAATAAGAAATGGGCAGAGAAAGTAGGTACTTATGTTACACTATCCCCCAATTAATTAATATTGCCCCGGACCTTGCTCCAACAGATTACCATTTTTTCTAGAATTTGGACAACTTTTTACAAGGATAAAATCAACTCCGATGCGGCAGTCCAAACCGCCTTCAAAGAGTTTATTGATTTTCGCCCACTTGGTTTTTTTAGTAAAGGAATCAATGAACTACCTATGAGATGGCAAAAGTTCATAGATAACAACGCTGCATATATTGATTTGACTTTGATAAATTTTACAAAAAAATAATTGCTTTATATTCCTCCCGTACAAAACGCCAATTTCATATGTAGGGACCTTAAATATGTGTAATCAGTTGTATCATTACAACATTGATTCTCAATCTGTTCTTACAACATGTGCTTACATCAGAGTAAGATTCGGAACGATAAATCTTTTAAAAAACCAAAAAGAGAACATTCAACTTTTTTTTCACAACCAACTCGATCCATCCAGGGTTGCCTGCACACGGCCGGAGCACAGAGCAGCAAATTATAATAATTTATGGCCAATATGCCGCGCGTTCGGTCATTAAAGAGCCCATATCGGGTGCTAATGGTCGAATCGGTGTATTTAGCCACTTTCCGTATTCTATTATTGGAGGTTTTCTTCCTCTTTTTAAAAAGACAAGTTGAAATTCCGTGTAGGCAAAGTTTGTTCTGTTTTCCGTGACAGACTTTTGTTATAGCTTAATGTGTCTTAAACAGGACCTGCAAGTAAATAATGTTTGACATATCATCATCATCAGCCTATTAATGTCCCCACTATAGGCTTCCTTCCCTATAAATGGAATAGGGACCAGTGTGGATTGGTGGGTGTTAACGACTGCAGATTCAGCCGAGACCAACAGCTTAATGAGCCTTCCGAAGCACGGAGAAGCACGAGATAGTAGATTTTTGATCCAATGATCGACCACTGTCAATTTAGCTTGACTTCAACGATTGCAACTCGAACTCACTAACCACTTCCGATAGTAGCTCCTCATTAACATTTTTTTGTTCCTAACTTCATAATTCTGTTTTGATAATGATCTTTGATAATAAATCCTTGAATCTGTTTAAAAAGAACATTATATGAAAAGCATCAGTAAATAATCATAATTTCTTTTTTATTTATTTGCAAAGAAATATTTTAATTATAAAAGCTTAACACTAATTAACATAATTTAATTTGTTTCTAGTAGAATCGAGTAGAAATACGAATCAATATTTAGGTTTACTTACAGCAGAGCTAAATCTCGATGTTAGTGAAAATGTATTAAACCCATACAGGTATGTAAATATTTTATACATCTAGATTTAACATTCTCTGTTCTGTGATTTTGACATTCTTGTATGGGCTAAATCTAGGTCTATCTTCTATCGAAATTGCTGCAAGTGGACCTAAAGCTCTTTTTTTTAAATCAAGGCTTCACCGTGTGTTCAAAACGCAAAGCTTTTAATTTAAATAAAGGCTTAAGTAATTGTTTTTATTAAATCATTTCTTTGTCGTACTATTCGTTAGTGGAATTCTTTGCCCGCGCACCCTCCTTCCTACAGTCTGGGGTCCCTTAAGAGAGGCGTGAAGAAGCATTTTTGCTGGCCGGCAAAGTGAGGATGGTTGGTGTAGCAGTTTATAACTGCTGTACCAGCTATCTACGCGTTTCGACTTTATCACCACTTATCATCAGGTGGTGTAAAGTACTTTACCTAGCACGCTATAAGAAAAAAATCATACCATTTTAGTCTATTCTTTTAAGTCAAAAAGAGATGGCATCAGACTGTAACATGATTAGTTTTTAAATTTTAATTAAGAACTTTGGCATAAGTGGACTTTATTATAATAAACCAGATAAATAATTATTCAAAGGAGCGCATGAACGCCAATGAATACACAATAATATCCAGTCTACATCTTTAGCTCAGCGATCCTCTAACAATGTAAGCAGTCCATAATATCTAACCCTCTCGTCTCAACCTAATTAATATTCCGCGTGTACAATGCGAGGTGACTGCTGGCATCTGTTTTATGTCTTCCACGAACTAACAAAGTCAATTGTCTTCGCTAAATCGATCCACCAATAAGGCTAAGTTTTGTAAAGTGTCACACTTGAAGATATAACGTCATGGAGATATTTTAGGTAAATAAAAGTATAGCTAACAAAATTCAAGTTAATTATTTTTGGTTTTGTTCGGTTAAAGTCTTATTGGTCGAGCCTCAAATAAGAGCTTTTACATATTGTATGACGTTGATATATATGGTAGTAATCCCATATATATTCATATTCATAAGTAATATGCTTAAAAGGCCCTACTGCCTACAGCCCACGGTGAAATATGCAAAAATCTAAGACCAACTTTTGTTAAATCCATGTGATACTGTAAACACGAATAACGACGGCATATAAAAACACAAAGTAAAACTAATTGTACTTATTGAATTAAAACCAATAAGGTATTATTTTTTAAAATATGGCAAACTTGAGGAAACAATCCACTTACCTGCACTGCACGAAATATTTAAGCAATTTCATGCATTATAAACACTTTATACCATAATCCTATACCTAATATTTTTTTGGGCGTGAAAGTCGTTGCGCTTGCTTTGGTAACGTTTGTGACTATTCATATTCACAAAGCGATACTTTCACGCCACATATATCTTCAGCATCTCTCCAGGTGTACTATGCCTTAAGTTTAAATAAAGGAGAGCTTAGTTCCAGCCAGGGTTAAGCTCATTCAATTATACAATTCTCATACAATTGTTTGTTTTTCCTTGACCGTAAAATGTGTCATGTTATATTACTTTACGTCTCAGTCGTTCGCTTGACTGGCGAACATGCAATCTCTATTGTTAGATGTTAAACACAAATTGTATTATGTTACTTTAAACAGCATAATTTTTGTCTGTCCTATTGAGATTTTCATTGAGGTTATCATTGAGGTTTTGTGTACTGAAGGTAAGTACGGAATACCTTAAGGTAAATGAATAAAGGTGTAAATTTTAGAATGTTATAAAAAACATTGAGTCCTACAAACCATTGAGGTTTTGTGTGCTGAAGTTAAGTAAACGAATAAAGGTATACATTTCAGAATGTTATAGAAAAAAAACTAAAAAGAAGTGAGAGTTTTGGCGCGCTCTATCTAGATGTGTTGGCTTTGTTCGATGTCGTAGGAGAATATCATAAAGCTGCCAAACTTCGGTAATACCGACTTTGAAACGAATTTCAGTGCATCCCTTCTCTAGTAATAACTCCACATCTGGTATTGAAGTCGAATCTAAGTTGTTTTCTGGAAATAATAGTGTCAGTAAATAGTTCTTCTTCCTAGTCGTGCACTCTTGACAGAGTGGTCATGTTTTGGTCGATTCCTGTGCCGCTGATGCAATCGCGATAAATAAAGGGGAGACCGGAATACTACCTTCACGGGCCCTTTGTCAACTCTACTTGCACACGCCGAATGGCGGCGGCAACCAATTGGTTGCCGTGGTATTCCCTGCTAGATAACAAACGAGGCAATGGCAACCGAGAAATGGCGGTATAACCATACATACCCGTCGAGACAACCTGTAAATTTCTGGTGCAGAAGGCAACGGGAAAACACTGCACTAATTTCCCACGAGAGTTATGATGAGGACAGTAAATAGTCGGATTACGAAATCTTTTGCTTCCCAACATCGACTTTAGAATGGAGACATTTCTCATGTTAGAATAGAAGTATATGAAAGTATGTAGTTAGATTGGACCGTAGTGAATGAGCGTTCGCTTTTAAGACATCTGTCGGTTTTCGCGGAATCGGGCCGGCCACAATGTGCTGTTGTCTGACGCTATTCTGTGCGCATGACAGATTTACGTCTTGTTGGAAACGCGCATTCAGTTCCGCTCCGACCCATGGTGGCTGGGATTTGAGTGCATTTTCAATTCTGAAATGCAATGTTTTTTGGAGCTGTTTTATCGTGGTCTGTGTTTTGAAAAGGGAAAATTGTTCTATCTACTGTTTATTTGATAGTTTTGATAGGAAAACAATTTTAAAGGATCATATTTAAATATGTATCAAGAAATATGTACTGAATTTGGCGCAAATCGTATGTTTTTCCTTTTCATTTCTTTACCTTTCCAGGATCAGGGAAACATTTTTTTAATGGTGCTGAAAATAGGTATATAATTGTAACCTAAAAACCTTTCTGAAAACCTTAGGGATTCCTCAATTTTCAAATCATTTATTTTTATAATTTATGTAAGTATATGTTTGTATGCGTCGTAAATGCGTTAATTTCTTATAGCTTTGGACGGTGCATTCCATAATTCTTTTGTCATACGTTATTACGGCTTACAGATTCGGTGGAAGCTATATTGTTCATCTGTTACGAGCTCTGTCACCTCCCATGAGTAAAGAATTCACAGAGGCGAAGCTTCATGCAGTGCGCGTGAGTAATTGAGCACTGGTACCCTGAGAATGTTGATGATCACTTTTTTTTTATTAAAAAGTATTCACGATTATCATATAGTATTATGCGTTTCGTTTTTCTTCTTTTTTACGCAATCTCAATTTTACTGAGATGTATTGATTTGAAATGTCGTATTGCGTCAAGTCTGGTACAATTTTTACTTAGAGCCCCCACACCCAAACTCCGATGCGCTTTATCTTTGTAATTATTTGGTCGATTGACAAAAGAAAAACTGTCCATATTTTTTTCGTAATCTAACTGATGGACTAAATAAATAGAATTTAGTTTAATCCCAAGTCTTCTTAATTCATGCGGTTCACATGTCTGTCTGTCATTACTGTGAATATGTGCGCTGCGTGCCTCTGTTGGCATCCCTTCCGCTTATTATTGCGACGTCAAAGCTTTGTTTGAAGTGTACGTAGTGGGATTGTGAGTATGGGTGGTTTACATAAATTCTTATAAGAAAAAAAATGTCACCTGTAAGTACAGATAAAAAAACCGGCCAAGTGCCTGTCGTACCACGCGCAGTGTAGAGTTTCGTAGTTGCCCGTCGTTACCACAATATATTTGAAGCAGAAGTCTTTATTTTATGTATCGGAAATAAAAAAGAACAAATTAATATTACGTATCTCAATTCAAATATGATACCTAAATAAGAACCGAAGTAAGAAATTTTCTTTAACGAAAGTTGAAAGTTTACTCTAAAAATAACAAATTTATCTTAGCGGTTATAATTTACTTTTAAAGTTCATGAAAAACACTATTATCGTAAATTTTCAAGGTAATAGTTTAGCTTTTACAGAGGGGGGGGGGGGGCGCCCTATTCCAAATTAGCATTTTAAAGTTGAATATTTCACAAACGGATCTATAAATCAAAAAATAGTCTTAGAAACCCTTAAATCATTTTAGAGGACCTATTTCACGTTACCCCACATGAAGGGGTAGACAATGAAACAAAAAATCGTCCCCAGGTCACATGTAGGTAAGCTACCCTAAAAAATATTTATCAAAATTTTATTCTACTATTTTGCCGGCGTGATTGATATACATATCTCCAAAAAAATACAGCTCTCTAGCGGTAACAGTGTCCAAGCAAAACCGGGGATGGACAGACGGACATGACGAAACAAAAAGGGTTTTTGGTCAGGACTACGGAACCCTAAATGGACATAATGTTAAAAAAAATGTTAATTCTAATAAGATTCCTTTGAAATATGTTTTTTTTTATATCGTACAAAGTAAGTACTAAAGACTAAAATATTATACGGATAGATTTGCTCTTCAATCTGCAAAGGAATATCGGAAATAGTAGTTTCACAAGAGTTTTTCTGTCAATTTACATGCTATGTTCTAGTTATATTTCAAACTAGTGGCCCGCCCTCGCTTCGCTTCGGTGTAGAGATGTAGTGTAGGTAGACTAGGACGTAGGATTATAAACCTTCCATGAAAATTGATTTAACTGATAGAGTCTGTGCGGAAAGAGAATGGGCGTGGCGAAAAACGGAACTAAAATAAAGTTTTTATTTGGCAATCAAACCCCGCAATCTGTAAAACGTCAAAGTTTTGTATTATATAAAATTTTGTTGCTTACTTTAGGACCTTGTATTGAATGGACCATTTTTTTGGTTGAACGCCTAAATCTTAGGAACTAATGGACTGATTTGAAAAAAATCTCTGTGTTAGATAGTGCATTTATTAAGGAAGGCTTAAGGCTATTTGACATCACGCTGCGACCAGTACTCCTAGCACAAACCATTTTCGAATTCGAATAGTTTGCAAACCTAAATGTCAATGTCAAATTTGGTATGGAAACTTGAACAGCAGCGGCACAAAGTAAAAATCAGTACACATTTGACAATGCCATTTCGGACTCGCAAACGATACGAATACGATATTGGTTCGTGCTAGGGGTGCAGTGGAAGCGGATCATCGATGTAAAATGTTAGTATTGAAAACGCTGATTCCGCTTCTACTTTGTAAGTTGTGACGACAACAAATAGATGATTACTACTTTCGGTTTGTTGTACGGGATGGGTTCCGTACGAGAATCCGTCCGTTTTAATTAGCTTTGCCACAACGGCCATTTCACACCGTCATCACTGCAGTATTATTGAAGCGGCACATGTACAACATTTATGAGTTATTGTGATCTATTCCTAGAGTGGTCTGTTAAGAATGGCCTGTGTTCTGCTGGTACTATAATATGCATGGGCATGTACATGGGACAGCAGTATGACAAATTTTCTCAGTCGATTATGAACCCTAAATCTGCTAGAATAAAGATCAAAAGCGGTTCGTAATATTTGTAAGTTTTGTGTAACTTGACTTGCTGTCTGTCACTCATTTATCATTTCACTTGGGTATTCGAGTTTGCTATTTGTGATCATGACATCGCTCTCTCCTTTTCATTCCTTGTAGTGCATAATAAGGACAGATCGATGTTAAGTTCACAATTAGCAAGCACGAATAGCGAAGTGAAGTGCCAGGCGTAAGGGAATCGAGGCATGTTCAGAATTAGAATAGCGAAGCTCTCGTATGCTTTGATGGTGTTTTGTGTATCGTATATTGTTTACTTGTCACGGTTATTGTCTTGGGAGTTTCAGTCTGGCCTAGGGGATCAGACACTATATTTAAATATATAGTAGGCGAAACTACTATTTTTTTACTTAAAATAGACTTTTACCAGTAAAAGCTTCTTTAAATGAAAACTGAAGTATTAAGGTATAGAGCAGCAAAGATATACTCATTTCAAAAATAAAGTAAGTAGTAAATATTTTAACAACATAGTTACTATATTTTTTTCCATTTTTTTGTTATCTACTATATTTTTAGAGGTAACAGCTTCGAAAATACTATACATATTTGATAGAAAAGAAGTTGTTAACCCTGGTTTGGCCTCTCGTGTACTTTCGTCTTTACCCTGGTGTAAACACCAAGGCATTAAATTACACATGTAGGTATTTAACAAATTTTACATGTCTTAATTTTTTGTTCGCACTTATATTCATGTATAAAACATGTAGTTTACAATACTTGCATCAAACTTGTAGAATAAACAAAATATGTGAAATAAATAATAAATAAATATTTTCAACACACAATAATTAGCCTAGCCCCAAAGTAAGCACTGTAGGCTTTTGTTATGGGATACTAGGGTAATCGATAGAATACATATATAAGTATATTTATATAGAAATATATATTAAACATCCATGACTCGAGTACAAATGCTCGTATTCATCGCACAAACATCTGCCCCCACCGGGATTCGAACCCGGGACCTCTTGAGTAGGCGACACAATAAAACCTGGCGTACAAACCACTCGGCCACGGAGGTCGTCAATCAACGAACATTTTGTAATTAGCAGCTGTTTAGAACTTTTCTTTAATTCATAGTGAAGTAATTACCCAAGCAAAAATTCAATAATTTGAAACCCAAGGCAGAGACATCTGTGTACAACTAAAGAGATCTATTAAACTGAAAATTAAGCTACTAAGGTCAACCAAAAGACAATGTGACATCTCACAAGACGCACGCGCACCGGACGCGGTGATTTTACGCGTCGCGCGCGCACAGCACCGGATACGCAGACATTTCGCGACCACACATCCGGTTGAGTCCTCCTGAAAAAACGTTATTGTCTCCGCTTCGAATACGTGTCTTCTTTAGACAACAGATGGCGTTAAAGTCACAAGAAAAATAGCGACACTAAAAATATATATTATATACATATACATATATATATCTATATATCACGTCACTCAATTTGTTTTTCCTTCCCGGAATCTCTCCACTAACATTTGAAATTTATGGTATGGTATTAAAGTTCAAATTGACTTTTAAGTATTATTACGAATCGTTTGTATGGGAGTATAGAAAAGTGTAGTTTTTGGACTTTTTCAGACATTTTTCTCTGCGTATGAAGCATCCTTGTAGTTCAAGGAATATTTAAAAAAAAATCGAAATCCGTTCTGCTGTTCTCGAGATTTGCGCTTAGCAACACATTCAGCGATTCATTTTTATATTATAGATGGACGCCACTAACAGTAAGTACTCTCGTTCCCTGAGTCCCGTGACGTCACTTGTTGCTGGCGCGCGCCCGCGTGACGAATGTTTGCGATCATTATTGGGGGTCGCATTGTTTATAGGGATGTCGCTTATGAAATGTTATTATTTATTACCAGCTTCCGCCGTTGGCCTCCACCGCGTTACTATTGTGATTCGAAAAACTTATACTAATAGTTTGTCAAATATTCCACAAGAACTTAACATTTTTTTCAGGATGAAATCCCACGGGAACCTAACATTTTTCCGAGATGAAAAGTCTCCTTTGTCTCAAAACAGATAAAAAAAATGTGTATCTAATTTTATCCAAATTCAATAAGCTTTTTTTTGCGATATTAAGTAACAAACATACAAGCTTTCACGTTTATAATACTACCAGCAGCCGCTTTAGTTTTTTGAGAAACCTAGAGGAACCCAACATTTTTCCGGGATAAAAAGTATCCTAGGTCTCAATCCAGGTCATAAACTATAGGCGTTCCAAATTTCATCCATATCAGTTCAGTAGTTTTTGCGAGAATGAGTAAAAACAATGAAACATACAAAAACACACAGCCATAAAATTCCCTCTCACATTCTTTGTAACTCTCTTTCACATTTATAATATTCATCATCATCATCAGCCTGTTAATGTCCCCACTGCTGGGCACAGACCTTCTCTATGGATGGAATAGGGAGATCGGGCCGTGATCCCGTGACCCACCACGCGGGTCCATTGCAGATTGGTGGGTGCTACTGCAGATGCAGCCGGGACGCACAGACGAGGAACTCGAGATAGTAAATTTTTGGTCACCCATCCACTGCGAAAGTTGCTTCACTTCCACGATCGCAGGCCAAACGCGCTAAAAGCTTGCGCCATCGAGCTCCTCCGAAATTTAAAATATTATATAGTAGGATTTAGTATCCATTCTTCGCCAACCCTATCTAACCGTAGGCTTGTAAAGTCACTTGTTGCTCCCCCAACAATGATCTCGTAACACAAGGGGTGGGTGAGCCGGGCCGAAGGAAAATGTATCGAAATTCAAAACTTTACCGAAACTCTGTTTAATGTCTGCTGAACCGACTTGGATATGGGCGGGAGAAACTGTTTACCTGTAAATAAAAAAAAGTAAGCGGTTAATATTTTGTTTCGTTTTACAAAAAATGTTTTTATGTTTTTTGAAACTTTTTGAAGTGGCTTATTGTTTGTTAGTTATAACTGGTCATGACAAGATACGTTACAGATTTTTTTTATCTTTTTTATTCTTATGTAAAAAAAACGGGCCAAGCGCGTGTCGTGCCACGCGCAGTGTAAGGTTCCGTAGTTGCCTATCTGTCTTTAGTCTTTATTTTGCAAAAAATATGGTGTTCATAAGATGTTACATTTGTGTTTGATGTTATGTTACACATTCAGTATAAATAAAGTATCACATATTTTACTGTCACACAGCATGTAATACAGAAAAAAAAATATAAAATTAAACAATTCAAATAACCTCAAAACAATTCAAAATTATGTCCTTTATAAATCTACATCATATTATTAATTAAGAAAAAAAAATTAAATTCATTTAAACAATATATTACATATTCATATCAAATCCAAATGTTCATTTCTTATAATAGTCAATGTTTATAAAATTAAAAATCGCGTAAAGTACCTAAGATAACTACAAATTAATTATGCTTTTGTGCTAAACTCCCACTGAATAAAAAGCATTTGTCCTCTAGCCATTTTCGTAACCGAGACTTAAATAATCTTAGTGGAAACATTTTTATGTCCTCTGGTATGTTATTAAATATTTTCCCAGACATAACATACGTACTGTTTTTGTAAATATTAGTTCTCGCAATAGGTAATTCCAACTTATTAGGAAATCTTGTCATGAAATTACATACAGTCTTTTTTGTTGTAAAAAGATCCATAGTAGTTTTCACAAAGACGCAAATTTCAAAAATATATAAACACGCCACAGTTAATATTCCAAGTTCTATAAATATAGGTTTACAGGAGGACCAGGGACTAGCAACAATAATGGCTCTAACACATTATTTTTGTGCTATAAAAACTCTTTGTAAGTTCAGTCAAGTCACTATAAATGCTTTCTTCTAGCAATTTTAAATAGGTAAGAAATGTTCATTAACCAAAGTTTAACGACTATTACTCTTACACTAACATATCTATCTTAACCATTATAAATTTCCTTAAAAGTTAATGATTTTTTTTCCCATTATCTTCCAGGCTTTTCAAGATAATAGCTTTAAGAGGAGGAACACCCTACTAGAACAAAAATTAGCACTTAAAGTTCAATATTTCGCAAACAGATCCCTGAATCGAAAAATAGTCTTAAGAAACCCTGAGTTATTTTAAAGGAACTACTCAATGATACTTTTTGAAGTGGCAATGCTACCCCACACGATAGGGTAGAAGATGAAAAAAAAACACCCCAGGTTACATATAGATGAGCTACCCTAAAAAATATTTTTCATAATTTTATTCTACCATTTTGTCGACGTGGTTGATATAAATATCTCCACAAAATTGCAGCTCTCTAGTGCTAACAGTCTCCAAGCAAGACCTGGGACTGACAGACGGACATGACGGAACTATAAGGTTTCCCAGTCAGGACTACGGATCCCTAAAAAAAGGAATAAAAGTCGCATGGATTTGCTTTATGAAAATGTTTTATGTGCATCTTCTACCGCCCTCATTAATAAACAAAGAATACGCTTGGATTAGTTATAGTATGTTTCATCAATCATCAACAACCTATCTTAGTCCACTGCTGGACATAGGCCTCTCCAAATGCACGCCACTCTGATCGATCTTGGGCTACTTGCATCCAGCTCCTGCCAGCCACCTTGCGCAAGTCGTCACTCCAACGTGCCTGAGGACGTCATACACTACTTTTGCCTAGACGCGGTTTCCACTCTAGAACTCGTCTACCCCAACGGTTATCGGTTCTTCGGCAAATATGACCAGCCCACTGCCCCTTCAACTTGCTAATCCGGTGGGCTATGTCGATAACTCTGGTTCTCTGTCGGATTACCTCATTTCTGATGCGATCCTTCAGAGAAAAGCCCAGCATAGCCCTTTCCATAGCGCGCTGAGCGACTTTGAACCTGGTGACCACCCGTACCGTCAGTATCCACGTCTCGGCTCCGTTTGTCATCACAGGTGGGATGCACTGATTGAAGACTTACGTCTTTAGGCGCTGTACCATAGAATGTTTTGTCTCCATTAATAGAATTACAAATAGCACTTTAGTGAAATGAATAAAACAAGGCGTAACAGGAAGGCCTGTGCCCCAGACGTAAAAAAACTGATGATGATGAGCTTCATAATAATATGAGGTAATAAGATGGTCAAATATATATGTTAAGAGCAAAGGTTCAATTATATCTTTGCATTTAAAGACATCAAAATATTGTACGAGGAGCTCGATGGCGCAAGTGGTAAACGCGTTCGGCTGCGATCGTTGAATTTAAGCAACTTTCGCAGTGGTCGGTCATTGGTGGTCATTGGATGGGTGACCGAAAATTTACTATCTTGAGCTCCTCCGTGCTTCGGAAGGCACGTTAAGCCGTTGGTCCCGGCTGCATCTGCAGTCGTTAGCACCCACCAAACCGCACTGGGCCCGCGTGGTGGGTCATGGCCCAATCTCCCTATTCCATCCATAGGGAAGGCCTGTGCCCCAGCAGTGGGGACATTAATAGGCTGATGATGAAAATATTGTACACAACCAACCAGTCTTATATTTCTTCAGATCAAAATCTGTCTGTAAGGTGGAGGTTAGGGGAGACCTATGTCCAGCAATGGACGAACATGGGTTGATGATGATGAAGGTGGAGGTTACTCCCCAAACGGGCGCTCCAGTTCGATTTTTTCAATTTTAATAGTACCTAGTTAATTTAAGCAAGACCTTATTTTTGTTAATGTTCCTACGTAATGTTATTTTACTTGAAATTATTATTTTTATTGAATGCTATTTGCCAGTGTTATTAATTATTAGTTACCAATTATGTTCAAGTTAATTTAAATTTAATTGAAGTAGTTTAATTTATTTTTAATTAAGGACATTTTACTATAAATTGCTATACCCTTTTAGGGTTCATGAGTCTGTATAGATCTAATATTTTTATGTTATATCTGTAATAACCACATGAGTGCAATAAATAAATAAATAGAATTCGATTTCTTATGATATTATTATACTTAAAGCGTGAAGTGTGTTTATATGTAATGGTTTGTTTCAAAACCTCTTGTGTATAGTTATTCCTTTCGCACGCTCACAATCCTATCAGATATCGAACTCGTGTGCAAAAAGATAAACCGATGTTAATTCCGCGAGACACAATGCGCGTGCGCGTGGGCGAGTACCACTCAATCGATGTTTTGTGTGCGCGTGCGCTGTTTATTCTTTAAAGGTACTCGTTCCCTTTGGAAATCAATACATCTTCCTTGCTACGAGTAAGTCTTTGTTACTGACCAATATGTATGTATTGTTTTTGTCCATCGACATCAGCCTATAAATGTTCCACTTTTGAGGCACAGACCTTCCCTATGGACGGAACATGGAGATTGGGCCATAACCCACCACGCGGGCCCTGCGATCGTTGATGTTAAACCACTTTCTCAATAGCCGTTTAACGGATGGATGATCAATAAATTTACTGTCTCGAGCTTCAGTCAGCACCCACCAATCCTCACTGACGCGTGGTGGGTCACTGCCCAATGTTCCTATTCCATCTCCGGGAAGGCCTGTATCCTAGTCGTAAAAACACTAATGATGATGATGTACTAAATGGAAAGACATTACATAGAATGTGTTTATTATATCATATAATCATTCTGGACTTAATAGGTGCATTTGTGATTACCAATTTGACTTTAAGACCTAGCAATTCACACACAAGCGATCATCGTGATAGTTCAATCCGTCGTAAATAAAGCAGATTTAATCGGCCATTCCCTATAACTAGCGGTACCAGTGCTACCCAGCCAATAATTGTCACTAACATCAAAAATTATAATTACTACTTCCATATTATTAAAGTCAAATAAATATACGTTGACAATTATATTAGCAGACTAGAATGTTGGTATAAAGGTCTCAGCACACTATACGAGTCCAAGATCATTAAACTGCCTACACTGACATAAATATACAATGAAAATTTACAAGTACAGGGCATTTTTGGAAAGATTTAAGACTCGGTATACTCTACCAAAAATTTTGACTATGCTTTTGTTATGAATGTTGGTCTACAAAACGTTTGACCAATCAAGTGTAAGTCCGTAACAGTTACAAATTACAATAACGTGACGAGAACTCTGACATATCTTTTTAAGGAAAAAGAATTAGTGAGCAGCTAGTATTATAAGATTTATAGAATAAGCAATTCATTGTTATATTTTCAAGTACACTACTCATCGTTCAACGGTTTACTAAACCTTTGAAAAGTAGTTTTATTTATTTATAATATATTTATTTTCTCGCAAAAATACAGATTTAAAGCTTTTTGGAGACAGGATCCGAAGGAATCCGAATTAGGTTAACCCGTGCTGGAACCTCCAGGTCCCAAACTCTCGGAACATTGTATATGTTTCAATTTATATTAAATTAAAGGAAGTTTAATTTGGTTATGTTGATACAATAAAGGTGATTTCAAAACAAATTTTACACTTTTACTTTTTTACTTAAGACATAAAAACACAACATTTACACATAGTCTAGATATACATAAATGATTATTCATTAAATCACCACACAAATATAAAACAGCGGAGGTAAGTACAAAAATAATATGTAATACTGACTATAATTATTGAATCATACTTCAGAAATTATGACAGTCACTGATAGTAAGGATGCAACACTGTGATAATACAATGGCGGTATCTGAGCACAGATACTCCTAGTAGCTCGGAGGAAATATTTCCCTAATCTCTAAGCAAAGAGTATTATCTGACAACAATTTTGAATTAGAAGAATTTTCACAGGCATAGTGTGCGAAGATGTTTAGCCGGTTCGGCGTGAGCGCACGACGGCCATAAAGTTCGGCCGACTGTAGCCGAGTGGACACGACAGTTTCCGAAGTACGACAAACGGATTTAAATCTCGAGACCGCCCTGGGTTCTGACTGAAGTAAAGGTGGACGCATACATATAAGCGTGGGAACAGATCATCACTGCCTCAAGCCAAATTGAGTGGTTTAGTAAGTAGGTGTATTTTTTTTCCTACTCTTACTTATTTTGTTCGGCATCACAACGGCCTCCGCTTGCCTCGTAAAAGCATGTGGACTGCTCATAACGCTTGCTGTGTGATTTTTTATAGTAAAATCCGGGCAAAAGACTTCCCCTTTCGATGTAGAGTTGATGCGAAAATAGCTGGTGCAGCAGATTTACCTCGCATCTGTTACTTTCATCTTTAAGCCCTACAAGAAGCTTCTTCACACGGGGCATTGAAGTATCCCTGGAAGAAGATAGCGCGATGTGTGATATAACCTTTAATCGAAGTGTTGCGGTTATTTTTCATTCGACCTTGTTGTAAGTTAGAGATTGTGCGTTATTCAGTTGTAATGCACGCATAGTTCTGCTAGTCAGTCGCGTGTGTAAGGGTCACTAGAACATAATTTAACTATAGGTAACCATAATGTTAACACAGATCTATTGAAATCTGTATTTCTATTTTATTCCACCAAGGATTCAAACTAGTAAAGTACATTATTTCCCAGTGTAAAAGGTACTTTAAACATAAACATATCTTTATTCGAGAAAAACTTAATTTCTTCTCTGGTAGACGGAAAATAGTTAGAAAACAGCTGATACAGCAGTTCTACCTGCCACACCAGCCATACTCACCCTGCCGGCCTTCATGTTGCTTCTTTACGCCTCTTTTAAAGGATCCCATGTTGTAAGAGGGAGGGAACATGTGAGCAGGCAGAGCATTCCATTTACGGATAGTGCGACAAAGAAATGAGTCACCAAATTTCTTTGTACGCGTTGGAATTGTGGCCACAGTTAGACGGTGACAACTTAGGCCAGCGCGCGTGGTCCTCTGAAGGAAAGGGGAAGAAAGCATAGAGGAATTCCCGTCTAGGGAAGTAACCTACAATTTAGTAACTACTTTTAATGGATTTATGTTTCTGATGATAAAGATCCTGGGCTTTACGAGTTAGGGGATAAGGTTCAGTCGGCAAGGTGAGGGTCGGAACAGGACCTTTGTACTATCAGCTATATCCGCGACTCTCTTCTGACGTCGCTCGGTAACAATATCTATGCAAATATATAAACGCGTATGCTGTTGCGCTGATTATTTTTTAAGCGTTTCACGTCGCGCTGATGTATTCGTTCAGTATTTCGCTGACGGAGCGACCATACACCCGCGCCTATGTATGAACCTTTGAACTGTCTCAGTTAGTCGTCAACATAGCACTCAATGCTATTTCACAATTCTTTTCAGATATAGAACTGTACCTAATCTGAGTTGGTAACATTGTAGACTCCACCATCTGGTAGGTCCATCAGAGTTAACTGTTAAGAAGAGCATGCATTGTTCACGATTTAATCACTCCCGAACGCACATCAACGGTAACGTAAATCATTTTGAAGTGCCGCAAAACGTATTTATTACAGTGCAAGTTGTTCCGAGAACTGTTGCGTTACAGCCATAGTTCACCGGAGCACCAGTAAATTTCCCTTTAGAGACGTGCTATGGTTTGTAAAGTAAAACATGGTACAAACGTGTACAACATACAGATAAAGTCGGCAAAGCAGTTTATCAAACTTAAGCGTCTTCTTCAGTCGTTCTGTAAGACTTCCTTTGGCTAATGTTGCGCTACAATAAAAGATAAGCAGTGCCTATGTACAAATTTCTCGTTCCTGCTATTCTTATCTGTTTAATTGTGTATATACTAAATTAGTAAATAAATTAATAATAAAAAATGTTCAATAAATCTCTTTTAAACTGGTTTTAAACAGACACATCGTCGATCCCACAGTGCCTAAAAACGAAAGTCTTTAATCAGTGCGTCCTACCTGTGATGACATACGGAGCCGAGACGTGGACACTGACGTTACGGCTGGTCCACAAGTTCAAAATCGCTCAGCGCTATGGAAAGGGCTATGCTCTTCTTTTTCTGAAGGATCGCATCAGAAATGACGTAATTCGACAGAGAACCAGAGTTATCGACATAGCCCACCGGATTAGTAAGCTGAAGTGGCAGTGGGCTGGTCATATTTGCCGAAGAACCGATAACCGTTGGGGTAGACGAGTTCTGGAGTGGAGACCGCGTCTAGGCAAACGTAGTGTAGGAATTCCTCAGGCACGGTGAAGTGACGATTTGCGCAAGGTGGCTGGCAGGAGCTGGATGCGAGTAGTCCAAAATCGATCTGAGTGGCGTGCAATTGGAGAGGTCTATATCCAGCAGTGGACTAGGATAGGCTGTTGATGAAACAGACACATTTTAATTATATCAGAATCTCAGTGACTTATTGAAGCACGGAGCTCGATATAATAAATGTTTGGTTACCCATCTTACGACCGGCCATTGTGAAAGGTAGGCTTCAAATCATCTTTCCCTTATGCCCTAACGATGTCATTTTTAGCTTTGGTAATGTGTCGTGTAGCGACAAAATAAAAAGATAAATAAAATAAAAGGTTAAAGGAAAAGCAGATGATCAGTATAGAATAATATATTTAAGTATTTACAATCTTTAGGAATAATTATTATAAACTGTGTAATTATGTAAGAAATGTGTGAAATGAATGAAACGTATGTTTGTCAAAAGGAAGGATCGTCCCTGAGGTAGGTACGTTACAAATGCTGTAGCCGACTGTTACGAGAAATATCGTTAATTATCTCGATGATGAACCCTTGACATACGCGGGCGATCTGAGTGCAATCAGGACATGAGTTTGAGGGACTACACCACAGAACACAGAAAATGGTTAGAAGGGCCTTGTAAATTGACCAAAACTTGGTTCCGATTGGGTCGCTGCTCTCAGGTGTGAGCATTGATTGGTTTGATTGTTTGATGTCGCGTCGTTTGATTAGCTATTATCTATTAGGTGAAGTGCGGTGGGGGCGAGCCGGCAACATCGGTTCCCGTACAAACTGTCTATGATCATCCTTCTAACCTTTTCCTGTGTTTTGTGTCCAAAACTCATTTTATCCAATTCCTAAGTGCTTCACACACATTTAGCTGTTGGTCTTGGCTGCGGTATAGCATACATAGCATTAGAGAGCATGGTGGGTTAAGTACCATTTTACTTGTTCATAAAGAAAGCCTGTATAGGTAAACATACCTATGTAAAGTTTGGGACTGAGGATATCAATAAGGAGATAATGATGAATCACTCAATAGTAATTAACTGTTAAACTAAGGGAACAAATATTTGAGCTGTTATTTAAATATTCGAGATGTTATTATGATCAGTTCAAAAATATATTGAGGAGTTATTTAATTTAATGGCGGTTGATTAATTATTGCGACTGTAAAACATGGACAGTATTAAAAAATCAATTGGTCGGTTATTTTATCATACAATGTCAATTCTAAAAATAATTGAGCAGTGCAATGACTGAATGCGCGGTTAAAATAATGGAATGAGCGGTTCGATAAATAGTTCGGCAGATCATAGCGAGCGGTGACACCCGATCTCAAATTCAAAAGAGAGGAAAATGTTTGTTAGTTGGGCGTAGCTTATTAACGCAGCTGGCCTGCTCTTATTAAACAATAAGTTTATTTGAGCTGCTTCTAAACAAATTCTATGTCATTTTAATACTTTAGTATGTTTCGAATTACGAATGAAAGTTCTATTATTATTATACAATTTTATTTAATTCCTTCAGTCAAAGCAGAAGTGATTTTTTTTTTAATTTTTCATTACTATCAAAGTACTGTTCTCTTTATTTTATTTTACCACCTCATTGTTTATAGAATAGCTTAGAGTGAGATTTTTACCGAAAAATGCCGATTTATTACTGACCACAAGTAACCGCCGGTTAAATAATTTTTACCGCCCATTTAATTATTTTCCTGCTCAATTATATATTCACTGATCTATTTCATGATTTTTGATTACTCATTTTTGTTTACTTTACTGCTTAGTTTTAACTGCTGAACTAGTTATTAAACGTACCATTTATAATTTTTAACTTACCAAAACTGCTATTTACAACTGCCTCTTTAAAACAGTGCCTTAAACTAACATTCCCCTGCAGTGTATTAACTTGAGCAGCTCCGAAAACTAGCCCATTTCTCAGAGCTGCACTCGGATCGCGCGCGTAGTGTACCTAAACTCTATCATCGCGATAATTAATGGCGTCTCTCGTAAGTGTGGCCTCGGCATAATGGCTATGATATTACCACAACAGTTTCAGAAATTGCATTATCCAAGTTGAAATGCTTAATAGACCAGGGTCGATAATTTTTGAGACCAAAAAAAATTATAGTAGGATGAAACCCATTAGAAAAGGTAGAGAATATAACAAAAATGAAAGGAAAAATAAATAACGGGCGATCTGAGGTCGGGAAGGGGGAGGGGGTGAGTTTTTAAGGGTAAAAAATGGTTAATCTCGATTTCCGGTAAAACTGCAAGTCCTATGAAAAAAAGTTAAATGGCAAAGTTGTAGGTAATAAAAAGATCTACAACTTTTGTATCGACACTTTTTTCACATAACCTCAAAATTTATGTGAAAAATGCGAATAACCGAGTTTTTGGTTTTTGATTTTTATTTTTTGCAAAAAAAAATATTTTTTCACGAAATTTGGTGAAAACTTACGTTTGTATGTCCCAAACATACAGTATTTTTTTTGATTTAAAATATTCATTTTTTCACCTTATTTTGACTTAATATCGAAAAAGCACCCTTATTTTCAATCGAAAATTCTCACGTTAAAATATATGCTTTTTTAAAAAAGTTGGGGTGTTTTTTGTTTGTTGAAATCTCTGCTTTCTGATGGTATAAAAATAATATACACTACTATGGTAAAAGTTCTCAGAAACAGCAAATTAATAATGAAAAAAACTCCAATCCGAAAAATTGATTTGAATCATTATGTATAATTTTGAACTATTTATTAAAATTTACACTTTAATTACTCGGAAAACGTAAGATTTCATGTTATATTGATAAACAGAAAAATTACAAATCCATAAAACATGCAAAAATAGTTGTTGTAAGTAGGTATTAAAAATAGGATTTTCGGATTCGAGTTTTTTTCATTATTAATTTGCATTTTCTGAGAACATTTATCTTAGTACTGTATATTTTTTTTATACCATCAGAAAGCAGAGATTTTAACAAACAAAAAACACCCCAACTTTTTTAAAAAAACAGATACAAAATATCTGTAACGTGAGAATTTTCGATTGAAAATTAGGGTGCTTTTTGGATATTAAGTCAAAATAAGGTGAAAAAATGAATATTTTAAATCAAAAAAATTACTGTATGTTTGGGACATACAAACGTAAGTTTTCATCAAATTTCGTGAAAAAATATTTTTTTTTGCAAAAAATAAAAATCAAAAACCAAAAACTCGGTTATTCGCATTTTTCACATAAATTTTGAGGTTATGTGAAAAAAGTGTCGATACAAAAGTTGTAGATCTTTTTATTACCTACAACTTTGCCATTTAACTTTTTTTCATAAGACTTGCAGTTTTACCGGAAATCGAGATTAACCATTTTTTACCCTTAAAAACTCACCCCCTACCCCTTCCCGACCTCAGATCGCCCCTAATTTATTTTTCCTTTCATTTTTGTTATATTCTCTACCTTTTCCAATGGGTTTCATCCTACTATATTTTTTTTTTCACTTTTCACCATTTTTAAAATTATCGACCCTGGTCTATAAACTACATATCTGCTTTGAAAGTTACCAGATGGCGCATTTCTTTATTCATATTAGGAGAGTTTTTATTTTTATTATGACAGTTTTAATTATATTATGCACGGATAAGACTAGATTTATTTCTTTATATCACTAGTTTTTGCTTTCGGAATAGCATCTTATTTCAACTTACACACTTAATCTAAAAAGCGTCAATTAAGCGAAATTTATTCAAAAAATATATCGAAAATATGTTTGTCATCAATATTAGCAACCAACATGCGTGACAAGCAGTTGTTCGTTATATCAATTAGAATTTTATTGACATTATGAAAATAAATTTCTTGCTTTCTTTTTAAGACGTATGTTAAAACATTTTTTTTTAATTCATCAGGCAGATCGAGAATTTTTAATATCTGCAGTGCTATCCTGTAAAATAATGTGTATGTAAAATTTTCACGCGCGGATCCACTGCCATACAGATACGCGAAAGAAGTGAAAATTTTTCAGTATAGCACAGCAAGTTAATATTTTAAAATGTTCAGATTTTTGTATCGTTTTCAAGTGTATATTATGTTTGGTAAGGAGCTCGATGGCGCAAGTGGTTAGCGTGTTCGGCTGCGATCGTTAGAGTTAAGCAACTTTCGCAGTGGTCGGTCATTGGATAGGTGACCAAAAATTTACTATCTCGAGCTCCTACGTACTTCGAAAGGCAAGTGAAGCCGTTGGTCGCGACTGCATCTGCAGTCGTTAGCACCCGCCAATCCGAACTGGGCCCGCGTTGTGGGTCATGGCCGAATCTACTTATTCCATCCATAGGGAAGGCCTGTACCCCAGCAGTGGGGACATTAATAGGCTGATGATGATGACGTTTGGTAAGTATAGTCCTCATATTACAGAACTAAAGCCAGATGAAGCGCACGGTTCACAGTTTGCTTGCCACCAAAGCAAATATCAAGTCAAAAGCGAATATAAACTCGCTTCAGTAAACTACAACAAATCGTGGTGTGAAAACGTCTCGTGAATATTAAGTTATTATCAAAACTGTGTCGCCTTCTTCGGATATTATAAAAATTGTTCACAAAGACAAATTATTAGTGTGCACCGACCACACATCTGAACTGAAACTTCTTTTCATAAATAACCTAACATTAGTCGGTGCATAAGGCATAGGGGAATGGAGCAGCGTAAGCATCACTCATACATATATATGTATATTGAGTGTTACTTTCGTGACGCTCGTAGCGTTTCGGCCATCGCTGAGTTACCCTCCAACTTTCATGATCTTCTTCTACAATCACACAATCTACAAATCCCATGACAACTTATAATACTATAATTTGTATACAAGAACAGTAAAATAGATTGTGAGAGACTGGTGCCTGAACTAGGCAGAACACCTGTATCTCAGAGCACCAGGACTCTCCCCTGGAGAATGCACATTGAGCAAATTATAAGTTCATTTATCTTACATATTAAATTGTAGATATTGGAAGAAAAGAAAATTTTATTTTATTACAAAAGTGACACGACCACGCTTAAAATAAATAAGCATATAAACGCTTGCGATGTACAGTTGCTGTGAGACTCGTGACTCGTGACACTGGCTCCATTCCCTACCCCGTGGAGTCCTTAAAATCTTACCCTTCAACGGAAACAACACCACCCAAAGGTAGTGTTATTTCTCTGCGTTCTTCTGTATGTTGGAAGTGTAGCTACTTCAGCCAAAGATACTTTTAGCAATCTCACTGAGGCGACTCGCGTTTTCGCGAAAATCCTATAATTTTTCAGTAAGATTGAGCAATATCATCGCCATTGTCTACTTATCCGCGTTTTCTCATAATCCCTAAGATTTTCACAAAAAAATGGATTGATCAAATCATCCTACAACATACAATTCACGTATAGCTTAATTTTAATAAAATATGTTACTGATTATATAATATATGTTATTCCTCTAAAAGTCTCAAGTCAACGTAGACCAAGCCGCGAGCATAAACCAACAGTATTAAAATAACTTGACTCCAATGAATAATGTCATAACTGAACTTACAGTAGCTAGTAGCGGCTCGAACGAAGCACGCGCAGTGTATTTCTGTAGGGCAGTGGTTCTCAAACTTTTTAAATGACGGAACCCTTTTGGGAAGCAAAATACTTGATGGAACCCTACAATAAAACAATTATTTTTATAAGTGTATTCTATATTAATCAGCATAATAAAAGTACAATGTATCCGTTACTAATTATTATTTACTTCACCACTTGGTAAGGACAATAATAGAAAACATTAAAAAAGAAAAAATCTAACTAGTGGGAGGTATGAAACTGTTTTTTATTTTTCATCAATTGCTTGATATCAGGTTTGATGGAAGAAAGTTGGAGTCTCATATCAGCTTCGGCGTCCAGTCTATTGCGATATTTTGTTTTCGTGGCTGCGTAGGTAGAGAATCCTGTTTCGCACAAATATGTAGTTGGGAACGGGAGAAGAATATCCAGAGCCATTTGGCCAAGCATTGCATATTCATCTTGGATTCTGCACCAAAAATCATTAAGAGGCGTCGTTTTGAACAATGACTCCATACTTGTGTCTGATGACATTTCTAAAAGAGATTCATATATCTCATTTGACATGTTTTCAGGCTTTTCCAAGTTGGGTAAAAAAGGATTATGAATCCAGGAGTTCACTTTAATTTTTGTATTGTGTTCTTCGGGAAAATACTTTTCAAAAGATGCGCGCATCGAACTGAGATATTGGACCAATTCTTCAAACACATTATCTTCAAACATTTCTGAGTCGTTTTCGCTAACAAACTCAGTGAGTAACGTAAAACTTTCTATTTCTTTCTTACCAATGCAAATGATCCAAAAATCTAATTTTCTTTTAAAAGTAGTTATTTTATTATAGGCCTGAAACACTGTTGTCTGTTTACCTTGCAATGATAAATTTAATTCGTTAAGTTTTTGAAAGATATCCGCCATAAAAGACAATCGGAACAACCAAGTTTTATCATACAAACGGTCCTTCAAATTAAAAGAAGTATCTGCTGAAAGAAACATTTGTAACTCGGCTCTAAGTTCAAATAGCCTTGTTAAAGTTTTTCCCCGAGACAGCCATCGCACTTCTGTATGGAGCAGCAGTGTTTTATGTTTGCTGCCATAATCTTCACACAATAATGAGAACAATCGGGATTGTAGTGGTCGTGATTTGATAAAATTAATTATTTTTACCGCTTCATCCATAACTAATTTTAGATTAGACGGCATTTGCTTCATCGCAAGTGCTTGTCTATGCAGAATACAATGACTGGAACTACAATTAGGCGCTTTATTTTTCATTCGTGACACTGCTCCTGCTGTTTTACCTGTCATCGCCTTGGCCCCATCTGTACAAATGTCAATGCAATTGTTCCAACTGAGATTATGTTCTTCAAAAAATATATTTATTTTATTAAAAATTTCTTCCCCGGTAGTGTTTGTAAGCAGCGATGAACACATAAGCATGTCTTCTTCAAAAGAACTTTTATATGGATATCTCACAATAACCAGCAGGATAGCCAAACCAGCGACATCAGTCGACTCGTCCATTTGCAAAGCGAATCGTGTATTTTGTAGACGTGTAACTAGTTCTTGTTTGACGTAGCTTGCCAGATCATGGATTCGTCGTGAAACAGTATCGTTTGATAGCGGAACAGTAGAAAGATGCTTTGCAGATTTTTCATCAAGCATACATTTTGTTATGTCTAATACACATGGTTTTATTAATTTCTCAGCGATAGTGTGCGCTTCACCTGCTTGTGCAATGCGATAGCTAACTAAGTATGATGCCTCCGTGGCCTTTTCGTTGGTAGTTTGTGTTACATGCATCATATTTTTTTGACTTTCTAATAACTGATCTTTTTTGCGAACAAAAAATTCTTTATTCTTGTCTTTAGTCTCGGGGTGTACGGTTTCTAAATGTCGACGCAATTTGGCAGGTGCCATGGAACTATTAGGAAGCAGTTTACTACAGAGCATGCAGAGAGGTGAGCCGTTGGAATCAACAAATCCGAAACTGATATAAGATTCATCATACTTCCTTTTTTTCGTCTTTGAAACCGTCGAGCTTGACGTCGTGGCACTCGTGGCATCATCTTCTGGATCGGTGATTGCTAAATTCTCCGCGCGCATTGCTTTTGAACATTCAGCGTCATTAGAAGATGTTGTTGGAACACGTTTAACACCTTTAAGCCAACGTTCCATTCTTCTTTATTTATAATGTTACAAGTCAGGATAGTGGGGTTTAAATAATGCACAATCGTTACTGCGTATAAGAGACTAAATTTAGAACCTACAGGGAAGAAATGTATAAAACTGAGACAACAGAATACAGCAGGCAGTAAAACAATGAACACCAGTTTCTCGCTAGCGAGCTTGTAAGTAGGTAGTAACTTATCGCTCCGAACGCTAATCATCAACTGACGACGCCAACGCGCGATCGCCGCTTTTATACTTAGTCCTAGACTCGATCTCAAATATTCTCGAAAATACTCGAGTCGGCACCTTTGATAAACAAAAAGCAAAAATAAAAACAGAAATTTAAAAATAGCGTTGTAAACAATATCGACTTTATCCTTTGAAGTTAGAGACGAAAGTCGCTAGTTGACAACTATAGCGTCTAATTCAGAGGCGGCTTTTATCAAAGAGACTGAGCGCTTACAAGTATACTACCCGCTCGTTTTAAGTTTGCCGCTGGCGATAGGTATGAGTGTATGACGTTCGAAATTTTTTATTTAATTGTAACAATAAAAATTGTGTACGTTAGATATTTGGGTAAAACTATGACACATTATAAGTTTTGTTGTCACGTGGGGGAGGGTACGCGCATTCCACAGACCGGCAAACTTAGAGCGAACGCGTTGTACAAGTATAAAATTGTTGAGACCAAACTTATGAGATATTGTACCAGCTAATGTAACACAAGCTTATACAAATACAAATAAATAAATAAATAACATTCATAGCGTTTTGTCTCCGCGCGGCCGCGGAGTCCGCACAGCCGCGGAGCGACCAGAGAGAGGTGTTTTGATTTTTTTATTTCTAAATTCTTGCGGAACCCCGACAGAGGTATCACGGAACCCTAGGGTTCCGCGGAACACACTTAGAGTATAGCTGCTGTAGGGCATATCAATGAAAGTGAGATTCATTCAGATATGCGCACACGCAGCGCAGCGGTGCGGTATGTATAGTGCATGCGTTTTCAATCGCGTTTCAATGTTAATTGATCCGTGTTTTTTGCTTAGCCTATAGATAAATGACTATAAGTTTAATATATATAAATTGATTTGTAATTATGTATAGTTGGCTATGGGTAGTCTAGTCATGCTCTCTCAAAAATCTCTTTGGTGGTATAGTGTGAGGCGAGTAGTAAAAAAATTGACGAGCGGAACGATGGCTGGTTTATGCGTCATGCTCGTGAACGGGAACGGAGCTGCCAGCGGAGATGAATTTGCCCTACGTTACTTTACTATCGAAATGTTATACCTAATATAAATAACGCTGTTTTTATACTGTTTGAAACAGCAATTAAATGCGAGTGGACAAATTGAATTTGAATTAATTAGTTATGTTGGTAGACCGATGACCGACCGGCATGATGTTGTGCTTTTGCGCAAATTCTTCTTATTAACTAAATAGGCAAAAAATTAGGCGATTCAAACACCTTTCAATAAATCAATATTAGAAATACATGCGAATCGCGCGTATAGTACGATCGAGATATTTGTTTTGGTGGTGTTGGCTGAAACCGTCACTAATTTTAAGAAGGTATAAATAAGGCTTTTATTTATAGAGGAAGATGCAATTAAGACTTTTATATTTCCTGTTATCTTTCCGAGTTATTATAAAACTATCTGTGCCCCGAGGTTTTACCCGCGGTTTATTAGTGATATTTTCCCGCAGTAAAACGTAGTCTATGTGTTAATCCAGAGTGTCAGCTATACCAAATTTTATTAAACTCGCTCCAGCCGTTTAGACGTGAAGAAGTAACAAACATACCCCCTCACAACCTTTCGTCTTTATAATAGATATTAGTGTGATATAACGTTCCCTTTAGTGAGGAGATTTTACGTATTTAGGAAACCTCATTTCACCTTTTGTTCACCAGCAGCGCCCGCCTGTCAAAGTCATAAAAGTGCCACAGGATCTTGGTCGCACTGTATATCTGGCAATCTACAGGCGCATAGAACAATCACTTGCGCTCGCGCATCGACCGTCTCGCTGATTCATATCAGACATTCTTGTTTGTGCGGAGAAAACAAAACAATGTAATTCTTCGCTTATTTTGGGAGCTCTATTTTGTTTGAAGATTCATATCCAATGATGGACAGATAATATGAGTTAGTATAGAAATACTAGCTCTCCCAGCGAACTTCGTACCGTTATAAAAAATGGGGTTGGTGGTAGAAGAGTGAAAATTTACGGGTTGTATGTATTTTTGTATGCTGTATCATAAAAAAAATCCATCCGACCACCCTTAACATTTAGGGGGATGAAAAATAGATGTTGTCCGTTTCTCAGACCTACTGAATATGCCCAAAAAATTTTACAGAAATCGGTCAAGCCGTTTTGGAGTACGCACACCGTGACACGAGAATTTTATATATTAGATATGTAGGTTGCCCATAGCGGATTTTCCGCTTGAATTGGAGCTTCCTTCGGGGGAAGTAACCTCCACCTTACAGGAGACCACAGTAAAATAACATTAGCTTTTGGTGGTGTTGTGTTTCTGTCGGAATGAGGTTCCAGAGCTCCACGGGGTAGTTGATGGGGTTTGGTTAGGGAACGGCGCGAGAAATATTTTTTATCGCAAGCGTCTATAGACTATGGTGGCCGCTTGCAAACAGGCAGGCCGTATATTTGTTTGCCTCCCAATTTACATAAAAAATCTGAGGAACTTGGAAACTAGTAAAATCAAAACAAAAAAATGGGTGCGTGTACTTATGTAGGCGCGTGAGAAGTTATCCTTCTTTGGCATCGTTTAAAATTAGTTTTTAATTGCATGAAAATAATTAATTACAATATTTTAATAAAAAGTCTGGAAAAGGACACAGTCAATAAAGTTCAGTTTTAATTTGAAAAAATAAATAAATAATCAAAATATTCAATTAAAATCGCTACTGAATATAATTTATTAGAACATATGTGATTTGCACTTGTATGAAACTCAAACACGTATTCCGAATATACAAACTAGAAACATGTGGATAAATATTATAAATATGAATACCTATAACTGTTACTTTATTACAAAAAATAAAGATGTGGTTTTTGGTTCTGCTACACTAATGGTCAAGAGATGGCGCTGTAGTCTCCTGAATCGCGCTTTGGTTCCGTTGTTCCACATTAATAAATACTTTTGATATTATAAATATGAATACCTATAACTGTTACTTTATTACAAAAAATAAAGATGTGGTTTTTGGTTCTACTACACCAATGGTCAAGAGATGGCGCTGTAGTCTCCTGAATCGCGCTTTGGTTCCGTTGTTCCAGATTAATAAATACTTTTGATAGGCCTTCACAATGCAGTCGTTAGCACCCACTAAATAGAGATTCTATTTCTATTTTGTTGGTAGATTTTCTTAATGTGCGGTAAACGGCGACCAACTTCATGCTGTTACTTTTCGTGTTACAGTGATGCGCGCGCATCTTAAAATTTCACTCATCATTTTTTCATAACGCGCCTAAAGAAGTATAACTTCAAAAACATTTATTCGGAACCGTCATGGACACAGATAAATGATTAACCTTATACACAAATATATACATACTAGCTGACCCAGCGAACTTCGTACCGCCTTAAAAACAGGGGCAGGTGGTAGAAGAGAAAATTTAGGGTTGTATGTATTTTATAATCCCACATTATAAAAAATAATTATTGTCCAAAATAACAGGTTTCAGAACACTATGTTACAGGTGGACAACCATTATCACTTAAGGATATGAAAAATAATAAGTAGCTGATTCTCAGACCCACGGAATATGCTTATAAAATTTCTTAAAAATCGGTCGGGCCGTTTCGGAAGAGTATGGTAACTAACATTGTGACACGAGAATTTTATATATAAGATAAAAGGACAATAAATGACGGACAACAGAAAACATACATTCATCATCATCATCAACAGCCTATCTTAGTCTACTGCTGGACATAGGCCTCTACAATTGCACGCCACTCTGATCGATCTTGGGCTACTCGCATCCAGCTCCTGCCAAACTTTTCGCAAATCGTTACAAACATACATTACATAACAGCTGGACCAAAAATCACCCAGGTCAGCATTGTGTCAATTTGCACTGACGCTGGTTTTCAAGTGTTTCCGTTTCTGCCATGTTGATGCCAGACACTATGAAAACAAGTTTGAGAGATTTTATATTAAATAAAAAAAAAACTGTGGGCAAGGTTGTAGGAGTTCTTTGCCTTCGCCTACATTGATGAATGAATAATCTATGCTATTTTCTATGAAAGAAAAGTAAAGTATTTTATGCAAGAGGCTGTATGGGCTTTGTTCTTTTCCTTCCCATTAGAGGAAATTTAACAACACTAAAAAGTAAAAAAAAATACGTAAAACTGAGTGTATCTATTGAAGAATATTGTAACTTTCAAAACTTTTCATTATAATTTACATTATACTTTTGTTGCTCACAATATATGATTCAGGTTTAAGTTACAGTTACATATAGAAGAAAGAGTATGCAATTTATTACTAGCATGTTTTTAAGGCAACTTATCAACTTAACTCAACCGTTACCAAATATAGCGTATGGCTATCTTAATATTATAAGTATTCATGGTATGAATATGACCTACATATATTTTTATCATTCTTATGCAACGTATTTTATTCTACTATGATTTCAATCTATGCAACAATTAGTTTTAATTTACAAAATATTTGAAAAAGAGGTCACAAATAATAAGAAAAAAACTAAACCTAAAACAACAATATTTTCAGTCACGTAGTATTAATATAATTCTGATGTTTTATTCTCGACTTACAGTATAGTGTCATTAAAAGTAGATGATACGTTCCCAAGCAGACGTCCCATTCGAGTGGTGAATCCCGTGTGTGTCCTATCTCTCCTAAATACTCATATTCACACACCAGCCAATTCCAGTATCGAACGGGTATTGCAACACGAATAAAAGGATCTTTCATTCAGGGAATTCGGGATGAGAGACAAGGACAGATATACGTTAAAGACTGACGTGGGAGAGGGAGGGAAAGATCAATCCTCGGGCCGCTTCTTGGCAATTGTCCACCGGAAGGCGACTTTTAGCAAAAGGACTATGCCACAACTGAAATACAAAGATACTTACTTCATTCAGATAATGCCACGAGGGAGTAGATACGAATTCGTCTGGTTGAAAACAAAAGCAACATAAATGAACGCTATTGAACAAATATCGTTCGTGACCCATTTGTGAGATAAATTAGCTTGTATCATCGATTCAACTGCTTTCGTCTTCATAAAGAATGCTTCTTCAAATTTTAACGAGCTTTGGTCCATATTAAAGGCAAGTTTCTTTGTGCAACTAAGCATGAAAAAAACTGAGTTGTTTTGAAAATTTCTAGCGTCAAACTCATAAAGCTAGTGGTCCAAAGGTTTTCATTTCATTGGCGTTCTTAAAGTAATTAAATATTCATATCGACCTATTTCATATCAATGCAAAGATTGTAAATGCAAAATTTATATAATTACAAAATTCTAACGTAAGTGTGGTACGTTTTCTATTTGAAACAACCCATCAGTATGCGCTTAACAACAAACAGATTTAAACGCGATTTGAAACAGTTTAAGCCATAATCAATCAGGCTTTGTCTGGTTCCTCTATGGAATTTCAAATTGGATTCCTTTAACAATACCAGGATTAAGCCGTGGTACTGTTAAGAATACAACTATAGGTACAATTCAACATTGTCTATACTTATTACGTAGTGATAAGGTCGACAATCGTTTTTTTTTAATAAAGAGCTATTTTGTTCTTCTCTTCATTGGGAAGCCGGTGCTTTTGGTGTACACCACGCTTCAGCAATGCTGTTTAAGCGTATTTTAGGTACAGTTTAAATTTAGTTGAGGTTTGATGTAAGACGGTTATTTATTATATTCTTTGAGTGTGTGTAGATAGCAAAAGCGTGCTTGAAATATATGCTTCAACATAAGCGTTTTTCTAAAGTAATTGGTGGAGATTGTAGGGATCAGGACAATTGTTTGTGACTATGAGAAAGTCGTTTCGTGAGACGGCGTACCGAGGACATTGTTGAATCAAATGGTTAAGTGAACGAACAGATTTTTGATCGCATGGACAGAGATTGTTAGTAGTAATCTTAAATCTAAAGAGGTATTCCTTATGGTAGCCGTGGTTGGTGAGTATTTGGCTAATTGGAAATCTAGGTGGAATTATATGTAGAAGTTTGTTAAGGTCGTGTATGGTTCGAAGTTTATTTTTGGTGTGTGTGGTTTTTAAGTAAAGCTGTTCTGCTGCTGTGTTCGATATTGAGTTGTTCTTGAATTTTATGTGTGAGATGGGAATTGTTAGGTAATCGGGTGCTATTTCCAAATCGGCTGCAGATTTGGCAGCTAGGTCAGCAGCTTCATTGCCGGCGAGGCCGGCGTGGCCTTTGACCCATATGAAGGTGACGTTTTAGCCCATGTTCGTGATATTTTTTAGGTGAAGATGGGTTGAGGCCGCTAGTGGTTGAGTAGTGCTGGGATTTTTTAGTTCCATCAGAGACGATTTGCTGTCAGATAGAATTGCAGCTTGAGAGATGTTGTGACTAAAAATCTACTGGCAGGCTCGTTCAATAGCTAGCTGTTCAGCCTGTTAGACTGAGCAGTAGCTGTAAAGTTTGAGTTTTTTGATATAGTGAGTACTGTTGGGTGTTTTGACAACAAAAGTCGCTCCCACCTTGTCGTCATGTTTGCTGCCGTCAGTAAAGATGAGAAATGGAATTTCTGAGGTGATTGTATTAATATCTTCTTGGTTAGTTGCTTCGTGGAATTCTATACTGGATCTGTTAGAGGGGTGAGGGAGTTGACTGATTGGGGTAGGTGTTTCAATAGGAATGCGTATCTTCTGCGATCCGGGTTCTGGACCGGGTAAAGTTTTCCCTACCTAAATTTTCTTTAGATTTAAACATCTCAGTTGAATGCTTAAAAAATAAACTTTGGTGTGTATGGAAATTTTGTTGTATGAGTAATATCTATATATCGCACTATTTTTGTATTACCACTTAATACAATTGCACCTACTTATCGTAAGAAATTTTTTGCGAATGCGATTCGTCATTTAAATTTTCTATATCATTTGAGATAGATTTCTCGTTAATTTAATTTAAGGACTTTTACACAAAGTACGCCAGTCCCATTATAATATACACTAGCCGTTTCATCAAACGAAGTGGTTACTATTCTATAGATGTGAAAGCAAGCACAGTACGGGTTCCTAACATAGATCTCTTGAAATTACCTATTAAAAATTAAATCCCTTAAATATGGTTGAGCGAAGCGATGGCTGCGTCATGCTCGTGAACGGGTGCTGCCAGCGGAGATGAGTCTGCCCTAACTTCCTTGATATTGAAGATGTTAATGTTTAGTTACACTTAATATAAATAACACAATTTGTATTTATACTCTGTGACACAGCAATCAAAATGCAGGTAAACAATTAATGTATATTTAATCATTATGTAATGAAAGGTGACTTCATGTATCATCTCTGAAGTAATTTATCAACTTGACGACTCTGTATATAATAAAACAGGGAGAAAAAAAAGACAGCCCTTGCTGAGTTTCTTGACGGTTCTTCTCAGTACAAGGTCTCCCGCAGTAGATTTACGAACCGATGGCGTAGATTCTAGACATTCATGAGTGCTTGTAACAGTCTGAACTGAATAAATGATTTTGATTATGATTTTTATGATTTAAAAAAAACTCTCATCTCATGTGAAAACGTCTTAGGTTATCCATATCAATAAACTCAACAGAGCTACCGAGATGTTGAAAACAGATAAGCGCTGACTACATTCTCTGTACAACATACGCTTAATATTACGCGAGGTAAAAATACCTACAAATACAAACAGCTTGGGCGATTCTCACACTGCTACGTACTACGCAGCGGGGTGCAGATCTGCATCATCATGCAGATTTCACTGCACATACGTATTTGGAGGAGCTCTATGGCACAAGTGATTAGCGCGTTCGGCTGCGATCGTTGAAGTTAAGCAACTTTTGTAATGGCCGGTCATTGGATGGGTGACCAAAAATTTACTATCTCGAGCTCCTCCGTGCTTCGGAATGCACCTTAAGCCGTTGTTTCCGGCTGCATTTGCAGTCGTTAGCACCTACCGCACTGGGCTGGTGTGGTGGGTCATGGCCCAAACTCGCTATTCTTACCGTGGTACAGTGCAGAGCATCGTAATCTATATTAAAATGGTTAATGTAGAACTCATTCAAGATGCTGCAATTATATTTTGTTTTCGGTTTTTGTGTAATCAAATTAGAAGAAATTTTGCATAAAAAAGATATTGGGTACATCGCTTTTTACGAATAAGATTGATAAATGGATCATTCGTCCAGAATTACTTAGATAAAAAAATTGTGTGTTGTGTGTTCTTAAATAACCTAACATTAGGCGGTGCATAACGCATAAGGGAATGAAGCTGCTCCCGCACGCATCTCTCATATATATCTATCTATATATATACTAGTGGCCCGCCCTAGCTTCGCTTCGGTGTAGAGCTGTAGTGTAGACTAAAATGACTCTTCATATAATTAAAAGAAAAAATGAAAATGGTATATTTGCCTTCCCGGAACCTCTCCACTAACATTTGAAAATGGTATGGTATTAAAGTTCAAATTGACTTTCAAGTATTATTACGAATCGTTTGTATGGAGTATAGAAAAGTGTTGTTTTTGGACTTTTTCAAGCATTACTTTTTAATTTTTCTCTGCTTAAGAACCATCCTCGTACTTCAAGGAATATTCTAGAAAAAGAATTATCCAAATTGGTTCAGCTGTTCTCGAGATTTGCACTTAGCAACATATTCAGCGTTTCATTTTTATATTATAGATATATTGTCGCATGTGACGCTCGTGACGTTCGTAGCGTTTCAGCCTTCGCCGAGTTACCCTCCAACTTTCAAGCTCGTCGGGAAGAGCTGCGCATGCTTCCCAAACATACACACACACACGTAGTCGTGTGACGCTCGTGACGCATTTCCGTTTCATATTTATCCCGTCCGAAAAGAAGTTTCACTTCAGAAATATGAAAACAAACTTTTCTATTATTTGTAAAATCACGCATCATTACTGCATATCTCGGTGTGCCGTTACCTACCTTGAGTTTTGCTCCGCGTCCCCGTAAGTGGGTGCGTGTTTTTCCGCATGGAGGCGCGTGATCTGCAACACTGCTCGTGAATGCATTTTCGGTGTGTTGCACTACGCATGTTTCAATACAAAAAGAAGTACTTGCAAGCTACGCAGCGTAGTGCGTAGCAGTGTGATAATCGCCCTAGTCAATATTTCGTTCGTACCTAGATATGAAAATAAAAAGTTACATTATCGTCAAAGTATATAAAAATTGAACACACCAGAAATTTGGATTCTCGTTTCTTTAAAAGCTTTCGGTGAACAAGAACCCTAGTATAAAATATTACGACGGGCATAAAGAGTCCACAATGCGTTGTGGCACTCGCTCCGATTATCCCCCGTGTTTGTCTGTTTATAGCGGTACTGTTTTTATGGCTTTTCGATATTATTTCGCGTATTTTTTGCTCTCTACGATCGCCGATGCCGCTCCGCCGTCGACGAAAGAATTAACGTTGATACAGGCGTTCTGTTGCGATATAATGATGACTACGTTTTAATATGTCATATCATATAGTTTGTACACTGTAAAAAGTTTCGAGTTACTTATAAAAAAAAATGGATGCGTGTAACTTATGTACGCGCGTGAGAAGTTATACTTCTTTAGCATCATTAAAAATATTTTTTAATTGCATGCAAATAATTAATAATTACAATAAAATAATAAAAGGACTGGAAAAGGATAGCTAACACAGTCAATAAAGTTCAGTTTTAATTTGAAAAATTAAATAAATATTCAAAATATTCAATTAAAATCACTACTGAATTTAAGTTATTAGTCCATATGTAATTAGCACTTGTAAGTAACTAAAACACGTTGTGTCTATATAGAAACTAGAAACATGTGGATAAATATTATAAATATGAAAACAGTGATCAGAGGCGACGAGCGTGCCAACATTGTTTTTGACAACGCGATCATCTTATGGAGCTCCGTGGATCGTTCAAAGTACCTTTCGATTATTATTAATCCACCATTATTAGACAGTAACATTCATAACGCGCCCGCGGCCAACTTCATGGTGTTACTATTGTGTTACAGTGATGCGCGCGCATCTCGAAATTTCACTCACACGAATTTTTCATAACGCGCCCGTGGCCAACTTCATGCTGTTACTTTTGGGTTACAGTGATGCGCGCGCATCTAAAAATTTCACTCTCATCATTTTTTCATAACGCGCTTAAAGAAGTATAACTTCAAAAAAAAATGTTACCTGTTACATAAAAATGTCACTATTTTACATAACTATACTTATTAGTAGACAAACTCGGTTTTATTAAAATAAAGCTGTTGTTATAACAAAACAATTATTTAAATTAACAAAACTGTTTTGTTATTGGTTACAAAATGATTGCTTCAGTATAGCACCACTATTCTGTTTATTTATTTATTATTATTTATAATTATTTTGTTATATGCGATAATTTTCTGATGAATTATATAAAATATTTGTTCAGTATAGAGATATTTCCAACATAATAGTTTGTTATCATTAGGTATATATCTAGTAAAACAACTCAATTAGTCAATTCGATGAAATACCTGGGTAGTGGAAATCATAATCAAATTAACTATTGTTGTAGTAAATTTGATAATTTATTTTATATGTCATATTTTATGTGTTATATGTCCTGTGAGTTGTATGTCAATAAATAATAATATTATTAATTTAATTAATAAATTTCGTATTAAACCCAATATTGGTTTAAATTTAATTTGTTGCAGCAAGTATATACATATTTGACGAAAACTTCATTAAAGGTCACAAGGCACGCACTTCAGTTAGTTTCTTAAATGCCAGTATTAATTTTCCGTCAAAAAAAATCTTATCTACACTAATCCAACGGGTACTACGCACTGTCCTCTACAATACTACTCAAACATATCGAGTGTTTTGAAAAAAAAAACGGTGAATAAAAATCACCCCACGCATCCACAGAGAGCTATAAAACTAGACTCGGCCCGCCAATTAAATATGAATGAACTGCCCTCTCGCAATCATTACGGCACTGAAAATGCGGAATTTATAAAAAAAAACCCCAACCGTTTTGTATTACCTTCATTTATTATTTCTGTGAATGTAATTGTCTTATGCATTTTTTAATGAATCCATTTTGTTGTGGACTAAGTAAAATTAAAAAAGTAAAAATTAATATTATTCGACTGATAGTAGCCATTATATGTAAATTTATATTAATGAACTCAAAATTTTCACTTCTTTCATTTGACATTCTGTAAGATAAAACTCTTGCAGATTCAACGTACTATATTCTGGATTTTTGAAACGAAATGAGATTTGATTGCTTCAGCCGTTTACTTCTAATATTAGAATAAGACTTTAATCGGCAAGGCATGATTGGACATTTTTAGGATTTTTTTATGTGAATATTTACTTTGTTGTTGATAGTTTTGAAAAACACGTGCTTATAATGTGCTAAAAGAAAAACCACTACATATATATAGAAAAATAATTAATACCTACTTTTTGAAAGGCATTTTATCAATAGTTAAAAAATGTTTTAAATGAATGATAGGAAAAAATACGATACAAAAGAGAAATAGGCTTATTATGCTTTCAGTTTGAATAAAGACATTTCAACTTTGAATAAATTCGAAAGAAAATTGTAATTATACGACAGCTTTGTATAAATAAAGAACAAAAGTGGCTTCATAGAAATGACAAGGTGTTTTAATAACACTAGTACCAATTAATTGTACTTTTGTAAATAACTACTTCAGAATGACAAAAAAACGAAATCTTACAATGGGAAAATACTATATTATTAAGCACCCTGTCATAAATATTGAATAAGTTGACTTGACACAGTGTAATATGTAATTTTAACGAGATATACAATTAAAAAAACACCCGAATGAACAATATCTTACTGATTAAAAAAAGGTTTTCTGTCTACGAATTGTATTATGAACTTTATTTGACAAGCAATAAGGTTTTGTTTTTCCTTTTTATAGATTTTTTTTAAGTTGCCAGAGATAAAATAAGGGGTGTCATAATTGCGAAAAGAGACAAAGTCGACACGAAAGCATTGTGGGACTTTTGTGTTGACTTAACAACTCTTAAACTTGCGAGTTGAGTTGATGCCGTACTTTGTCGGGCTGTCGTAATTATGCGACGCCTCACTCAATGGGGGCTGGTGAGCACAATGTGTCGTCTTCAGTGTAAAAAAACTGGTTGAGTACGAGTCGTGATCGTAGATGAAGGGATCCGTACAGTAAAGTATAAGATTTGACACCACAACAACACAGAATAAAAATGTTTTCTTTTGTTGGACCCCTTTCATTCTTTTAGTTTAAATTTCCTTTATCTATTTATTATTATGAAAATACAGACAAATTACTAAGTGCATAAGTATTGTGTAACATAAATTCATTAGAGTTTTTACCATTCACAAGAGTCATCAATATTTAAGATAAATAAAAATCTAGGTAGAAGAAAAAAGTAGATTAAAATAGAAATAAAATCATTTACTTTGAAAATTTCAATAGTTTTCCTTTTATAGACAGAGGGACGGACTAATGAATAAACGGATTATAGACCAGGGTCGATAATTTTTGAGACCAAAAAAAATTATAGTAGGATGAAACCCATTAGAAAAGGTAGAGAATATAACAAAAATGAAAGGAAAAATAAATTACAGGCGATCTGAGGTCGGGAAGGAGGAGGGGGTGAGTTTTTAAGGGTAAAAAATGGTTAATCTCGATTTCCGGTAAAACTGCAAATCCTATGAAACAAAGTTAAATGGCAAAGTTGTAGATAATAAAAAGATCTACAACTTTTGTATCAACACTTTTTTCACATAACCTCAAAATTTATGTGAAAAACGCGAATAACCGAGTTTTTGGTTTTTGATTTTTATTTTTTGCAAAAAAAAATATTTTTTCACGAAATTTGGTGTCCAGCCATCTACACCTTGCCGGCTTGAACCCAATCCGCACGTAAAGGTCATCTGCGACTGAAGCCCTGGAACGCCTCCGATTCCTCCCACACAGGCCACAAACACCAACACTACACAGGTAGCAAACGTGCACACTAGCTTAGCATTAGGCAGACACCGCACCCGTAGGATAAGAGTGCGAAGACTCGGTCTACACACGACACGCTATACCAGTTACAGGTACGTACCTGGGCGTTTTTCCCTGTCCCCCACGACAACGGCTAACTAGAGCCGAGGTCCGAGTCTCAGAGACGCCCTCTAGTTGACCCGACCCCCTCAGGTTCGAGTGGTCTAGAGGCTCCAGACGGAGAGCTCTCCCCGTGGTGTGGGGAGACGCCATCCGCCTGGAATACCCCTAGAGGCACTCGCCAATTCTCGGCTTGAGGTCCCCTTAGGATCTCGCCGTCCCAAAACCCGGTGACGCTGTAAAGGTCATCTGCGACCAACAGCACTCAAAAAAAAGAAGCCCTGAAAACCTACTCACCAGCAGAAGCACAACATCACCAAAAGGTAGTGTTATTTTACTGTGATCATATGTAAGTTGTAGGTTGCTACCCCTGAAGGGCGCTTCAATTTGAGCGGCGCTATGCTTCTCCTTTCTTAAAAATACGAAAACCTCTCTGCATACGGGACCCTAAAAATTTTTACGTCAAATTAATGAGGTTCTCAATAAGTAACAACAGTTGTTCGATCATTTTCCATTTTGTGTGCAATTTGTAGGCCGTTATCGTTTGTAGTCTTTGTTTATTGTTTTGTTTTGTAGCTATGATAAGTGTTGTATAATGTGACAGTTTTGTATTTTGTATTGTGGTGATGCGTAAGTGGGTGACAAGGTATTATTCATACACGGAGACCTATGAATTTTAGCTTCAGGGTGGTAATTGAATATCTCACGCTGAATGGGGAATGAATAAGAATATATATAAAAAAAACATTTTTTATTTAAATGTTGATTGAAGGCAGACGTTACTGTACCCCTCTTAAGAAATCCTTTTTGGTACCTTACGAGTCCGGTCCATTCCAAACTCAATCAGTCGTCCAAACTTAATGTGTATGATAAATGTCATCTCAATCTCTTGAGAATAACTACTGCAACTAGATTCTAGATCTAGTTGCAAGATTTGACCCCAACGTCATTTTTTTCAACACTCACACCAATAAGCCTAGCCCCAAAGTAAGCACTGTAGGTTTGTGTTATGGGATACTAGGGTAATGGACAGAACACATGTACTGATACATATATAAGTATTTATATAGAAATACATATTAAACATCCATGACTGGAATATAAATGCACTTATTCATCACATATACATCTGCGCCAACCGGGATTCGAACCCGGGACCCAGCGTACAAACCACTCGGCCACGGAGGTCGTTAATCAAGTTGAAAATTTAAAATCATTGACATACAAATGATATTACATTTACAACTGATAGTTTTAGGCTCATGATTCTAGTATATATGTATATAAATATTGTTTTAACCTATCTTTGAAATTAGAGTACTAGGAAATTGATAGTTTATTTAGTAGGAATTTCTAAATCCATACATGATAATAACACAAAATGTTGAGGTATCAATATTTACATGTCAGTACTTTACGTCGTTGGCAATTCACGCAGAGAATGGTGTAAGTAAGGCTTCTTGTGTCGTTGGTCTGCTGATAGTTAACAACTCGCATTCTATGTTCTTGTCTTACTCCAAGTCTACTATCAATATTTTAATTACACCTTCACTCCTCTCATACATTACAGAGTACATTCTAATCGGCAAGTAGGTATATAATACTAAGGGTCCCGATAGTATCACAATCTTGGCACATCCATTCCCCCCGCACCCCAGCTTTCCTCCTACCGACAAAACCAAAGTCAGACTTGTATAAAACTGAATGATTAATGCGTTTTCACATTAGCTGCTCACCTACACCCCTTGGAGGGGGTAGAGATAACGTGGGGCCACGAAAACGGCGACTCGAAGGCATATTACTATTTTGTTTTTGTAAGAATCAAAGGGCCCTTTAGCCGATAGGTATACCTCAGAGGAGTCACGTCAGAGTGGGTTTTCCACTCGAATTGGATTGCTCCAATTTTTTGGAGCAATCCAATTGTCTAGCTAGATGAAAAAAATCTATCTTACTGACAAAATAATATTTCTTATTTAGTATTTTGCTATTTTTTTTCTCTATAGTAAGAAGGCTGCCAAATCTCTACCATTTTAAGAAAATGAAAATGAGCTATAGAAAATCCTACCTAAATATGGTTTTGTAAAAAAGTAGATACTAGATATTATTACCTACAACTGAAATATACACAAGCATTTATTCGTAGTTTGGAAACGACTCTTTGCCTAAAACGCAGCCACTTACACTATGCCACCTAATGTTGCCTGTGACTATAATAAAGATGGGTGGGTGCTAAGAACTGCAGATACGCCACGACCTTTGCATGCTTTCCCAAACAGGAAGGGGTTCGAGATAATAAATCATTTATCATCCATCCTATAAATTGCCATTGCCATTTTCCTCTCATAGATAGTGTTGTCCACCGCCTTCGAGGAAGCGAATATACGGCTATTTACTCGCTCTAGAAATGTACAATATATATTCCATGTGAACAACTTAAAATGCATTTATTAAAAGTTGATCACTGACTGTTGACATTGCCGCTGGCGAGAACTTGCTCCACTTGTTTGTCGCTGAGTGACGAGCGCTATCAAAGATAATACTCGCTTAGCAATACTCGCAATGGCAGGCAGACAAAACGCGCGCTCGTGTATTTTGCACTCAGAATTGCTTCCACTAGCGAGTGGTGCGAATAATTGACCGTCTTATTCGTCTTTTATAGCCCAGAGATTAAACTATCGGAACTATAAACTCATTTCCCACTTATCGTCAACTCGTTTCTAGTTTCTACGTCTACTCACATCTCGCTCGTCGGAACAAGTGCTGAACACGGGTGAAAGAGTTTAACTTCCACAAGCGCAGCTTAATTGTCAGTTTCTCGCTAATTCTATTGAACAAGCTGAAATGCACCGCTGTTTTAATGGCCTCGCATGTCTTTAATATGTCAATCGATCTTAGGCGTACAACGCGCGCGGTATTGTGCTCTAAGTGTTGACGAAACAGGTAATGTTTCAGCCAATATTCAGCGAGGCTTAACGCCGAAACATATTTTACATAACCTACATACATGAACAAATATCAAAATAGTAAAATGAAGATTATTACATTTATCATACAGGGTGCTTGCTGGGTTAAATTACGCAGCGGAAGAATCAATTCTTGTCTTGAGATGTGGACTTGATAAGATTTTTTTTTATTTATGTAAGAAAGATGGCAAGCCAGCATATCTTTTAGGCTAATTGATGTAATAGCGCGATCACATTTGGACGTTAGCCCGAATAAGAATGCCAATGGAATTCGGGTAAACGAACAGAGTCGAGTACGCCCGTATTCGCGTAGATTTTCTTTTGTTTACCTGACACCGTCTTCCAGCCCGTATTCCTGTAAAAATTGCTTCGGGTATCCGAATTCGAGTAATGTCTTTCATGCATACGGGCTAACGACCAAATGTAATTGCGGTATTATTGTAGGGAATATCTGTATCTATTACTTATGAATATTCCGTAGCGCGAATTTGTAAGTGCGTCATCGAGTAAGTGGCTTGCAGAAAGCGTGTAAGTTATCGAGGATATATTTATGCGACCCCGAGGTCCTCATTACGGCCGGTGTGGAATATCACGTTCAATTTGCGAGCCCTCGAATATCTTGTTCTTGTCTAATGTTCGTCGTCCCCTTTTTGTGAAGCTGTTTAAATGTCAACGAATCACGGAAAAAAAATAGTTTTAAGGATCTCTACCGTATGGTATCTACTACTACAAAGATTCTATTGTTCGTCTGTATTCCAGAGAGAGAGAGAGTTTTTGACAGGTAAGTAGATGAAGTTTTTACAAAATTTTAACATATTGCCTTCATAAGCGAGAATGACAATTATTAAATGAAATTATGTACTGTTGAAGAACGAAAAGCATAATATTTCCTATATCATCTCTCATCTGTTCTAATAGGTGTTTTCAAAATCAGGGAAAGAAGTTTAATTTTTCTACTCCGCCTGTCTGACCAGTTGTGCATCTATCTGTCCGTCCGTCTGTCTGTCTGTTGGGTGTATGTAACGCTTTAATACCTAAACCCTCAGATTACAGGTCAAAAGGCAGATGGAGCACACTGTACACGCAATGCGTGTCACCAAAGCAAATACGAAGTTAAAAGTAAATGCTTATTTTGTCTTTGTGAACAGTTTTTACGATGTATGAAAAAGGCGGGCTTAGTTTTAATAAAAACTTAGTATTCAAGGGACATATTCACAACATGATGCGTCGTGGTGTACTGACGCGAATTGATAGTCGCTTTTGACTACCCTTTTTTCTATAATCTGAGCCTAAACCGTTATCTAGTTCTTGTCTGATGAATGTTGTTTTTTTTATTAAACTAAAAGTAGGATAGGAGCTGGCGGTGGCAGTCCAACTGATGGTAAGTGGTCACTGCCGCCCGTGGACACCTGCAGCACCAAGGGTACCACTCATGCGTTGCCGACTCTGAAGGTACAGGTTTACCCGCTTTTTGAAAACCGCTATATCATAGCTTTAGGGAAAAACTTGAAGGAAGTTCGTTCCAGATGTTGCTGGGTGAAAGAAAAAGGAACGCTCTTAACGCATGGTGCATGACTACAACTGAGGTCTGAGTCTCAGAGACGCCCTCTAGTTGAGCCGACCCCCTCAGGTGTGAGTGGTCTAGAGGCTCCAGACGGAGAGGAGACTCTCCCTGTGGGGAGATGCCATCCACCTGGAATACCTCTAGAGGCACTCGCCAGACTCAATTCTCGGCGTGAGGTCCCCTTAGGATCTCGCCGTCCCCAAACCCGGTGAAGCTGTAAAGGTCATTTGCGACCAACAGCGTATACATTAAAAAAGTGGTGCATGATATGTATATAACGGTGACTTCAAAAACGGGCAAAGATTACTTTTTGAAAATAACTCAAATAGGGTGAAATAGATTGGTAATTCGACGCAGATGCAGTCGGTGTACATACTACTTATAATATAAGAAAGGAATTACCATTATATTTTTTCATAAACGAAAACCAAAATAACCGTTTTTAATATAGCATTTGTCATAAAGATAGTCAGAATCGAGATTAACCGTAATCTCTGGAGTTTTGATATATTCATATTGTACGTGCCTTTGCGCCGAATTCCCGTGTCATATTTTAGAATAATAGCGTTATGAACGAGGAAACATTGACAATGTATTTAACCGAAGTATTTGAGCGGCTATTATAATAAATTAAATGGTATTTATCTTCATATTTCTTTAAGTATCCGCGCATAATATAGGTTAAAGCCAATATCGGGATCGTTTTAAAATAGACAGCAATCTTAAAATTAAGTAATTTATTTTAAAAAAATATTATTAGGCAGTAGCTGCTTTTATTATCATAATCATGATTTGTAGAATGCTTCCAAATATTTAGACTGGAAAAACATAAATATCAAATGATCAAAGACGAATTATTAATAATTATAATGAGCGTCAAAATTATTTTTGATTTATTGTACTAAATTTCGTTTGAGTCATCATTATTTTTATTATAAAAAAGTCAAATTACTTTATACATACCTGCTCCATTAAATGCACATTTCAGCAAACGATCTGTTCAGTAAAAAAAAAAATAACCCAAGTGATTTTAAATTGTTCAGTACGAAGAACTAATGCGCAGCGCAATCAATAATATTGACGAACGCAATACAAATAAATGGATAGGAACATACAAAATCTTAAATCCACGTATCTGTTTAACCCGTCGCTAGTCACGACGGCCGCGGCGACCCTGCGCCACTATTATCATAAATAATTGTGGACGTTTTAGTTAACAGCCGTTTTACTGCCGCCTGTAAGGTCACGCTCACGCGGCGACGTTGACGAATCGGACCGCACTGCGTCTCGCCGCGTAAACAGTATGACCACCATCTTGTTGTACTTATATGATATAGCTGTGCCCCGTAGTGTTCCCTGCCGTTTATTAGGGATATTTTCTCGCAATAAAATGTAGCCTATGTGTTAATCCAGGGTGTCAGCTAACTTCATACCAAATTTTATTGAAATCGCTACAGCTGTTTAGACGTGAAGAAGTAACAAACATACACACTCATAACTTTCGCCTTTATAATATTAGTGCAATTGACAGGAGGGCGCTGCTGGTGAATAAGTGATAAAATAAAGATTACTTTGTACGTAAAAACTTTAAAATAACTCGGGATCAGTAATAGGAAATATATATGTACAGGCTTATTTACACCTTCCTCTATAAATAAAAGGATTATTAATTGATAAACCTGCATCCTAAAATTTGTTACGATTTCGGCCACGTGAAACAAGAACTTGGTTACGCTATACTTTGCTGGTTGCTAATATGCAAAAGTTTTATGACTTTTTATCGTGAGGTTCCGTGGTAACACTGATTTGCTGCAAGTATAACTGATGACTCCTTTGAGATTTAAATAAAGAACATTTAAACAATAACAAATTGTAGATGATTATAGAGTTATTTTTTTTTTTGTTAATATAAGCATATTTTTAATTTCAATAGCTTATCAGAATCAAATATAAGTATTAAGAAAAATCAAACAAATACAGTTTGATACTGCATAATCTAAGTAAATTACTTGTTGAATTTACAACTTGACGAACCGTGTCACCCCACCCAGAGCGCAATCAATTGTTCATAGCACGACGCGAACATAAATTTCGCGGCACCAAGGCATCCCTAATTAACCCTAAACAGACGTCAGTGCCCGCCGCAGTGTAAATCTCCGCTGTGAGAATTCCGCCTTTAATTGTGGCCGTAAGAAGTGTTCGGATTAAAACAATTACGCAATGATTTAGTATCATCCTGCAGTGTATTTTTTAAATACCTACAATTTCTTTGTGTTCGTCAAACTTTATTTTGGTGTAATGATTCTCAATTTCTTAGTTTTTTTTTTGAGAATATGAAAGAGACTTAACGTGGAGATTCTGTTATTACTCGTATTCACAATCATTTTCTTATTAGTAATTATAAAAGACATAACTGTGATAAGATTAAAATACCCATTATAACAAAAGTGTCCCAATTATAATATTGACGACGACCAATAAATGTAAATGTAGTATTTTTTGAAGACAATTTTATTATTTCGCACGACAATTAAATACAATGAGCTACCGAGCTGTCCGGCCGTGTGTGCCACATAAAAAGGCGCGCTCCTTCAATCATTAAAGTCTCGGTGGAAAGGTTCAAAACGCCGATGTTTTGTTTTGAGCGGGCAAATTTGTGGTTTAAAAACGTTCGCCCCTTATTTTATTATTATAATAAAATTTGCCGAAATTATCTGGCACTTGTTTGGGTCTGATTTACGACATTGACGCGGCGGCGCACCGTGCAGCGGAGGGTTATTTAGTTATCTCTCTGAGTTTTATTACTTTTTATAACTAAGTAAGAGAATTTTTTACTTATATTTTTTCGATATCACTGAGTAACCTTTTTCCTGCAATTAAATTGGAGTGCGAATCAAATTGTTTTCTTTTTGCACGAATTAAAATGAGTATTTAAACTATGTTACTTTAATGTAATGATTAATTGACAATTTAATATCAGGTAGTGGTCCCAATGGTTTCTTATTTTAAGAAAAAAACTGTTTTACTAATACGGTTCTTTAGTTGGTCTTTTCTATAATGTTTGTATTAAATCTTTCTACGAAATAAGCGAAAGCGATGTTGTAATGCTATAGGTACACGTTATCGTATATAGGTATATATTTGTAGGTTTGACGACCTCCGTGGCTGAGTGGTACGTATGTAGGCCGGGTTTCAAGGTGTCGCCTTCTCGAGGGGTCCCGGGTCCGAATCCCGGTGGGGGCAGATGTTTGTGTGATGAATAACAAACATTTGTACTCCAGTCATGGATGATTATATTTATTTTTATATATGTACATTCTATCCGTTACCCTAGTATTCCATAACGCAAGCCTACAGTGCTTACTTTGGGGCTAGGCTAATTGGTGCGAGTGTTGGAAATATTTTTTAATTATTTTATATTACAACGCAAAGAAACTTTCTTTCAAGCAAAACACCAGGCGAGGAATAGAGATTGATTAATTGTTTTCCCTTATTGTAAGAGTCAAAGTTAACTTGAAGGGTTAACTTTTTAGCAAGTCATTTATTCGCAATAATGGAATTTTAAATAGTTCACCGTTTTGTTGACGAGAAACAGCTTCCTACAAAGTTAATGGTTCGATTCCATGTTGTGCCAGTGTTTCTGTGTTTATGACTTTTGCTTTTTTGCTTCTGGGGCATAGAACTTTCTTATCGTTGGAATAGGGAGATTGGGCCATGACCCACCACGCGGGCCCAGAACATATGTGGGCGCTCGTGACTGCAGGTGCAGCCGGGACCAACAGCTTAAAGTGCATTCCGAAGCACGGAGGAGTTCGAGATAGTAAAATTCACCCATCCAATGACCAACCACTGCAAAGGTTGCCTTATTTTAACGATCGCAGCCGAACGCGCTTACCACTTGCACCATCGAGTACTTCAATTTATAATTAGTAGGATTTTTCGGATTTCTTTATCAGTAACATTTTTGATGTATACCTGCTATATGTGTATTTAACATAATATTCGAGGTATAAGATCCCTTTAGGAGGAGGAGCTCGATGGCGCGGGTGATTAGCGCGTTCGGCTGCGATCGTTGAAGTTAAGCAACTTTCGCAGTGGTCGGTCATTGGATGGGTGATCAACAATCCTCTATCTCGAGTTCCTCCGAGCTTCGGAAGTAACATTATGCCGTCGGTCACGGCTGCATCTGCAGTCGTTAGCACCCGCCAATCCGCACTGGGCCCGCGTGGTGGATCATGACCCAATCTCCCCATTCCATCCATAGGGAAGGCCTGTGCCCTAGCAGTGGGGACATTAATTGGCTGATGATAAGTTTCCATGCGAAATTGATAGAGCATCAAATTAAATTCTAATAAGAAATTAATCATACCTCATTGCTGTTTTAAAATATAACAAGGCAAAGCTTTCGTTTTAACAATTCTTCGTGTTTAACTCAACTTATTAAATGGAGTCGGGTTGTCAGCCTTTCTGTCTGCCATATCCGCAAGTCACTGCCTCTAATTAACTGGATGTACCGGTGGCTAATGAACAAGGGAACAATACCCGTTTTGTTAAGTATGTTATCTTGCGTCCTACATTACATACAAAGTAGGTACGTACGTACAAATTGAAGCATAGAGCGATTTTGATATTTTTTTAAGCATTTAACTGTTAGATGTTGAAATTCTTTGCCCTAGCACGTGTTCCCTCCTTCCTACAATCTGGGGTCCTTTAAGAGAAGCGTGAAGAAGCATTTTTGCGGGCTCGATCCTTGAGGCAATGTGAGGATGGTTGGTTTAGCAGTTTATTAATGCTGTACCAGCTATCTTCGCGTTTGAACTTTAACACTACTTAACATCAGGTGGGGTAGAGTTATTTGCCTACCGGGATAAAAATAAAAATCTAAAGAAAAAATTTCTAGAATAAATTCCACGCGGACCAGGTAGCAGACGGGATTCATACCCGCACCATTCGCTTTCCGGGCGAATGCACTGACCCCTATGCTACCGCGGCCGTGCTGGCCGTGTTGAATTTTCTCTTGCATTTCTTAAGCTGTATGACAGCATCAGCTCTTCGCATTGTAGGATAGCGAAGGATGCGAGTTCGAGTCTCGTCTGCTGCCTGGACCGCGTGGATTTTTTTCTAGTAAAATTTTCTAGGGAGCGATTTATTAAATTTTCGGTCAACCATTACAACCACTTGCTTAATTGCCCAGATTGCTGATCATACTTACGAGCTAACCACTTTTGTAGTGAAATTTCTTTTCAGGCGGGATGTAAATGGAAAAATCCTATGGAAAATATGAAACGGAAATGCGTCACGAGCGTCACACGACTTTTTTTATGTGTGTGTGCGTGTGTGTGGGATGCGTGAAAAAAGTTTATTTCAATTTTGAATGCAAATTAAAATTTTATCTGTAGCTCAAATAATTACTGCTGACATGAAAACACTACAGAATTAATTACTAATATATGTGTAATACCGATGCAGTGAAATTTTGTGGTACGTTTAATACTTTTTCATTTTATTCGTTTGATTTTTGTAACCAAGTATCTGAATTAAATTAAACAATTTTCCTTTTTTTAACAGACTTCTATCAATTATGTTTGTTCAGCGATTTGTAGGTGAATTAAATATTATTTCTGGTATAGTAGCGATCCTATGCCTAATGATAGAACAAACGAAAGTTTCTCATTATTAATTGTCTCAAAACCGGTTATTTATGGTGTGTTGTTAGTTTTGTCCGCCATAGACTGAAATAGACCGAACGGCCCACCCATAGAGAATTGATACAATGTCGTTTAGCTATAAAGCTAAGCGGCTCTTTTAGCGTTTTATGGTTTTAAAAGCTTCTTGTAAACTTATATTGAATGTCCGTATCAATTTGCGTAGGCTAATAGGTACATATTTGTTTTAATACGTTACTAACTTCCGTTGCTTTTCGGTTGCAACTCCATCAAAGTAATGCAGAAATGTCATGAATTTTACGATTATCGTGTTTCTTTCGTATGAATGAGATAATGTGTGTGAGTATAATTTAATATGAACTGACGCAGATTAAATACTTATGTCGTTGTTTTTTATATATATTCCGTGGAAAAAATATTTCCCATGAAAACTTTCAAAAAAGGATCATTTCAGGGATAAAACACTATCCTACGTCCTTTCCCGGGACTTAAATTATGTATATACCAAATTTTATCTAAATATGTTCAGTAGTTTAAGCGTGAAGAAGCAAAAGACAGATGCATTTTCGCATTTATAATATTAGTATGAATGGACATGGAAGTATAGATTAAAAAATATATAGTATATTTTTAGCATAGCGACCGTTGATTCACTATAGCGAAGGACGGTTTGATTCTAGCCAGACATCTGGGCCGAATAACTCCTATGAGATCTAGTATTTTTTTCTTAACATAATAAAAATCTAACATTTCATTACATGAATAATATATAATGAAAACAACTGGTGCCAGGTCCGAGCCCTGAGTAATCTTTTCTTGCATTAAAGTGTTCCAATATAACATTATATCACCGACGAATATGATTTAAATATGCCTGACCTTATTTTAATTTGAAATCAGTCTTGAAAATACCTTATTGTATTTTTTCATATTTTTATTCTGCTTAAGTGATGTCATTTTCAGGCAATTTAGCTATATCAAAGATAAGATCCTTGCTGTTTTTTGGTATTTTTAAAGAAGCTGAGAAAGGGATAATTTTATAGCCTCCGTTATTTACTAAGGAAGACTTTTCAAAATCGGAGCTTCATTAAAAAGTTAAAAAAATCTTAACTACCTATATATTACTTACCTAATTAAGTAATATATAGGTAGTTAAGATTTTTTTCCTAAAGCAAGAGGACGTTATATACTTTGGCTTATAACTTCCGGGGAATATCTGTACTATGATAGTATGTATTAGAAAATATGTCAAACATAAAACTAATTAATACTGTTAACTCTTCAAAGGCGAAGCATTCATGTTTTCCTGAAGTTTGGCAAACAGACTTGGTTGTATTCAAATTTATTTACAAATCATCATTATTGTCAAAGGATATGTTAGTAGCACATTTGAAAGTAGACGTTACAACTTCGGAGTAAGGTGTGAATTCGTTATTTGGTCTCGTAAAAAACACGAATAGTGAAATTGATGCGTTTCCGCCATTCAAAAGTTGTATCAATCTACAGCAGAAATGTTCAGGATATCCTCTAATAAACAAGCGAACAAGACAAATGGTATATTTTACAATTCAAATATCAATAAATGTAAATCCAAAGGGGAATATTTCTGTCAGCGACATTCCGGCATTTTCGTAATATGTCGCAATTAATTATATCGTACCTGGAAATGTGGATGAAATTGATGATTAATTTGAGTGCGTTTTTCACCAAGCTTATAATGATAGAAAAACGTTAATAAATGCTCACAATATTAAATCTGGCGTACCTATTCTTTGTGGATAGCAAAAAATATGAAAAACAAAGTGATTTGTATCTATTTTCTACTACAGACTTTTTTTTAATAAGAATTTTCCAAAAATTATCTACATTCAATTTCGCACAAGCTGTTTTACTAATTCAAATAGGTTCGACTACGCACTGACATCCGCGGTGTGGAGGAGAACATCGTTAAAGTAAACAATGCATGAGCCGTGAACAACGGGGGATGGTGGATGGCTCTTGCAGAAACGACGCCATTTTTGAGTGCGTATGCTGTTGGTCGCAATTGACCTTTACAGAATCACCGGGTTTGGGGACGGCGAGATCCTAAGGGGTCCTCAAGCCGAGAATTGGCGAGTGCCTCTAGAGGTATTTCAAGCAGATGGCATCTCCCCACCGGGAGAGTCTCCTCTCCGTCTGGAGTCTCTAGACCACTCGAACCTGAGGGGGTCAGTTCAATTAGAGGGCGTCTCTGAGACTCGGACCACGGCTCTAGTTAGCCGTTGTCGTGGCGGGAGAGATCGCGCGAACGGTTGGTCCCTAACAGTATTTTTAGTTTCCCTAGAATTAAGTTTAGAACAAATAACCGCCTGAACTTGCGGTGACATGCGTGGTCTCTCAACCGCGCAATCACTATCCGCCGCGTTTTGCGACTCGTACCTTATGGCACTAATGCAACGATCTAAAGTTATCTACGCTCAATACGCTCATGCGTTTAGCAAAAAATATCTACACTGCCAACCTCGATACAACTCCGAATGAGTACCTACATAAGTAAGTGTAAGAGTGATATTTTAAAATAGTCCTATGATTTTTTTCCCATAAAGCGTCGCTAATAGCGGCGCGCGCGCATCACCATCAATCTCCGCGGCCGCAACAACCTTGTTTATAGAAATGTTAACCGTGTTTATTTCTATGGCGACTGGGTACAGGGAGGGCTGGAATTAGAGAGAGCTTTTTATGTAAATATAAGTAGATATGTATTTGTAAGATATATGTTTTTGCTAAAAACCGAATATATGTTTAATATACATATATTTGCATTAAACGTTCTCCCGAATGAATATTTGCAGAAATCAAAGTGTAATATACTTATTGAGTATGACACAAAGCACATGTATAAGTATACGAGCAAGTTTGGTATTATCATCTTTTAATAATAGTCCAATCCAATTCTACAGCAGTAAGTACTGCTGTAGAATTGGATTGGACTGGATGACTTTTTCTTCTCGCCTATACCTGTACCTATACCTGTCATCTACTAAACATATCACAATTTCAATATTAATCTTCAATTAATTAATTTCGTTGATGCAATAAATTATATCCAGAAACACATCTGGAAATCTTTTTTCTCTTAGGGGACTAAGAGAAAAATAAGGTTATCAAGATGTTTAAAAAATTATCCACCGTTTAAAAAAGAGAAGACCATATAGATGCCATACAGAGAGACTCAATCAACGCATTTATATAATAATAACAACATCCAAATCGGATCAGTAGTTTTTGAGATAATCGCGGACAAACGTACACACGTATACAGGACAAAATAAGAACATCCTTTTTGGAGTCTGTTAAAAATAGAGCACCCTGTATCAATAGATGCGGAACGGTATCTTGATAAATACAGGGCGTGCCGTGACAAATGGTAACAGAGTGTTTTTATATATATTTTTAGACGCCGCAGTGTGCTCTCCACTAATTGGACTCACAATACGTCCCACTAGTTGAAACTAGTCACTGTTGCAACCAGTGCCGCTGGTTTGCAGTTTCAATCTTAGCTGGCAATGGATTTTTATTCTTCGCTGTCAGGGAGTTAGCGAATAATAAAGTTAACGGTGAAATGTAGAAAAAAAACAATAATAAAATCCTGACAACTCATCACCAAAAACGCACTCACTTCCGAGATCGTTTGAGAAAATTTAAGATCTTAGTTAATATGTCATCGTCATCGTCGCAGCCTTTTTAATGTCTCTACTGGGGTGTAAATATCTGGTCACCTTTATAATGAAATGACCAGCCACTGTGAAAGTTGCTTAACTCAAAAGATCGCAGCCGAACGCGCCAGTCAGTTGTGCCTTATCTTTTGATTCACTTCATTTAAACATTAATTAAATATTTATTTGGTACGTCATTAGGGCTTCCACACAAGACTGCGATACGATGCGACGTCGCATCGAAGTAACTTGTGATACTAATTGCTGTGATGCGATTTCGTGTGGCAAAGATTTAGTTAAAGTGATCATACCTTCATCGGTAGTCAGCCGTATTGGACGTCTTATAGTTATAGTGATATGAATTGCAGAAAGATTATTGTACTGTTGTAAATAATAAAAGAATAAAAAGAAAATTTTGGTTTTATCCAATTATTACGATTATATATGCTAATGGTAACTATTTTACTCGAAAATACTTTGACTTGAGAATAGAAGTTTTTTTTTATTATTTTGAAATGAGCATATCTTCATTTGAAGAGCTTTTGACATTAATATCACAATATCTACAACAAAGATCGTACAAGGGAAGTCTCAGAGTGGACTAAAATGGTGTCACCAAGTGTGACGAAATATCTCAGAAATGTGCGATGCAAATCAGATCGGATGTTTTTGCGGTGCATTCGCGCGAGCTCGCAAATATTTGCGATGCGATACGAATTCGCAGTTATGTATGGGAGCTTAATACGGCAAAATGTCGCAATGGCGGATGATGCAGCCGATATAAGATATTTGACGAATCTGAAAATGTTGAATTAATGAAATCGAAAGTGAGCAGCTATGTATGCTACAGAATCTACTGACAGCTGTTACCACCAGATTCTGATGATATTTATAATTGTTTCATTTACTCGTCATTCCAGTAATAGAAGTATAAAAATAAATATGCCGTTACTGTCTCAAGGTTGTTCTTATCAGACGACGATGACGTAAAAAACGTAACTGTATATTAATATGGTTGTTTATATATTAACTATTGCACTGTTTTGTCACTTTCTCTCAATTCTTGACAGCGCTAAGCAAGAACGAGACAAAACAGTGTTTTAGCTAAAACAGGTTTATTAAATTGTTTTCATTTTTATGAATAAGAGCGATAGAATACTTATTCTTTTATGTATACTTTCCTACACTCGACATGCACATTCACAAAGTTAAAGTATTTAAAAAGTCTATGTGACTATCATTTCTTTCGATACTTGCAGTTTTTAAAGTTTTCAAGCCACGCACTACATTAACAGAATCACCTTCAGTTAGAGACTTCTCACAAATCAGCCATAATTATCAAAATTGTACTTGTAACCAACTAAAAAATTCAGTCAATAGAAAGTAGTCCCTTGAAAAAGAAATCAGTTTCCACATAACAACTGAACATCTGCCACATGAACTATGATGGGGGGCGGATTCGCAGGTTTTCATCATATATATACACATATAGACCTATCGCAATTAATGTAAGTATTATAGTTAATAAAAAGTAATGGATAAATCACACATTAACATTTACATCAATATACAACTGAACTTAATTTTCTAAGTAACTGACGGTTGGATCAAATGATACTACAGCAAAAAATAACTTTACATAACTGGTTTTGAAATAGAATAAATTTAACCGTTTCCATTGTTGGTTAAGAAAACCAGTTAGGAAAGTAGATATAAAATGTTTTTTTAATTACCAGTTAGGAAAAGGTGCATAAAAAATCATCTTTCGTAGTTATTTCGTTTTGAAATTGTTTGATGTTGAACAGTTAAGAAAATGGAGCAAAGGAAAAAATTAGGAACCACTTTTTATGCAAAACTTGTAGGAATTTTAAACTCTCGTCTGTTGCCTGACTAATTATATGTGATTGGCTATACGAACTTATTAAGATAAATATTTCATTACTATTTTTTTGAATTTCTTGAATGTCTTGTACTGTCATAAATATGTGATGCTTTCGTTTTATTTAAGATATTGGGTAAGTACGTAATATCTAAAATATAATTTTTTGATGAACATGAATAAAGATAAAACATTTTTCCTCATTCCGTTTCCGTGTTCAAGCCAATTAACCTCATAAATTAGGAGTGCAGAAAAGGAAACACAACAATTTAATTATTAACAATGTGTCTCACTGAGGTGTCTCACGCTACCTGTCAAATTAACAACTGTGACATTTGACAGTTCTTTATTTCAACGACCGACACTGCCATAGTGTCATTTCGTTAGTCGACGACTCGAAACAATTATATGACGTTTGGTTTTTTCTGTTCCAAATGAGTTATTGGTTTTCACGATGCTATTTCTCCTGTGGGGTGATTTTATGTCATTATAATTAAACCTTTAATTAACTCATATTTTTTTTAATTTTTTTAGCATTTAACTGCTAGATCATTTAAACTAAAGAAAATTTTACTAGAATAAATTCCACGCTGTATCTGGGCGAATGCACTGACCATTATGCTAACGTGGTTTTGATGGCCGTGTCGAATTTTATCTAGCCTTTCTTAAGCTGCAATGCAAACCCACACCACCATCACACCACAACCCACTTAATTTAATTGGTTAAATAAATGGTGAGGATTGTTAATTAATCCCACCTTCACCTCCGTGCTTCGGAAGGTCCGTTAAACCGTTGGTCCCATCTGCATCTGCAGTCATTAGCATTGAGCCCTCGTGGTTGGTCATGGCCCAATCTCCCTATTCCATTCATATGGAAGGCCTGTGCCCCAGCAATGGGAACATTAGGCCTATGCTGATGACGATGAATTTGAGGAACATGTATCAATGAAAGCGGTTTTTTTACCTTTGTTATGTCGCTCATATTCAAATCAAGAAATACATTCTTTGCTTGTATTCTAGACAGATCAGTCTTAAAGATTTACCTGCAACAAAACAAATACACACATAACTATTTATGTTCAAGAAAAAAAGGAGCTCTAGAAGGATACTAGAAAAGTTCCGCAGGTACATTAAGGGCGCCGTTACCACATAACTAACGTGCCTAGGCAGTATTTGAAATCGCTGTAATTTTTACTTCATATGTAGTATGTAAAATCCCTGTTTTTTAAATTTGGGATCAAATACTTGTGTTTATAAAACAAATAACATGTCTACAAAAGATATGTCATCGAATCAATAAAAAAACCTCGATTAAAGAGAGGTGAGGCATAGAGGAATTTCCTCTCAAATTGGAGCTCCCGTCTGAAGTAGTAAACACCGTACCGTTTGGCGTTGTTGTGTTCCTGTCGTTGAGTAAGGTTCCAGGTGTAGGGGGTTGAGTGAGCAACAGTGCGAGGAATATGTTTGGTAAGCGTTTATAGGCTACGGTGGCCGTTTACCATCAGGCGGGTCATATACACCCTTTTAACATAAAACAAGTGCCCCCACTTGGATTCGAAGCTGGACCTTTGAAATAGAAGACATCAGCGCTGTCGTTACACTAAAAGCTCGTCATTTTGATGCATTTTTTAAAAAAAGAGAAAATCCACGCCTACTTTAATGTGAAAGAAAGACATTATTTATATGGTTATTCTTGGGGAGCTAATCCTCTTCAATGATACTGTTTTTCATTTGGGGCGTAACAAATTACCCAACCCCACCTGATGTTAAGTGTGTGTGCTGCTCCAGCCAACAACTTGCCGACCTGAACCCCATCCTCTACCCAGCGGAGCCCTGGAACTCACCAGCAGAAACACAACACGGTGGAATTTGCTACCCCAGACGGGCGCTCCAATTCTAAGGGCAAATCCTCAATGCCATACCTCTCTTAAACTATTAAAGTGTAGCTATTTATTTAACAAAACTGTAATAAATAATTTAATAGAGCCAACAATAGAAAGCATAATAAATTAATGAAATCGCTGTTGCAATTAGCGACTGCTCGGTCGGCGGATGACACCGCGAATATACGACGTGGGTGTTAAATAATGATACTAGGAAATGGATGAGTTCTAATGATATGAGTACTTATTTATTGTGTTACTATTATGAAATCCCTATCCCTGCCTATACTTAAGGCGTGATAACGAAACTTTCATGGAATTGGAGTGCCCATCTGCAGATGAAACCTCCACTATATAAGACCACAGAAAAATTGTATTTTTTCATGCTTTCTGTATGTCATCATACGGAGAGCATAATCATGATGACATTCGGAGCTGAGACGTGGTCGTTGATTATTGGCCTTATAAGAATGCTCTGAATCGCACAGCCAGCGATGAAGAGAGCTATGCTCGGTGTTTCTCTAAGTGATCGAATCAGGAATGAGGAAATATCATCATATAAAAATCCTTCCACGGCAAGTGCTCTGAGGAGTTATTCTCTCTTATTCTACTTTCCCCTTTTTTCTTCTGAGGGCCATGGCGCAGACCTACGTTGGCACCGGCTAACTGTGGCCACTATTCCAACGCGAAGAAGTTTGGTGACTCATTCTTTGTCACCCTATCCGCAACTGGAATGGTCGGTCCGGTCACGTGTTCCATCCCTCTTACAACCTGGGTTCCTTTAATAGAGGCGTGAAGAAGCAACATGCAGGCCGGTATCTTCGCGTCTGGACTTCACCGTCACTTAACATCAGTTGGGGTGGAGTCATTTGTCGGACCTATGATTTTATAAAATTCCAATTACTCCCAAAAAGTAATGAATACTTTTTTATGTTGGCTGCATATAAGCATCTCCAAGTGCTATAACCATAGTTTGTAACATTTGTTTGAAACAGCACGTTCTTAAAACGCAACTCCATAACTGCAACAGTAGAAAAAAGCCAAGAAACGAATTTAAAATTCTCTGTGGCCTTAATATCGAGTGTTTGTCGTCACATATTATTATTCTCATACATGTTTGACGTCTATTTTTCAACGCTCTTCAATATTTTTGAACGGCTATTTTCGTTGCAAGACCGCCTCTTTAGTTTGCTCAAAGATCAAAGAGTCATTGGTGTAGAAGGGACACGTAAATCTTTTTGGTGGAACAATTTATACTCATTTTATTGTAAATATGTACTTAATATATTTTTTTTTTATTTTTTTTGTCCGTCTGCTGCCTGGTCCGCGTGGAATTTTTCTAGTTTCTTTATACTTAATATAAGGTAATTTAATTATATTTTTTTACTATTTATATTTTTATATTTAATGTTTTTTCTTACTGGACTAATCAACGCTCTATGCTATGCTATACTCTGATATCTGGGCTGAGTTCATTAAATGAATTTTTCTTTTCTTTTTGATTTAATTTAGAATGACAAAAGAAAAAGATCAAAACACTGGGTCACCAGTCTCAGCTAGGTTTTCGTTTAAAAATAAGATTATTACTTTGAGTTTAAAACCCTCTTATTACAAAGCGTAGAGCTTCTCCTATTTCTTTAGTGACTTTTAAATCAACTATTCTTTCTGCGTTGTTTTTGATCTACATTTTCACACGTCAGTCACAATGTCGTTTTGTGGGCCATTCTACAGCTCTTTATTGTCGCTGGTCCATTGTTTATTTAAACAATAACAGGCTATTTATTGCGGTGACAATTTTAACGATTATAAACGATAGCGCATGTTGTTGAGTTATTTTTCAATAAAATAGATATTTTTTCTTTTATTGTTCCAAAAGCTGGTCTAGCGTGTCCGCGCGGTGTTGTAAATTAAACTTTATTGTTCACCGCGTCGTAAATAATTACAGAATGACTATAAAGTTAGTTCATTCGAGCAAGCTAATGATAATAATGGTTCTGTTGTATTTCATTGTGCGCATAAACAGTCAATAATTTAGTTATGATATGCTAACTTTATAGCGAAGTGTGTCATCATTTTCTTAAGGTTCATTAAACGGGTCAGGCAAACGAGATGAGAGATCCATCCGTTTGTGGTTACTGCCATCCAATGACATTTGCAGCACCATAAAATACGATTGTTGACGAGAATAATTGGCATGAAAACCGTCGTATTATTGTAGGTATAAAGCAAAAGGAAAGTCATTCCAGATCTTGCTGGTGTGCAGCAGAAATAACGCGCAAAACTTTAAATACAGTTGAAATCTGCCATAATTTAAATTCACACAACGAACAGATCAAAAGAATTCTATTGGAGATAACAGATTAAGAAATGGTATGCACAATGAAATTTATTGTAACGCATTCTTTCTAAAGCACACAAGCGTGCAACTAATCCTACTAAATTACGATAGCGTAAATTGATCGGGCGTAGTCTTGCAACAGACTCGCAGTTATTTGTAAGAGAATTAGCGGCGCAAACGCAAAGAAAAGAAAAAAAACAAAAGCTAATCTTTTAGCGTTTAACCTCGTTGTTTTGACATTTCCACTCTATTCTGGTATTCATGGAATCACTAACAAATCAGCACCTGCCAGTTGCGTTAACGAACACGAAAATATCACAGTCCATTGTTTTAAAGAAACTATGTGTAAAAGAGAGAATAAAAAAACAATTCAATCTTCACGTTGAAAATATTGCGTGATATATTCTGAAATTTTTTAATGGTCCATTGTTAATTTTGTAGAATAACTCTACTTTGATTTTGAGCGATTTTCGGCTTTAACATTGGTAATGATAAGATTAGCTTTTGCTTGTTGTTTCGAGTGAGGTATGTCCTTTATCAACTTAGTTTTCGTGGTAACACTGTACGTCGGTTGACAATAGGAGTGGACACTTTGACATTGATTGTCTTCATGGCAGTTTCTCGAAGACAAAAGAATTTTTAACACTGCCGTAGAGTGACAAATTGCCTCATAATCTACATCATAATGACCACCCATTATAATATTTTTCCCAAATCTATTGTTATTCCTTTGACATGTTTCAGCGAAGCTGTTATGTTGTCAATTGGATATCAGCATTTAATAACGGTTGAAACAATTTATGAGATAAAATACGTTTTGCTTTTGATAAAAATGTCATAATGTATTTCACAGTGACCACAGGTTCAATGGTTCAACGGTAACAACATTGCCTTCTTTAGATCGCGTTGTTTTATCGATAGTAAAATTTAACTCCAGTTAATGCCACGATAAATACGTAACATATGTTAGGAACTGTCTGAGAGACTCACCGAGGTGACCGGTGATCCAAAGGCTGGCAGCTACCTTGGTCAATGGATTAGCCTCGCTTTCCAACGTGGAAATGCTGCCTGCCTATTGGGCATCATTCCTGACAGCGGCGCTGGGGGTGACATATTTTTTAATTTATAAATTGTATATTATTTAAGTACTTAGTTATTATATTTGTTTCTTAGGTTTTCACGCACATCACTCATTAAATAAAACTAGTTTTTACGGGTTAATGCATGAAACTTTATTTATTTATTGACATTTCGTAGCCTTTACAGGCTACGTCGTCGGAATCAAACTTTTATGTAATTTGTCGAGCTACCTTCGAAAGACTTTTATTGAGCGTTCGATTATTTCATTGTTCGATTTTTAAAGTTTTATTGTCTATGTATGAATTTATTATTTAATTTACTTAATAAAGTATTTTATTTAAAAATATTTTTTGTAATTTTGAGTTTATTTATTTGATCCTAACTACCGTAAATTACCACCGGTTCCAAAATTGGGAGCCCTTTCTGAGAAGAACCGGCGAAACAAACTCAAGAGAGGCTTTCTATCTCCTTCTTATGTTAAATTATGCAAACAAAAAGAACTAATAGTATCTGTTGGTCTTGCAGTGTGTGCTCAGGGTTGGGATTTTATCTCCTGTATAATGGGTTCCCAAGCTGGTGGTATATACCAACCATCTTCCCTATTGAAATTTGGATATTTTTTAATCTCAATAGCTTCGCGCATCATTCTAGGAACGAATCGTTGCTCAGTTGCAAGGATCTGTGGTTTATCAAATCTAATGTAATGGTTTGGTCCCCCTAATGCATGTTCACACACTGCAGTGACTTATTGTCGCGCCTATGTTTCATATCTGCGATATGTTCTTTTACCCGAGTTCCTATACTCCTCTTTGTTTGCCCGATGTAGAAGAGCCCACAGTCGCATTCAAGTTTGTAGACACCAGCAACTTGAAAGGGTATATTGCACTTGACCGGTAGTAGAAACTGGTTGATCTTCTTTGGCGGCTTGAAGTAAGTATTGATTGAAGCACGCTTCAAATCCTCCCAATCTTGTCAGTGACTCCTTTCATGTAAGGTAGTATAGCAGGTTGTCGGTCGACTGTGCTAGGTTTGGCGCGACTGTGATGGCGGCGTGGTACATTCAGATTATTATCCTTCAGTACTTGCTCGACATGCTGAAGTTCAACTGCCAGGTGTTGTTTGTCACAGACACCCCGTGCTCTCTGAAACAAAGAGTTTCACTACGGCAGTTAATTGTTTCGGGTGATGGTGTGAGTCACCATTGAGGTACCTATCAGTATGAGTCACTTTACGATACACAGTAAGGCTTAAACTTTGGTCAGGATTCCTGATTAATAAAATATCTAGAAAAGCTAGTTTACTATCTGCCTCTAACTCCATAGTGAATAGGATGTTGGGGTGTATAGAGTTAAGGTGATTTTAAAAGGCAGAAATTTGATCTGTTGGGAGGATTGTGAAAGTATCATCTACGTACCGCTTATATAGCCTGGGTGTGACAGGTGCCACGCTGAGAGCCCTCTTCTCGAAGGCTTCCATGAAAATATCGTCGACAACAGGTGAGACAGGGGAACCCATCGCAACAGGTAGCCAGATGTAAGGCAATGTTCTAGTAATACTGCAGATTCTATAGGCATATTATTTTCAAGTAACTTCTTCTTTGTGATTTCAATGCAGTCCTGTACTGGCAGGCATGTAAATAAGGACTGAACATCAAAATTTAAAATTGTTTACTTAGTTATTTCTGGTTTTTAAGTTTTTAGACATTGAGTAGTTTTAAGCTTTTGTAATGTTTAAAATTTTTATGTTAATATAAATAAATAAATTGTATAAGTGTTTGACATATGATTATTTTTTCTCCAGTATCTTAACAAACGTCAAATTTAAGTATAGATTAAATAACGTGACCTTAGTCTCAGCACAATTGCATGTTTTTTGTGAAGGTAATTATTTTTTTCTAAGAGCGATTGAGTTTAATTTATACTATTTTTAAATATTTAATGATGCAGTTTTTAATAGTAAATTCAAATAGTATATATTGCGCAAGAGTTATTTTGTAACAGGCGTAAGACGAATCAGTGTAACATATGGAGTACCTCTGCCCTTTTCTTATTTGTATTTGGTTTGTCTCGACATGGTTTTAATTATTAGTTTCATATGCCGCCATCTTTTAGCAGCTGTTGTCATCAGACGTCAAATGGCCAGGTATAATACAGAGATATTCCTTTAGTAAGACTGTGCCCAATATTAAAACATTACTAGAAAAAAATCCATTCTGACTAGGCAGCAGACGGGAGTCGCACCCGCACCCTCCGCTATCCGGGCGAATGCTCTGATCATCTTTAGCTTTGAACATCTAGCAGTACCCCTTGTTACGCTGTTCCTTAGGCTCTATCTTTATTCCTTTGAGAAAACCATGACGGGACTCATTCCATATTGTCCTTAGAGCATATGCTCTAAGATATTGTCATTCCAGGGAGATAATGCTTCTGAATACGCGCAGGAGGTGACCATCTCGCTTTCCAAGTGTGAGGATGGATTCTTAGCGAAGATAAAGGAAAGTCTTGGGCCGTGGGCATAGTATTAAAAAAAATCTCAGCATATTTTATTCATATCAGCCAAATAAAATAAGTGATTCGAAGTTCAGAGACAAAACTTCAAGCAAAATTGGATGGTCCAAAGAAAACAAAAAATTCAAGCTTTATTTATTCTTCTTTTATCAAGGGATCATCATTATCATCATCATCTCCATACCGATCGGTCCAACGCCACTCGCATCCATCGGCTTCCTGCGACCTTCATAAGATCGTCGGTCCACCTTGTAGAGGGCCTGCCCACTGAGCGTCGTCCGGTGCGTGGTCGCCATTCCAGAACCTTTCCGCCCCGACGGCCATCGGTTCTTCTTGCTACGTGTCCCGCCCACTGCCACTTCAGCACAGCAATCCTTCGAGCGATAGCGGTTACTTTGGTTCTCCTACGGATTCCCTCATTTCCGATTCTATCGCGTAGGGAAATACGGAGCATCGATCTCTCCATTGCTCGCTGTGTGACCTAATATATACTTACATATTATTATGTATAGAAATTTCGTCTTAACCATAAATATAAAGAAAGTACTGAGCTTGTCCTGTGGAACTGAGTGAAAGAAGCCAATAGTTCATATAAATCATGGATTTTGTATTTTAAGACTGACAGAGTGAGGAAAAGAGATATCATGCCTTTACGACAATCCCACAAGGTACTTTCTACCTTAGACGCAACATGATGTACCTTTGTTCCAATAAAGTAAGAGCAGACAGTGACCTGCTAAGCCTTTAGCCTTAAGTTTATTATGAAAATTTGTGAAACTAAGAAAACAATTTGTGCTTATACAAGTCAGTTTGTGTATCCTGTCTTTAAGGCATATCTTGACAAAACGAGACTATTAATCCAATCAAACACCGATACTCACAAATGCACAATAAAATTTTTGGAACACATGAGAATATATTTTCGATAGTATATATATTAAGGAGCTCGATGGCGCAGGTGGTTAGCGCGTTTGGCTGCGTTTGTTGAAGTTAAGCAACTTTCAGTGGTCGGTCATTGGATGGGTGACCAAAAATCTTCTATCTCGTGTTCCTCCGTGCTTCGGAAGGAAAGTTAAACCGTTGGTCCCGGCTGCATCTGCAGTCGTTAGCACACGCCAATCCACACTGGGCCTGCGTGGTGGATCATGGCCCATTCTCCCTATTCCATCCATAGGGAAGGCCTGTGCCCTAGCAGTGGGGACATTAATAGGATGATGATGATGTTGATAGTTGTCAATTGAATGCAAGTGACCCTACTAATATCATTCTCGTAAATGTAAAACTTTGAAAGTTTGTGTGTTAGTAGGTTTTGTGTGATGTTTGTATGTTCATTATTCAATCACGCAAAAACTACTGGACGGATTTTAATGAAATTTGGTACGCATATAATAATATGTAGTTTTTGACCTGGTATGAGACTTTGGATACTTTCCAACTGGAAAAAGGTTAGGTTCCTCTGGGGTTCTCAAAAACTAAGGCCGCTAATTCTCAATGGGCCACTTGCAGTAAATATGCTAATCCACGAATTAACTGAAACTAAATTTTGTACATATATCCAGATATTTTCAAATTGACAGTGTCGTTTTGACATTTTGTAATGGGTAAAATCTAGATTTACTTGAATCGAGATGTAGCAAATTCGCTGCTTGCGAACCAATATCCATGATTCTAACTTATTCAGACCAGATTTAAAAACGAACAAATATGCATATATTAAACATTTTCAATATTTGTACTTAGTACTGTAGGATTCCAAAATAATTCATCATCCGAGAATCTTTCCTCTCTCTAAAAATAGATTCTCTGAATTCTCAATTTGGACAATGAAATATACGAAAGTTATTTTTTTAAGAATCACGCGTTCTAAAATACCAATTTAAAAAGTTGTTTGCACCAAATGGCAGTAAAGGTGAATCGCCTACTAGGTTCTATGGAATTTTGAACCTTATAGCGTACACAGTGGCTTCCCAGTGAACGGTATGAGTTATGTTTGTCAGTCAGTAATCCGGCTGAGATTATCATGTCATGGGCGTATGTCACCTAAAGTATACATTGACACTTTTCTGTACGTGACCGGTGTGTTTATGTTAGCTTCGTACTTTAATGTACCATCTGCCAAGCTATTTTGAATCTTATATTGATCTCGGTAAAACTGAAATTGCTTTTTAAAGTCTACTGTTTGTTCAACAATGACAAATAGCATTGTCTCCTGTTGAGATTTGGTGACTTTGTTTGAAAGTTTGAACAATTCGCGTCGTATGTTTAAAGTCGGCAAAGAAACTTTAAAACATACTGTTTTTATTACAATAAGACAGTCGAATACCTCATATAAGTATTTATAAATGACTTACGGCTCAGTAAAATAAATAATTATATTAAATTATAAATATTTCTGTTGTGTATGTTAATAATTGTGTATGTTGCACACCAATCAGCCTAGCCCCAAAGTAAGCACGGTAGGCTTGTGTTATGGGATACTAGGGTAACGGAAAGAATACATATACTGATGTATATTTATATAGAAATACATTCATCACACTAACATCTGCCCCCACCGGCATTCGAACACAGTAACTCTCGAGTAGGCAACACCTTGACACCCGGCGTTCAAACCACTCGGCCACGGAGGAGGAGGAGGAGAGGATGATAATTTTTTAATGGCAATGAAACAGTATAACTTATTTTATTCATAAAACATTATAAATGTATCTAATGAATAAGTTTTATTAATAAACTTGCGATTGTAAGGATGGACATCCACGAACACCAAAACTTTTAAAAAAAATTTACAAATAAACCTCTTCACACTCCCCAATAATTCACATGCACATTTTAATATGTAATAAAATTCGACAAACACGAGCGATAAAACGACGTATTAGGTTATAAATAAAGTTGAAATTAATTGTTTTGTATAAACCATTAGTTGTGCGTAGAGCACGATATATTTGCGGCCATTGTTGACGTCAGGCAAATGCTCGAAATTTTTTTGTTGATTCTTCTCTATGCAATAAATATTCTTAAATGTGACATTACTATTACTGGTTAAGAGGTATATTCCCTAGCGATTATATCAATCGACAAAGCAATAAGAAAGATCTCGATTTGGCATCTGTTACCGTACCAGAAGTAGTTCAGTGCTTGATCGAAAGAAGGCTTTCCTTCTTCTTGTTCTATAATATAATATTTCCAACACCCACACCAATTAGCCCAGCCCCAAAGTAAGCACTGCAAGGCTTGTGTTAAAGGTTACGGATAGAATACATGTTTTTGAAACATATAAATATATGTAAACATCCATGACTAAGGTACAACTCGTTTTCATTATACTAACATTTGCCCACGCCGGGATTCGAACGAGTAGGAGACACCATGAAACCCGGCATATATACAACTCGGTCATGGAAGTCGTCAAAACAAATTAAGAATTTGAAATAACAGATTCCCTTATAAATATGTGAAAGAAAACCTTGGCACCGCGAATTCAGAATTCGGAGCACTGCGAGGTTTTTGCAAACTAAAGTTAATATGGATAAATAGAACAGAAATCAAATGTACATGGTTTTTATTATGGCTGCAACCTAATGGTGTGTTTTAGTCACTAACATATCATAATCCTACAGCCGGCCATAGCGTATCTGTCGCAGGCAATTTGTATGATTCCGAATTTTACAAACGGCGACGACGGTTTAAAAACGCTCGCTGTTTTAAAATATGCCGAAGGCAAAATGTAAATTGTCTTGTCACTTTATAACATGCAACAACATTTGATAGAAAATCCAATCGGCGTTTACAAAATGCCGTAGTAAATTAAAGTATTTAGTTCTTTTTCCTACCATGCGCAACCCATTAATCAAAACAAGAAAAATGGCGTCGAGTATTAGTTTTATGACACAATAAAATATTGCAAATTCAATTCAGTGCAAATTCTACGTGATGAGAGGGACTTTTCAGAAAATAAAAGTATTGTTTTCAAGACATTTATAAAGTGAATTAAGAAAATTTCACGATTCACAAATAGGCGCAGCAAAAAAGCCGTGTACAAATGATAAAGTTTCTGAGGTTATCCGGCACATAAAAAACGCTCATAGAATCTTAACAATCTTATCATAGAATCTGCTGCTCAGAGGACTCCTGCAGAATATTACTTATTGATATAAAAATGATGATATCACGAGTATTCGCGATGTGAACTATCTTATTCTTAAAAAGGACAGCCCTGAGAGTCCATATTTCCATGTAATACCTTTAGAAGAATATTATGAAAAAAAAACGCTTCCCCTTAACGCATTATGATAACAGTTGCATTCTGACGATCAATCTTTACCCGTGTCGGGCCATAAAGTCGGCGGGCGCGAGTGCCTAGCATTCCACGTTGATATTCCGTGCCGCCTGCGCATGCCGCGCGTTATTTATCCCCGCATTATTATAAGCCGACCAATTATACTCGGGGCACACTAATTTAGGAAAATAATAGTATACTTTTTTATTGTCATTTAAGCGATTTGTGTTTGGTGAGTATAATGTGAAAACTGGTAAGTTTCCGCGTAGAAACAAACGAGGTGATTCGATGGTAGTAAGTGAAACGCAGTGCACATCATCATTATCAGCCTATTAATGTCCCCACTACTGGGGCACAGACCTTCCCTATGGATGAAATAGGGAGATTGGGCCATGAATCACCGCGCGGCCCAGTGCGGATTGGCGGGTGCTAACGACTGCAGATACAGGCGGGACCAACGGCTTAACATACCTTCCGAATCACGGAGGAACTCGAGATAGAAGATTTTTGATCACCCTTTCAATGACTGACCACTGCGAAAGTTGCTTAACTTCAACGATCACAGCCGAACGCGCTACCCACCCGCGCCATCGAGCTTCTCATCTTCTAAACATAATCTTCTTTTATTACCTACCTACCAATTTAGAGATAGAAGAAGGAAGAGAAAGAGAACGACTTTATTGGCCAAAAATACAAGCATGTGACAAAATATAGTATAACATAGTAAAGCTAACTATTTTTTTTTAGCTTAAAAAAAGGTTATTGGCCAATCAAGACCCTGTCTCAGCATGTCACTAAATATGTAAACATGTCACAGCAACTCTGATTCTGGCAGGGCCTGTATGGTGCAATTGATATGCGACCGGTTCCAGAATTGTTAGACGAAAACTAGTCACTCACAAAGGCATGTTATTTCTTGTTATTGAGACAGTTACTTACAATTTAAATTTTACAAAAAAAATCAAAGCTCAAAGGAGATAGAGAAAAATAGAGAAAGAAAAACTCACTTATAGTCTTTTTTGTCCCAATGGGAGAATAGCAACACCTTCGACTGATGAGAATTTCCAGTTTAATCCTAAATTAACACGATACTTACTCTAAATTCAGTCGCACGACATTTTATGGGCTGCACAATGTCTCAGGCGACAAATTTGTGCGGTGCTAACGGAAAAAATCACAGTTTTTCAAGCGGCAGTTGCTAATTTTATACACAGAAATCAGACCATTTGCATAAAAATATGGGGCCATAAGAATGCCCTTGCGCAGATTCCGATTAACAAGCTCCATGTTTATGATGCTTTATTAAACAAAGTTTACACTGATTGTGGGTGTATATGTGCTCTTCAAAGTGAAATCTTCGAATGATCCGTGACTAAAGGAAATTGTGATTGGATCACTTGTTGTTTGTTGCACTCGGAAACGGTTTTAAACGCTTCAATTACTGAATTCGCGATGAGATTTTTGATTTGCCTAATAAATCGTGATGTTTTGACATATTTTTATTATTCTGCTTTTCGGTGAGTAAGGTTTTACGTACGCGTAGCTCGTACGAGGAGCTCGATGGCGCAGGTGGTTAGGCTGCGATCGTTGGAGTTAAGCAACTTTCACAGTGGTCGCTCATTGGATGGGTGATCAAAAATTTACCATCTCGAGCTTCTCTATGCTTTGGAAGGCACCTTAAGCCATTGGTCCCGGCTGCATCTGCAGTCGTTAGCACACACCAATCCGCACTGGGCTCGCGTGGTGTGTCATGGCCCAATCTCCCTATTCCATCCATAGAGAAGGCCTATGCCCCGGCAGTAGGACATTAATAGTCTGATGATGATGATGATGAGTAAGGTTTTTACAGCTTCAAGGGGTGGTCAGGGTGAATTTAATCGTAATGAATGAAATGAAGTTTTATCATAATGAATTATCGAGCTGCGTGTCTATATGGTGTCTATGGACGCTACGCCATTGCTGGTTGCTGATTTTTGAGACGCATAAAAGGGTTGTCAGATACGATAAATTTGTATGTGCAGCTGTACCGGACCGGACTGTACGTTTCTTTAGGGTCGTCGCACACGGGCCACACGCGACAGCCACTAACGCCGCCACGAGGATCTAGAAGTGGCTACAAAGTGTCGCCGCACACGGGCCACACGCCACAGCCACAAACGCCGCCACGAGAAACGAGAAGCTAGAAGCGGCTACTAAAGTGGCTGAAGCGCGCGACAGCGGCCAACTAAGGTAAGGGAGAGAGGGGTGGGGAATCGCGCAATTGACGTGTGGTGGCTTTTTGTATCGGCGCATTAAGTGGCTGGTGCGGGCCACAAGAAGCGAGCAACGACGATTTGTAGCGTGTGGCGGCCACCGGCGTACCGTGTGTGGCGAGTCCATATAAAATGTATGAAAACTACAAGAAATATGCCGGTGGCGGCGTTTTGTGGTTGTGGTCGGTGGCCCGTGTGCGGCAACATCAAGATAACTGAAGCGCGTGACAGCCACTTGTGGCCAGTGGTCGACACTTCCCCTCGGTGGCTGCTACTTTTTTTACCACATGCGTGCAGTATCATAATGGACTCTGTTGAAGAAGGTTTGAAGGTAGGGAATCTCACTAGTAGCGTGTGGCGGCATTTTGTATCGGCGCATTAGTTGTCGGTGCGGGCCACAAGAAGCGAGCAACTTCGATTTGTTGCGTGTCGCGGCCACCGGCGTTAACCGTGTATGGCGAGTCCATATAAAATGCATGAAAACTACAGGAAATATGCCGGTGGCGGCGTTTTATGGCTGTGGCCGGTGGTCCATGTGCGGCGACCCTTACTCATATGTACTGACGATGGAACTATTCAAATGTTTAACGCTATTTTTTATAGCATTTTAGCACCAAAACTTCGCTGAGAAGCATCAGTGTGGTCGAAAGAGACAAAAACCAAACGCGTCAAGTACCACGAACTACGAAGACCCTAACAGCTAAAGAAAAGGAAAAAAAACAATTACATTATATTTTATCTTGATCTCATCAATAACAGCTACTGCGACAAATTGCGCGGAGCTCGAGGCGTCACGTCAGCTTTTGACGGAATGACGCAATTACCACCGCTATCCATCATGGCTGACGTGTGACACAACTAAATAATTTTCGGGTTAAACACTTAATTTTGGGAACGGGGGGTTGAAACAACTGACTGTGTCGATGGGGGATGGCGTTAGTGTTATTATAACACCCAATGGATTTGGAACTTTAATATAACTGTATTATTAAATTTATGTGGGCGGCTATTTATAGCAATTTGCACGGTTGCAATTCAGTATCAAAGAAATGGAAGGTTTTAAAACTTCAGTACGAAAATATCTAATTTACCGTTTTCCGAATTTTCAGGTAGTATTTAGTGAACTTGCTGTGAAAGCCTGTTCCGGATATTACGAACACAGAAAAAAATGATTTGAAAATACCATTATATTGATGAGAAAGTCACACTTTAGTAATTTTATCAGATGAAATTAGATTTTCATCTGATAACATTACTAAAGTGTGACTTTAGAAAATTCTTTGATTTAATAAGTGTCAATATGGTATCGCTTTCCGCACGTAGACTTGGAAAAATAGCAAATACACTCTGAAAAAACTGTTATGTGAAAATAATGTTTTTAAAATTATTTATGCTGTTATTGTACCTTCCACTTTAATGTGAATTTTCACTGACACCACCCTCTGCGTTGTATTGATTATGTTGAAGGCTCACAATAAATTGTTAAAAACTGCTCTTAATCCTTATTAAACTTCAAAACCCGAAATGAAAACCCGAAAAACAAATTATTCCCCACATTCCATAGCACAATAGGCTTTCCCCATAATAGCAGCGGACAAAGCGCCCCTAGCGGCGCTCGGCGTAATCTCCATTCAAGTCGCCGGCAATCTGTCAAGAGATGGCGCCACAATGGAGGATTAGCGGTCGTTATTACGTCACCTTTGTGGTTCGAGTCTGTGTTATGATCGAGAGCCGGGAATATTAGGGATTATGACGGGTCCCCTTTCTTTGGTTTGAAGAGGGTTATGCTCATATAGAAAACTACGTATTTGCATTTGGCTTATGAACGAATAGTATTACTAAGAATTTGCGGTGCATTAACTATGTACACACATCAAAAAAAAAGATCTATTGCAAAAAAAGCTGATATATTTTCAAAATTTAACTTAATCAAAAGAAAATGTTTACTTTATGTCCTTTGCCATGCTGTAAATATTTATTTACAGCATGAACTTTAACGAACCTTTAAAAAAGTCACATCTCTGAGTACTAAAGGACAAAATTGCCTCTATAAGTAATAGTAATAAATTATCACATTAGTTTTTGAATGAAATTCCATGCTATGATCTCTTTGGGGTTTTTTTTTTTAACTTTTAGGAGGACTACTCGATACAAATCTAAGAACATTTTAAAATTTTTGTCCCAATTAACAGTTTTTTTATATGTTAAAAGGTTGGCAATCAAGCATTGGCTCGCCTGATAGCAAGCAGCGACTATAGCCTAAAGATGCTGGCGATACAAAAAAAAGCGATAACTTAAACAAATTTAAGCGGCGCTGCGGGTTACATTAGGAGAGGAGGAGCCTGCCTACCGCTGCCATATGCGTGAGAGGAAGGGAAGCCAGACAGCCTGGCACCGTAACACGTTACGTAACAAAGCGGTCAACCCTCCCAAAAGAAGTTACCACTCCGAAAATAACACTTGCGCCGTTGCCTAACTTGTGGTCGACGTGGAGCCTTGCAGCCTTATTCATCTACAGAAACACAACATCACAAAAAGGTAAGCAGTGTAATTTTACCGTGGTCTTTAACGAGAAGTAACTAAACTCCTTTACCGGGTTGTGAGTTCAAGCAAAGTCAGCCCTAATAAACTCGTCGGCACAAGGTTTTATTCGGTATTGGTTTTCCTCAATTTTCATTGAAAGTTTGTTTTCAAAGGGTTTATTTGTTTAGTTACTTAGTAAAAATAACATAAAGCGGCCATATTGTAATTGTGTGAAGGCTTGTACAAAACTTCTTTAATAGTCATTTAGACTGAAATATATCTTAAGATGTCATATTAGCGAATTACCACGATCTATGATAGAAGATATTTGGACAACTTTTAGGAAATCAATTACTTAGATGAGACTACGAAAATTAAGTACCTTTTAAGTATTAGTCTTTCACTTTCCCACTGTCTCTGTAAATCGTATTTTTTGTTATAAAATAATCTTTTTTGTCATTGGTTACTTATTATCGATCCAAAAAAGATATGCTCTTTTTATCTCATTGAAAATATCCAAGAAATATACTAAACACAAAAACAATTCGGACACCTACCGCGAATATAAAGTTAATCGCAACACCTGATTACTAAACACATATTATCACGAAACGTTCGACAATACAGCAACATTGTTGGGCCTGCACCATAAGTATATAAGTATATATATGTCTAATAACTCCCGGATTACGTGGTATTATTACGCCAGAAGAGATCGCTAATTCTACCCGACTCGACGTCAGGCCGGTTGTACACCAAGAGGGATAAGAATAGTAAAAAAAATATATTTATTGATCTTTATTATTATAACTATTCTGTGTAAGAAATTTGTTATAAATTGTTCATTATGGATATAAATAAAAAAATTAAATCTTCAAACTAATTAGGAAGTACAGGTACAAACATTCTGATTATTGGAGAATTGGACTTCTATAAACATGAATCGAACTTACTATCTTTTCAGTTTGTCAATAAAGGCCCAAGTTGTCAAATAGATAAAAAAATCATTTTATAAACTAGGATCAATAACTTTGATGACAAATTCATTGTTTTATTTGATTCTATATCATATTATTGTGTCTCTTTGAGCGAATACTGAGTTTTTGAGCCTCTAGAAAAATACTTATCAAAAGAGTCTAAGCACTTTTGATTTTTTATATTTTATACATATACTCCTCAGTTAAATAATAATAAAAACCAATTTCATTTATAAGTGACTAGAGCGAAAAAACTTTTAATTAATTATTCATTTCATAACAATAATATAAAACATACTAACTAATATAACTTGAACTTTGCCTAACAGATGCATATTGCTTTGACTCAATTGACATGTGTTTTATTTGATTATTTTTCAACCTAAAAATTTAAACTGTCTAAGCTGATTCTATTGCACTAATATTATAAAGGCGAAAGTTTGTGAGTGTGTATGTTTGTTACTTCTTCGCGTCTAAACGGCTGGAGTGCTTAAAATAAAATTTAGTATGAGGTTAGCTGACACCCTGGATTAACATATAGGCTACGTTTTACTGCGGGAAAATATCCCTAATAAACCGCGGGTAACACCGCGGGGCACAGATAGTACCATATAATTATGTATCTCTTTGTGTAAGTACTGAGCGTTGAGCCCTTAGAAAAATATTATCCCAGTATATCTTCAACCTTAAATAACCAATCGTTCTTAACGACACAATATGTAAGCTGAGCGAGCGAATAAGTTTGATTAGACGCCGTTGTTTGCAGGGCTTCTGCTCATCTCCTGGTATTACGCCTACACTACACCTTCCTGTATTAGACATAATGATATTGGACAACATCACATATTAAGTTTGGAATCATTATGATCTTGACATGAGAAGATAATGTTGCGATACGGTAAAGTGCACGTGTCGCTGATTTTTTTTTGCTGATGGTCGTAGATGACTTTTACAGCGTCACCGGGTTTGGGGACGGCGAGATCCTAAGGGGACCTCAAGCCTAGAATTGGCGAGTGGCTCTAGAGATATTCCAGGCGGATGGCATCTCTCCACGGGGGGAGTCTACTATCCGTCTGGAGCCTCTAGTTGTCGCTGTTGGTCCCGGCTGCATATGCAGCCGTTAGCACATGCCAATTCGCACTGGTTCCACTTGGTGTGTTATGGGCCAATCTCCCTTTTCCACCCATGGGGAAGGCCTGTGCCGTAGCAGTGAGGACATTAATAGGCTGATGATGATGATATAGCAAATTAACCCACCCCTGATATTAAGTGTAATTGGAGTCTAGCCGTGCGTTGATGTGTTAGAAAAGTATGAACTTTACTTACAACCAATACCAACCAAAGTTTAGGGTAATTTTAGGGTGGTCTTCTCTTGATGGAGGTTTCTACCCTATACAAGCACTTTTGTTAATTTCGCTATACTCTTCCTATCATATTTTTTAATAAAGGCTAAAAGATATTGATAAATTACCTACATTATTTCATAACTTTTGTTTGTAATAAAAATACGTACGCAAATATTTTATTTTACCTTTTTTCTTCCAAATCCCACACTCTTCCATGGGCGAAATGTGCTTTTACAAGGGAGAGGCTTATCTTGACGTAGATATTAATATAACTAAATCAAAGTCCTTAACACTTACACAGACACTATATTTTACAGTGCAAGAAAATTATTTATTTTATTTAAAATATCTTTATAAATATTCGAACATATGAAAATAACCAGTATAAAGTACACAATTAAAATCGTATTAACGTAAAGTGTTAACATTAAAAGGGGCCGCGTTGGAACGCAAGCGCAATAAACTTTATAAAATCCTGCGATTAAAACAAAAAAAAGAGGTTCTTAAATCATGTACAAAATGAAGAAACTAAACTATGAACATTGTGTAAACAGCCGTGTCCCTGTCTCGGTAATATGACAAAAATGTATAATTTATCGCGCATCACGAGCAGCGAAATTTTGTTTATAATATAATAACCGGGAGAAAAATGTAAAATAATATTATTTATGTTCGGGTTAAGCATAACAATCGTATATATACCAATAAAACGTGTCAGCGTTGGAATAATTGGAGGGGAAAATTATTATAATATTATAAATAGTTTAGAGCCTGAATATTATTTTATACGTTGCAGGGAGCAGACCGCGGTCGTAATTCATAACTCTTGCGTACGTCGACTGGTGTGGCTTGATACGTGGGACAATTATTTGATAGAGGTTGAGTGAAATTAAAAGAGCATCGATTAAGTAACTAAAGTTCTATTGAACGCGTTTCCTGTTTCGTTTACAAGTATTTCATCAAATAATTAGTGTCCGCGTAAATACGAGAAACGTATAATTTACTATAACATTAAAATCGTGGAGCGTTGTTTGTTCTTCATACTATATTTTCGTTATTTTATTACTATAACAACAATCGGTGCCTGCTAATAACCCTGCAATCAACGCTGCAGTCGCATTTATTGCTATATCATTCGTCAGAAAACCTTGTTTACAAAAATACAAACAGTTTTTATTTTTGTTCCTAAAAAAAAGAATTAATATATAACAATACATACAATTTTTGGTGTGTCGTGTCAACCCAAGCAGTAACGGGTAACTCAGATTTAACTTTTTTACCTATTTTTTCTTAAGTAAGTACTGCATGTAAGTAGCAGCTAAAGCATTTGTGTTCTGGAAATCTTAAATATTGTTAGATTAAATTGCCTGGTGGTAATATTGTCATGAAAATAATATACTACGTATATGTATGATTCGTATATACCCCAGGAATTGATCTGCCTTGGGCTACGGAGGTCGTAAATAACGAATAAACTACGTAATTATAATTTTATCACTTTATTATACAACAGGTATCCTTCATTACAGGTTACAACGTTAGTCATAGCGTGAACAAAAATTCATAACTAAGCACAACGCTCATACATGTGCAGAGTGGATTATTTAGTAAAATACTTTTAGAAGCAATGGAATAACTAAAATTTAAAACTGAACATGAGAATTCCTTCTTGGGTTCTTGTTTTAACGTATAAATTATTTCAAGAAATCACTAGAAGCAATCAAGAAATCACTAGAAGCAAACTTATTGATATTACAAATTTCTTTCGAATTTCTATTGCACGGTTAATCAAAGCGACATACATAAATATTGATTTTGTGTAAAATTTTAATATTATATACTTTGAAACTTGTTTCTGGATGTAGTGAATATTACATTATAGTAAAAGCTAAAAATTATGTTAACTTTAAAGTATCAGATTGGTGCAATCCAAATATAAATAGACAAAGATTTTATTGTACTTCACAATAAAATAATTCATTATTTTGTTTATATCGTTATCCCGAAAAACTGAAGTTCTGCTCGCGCGAGATATCATTTTATAGTTTTATCAGAGACGCTCACTTGAAAATATTATGAAGGAAGGCGGCGGCGTCGCGGCGCGTTCGTTCTTACGATTTATGGTGCATTTTATTTTTTGTTTCCGTTCAAAATGTATCATTTTCTTATGATTGGGCCGGAGGTTTGGCCTGAGTGACTATCAAAGTGCGGCCAGTCGTGACACTCAAGCTGATAAATGTATTCTTTTTATCGTTTCTACCTCCACAACTTTGTAAGAGAGAAACAGCTCAAAATATAACTCGAATTTGAATTAGTGGACTGAAACTATCGGGAAATGAACCATTGCCAAATGAGCCGTATGTATGAAAGTATGTTACAAGAGATATATTAGATTATTTATAAATTTGTCTATACTGTTGTTTTTAAGTGGCAAATAAGCAAACGATACATATTTCATACAAAACTGAGAGCTTTAGTGTCCACGCACACGGGCCACCGACCACAACCACAAAACGCCGCCACCGGCATATTTCTTGTAGTTTTCATACATTTTATATGTACTCGCCACACACGGCACGCCGCGGCGCCGGTGACCGCCACACGCTACAAATCGTCGTTGCTCGCTTCTTGTGGCCCGCACCGGCCACTTAATACGCCGATACAAAACGCCGTCACACGTCACTCGCGCGATTCCCCACCCTTCTCTCCCTTACCTTAGTTGGTCGCTGTCGCGCGCTTTAGTCACTTTAGTAGCCGCTTCTAGCTTCTCGTTTGTGGCTGTAGCGTGTGGGTCGTGTGCGACACTAAGACTCTACACACACATACTTAAGTATTGACGTTAACTGACAGTAGCAAAGGAAGCAGAAGCAACAAATAAATTACGTAACGTAACGTTTCAGCCAACATCGCGTTGCAAGCCTGAACCGCAAGCACAAACAACTAGCGGGAATATATTAGTATCGTCACGTCGAAGTTTCTATGGAAAAAGCTTATTTAGTCTAACTGCTCAGTTTCCATAGAAATCGTGACATTGGCGATATGAATACGGATCTGTCAGAGTTCGTGCTTGACGCATTGAACCGAATTCCCCTATCCCTTGGGTGGGGTTTTGGAAAACATACCCATTTATGAAACAAAGTCTCACACCGCTTCTGGCTGTCTGTACGTTCTTAATGATATCAGAAACTACTAAACTATTTTCATGGGCTTGTCACGTTTAAATGCAGTATATTAAAAGACCGAGTTCAAAAACTCAAGTTTACAAGCTGATTACAGATTATTAGTACTTATATCGTATTCTATAAATCAAAGGATAAATCATACCAAAGGTGTGCTCAGCATAGGTGTTCTGTAAGATGCAGTCTCACTTACGATTTCATTTATTAGGATTTCTGACATATGAGGAGGTGACTAAACACCTTGAGCCTCTTCAATTACGCCCTGACGTGGCGTCACTAAGCACGTTCTATCGTCTGTACCACGGCGAGTGTTCTGAGGAGTTATTCTCTCTTATCCCACCTTCTCCTTTCCTTCAGAGGACCACGCGCGCTGGCCTACGTTGTCACCGTCTAACTGTGGCCACAATTCCAACGCGTACAAAGAAATTTGGTGACTCATTTCTTTGTCGCACTATCCGTAAATGGAATGCTCTGCCCGCTCACGTGTTTCGTTCCTCTTTCAACCTGGGATCCTTTAAAAGAGGCGTGAAGAAAGAACATGCAGACCGACAGGGTGAGGATGGCTGGTGTGGCAGGTAGAACTGCTGTATCAGCTATCTTAGCGTCTGGACTTCACCTTCACTTAACATCAGGTGGGGTGGAGTCATTTGTCGGACCTATCTATAAAAAAAAATGCCTGCATGTTGCTTCTTCCTTCTTCTTTTTTCTTCGCCGTGTAATAGCGTAATGCATATCCAACTAATGTCTAAAATGGTAGCTACCGAAAACGGAAGGAAGATTTTATTTTACAGAATCGCCCTAATAATTCAAACGCAAAATCAGCTGTTCCCCACCTCGATTAACACTATAACGCTTGCGTGTCCATAAACTAACGTTCATTGCATAAGTTTGATTAGATTGGCGAGCTAAGCCGGCGGTGGATCACGGTATATTATCTGACAATATCTAACATGGTGGATAACACACGACAGTATCAAATTGGGATTCGAGTAGCGTCAGTTTAGTTTTGAGCTGAAACTTGTTGAAAATTTTCTTGAGACATTGATTACATTAATTAAAATTTGACATTAACAGCTCCTTTATTGAGAACGAATAAGAGCTTCGAAAGTATCTAGTGTAAATGTATCTGTCGCAGTAAGATAATTAAATCCGTAAAAAAAAATGTAATACAAACGATTCCATTAACATATATTTAAACCGAATAATGTCACCGGCAATCTGTATAATGCAGGTATTCTATACAATACTTAGGCAATGTATAGAATGCCTGGCATGTTTAGGCAATTTATGGAATATTATTAATATTATTTTCGATTTTATACTTTGCGTAGGTAATTCAGGTACTTTAAACAACTCTTAGGAATTGTATAAAGTGTTAGCTCACGGGGAATGTGCAAAATAAACCGATTTAGCCTGTATATATTCCAACTTAACCTAATCTAGCCTACCCAGTTGCATATTAAATGACGGAAGGATTCTAAAATTTTCATCGAATTAATTATAGACCAATGAACGTACGACCAACTCACAGTAGGTTAGGTTAAGTTAGGGTTGTAACCTAAACTTAGCGTGAACCGAGCGAGCAAAGCAAGCGTGCGGCGGCAGCCCGGCGAAATAAATAAATATTACCAACACTCACACCAATTAGCCTAGCCCCAAAGTCAGAGCACTATAAGGCTTGTGTTATGGGATACTATGGTAACGGATAGAATACATATACTGTACATATATAAGTATATTTTTATATAGCAATACATATTAAACATCCATGACTGGAGTACAAATGCTCGTATTCATCAGACAAACATCTGCCCCCACCAGGATTCGAACCCGGGACCTCTCGAGTCGGCGACACCATGAAACCCGGCGTACAAACCACTCCGCCACGGAGGTCGTCAATCGTCGTCATCGTCGAAATTCCAGCCACCTGATAGATAATAAATAAATAAAACAAGAAAAATCGACGCATTCGGCAATGTATAGAATACCTAGGCAAAATATAAAATGAATAATATTTCATATATAGCCCAGACGTTTTTGACATTCTATACATTGCCTAGGTATTGTATAGTATAATATAATATAAATAATATATATAAATAATAATATATCGAATGCCGAATTATACAGATTGCCGGTAATATATATAAATTATTATTATTTATATTATATTATACTATACAATACCTAGGCAATGTATAGAATGCCAAAAACGTCTAGGCTATACATGAAATATTATTCATTTTATATTTTGCCTAGGTATTCTATACATTGCCGAATGCGCAATCGAAATATATATATATATATATATTTATTCCTTTGGGATTAATAAAATTCTTAAATATTTTCGAAAATTTAAAATCAAAAGGAAAGAAAGACAACCAATCTCACAAAGCGTACTTGGAAAAAACGCAAAATGTTTCGACACTCTTCTCTCCTGGGACTAAACCCTCAAGGATCAAAAATAAAATCTCATAAATGCAAATTGCTCTCACCCTCCGCCATCTGAAGCCATCTGAATTCATAAACACACCAAAAAAGGGTTAAAAAAAGTACCCAACAATTAACAAATTGGTGGCAGTTTAGGGTTAATTTTAACCATCCCGCAATAGAGGAAGCGCATTTTTTGTACGGAGGTAACTCGAGACCACCTCCACAACAATAAATAGTGGGTGACAATTAAAATAAAAGACGGTGCTATTTTAGGGTTAAGCTATGTCTTCGATTTTTTGTTAAGGGATTTAAGAATAGTTTAACAATATTATAAGTAGATTCTTTCGTACGAACACATTATTGAGAATTTTATATGGTGAAATATTCTCACTATGGGCTGGGAGTGATAGAGAAATATAAAATATGCCAGCTGTTACTTGTGGAACCTCTTGTAAGTGATGAGTCAGCCATGATATGTCAATTATCGTTTTTCAAACAACCTTGGATTTAACCAATGCCAAAAGTGGAAATATCAAGGTTTAGGTATCTTTGCGACATTTATACTGAGGTGCCCGATGGCACAAGTGGTTAGCGCGTTCGGTTACGATTGTTGAAGTTAAGCAACTTTCGCAGTGGTCGGTTATTGGATGGGTGACCAAAAATTTATATCACGAGCTCCTCCGTACTCCGGGAGGCACGTTGAGCCGTTGGTCCCGGCTGCATCTGTAGTCGTTAGCAACCACCAATCCGCACTAGGCCCGCGTGGTGGGTCATGGCTTAATCTCCCTATTTCATCTCCTTTCTTCCATTTTATTTCAACTATTTATAAATTATGGTTTGTGAGATACATCCACTTACCATCTTTTGTAGCCATTCATTTGCGATGCGAGCGGTACATGGTACATCTGTGGAATTCTCTCCCAGTTACCATACGATGAGCGGAATCTATTTAAAATATCATTTTTGTGTATGTATGTATCTATTAATTAAGAGTATCATCATCATCATCAGCCTATTAATGTCCCCACTGCTGGGGCACAGGCCTTCTCAATGGATGGAATAGGGAGATTGGGCGATGACCCACCACGCGGGCCTAGATTAAAGAGTTAGATTAAGATTTAAGACTATATTTATTATATATATTTATGTATGAATGTATATATATATATCGCTCAAGTGATTTACGCCGCGGTCTCTCCCACTTCCTTCTAGTCCTCTCCATCTCAAGGTTGTCTGAAAGAGATCGCTCTTAGCAATAAGGCCGCCCATTGTTACACAAGTTTTCATTGGTTTTATACTAAACGTAATGTTTTTTGTGGTGTACAATAAAGTGTTTTGTATTATATTGTATCTACTCTTATTAACAGACGGATGAATGGACAGCGGAGATTCAGCAACAGGGTTCCGTTGTCATCATTTCTGTACGGTTGGTACCCCGAAAAGTATGCCCCGAAGGTATACGCAGATAATTAAAGTTTCAGCATGTCAATTACATCGGCACGTCCCAACCCGTTATCTGAGACTTTTTAATTTTTATCTTATGTATGCGACATGTGTTTGTTATTCCGTCTATTTCTGTACATCCGAGTGTTTTATCCGTCCCCCGTCATTGTGGCTCAATTAGGAACTCGAATTTCGTTTTTAATGGCGTAAGGTTGCGATCATAGTGTTATTCTTTCATGAAATAATTTTATTTCTAATATTTTTGTTTTGAGCAGTAAACTGCTACATTTTTACATATAAGTTAATAATATATTTAACTCGCTATGCCCCGTGGTGATACCAGCGGGTTATTAGGGATATTTTCCCGCAGTGAAACATAGTCTATGTGTTAATCCAGGGTGCCAGCTAACTCCATACCAAATTTTATTAAAACCGCTACAGCCGTTTAGACGTGAAGAAGTAACAAACATACACACTCACAAAATTTCGCCTTTATAATATTAGTGTCATTTAATAGAAAATAAATCTATTCTCGATTCCAGTTCTTACCAGCGCCTTTAGTTATTCGGATGAATAAAGAGTCTAATTATGTAGTGGTGCATTTGCCCAGATAGCGAACCAAAATATCCACTGCGCATAGGTGGCAGGCTGAAATTTAACCAGCGCTTTTTACTATACAAACGAATATACCAGTATTTATAATGTAGTAATGTATTCAGCAGGTTAGGGAAAGGCGCTGGTAAAACTAAGCCGACACCTGGGCCAGTGTGCCATATTTGTCTACTAAAATTTCATTTTTTTTGTTTTTAAAACAATCACACCAATTAGCCTAACCCAATGAAGGTAATGCAGGCTTGTGTTATGGGATACTAGGGATTCCCACCGTAACAGCACTGGTATTCTGGTACTTATAGAAAACTATTTCGAACTTGTTCAAAATAATGAATTAAAGTCGTTTCCAAACAAAAGTTTTTTGAGATATCACTCTGGCGGTATATTGTTTCAAACTTTCATGTTTTCCAGCATTACAGTAATTTATGTTAATTATGGGATTGTTCCATGTAAGTACCTTGTTTTCACGATAAAAACGAGGTATATGGTAACAATCCCGACAATGCTATAATGGGCGATATGTTATGAAACACATTAAAATAATAATAATATTATTTGTTTCTTAGGTTTTCACGCACATCACTCATTAAATAAAACTAGTTTTTTTACGATGCAGACCTGAAAAGGCTGCGAAACGTCAATAAATAAATAAAGTTTCGTGCATTAACCCGTAAAAAAACTAGTTTTATTTAATAATAATATTTCTAATCAAAAAAAGAAACAAGAAATGTTATTAAAACCGATCCGCTCACCGCTAACAGCTTACTGGATCGCTACCTTAGTGATATTTCAATCGTATTCGGTCGGAGTATTAAAAAGAGGTTTTTTAACGTAATTACAGATCTAATTGAGTAATTTATCGATGTGACGCGAGCTTTATTCTCAATTATATTTACTTTATGGACATTGTAAGATGTAAATGGAAAATTTTTGACAATAAAAATAAATTAATTTGATAAACATGTACGGTTTAATTTTAAAGCAATAATAACGCTTTAAATTTTCTTAGATTGCTCAGTAGTACGTAGTACTAGCTATAGCATTTTGCAAAGTTATGTCAGTAGATTTTAAATCAAGTCAATCTATTTACAAGGTTTATCTTGGTTAAACCGTGTTTGTTGTTGTTGTTCTAAAGAAAATTAATAATGATAAAAAAATATCACTGTAACATGATGAGAGTATATGAAAAAGTTGAATTTCAAATGCTAACTGAATGGCTAAATGACAAAACCAACTTTTGAGATATGGTCGAAAAAATGGAGTGTAAACTTTACATTAATGCTATTTTGTAATCATTCATCAAAAGACAGACTTTGAGATTTAACTATAAAGGATAGAAATATTTGTTAAAAGCAGATCGACAGAGAATTAAAAATTGTATAAGATACAATTTAACACTTTAGTTTGAGGACGGCAGTATTTTAGAGCCCCAGATCTATTAATATTTTCATAAATAGACATCTTCTTATATATATATCACATTTCAATAGCCAGCTAGAATCCAGATAGTTCAATATTTGCGACCCGATTCGTAAACCCCGGACGCGAATGCAATGAAATGCATAATATTCCGAGTTCTCGTAACTTATCGCAAGCTTTTAAATGTGGCAGCATATAAAGTGGCAATGAAGTAGGTAAATGAAGTTCTATTTTGCTGTAACTTAGGTTTTGGTATTAACGTACCAAGTAGATGCAAAAAAAAATATGTTATATTTTTTTAAGCAAGACGCAATCATTTAAGTTTTTAAAAACTGTTTGTTAATGAAGAGTTCCATTGTAAATCTCTGAAATTAATTCACCTTGTGATATATGGAACATCTCAAAATAAAACTCTTAAAAAACAATAATAAGAATCGATACAAAAATGTTGCAGTTATGTGCGACTCTTCTTTGGAACAAGATGGAAACCTAAGTAATACACGAAGAAAATTCATCGAGAGACAATCTCCTTGTATATTCGTCACTGGTTCACCGCATATTGCACTTTGTTACTACTCATACAACATAAATATAACAAACAATATTCCCCATGAGATGCGTGTTTATTGTCACGTGTTGTGTTTAGTTTTATTCGACTACGTTGACAGCTACAAGGGGAATGGTTTAACACCGAAAATAGAACGAATGTTTTCATCACTCGTATGTCATATTCCCGAGTGACAACTCAGCCATGAAAATAATGTAAGCAAAAATGTCCTGCGTAGAATTTATAATTAGGAATGTGTCAAAATTGTTTTAGAAAGTTAGCGATCTATTTTTCTCTATTCAAAAAGAAGGCAAAGAAGCTTAATGAATTGTAGCAACTTCTAGATTATCGTCGTTGTCAAACCAATATCTACATCACTGGAGGAGCTCGATGGCGCGGGTGGTTAGTGCATTCGGCTGCGATCGTTGAAGATAAGCAACTTTCGCAGAGGTCGGTCATTGGATGGGTGACCAAAAACGAAAGGCAGGTTAAGCCGTTGGTCCCGGTTGCATCTGCAGTCGTTTGCACCCGCCAATCCGCACTGGACCCGCGGGATGGGTCATGGCCCAATCTCCCTATTCCATCTATAGGGAAGGCCTGCGCCCCAGCAGTGGGGACATAGACTGATGATGATGATCATGTATATCACTGGGCGACCTCCTAGTATGACGTGTGTTAACCTGCGGATAGATGTGCGCAGAGGCAACGCAAATATGGAAAAACTTATGAAGGTTGGGAACATAGACGGCAAAAGATCGCGCAGTCGTTCTCCTACAAGATGGAGCGAACAAATTAAAGATTCGTTCTCATCAATATTTCATGCGTTATATGAGAGGGGCTGGACAGATACCGGTGGAAACAGATCGTGCTCTCCAGATGCAATCCTGCCGCTGACCCCAGAGAGGGAGTTGTAGGATATTTTATTTGTATTGTTAGTTTATGTAGGTAGTTCGATATTCACCTCGAAGTCGGTTTGTCTGGCGAAAAGAAATTAGACACGGTAGACCTTCCATTGTCACGTATGTTAACCCGTAGATAGAGTTCGCACACGCGGACGAAGCGATTTTGAACAAACTTCAAGTGCTTCAAAATCGCTTCTGCCGCATAGCCACAGGGGCCCCGTGGTACGTCCGCAACGCGGACCTCCACAGGGACCTTCAACTCGACACAATTCAAACACACCTCACAGAGTGCTCGGAACGGTTCTTCAAAGCTGCAGAAGAGCACTCTAACACACTCATTAGATCGGCGTCGGGATACGCTCCACACACTCCATCTCGATTCAGGCCCCGCAGGCCTAAACACGCACTCACAGCCACACACAATAAACTCACGCGCGATCTCGCGGCCCTCTTGGCCGCTGAGGATCCAACACCCGCGGTGAGTCCCCCCCGCCCCCCCCGACACAGAGAGGTTCGATTCCTCTCAGTCCCCTCCCGTTTCAAGTGCACATCTGAGTGCACTTGTCCTCTAAGCGCATTTTGCGTTATTTTAAACTATGCACTAGTTTAAACTAACGCAGCGCCGCATCATCCCCCTCTCGGGGGGTGACCGCTTCAGATGAAGCTTGTAAGGCCCTTCTGGCCATAAGCATGAATAAAGGGTGTTTTTTAGTCAGTAAGAGTCTGACATAACCTTACAGCCGGCTGTAGGGTATCCATGAGGATTTCTCACCCTCTCCCCCGCCTGGGAGGAAACAAAAAAAAAAAAAATGGCGCTGGCGCAATGCAGTGCAGACCCCCGCAGTGGGGATCATGCCGTATTATATTGTCACAAACGCTCTCGAAACGGAACCGCGAAAGTGCTGGAGATCGAATGTGCCAGAGCACCGCGGGTCGCGATAGAGGTCGAGTAATGCGGCTTATTCTAAAATGAGCCTTATGCAGTGCGGCGTAAGGGAGAAAGTGCAACGACATCTGCACTTGTTTACAAGTTATGCGTTTTACCTGCGTAGATATAAGTAGGTACTTGCGGGTGCTAGCTAACTCTCAATTTAACAGGTACTTTCTAGAATGCGTCGATCGGTGTATATAAGCGCGATTGGCACCGCGTAGAGACAGTCGAGTTTCAACAGCAATTTCGGAGCGAATCCAAAGGCGATCAAAGTGCAACAAAAGTGTTCAAGTGCGATTGTTTAGAGACTTGTATAGTGAAATACAGTGTTCAGTGAGTGTTTTGTAATTAACATTGTGTGTTAATTGTGTTAGCTGTGTGGTGAATAAAGAACTGTCAAGCGTGAACTGGCATATGATTTCGAACCCCATCCCGACACGTAACAATATATTATATCACAAGATCCGGCTTAAAGGACTATGCATGGAATAGAAGGCTATACCTCGGCTATATTTTTCATTCATACGGAAGCGATGTGCATCACTGGTACGTAGGGTTCGGGCCAGCTCCAACGGCATTCTGAGCTTGTTTGCAAACAGAATCGACTGTCAGTACATGCGTCATTGTTGCATGGTTCATGTACTGACTAATAGTAAATATTGACATGTTTTATTTATTAAAATATTATTATTGTGAAAATATTGACTTTTTATATTCATTTATTATTAATGATGATTATTTGTTAATTTATTTAATGTTAATTGATTGTTTGGTTTTTGATGGGTGATATGGGCTGCTGTTTTTTGAAATAAATATTTTTTATACATATATTCCTATATTTTGTCTCTCAAAAGAAGTTTTATTTATTTCATTATTAGCGCGGAAAAGTAATAGAATATACAGTTAAGTATAATTGGTGGACCTCCTAGTGTCACGTGTGTTAACCCGCGGATAGATGGCGCTGGCGCGATGCGGCGGAGACCCCCGCGGTGGGACATCACGATGCGGCTAACGAGGGCCGGAACAATGTCTCTATTAGCTTATTCTGGGGCTCTGCTTCAGGACAAAAGATGCACGGAGCGGGTGTCCATTGTTTTTCGCAAAAGTTTTTTCTAGGTTATTTTTATTTTAATAAACATTTGATTACTAGTTATATTTGTAATTTTTGAAGAATGTAACCGCTAGATGTTTAAAACAAAAGAAAATATTACTAGTTATTTTTGTATTTGTCTATTTTACACAACTTTTGTTTGATTAGATTATTATAAAACATAGATAGTATACTATAGGATATGAATTAGGTACTTCTTTACCTATGAAGATGGTGACTTCACAATTTTTTTTTGAAAAAGTTTATGTAAGTTAGCCTCACACCCGCTCGGTTTTTTATATAAAAATCTACCAGCTTACTTCTTGAAACGAATAAAAAAATGTTTCTGTTACCATAATATATTAATAATTACTTTTGAAAACGTTAATACTCATAATAAAAGTACTGTTCCAACATTTTGCAAACAATCCATTTGCTAATGGATGTCTGCGTTTTAAATTTTGCACGCACAATTTAACTGGGAAGAATCACGAACGTTCTTTCATCAATAGTAATTAATTAGCTTAACCACTTGTACAATGGAAATCAAAGAAACACAAACCCTTACCTACTTGAAACGAGGTAAGATAGCATAATCACATTCCATATTGTAAAAGAAAATCTAACAGTAATAAATAATCTTTGCTACTCTACTGGTTTCGCTGTCCCATCGAACCAGATATGTTACTATGCAAATAAAGTTACTAGCAAAAACAAAGCGAAACACGGTAATTACACTTGGTGGAAAATTAACCGTGCAGATACGGGCTACATGCCTGCAGCCGACGCCGTAATGAGTTGAGATATGCCGGTTTTGTGCACGCCACTGTAGTTAAGGGAATGATTCTTTTACTAACCTCCCATGTTTAACTATTTTACTGTTTATTCCTTGGTGACCTCACCGTGATTATGTAGGTAACAAAAATTTGTATTATTAATGTCCCTAATGCTGGGGCACAGGCCTTCCATATGGATGGAATAGGGAGATTGGGCTAAGACCCACCACGTGGGCCCAGTGCTGATTGGTGGGTGCTAACGAGTGCAGATGCAGCCGGGACCAACGGCTTAACGTGCCTTCGGAAGCACGGAGTGACTCGGGATAGAAGATTTTTGGTCATCCATCCAATGACAGACCATTGCGAAAGTTGCTTAACATCAAGATCACAGCCGAACGCGCTAACCACCCGCACTTATCGAGCTACTCATTACCCTAGTAAGGTATATTTATTTGGTTATTTACATAGAAATATCTTAAAACTTACCTACATAAATAAATACAAATTAACAAAATAAAAAATATATCACCACCTATGCCGCCGTCAAGAGTGGTGCCCATTAGCTGGCAGCATTTCCTTGGTGGATAGCAAGGCTGATCCCTTGACCAAGGTAGCTGCCAGCCTTTTGATCACTTGTCACCTCGGTGAGTTTCTTAGATAATTCCTTAAAAAAGGAACGTGCGTTTGGACCCTATGTTCCCATAGTCTCAACACCAACCGCTTGGAGTACTCAGAAGAGGCCGCCACCGCGCCTGCAGCTATGGAGGTACTATCTGTATAGCACGAAGCAAGCCTATCCACGCAAGTAGCGTCCCATACAAGAGGATGACCCTGCTTCCAAGGAATGAGCGTCATTCCGTCAGGTCTCTTGCCATCATCTTGCTAGAAATTGAAATAATTTTAATGCCAGTAAGTTTGTTATTCGTAGAGCTGTATATTTCCAACTTTCATTTTGTCACTACTGCCACCGTTTTGCTGTGAATTATCCTTCACGTTTATGGCCTGCACAGATTAGGCACTTTAGTTCATGGACTTTTTTTTTTATTTAGATTGCTTACGACTGCATCGAGTAACTCACATGCGGAATTGAATGTCTCGCGTACAAAACCGTCCCCTGAACAACCTAGGACACAGAGAGACCGGACAAGACAAAAGTACGCGGCAATCTCCGAAAACGTAGAACTCATGTGACTATGCGACGCAACACAGACAGCTGTCCGCGTTGCATGCTCGATCCTATTCAAAGAGTTGGAACCAGTATTCTCCTTTTAAACGTCTTCTCCTTTTTCTTAAACTTCATGTTAATTTTTGCTGAGTCACATTTTTTCACGATTCAGGAACTTTTATCACGATCCATGGACTTTTTTCACGATTCGGGGACTTTTTTCATTATTCAGGGAGTTTTGTGTGCGCTCGCCATTATTGATTCTTTGTTGAAGTAGAGTTTAAGTAGTAAGAAGTAAAAATAGAAGTCAACTTTTTTTTTGCCTGCACTAAAAGTCTAAGAAGAAATGAACATACCCTTAGCCTATGTAATTTACTTTACTATGATACAAAAGTAATACTTTCGTAGATAAGTTTATACGATGACTATATGTGTGTCAAATTTCAAAATCCAATTCCGTTCAGCCGTTTTCGCGTGCTTGAGTAACAAACATACACAAACTTTCACATTTTATAACATACGAGTAAGTAGGAAATATAAAAACTAAACAGAGAATTAAAAAAGGACTTCGAAGCGGACGGATTGTGAATGGAATAAAAAAACGGTTAACTGCCCACGTGAGGGTTGAAAACGGACACGTTGCCTACTCCCTTGGATAATTTATAAAAATAAAGAAACGAGATCTTTTCTGCATGTGGGGTGGTTGCCAGCTACCGACTACCAACGCTACATAAATCTGCAGCCAAAGGGTTGTAAATCTCTAACCCCTTACTCTAGTGATCTACAATCACCAGTGTATCTTAAACCACCGCTCCCCTCTCGGCCTCAACAAATTCAGTCGAACAAAGAGAAATCCCAGCGTAGTCGATGGGTCAATTTATGTTGGATGTACCGTTAAAATGCCAATGAAATTTTCAAGGAACTCCAAATATATTATTTTGCGGTGCTCCCTTCTTTCTGGTCGATTTTGTAAATTGATATTGCTCCCCGGAAACGTTTATCACGTGTTGAGGGTTAAATTTTAATCGGTCGGTTAAGTCTCTTCTGATCACGTTAAGGATTCGGTGGTCTTCGAATCAAAGGAATATTGCCTGGAGTTTATAGCCGATGGACAAACTGGATATTCCTGCTCTTCCTATTAAGATATATCTAAGTAATTATTATCATTTTACTATATTTTTATAAGTATAAAAAAATATATTTCAAGTTTATCTCTTGTTGTGTATAAGATCAATTAACGATAACCATTGAGCTATTAAGCGTTTAATTGCTAGATGTTTATATCTAAAGAAAAATTTACTAGAAAAAAAAATCACGCGTACCAGGCAGCAGATGGGATTCGCACCCTCTGCTATCCGGGCGGATGCACTGACCTTTATGCTACCGCGGCCCTAATTGTCCAAGTGGAATTTTCTTTAGTATTTCTTTTGCTGTAAGGCAGCGCCATCTCTACGTATTGCAGGTAACCCACAATAAAATAATTAAACTTAAGTATACTAACTCCTCTCAAGTTAGAGACTCCAGACGGAGAGGAAACCCCCCCCCCCCCCCCCCCACGGGGGGAGATGCCATCTGTCTGGAATAGCTTAGAGGCACTCGCCAATTCTCGGCTTGAGTGCCCCCTAGGATCCAAACCTGGTGACGCTGTAACGGTCATTTGCGAACAACAGCATACACACACATAAACAAAAACTTACACTATGCTAGTTGACAATGCAAACTATGTATAATAATAATAATAAAATCATTTATCGCAGGTAGGCAAGAGCCATATATAAAACGTAATACAATATAAAATAAAAATAAGATGATACAATTGACAAAACTATTATTTTTTCTATCAATGCAAAATAATATTCAAGTTCAGTGAAAACGGTTTCTTTTTGAATTTATAGTAAGTGCTACGTAACTTAAGTTTCAAGGGAGATGAACTGCAGATCCGCCATCTATTTTTTACTTTTTAGAGTTCCGTAGGTGAATACATTGCCCACCATTAAGGAATTGACGCGGGTCCAGCCCTCTATGCGGAACCCGCAATAATTCACAAAGAAGGCCTACTGCCAATATGGGAGTAGTGTTTGGACATAGACTAAGTATGGTAAAAAGATGTGAACTCACTGCGGTTGTTATTTTTTTAATAAGTAATCGTTTTCTGAAAATAGATGAATACAAATGTTTTTGCCAGAAACAAAAGTAGCATATTTATAAATATGAAAAGTGGCTAAAAGTTACGAAAATCTCCAGATAGAAAATAATAAACTAAATTGTAGTTTAAGGACTATTGTTGAAGCAATGTTTGTTTAAAATAATTAATCTGTCAAATAAATTATTACTTTTATAAATAAGAAAAACATGTGGAGAAATATAGTCTCCACATTTTAAATTTATTAACTCTAGTAAATAGAGTAAATATAGAAAATCTAGTCTGAATACCTTTTTTCTTCACCAGGGTAATTATTGAGGTAAATAGTTCTCAGAGATGTCTCAGAAGGATAAGGACCTGTTTTTATTAATCTAAGCGGATATAAGACTAGGAAAAAAATTCAGCTTCTCAAAAAAAAAAAAACTACCTCCCTATTAATAATAGGAGAATAAGTTTTGTCTCGGTGCATCAAATTAATAATATCATTTGAGTGATATAAACAAAACCCTGCATTTGTATTTCAAGCGTATTTTTCGTTTAGGGGTAAGAGCATCTACAGAACTGGAACATCAATGCACTGCACTGTCTGTTCACTGGCTTATCTACAACACGTCAAAGCCAGTAGCCGACATAATTCAACGGATATACAATAAAGTGATCGGTTGTATAGCGGTTTATCGGCAACCTGGGATGTGCTACTTTAGACAACATACAATGTTTATATTTCACAAATGTTACTGCTGGAATGTATTGAAGTAGTTTTGAGTGGCTGGTCTGCCTTTTCAATTTCCCACAAAAACCCTCTTTGAAGAATGGGATATCCGTTCGGTTTGGCAAATATTTATTTTAAACATCCTTCTTCAAAAACACTCTGAACCATCCATTAATTCATCAATTAAAAGACAGACGCAGAAAGGACAATGTCTGTCATATCAGTTCTTCTGTTTCCTTGGTCCATATAATGTACAATAGGATTAATAAAGCCATCAGTATCTACCCTGTGTGTAAGCTTAATATAAGATATTAACAGGCTGATAATAAGAGTGGGTTCATTCGATACAATACCAGCTTTGTCGTATTTTTATTTTAAATAAATAATATTACCGTAGTCATGACATCATCTTTAAGTGATCCGATCTATTGTGAGATAAGAAGCATCGTTCGACTTTTTAATGCAAATTTAAATGGTCGACAAAAAAATTACAATCTCGAGCTCCTCCGTGCTTCCGAAGTCACGTTAAGCCGTTGGTCCCGGCTGCATTTGCAGTCGTTGGCATCCACGAATCCGCACTAGGCCCGAGTGATGCGTCATGGCCAAATCTCCCTATTTCATCCATAGGTATGGCCTGTGCCCCAGCAGTGACATTAATAGGCTGATGATGATAATGAGAATTTTGTTGCGTAGTTTAGGACCCGTTTTACCGAATGCATTTTTTTGGTTGAACGCGCAAATCTGAGGAACTAATGGTCCGATTTGAAAAAATCATTTTGTGTTAGATAGAGCTTTTGTTGAAGAAGGCTTATAAAATCATGCTGCGACCCAGTAGGAGCCGATCATCGATGTAAAATGATGCAAAAACGGGTTAAAATATTTCATTTGTAAGCCTCCGTTGTGTGCGATGCGTGAATGATTAAAGGTACACAAAAATCATGTATGGCAAAATTGTTCCCCTTTAAAACTTCTATAAAAAAGTCTAGGATAGCATATGCCCATGTTTTAAGTTTGACTCACTATAACCATTTTCCTCAAATTAACGCGGGTGAAACCGCAGTTGTGAAAGAACTGTAATAGTTAGGTATCACGGACTTTTTTGTAGATATTAATATCCTCTTGATAAAATTTAGTACATCACCTTGCTCTACTGCCAATGATTTCCGCAGCGTAAGCGATATTATGTTTTTCAAAACCTGGGTTAAGTTATCGATGTTTTCATATAGAACCCTAACTTTTTTCAAAATACTCTATAGCCTATGTTGATCAGGGATAACGTAGGATTCTTAACGTGAAAGAAATTTTCAAATCGGTCCAGTAATTTCGGAGCCTATTCAATACAAACAAACAATCAAATCTTTCTTCTTTATAATATTATATATTAGTTCAGTTATACAAACAGTTATAACGGCTACATCTAATATACATAGTGATGCCGATTTTTATCAAAATTGACCTATCGATTGGCTAACTCAAAAAATAATAATATCAGTAGGTATTATAAATATAATAAATATCTCTAGCGTCGATAAAATGCGATTCTATCTTCAATATTGCAGGCCAAAAGTTTAAGAGGAGATATTTAATTTTTAGAAGACTTTTAAGAAATTTATCATAATAGTTAAAAAAAAACATTCAAAAATAAGAACTTGATTAAATTATTATTTTTCTAAACAAAACGATATATACAATTCAATAAGAAATCAGTAGAAAAGTTATCGATACTTTTGGTTTTCCTTGACAATCACTATCATCACACAATACTATCTGCGGGTTACACTAATTCACATAAAGACATATTCACCCATTACCATAATATTAATTTCCAAAGATGTAAACTTTTTTGTATTCTAAAGGCCTTGGCAGTAGTCCCGTAGAAGTATCGTAAATTAAGAATGACAGTTCATTGGACAATAAAATAACAAAAAAATACTAAGGCATCTGGATTTCGCTTTTCGAATTTCAAACTTGTAGATCTGTTGATTACTTTTATGGTAGTTTATTTATGTGTTGCCGTACTGAAAAGAAGTTTTGAATTTGATAATAGCAATAGGGAAATTTAAAATGAAAGAGATTAAAATGTGTCGGTGAACGGATAATCTAACACAGTTTAACTAAAAGCGTGGAACTGTACTCACCAATAACAAAAAACTTATAAATTAGAAGCTTCTCAAAGTGACGTGTATTTTCTTATTCAGTTGCTGTCGAGAAAAAGTTACCACATCATTATACGATTAGTTCATCTTAAAAACTCATAAATATTCCCATTTATGTAGATTTGCGATTGGTGATGGTAACACTGAAGTCATATTGTTCTGTGTAATTACAGCTACAGCCAACATACACAGACAAGAAAATGAATTCGGCACGCAATACCGCCCTTGTTTTGCCTTAGACACGGCTTCTGGGCGATATTATTCTAATTTTAGGGTTATTTACCCAGGATTCGAATCCAGTCATTGCAACAACAGTGTTGTTAAAATTAAAAGAATCCCTGAGAGAGACCGTGACATGTTAAAAATAGGATAAGTAAATGCTGTTTCAAAAAAGAAACATGATTTTATAAAAAAAAAATGTGGCGTCTTTCACATAAAAGAAATAAACAGGTGAATTTAATGTGTTTCGCTCATAAAAACTTCGTATTAAAACATATTTTTATTGTTCACAAAAGTCTCAGCAACACTTAATTTAAAATATCATAAATAAAAAAAAATCAGGTGTTCTCATCGTGTCACAAACAACGAAGATTTGAATTAATTAATCGTAAAATTTATACTTGATTAAATTAGAATGCTCTTCTGTTACGTTCACAAAGCATTGTTATTCCAAAGTCTGGATTTGTGTCAAAACCTGATTATGCAAATTCGAGATAACTATCTCTTTATACCTATTTAAATGTCCTCGCGGAGCTTAACGTGATTCGATCGATGATTTTGAATATCGATATTTTTTTAGAATTTGTCCAGCTAAATAAGCTATGTTGATTTACTAGATATTAAACATTTACAGTAAACATAATTCAACTGCTTCTTTAATAATTGCAGTAGCCAAATACTATGTGTACGTATAAATAAACTCATATTATTTCTATGTAAAAGGCAACCGTTACAGACTAATCTGTCAACGCACAGCTCGAACCACCGATCGGATTGCGCTGAAATTTGGCATAGATATAGCTATTATATTTGAGGAGCTCGATGGCGCAGGCGGTTAGCGGGTTTGGCTGTGATCGTTGAAGTTAAGCAACTTTCGGAGTGGTCGGTCCACAGTGGATGGGTGACCAAAAATCTTCGATCTCGAGTTCCTCCGTGCTTCGGAAGGCACGTTAAGCCGTTGGTGCCGGCTGCATTTGCAGTCGTTAGCACTGGGCCCGCGTGGTGGGTTATGGCCCAATCTCCCTATTGATCTCCGCGATGTGATATGTAATGCTTTTTTTATCATGCCCAAGTGTCAAATTACTATGGGTTTTGACAGTTCGACGTGATATAAAACGTGATATAATGTAAATTGTGGTGTTCATGCAGACAGACAGCTTATTGTTTGTCACGGAATCGTCTGAGACTGATAAATTTAATCGAGTTTTTTTCTAAGAATTAGCTATAAAGTTTCTTGATGTATAATTTACACAAATCAAAAAAGCAAAAGCAGCATCATTTACCCAAACCGCAAGTTTTAGCAGATGATATTTTATATTATCGTAATGAAATGTATAATTTTATCAAACGTTTGTTTTTTGCTTTAGCCACGAATAAATCAAATTGGCTATTATTAACAAGGAATATAAGTTTTAAACTTTCATGGTCGCTAACATTATAGCTATTAACGTGATTGTTACAATATACCTTGTTTTTTAAGGGTCTCCGATATTTCGGCACTGTTGCAAGTGCTCCGAAATATCGGAGTTTCTTAAAAACAAGGTACATTTCCGTTAATAGTTATAAGAAATATAACTATTAAAAATCGGGTAAAAGTCCAAAATGCGTTTTTTTTTATTTAGCTAGTTAGATAAATGACTATACGTACCCCCCTACCAGTTTATGTAGCTTGGCTCTTTTGATCAGTATATTTTACACAGTCAGGTCATAAGTATTGTCACACAGTAAAATCTTTTCTTTTAGAATGCTGGCCACATAAAAATTTAACGAATTCGAATTTCGAATTGTTCATGAATATAAAAATGTATACTTTTTAGAATTTTCTTAAAGAAGACCGTGTAGCAGTTATTGCGTTGCATCGTTGCGGTTACGCACCCATTCAAATTTTTGACATACTGAAAAATTTGAATATAACCAAAAGATTCCTTTATCGTACCATCAAACGATACAATGAAGACTCTAGTGTAGATACGAGATGACAGGTCAAGAGGTGGTCGCCCTCGGTCTGTTAGGACTCCAGCAGTGAAAAAAGCTGTGAAGGTGCGAATTCAAAGAAATCCCAAACGTAAGCAGAAACTGTTGGCCCTTCAGATGGGGTTAAGCAGATCCACGGTAAAAAGGGTGTTAAATGAAGACTTAGGGCTTCGGGCATATCGAAGATAAACAGGACATCGTCTGAATGGACCTGAGACTGAAGAGATGCCGCGCTTTGTTGAAGCGGTACGCGGGAAAAAATATCGGGAAAATCTTTTTCGGATGAAAAAATTTTTACCGTAGAAGAGAGCTACAATAAACAAAATGTTAAGGTGTACGCACACAGTAGTGCAGAAGCGAGCAACCGTATTCCGCGTGTTCAACGAGGTTATTTTCCATCCTCGCTCAGGGTATGGTTGGGAGTTTCTTATTGGGGCTTAACAGAGGAACATTTTTGTGAGAAAGGTGTAAAAACGAATGCAGTTGTGTATCAAAATAAAGTCCTGACGAACCTTGTGGAACCTGTTTCTCATACCATGTTCAATAACAGGCACTGGGTATTCCAACAAGATTCGGCGCCAGCTCATAGAGCGAAGAGCACACAAGACTGGCTAGCGGCGCGTGAAATTGACTTCATCTGGCACGAAGACTGGCCCTCCTCCAGTCCAGATTTGAGTCGTTAGATTACAAGAATATGGCAACACTTGGAGGAAAAGGCGTGCTCAAAGCCTCATCCCAATTTGGAGTCACTCAAGACATCCTTGATTAAGGTAGCCGCCGATATTGACATGGACCTCGATCGTGCTGCGATAGACGACTGGCCGCACAGATTGAAGGCCTGTATTCAAAATCACGGAGATCATTTTGAATAAACTTTATTATCATAAGAATCTATGTTTTGTTAAGTTCATTTTGGTATATAAATGGTTACATAGTGAATAAACTTGTTTCATTTATTTTATATTAAACATGTGACAGAATTTATGACCTGACTAGGTATATTTAAACTATCGGCGTAGCATTCCCTTTATCTCTATATTAAAATTTATCTAAACTATCTACTAATAACATAAAAACTGAAAACATTTGTTGATGTCAACTTTCATCACATTAATATTATTAATTAACAATAAGTTAAGTATAGCTAGGTACTATTGTTAATAAGGGGATTAATGTTTATAACTTCATGAGTATACTATGTTTTTCACCGAAAATCTTGACTTCGAACAGTGAAAACGTTAGCCTAAGGTTTTCCAATCGTTATCGAAAAGTTGTACAAACGCAGATGCGGCGTTGTAATTAGCAAATGGCCAAAGATCTATTCGCGATAGCTTTCATAGGTGCACAGTGTTTTTATGTTTTTTCTTTGGCTACCCACCCGCTATGTTTTCGGTACTTCTACCATGGTGAGGTTTTACTATAAGAACTCATTATTTAGCTTTTTTACGACTTTCTATTTTGTTACTTACTAAGCAGTTAAGTGTTGAAAAATGCTTAATAACTGTGTCTTATAAGACGTTTGTGTTTTTTTTTTAATGTATTGGATGTTATGGCGGGACCTGTGCGGATTGGTGGGCGCCTGCATAAAACCTCCTTAACAAGAACAAAAATCTCATTCGAATAGTTGAATTCGATCTTGATATGCGTCTAATTCAATAAGTTTGGAATTTTAAATTCTCGTTCCGTCTGTTGTGGCGCTGTTTTAATCAAAATGGAAAACTCCTTGACACTTGGCTTTTTGACATTCTTGACAGTCTTTGTCAAAGTTTCAACTTGCTAGTGAAGTTCAGTAGATCTGTATTAATTGTTTTTATTAGAGTCTTATATCATTTTGCTTGCCGTAACTCTGTTTTATGCAAAATAAATAAATGAAAATACTATAAATAACTTTCAAAAACCACCTTATTTCAAAACGTTAATTAAAGTTTAATCCAGTTTAAAAATGATGCTGTCACTTTTGTTTGCTATAGAAAAGACAAAGCATAAGGTTTAACTCGAGTCTAAAGTTAGTCCACGTTTCGTGATAAGATGGTTCGTGTTTACCACTGGTAGAGGTTTCAGTTTCCTTGTGGATGTTGGCTTTGAATCAGGGGAGCATCCATTTGACTATTAAAGTAGTGATTTTTTGGTCAACGAAAGATCACCGATAGCAGACGAGTACTGATTCGTCTCTCTAAAAAGTTGCTGTTCTGAACTCGTTACAAATAACATTTACAATTTAATTTGTTTGACTTTGTACGATACTGATTACTGGAGGATCCTTAAAGCAAATATTGGACATTTTCTATTTTACATTTTGATTATTAATTTTATTATGAATCGTCACCATTGTATGATTAAAATTGATTATTGGAATCTTGTGAGAAAACAGATTTTTAACATTGGACATTTATTTTTTACATTTTGATGGATAATTTTATATTTATTTGACATTGTATAATATTGAGTATTAAATGATCTTGGCATGATACTGATAAGCTGACAAGCATTACACTTTAATTTTAAGTTGATTTAAAAACTGTTGCATGCTGTTTAACAGTAAAATATGTGAGACATGAGAATAATCAAACACCTTTTATACCATATTTTTATGCAATAAATTATTATTATTATTATTAAAAAAATATATTATTATACTCTCATTTATTTCATTTCACAAGTTAGGTTTTTTATAAAATAGATATAAAAGTAAAATACAAAAACATAAATACAAAAATAAATATAGTATAAAAAACCTAACCTAGAAGGCCACCAGCAGTGGAGCGAGACCCAAGCTACCGGTGGTTAGGGCCGCAGAGAAAGAAACCGCCTGACGATGCACGCCGTGTCCAGGAGTACTGCCTTTTGCATCTGCCCCTTGACCCAACCATCTAGCGAGAGGCTCTTTAGATGTTGATCGAGACTCTTCGCTATGAGACCGTTTACGCTAACGACTATAGGGACAATGATCGTCGAATCCACATCCCACAAAGCGGTTACCTCGTGGGCCAAGTCCAGGTACTTGCTGAGCTTGTCCTTCTCGGCCTTCGCGAGGTTCTCGTCATGCGGGATGGTGATATAGATGAGCACTGCCTGGCGTTTCAATCGATCTGTCAATACGATATCAGGCCTATTGGCAATAATAGTCCTGTCCGTAATGACAGGTCGATCCCAATAGAGCGTTGCATGACCATTTTCAAGAACTGGCGCCGGTGTGTACTTATAGTACGGCATCTCGGATTCTACAAGGTTGTATTGAACAGCAAGTTGCTGGTGAATAATTCTGGCTACGAGATTATGTCTGTGCAAATACTCACCGTTGGCCAGATGAGAACAACCGGAGATGATATGTCTGAGGGATTCACCAGGCCGACGACATGCTCGACAAATGTCGGCCGTTCCGTCCCTCAGGATATATCTCCGATAGTTGTTCGTCATCATGACTTCGTCAGCAATTGCACAGACAAACCCTTCGGTTTCCCCAAAGAGATAACCGAATCGTAGCCAGTTCACGGAGGCGAGCTGGTCCGCATCAGGCCCTGTTAGGGCCTGTTATTATTATTAACAGTGGTGTCATTATAGTTGCCATGCAAATAATATAAATTACTATAATGTTCGTGACCATGAAAGTTTAAAACAATTTACAGTGATTTCATTTGTAAAAGATTTCGCTTTTATCAGCATTGTACTACCTACTTTAACTGCAGACAGCATCAGTTTTATTTGATATATAATAAAAGAATACAGACTGATTAAAGAGCTCGAAGAGGTAAGTGGCTAGCGCGTTCGGCTGTGATCGTTGAAGTTAAGCAACTTTCGCAGTGGTCAGTCATTGGATGGGTGACCAAAAATCTTCTATCTCGAGTTCCTCCGTGCTTCGGAAGGCACGTTAAGCCGTTGGTCCCGGCTGCATCTGCAGCCGATAGCACCCGCCAGTCTTTGGCCCGCGTGGTGGGTCATGGCCCAATCTCCCTATTCCATCCATATGGAAGGCCTATGCCCCAGCAGTGGAAATATTAATATGCTGATGATGAAAGGAAAATAAACAGACAAGCAATGGAGAACGACGAACGACGACGTGAACATATTGTGTTTAAATCTAAAGAAAATTTTACTAGAAAAATATTGACGCGTTCCAGGCAGCAGACGGGCCCACCACCATGGATCTTTTTGTAGTAAATTTTCCTTTAAATTAAACATGTAGCAATTAAATACATAATAACGTATTGTGAAGTTTCAACAAGACGGTGCAACCGCACACAGCACTATTTCATTTAAACGATTTTTTTTTATGTTATAGTGGGCATATGAGCAAACGGCTCACGTGATGGTAAGTGATCACCGTCACCCATGGACACTTGCAACACCAGGAGTATCACAAATGCGATGCCGGCCTTTAAGGAAGGAGTATGCTCTTTTTTGAAGGTTTTTGATTTGGTATGACCAGCAAGATTTCCATATTCGGAGGAGATCGAACGGGTCCGCACCCAGGCGCAGAGGGAGGCTCTGCGCCGATGGGGCGAGGCACTCGCCAATCCAGCCGCTGGCCACCGGACGATCGAAGCGATCCGTCCGGTGTTGGAAGAGTGGGTAGGGCGCCAGCGGGGCAGCCTCACCTACCGCCTGGTGCAAGTACTGACCGGACATGGGTGCTTCGGCCACTACCTGCACCGTATCGCCCGTCGGGAGGAGTCGCCGCGGTGTCATCACTGCGCTTCCCCCGACGACACGGCCGAGCACACGCTGATCGTGTGCCCGGCCTAGCGAAACGAGCGAGAGGTGCGCCGATCCCGAAACGCTCCCACAAGGGCGTAGGAGGGTACCGGTGGGTTTTAGTGAGTAGGACCGGCGTTGTTCCACGCCGGGGAGTCCCACACACGCCGCGCGCCCGGTAGCGGTTCGGTCCGTAAATGGATTTCCCATCGACAAAAAAAAACCATATTCAACCGCCTCAGACTTCTTTAGGGTTAGTTGAAGTCTCGGGTTTAACCCTCGGACAATCGCAGCCCCTAAAGAGACGGGTATGTGAACAGTTATTACTGGAAATCGTAGAAAATGCGATAAAACAGGCAAAATGCGTATCAACACTGGCGCAGCCAATCAACGGTTATCATATTTTTCACATAATAGAAAAGAATTTAAAGGACCCAATAAAGATTTCCACGGCGCAAAAACATTTTTTTATTCATTAAAATGGTTTTATAAAATACTCGCTGTGTTACCCGCGGTTTATTAAGGATATTTTACCGCAGTAAAACGTAGTCTATGTGTAAATCCAGGGTGTCAGCTAACTCCATACCAAATTTTATTAAAATCGCTCCAGCTCTTTAAACGTGAAAATGTAATTACACACTCACAAACTTTCGTCTTTATTAAATTAGTGTGATAATTGAATGATCACCTTGTACTTATGAGTTTTTGTATCCGTGTTGGTATATAAAGATGTTGGTTCTGCCTGGATGATTATATATTAATACTAGTGACCCGCCCTCGCTTCGCTTCGGTGTAAAGCTGCAGTGTAGACTATAGTTTTTTTTCTCAGGCTTGTATTAAACACAATGACATTCTTCTAATACCCAATTACAATAGGCACGCGCCGCCAAGCCCGGTAGCGTCGGAACCGCTATGTCCCTGAATTTTAAATTTGTAATATCTTCGGAAATATTCATTTAAATTATATGCGTTAAAGGGCCAAATTGTTCTATATTAAATGCACAATGTATTTAAGGTACTTAATTGGATAAGGATGAATGTTATATTGCTTAAAATCGCTTCGTAAATAATCTATTATTTCTCGTAAAAAGTATAGGATAAAATTTGGTTATTGTGGGTTATCCTTAAGAGATATACATATACCATCGCGAACTTTTTTGTAGACCTTTTTAAGGTGTACAATACTGTAGTACATTACTTTGATTTATCTCGTGGGGTTCAGCCAGCGTTTGCAATGTAAGCGCAAAAAATGTGTTTATTTACGACCTTACATTAAAAACCTCTAAAATTATCAGTGTTTCTCTACTATATTATGCATGTATTATACATATAAACCTTCCTCTTGAATCACTCTATCTATTAAAAACAAACCGCATCAAAATCCGTTGCGTAGTTTCAAAGATTTAAGCATATAAAAGGGACATAGGGACAGAGAAAGCGACTTTGTTTTATACTATGTAGTCATTATCAATGATATCTTTATATATATAATTCTTCTGTGAGTGTGTATGTCACTGAACTTCTCTTAAACGACTGGACCGATTTTGATGAAATTTTTTGTGTGTGTTCAAGGGGATCTGAGAATGGTTTAGATTCACAATTTTGTCCGCTGGACAACCCCTATTTTTTTAGGGCGGTACGAAGTTCGCTGGGTCAGCTAGTTAATTATATATTTTTTGTAACACTTTGGCAAAACAACATAATAATAATTGATTAAGATTCATAAAAGATATATTACCTCATTAACTCATTTCCACCGAAGGTGTCTTGAAAGAAATAGATTTGACAAACCTGTAACAAAATAAAGTCTATTATTTTACATAATAATTGATAAATTATTTCTACATAACTTATTAGTACTTCACGTAAAACGCATACTTTTGAATATTAATTAGCTATTTCTTGTAAAGCATAATTTTTCGATTTTCAAAGCTGAAAACTTGGAGCAAATTCGTGTAAAATATCACACTAGTCAAAAAATGTTTAAAAAAAGGAAAAACTCGATTACAATCAAATGTTGTAAAACGCCGCCGCGATAGCTTTTGGACAAGCACAAAATCACACACAAGCAATTACAAATAATAACTACCAATAAAAATAGTTCGCTTGAATCTCTTTGAGATGTACCGAGCGGATTGTGATCGAAACTCGCCGGCAATCGATTCCCGAACCGAGATAAAAGCCGGATGATTTTAAAAAGAGACCATGTAAAAAACCGCATGTACGCGGAGAACAAAGGGGCCGCCTCAGCGGCGAAATTCGCAGATTACCAAGGAATCCGATAAACCAATAACGCGTGTAATCGGCGCGCGTTGGTTTGGCGCACTGATTAATAAAAAATATTGTTTTTTTGTAGGTACAACAAAGTATGTTTAAAAAATGTTTGGTTCCTTTCTAAAATATTAGCGTTGTTTTTACTACAAATACTAATGGTTATTGTCCATCACTTTAAATCGTGTTACGTTCATATCCTTTTAATTCTATAATAAGGCATGGTTTTGAAACATTTCAAAGAAATTTAGGCAATTAGCACTAGTATGTATAGACATCATAAAAGTTCCATATAATTTTGAATGTAATTTTGGATTTCGCACTGTACATTTTATCATAATTTACTATTTATTTTTAAAATAATTATTACACACATTCTGTACATAATAATATACTATTATGTAAAGAAACATAATAACTTGTATATAATTATTATAAATCCACAGATCAAGTTATTTGAAACTGTAAACTTTGAGCTTTACACGACTTTAGATAAGATTCACAATATATTGAGAAAATTCTTCAGTGACTGTCTGAAAAAAGGGAAAAGAATACTTGAGAATAGCGTTGCCAAAGGTCCCAATTTTAGTCCAAAATTAAATGTTCCGCACAGGACAGACTCTATCTTACGTTTTTAGATTACTTGACAATGTATACGTACGACGTACAAAGCTATTACTTTTAAAGTAAATAGCATCAACTTCAATCAAACTCAAAAAATAATTGATGACGTATTGACATCTTTTTTGAGTGCCATACGACCATGGCTCACAGATTTGATTATTTTGTCCGCCTTCGACTTAAAGAGTTCCGCTTTTTACTAAGATGGTTTCAAAAACCCGCTTTGCGCAAATAAAACTGGCTATTGTGCCTGATATTGATAGAACCTTATTAAGAAGTCATGATCTTGACTGTTCGTGTATAGGTCCAAACTTGAAATTCATTTGACTGTAAACAAATATTAAATTAAAAATAAGTAAATTAATTCGAACACCAATTATCTCCCGTTACTTTAACCAACCAGTGAGTTACTGCACTGGGTTTATCTCGGCTATAATTTTAATTTAAAATGTATACAATATGGTTTTATAATATATTAGAAAACACGGTAGTAAATATAAGCCTTTTAATACACGATAAATTTTCACATACATTAGTTATTCAAATGAAGTCAGATATTGTTCGAGTGCTGGATAGCGTTTCGAGATTCCTAATTTATTATTTAGAAATACATTTATTTTTTTGAAATTATCTCCATAGTCTGAACTTGTAATAACTATGTTATCTGACAAATTTTATTGATAACACATAAAAGAGCCGTGTAACTTATAATACTTTATTAAAGCACTGTTTTTATTTATTTAAGAAAACCAACAGCGTTACAAAAATAAAGATATCCAAACATAATGACATACTTTTAAGGCTAATAACAGGTTTTCATTAAATTACTTAGTACTTGTAGCAGGAGATAAAAAAATAAGTAATAATAATTATTAAGAAGTTCAATAACAATACCAATAATAAAATAAATGCTTGTACTACTACTGGCGGCTCGAAATTTTTGAACATTTACAGAAGTATCAAAATCATTTCAAAATATTGTCTTCATGTATTATTTGAATGAACGACAGAGCCATCTATTATCAAATTATTTATCATCCCATCAATAGCTTTACATTTAATTTTTAACAAGACTATTCAATAAAACTAGTTTTAACGGGTTAATGCACGAAACTTTATTTGTTTATTGACGTTTCGCAGCCTTTTCAGGTCTGTATCGTCAGAATAATGATTATTAGAATATTGATGCAGACCTGAAACTAGTACTACTAGAAAAGTTTACTAGAAAAAAAATTCATTCATTCATTCATTTGACATTGAGGGTTACCTACAATGCGAAGAGATGGCGCTGCCTTGCAGCTTAAGGCTAGGAAAATTTCGACGCGGCGAATAGGGCCGTGGTAGCATAATGGTCAGTGCATTCGCCCGGATTGCGAAGGATGCGGGTTCGAGTCCCGTCCGCTGCCTGGTCCGCGTGGATTTTTTTCTAGTAAACTTTTCTTTAGATTTAAACATCTAGCAGTTAAATGCTTAAAAAATAAATAAAAACATAACTATAATTGCTATTTCTTCTTTCAAATGTTTAATACTTGAAAAAGTATTCATTTGACATTGTGGGTTACCTACAATGCGAAGAGATGGCGCTGCCTTGCAGCTTAAGGCTAGGAAAATTTTGACGCGGCGAATAGGGCCGTGGTAGCATAATGGTCAGTGCATTCGCCCGGATTGCGAAGGATGCGGGTTCGAGTCCCGTCCGCTGCCTGGTCCGCGTGGATTTTTTTCTAGTAAACTTTTCTTTAGATTTAAACATCTAGCATTTAAATGCTTAAAAAATAAATAAAAACATAGTACTACTAGTTTTATTTAATGACTGATATGCGTGAAAACCTAAGAAACAAATAAGACTATTCAAGCTTTAATCTCGAACAATAAAATTGCAATAAAGAGGAACGAGAACGGCCAATCCAGTGCGTCATCGGTATAAGAGACAAAGTGTCAAGATGAAAGGGGCCGCCGGCGATTGTCGCCGCATTGTATCGTCACTCGTTAGTCCGGCATTATCGTTGCAAGATTTATTTTAACGATTAAGTGGTTGCCGCGAGTTGGTAGATAGGAGCGGGTAATTAGAGCGCAATTAAAAAATATGATATTTTTCTCTAGTATTTCTTAGATTGTAAGGCAGCGCCATCTCTTCGCATTGTAGGGTAACCCACAATGGGAGGGTGCGGGTTTGAGTCCCGGCTGCTGCCTTTTTTTATCGATAGGTCCGACAAATGACTCCACCCCACCTGATGTTAAGTGATTTCGGGTATGGACTTCGGACCCGAAGATAGCTGATACAGCAGTTCTACCTGCCACATCTTCCTTCTTCTTTTGCGTTCTACTTCACGTGTGGAATTTTTTCTAGAAGAATTTTCTTTGGAATTTAAACATCTAGCAGTTAAATGCTAAAGCAGCGCCACAACGGACGTCACGAGAACTGAAAATCAGTCCAAATTTGACAATGACATTTTAGACCCGCAAACTATTCAATTTCGGTATTGGTTCGTGCTAACGGTATACCTGAGTATAATTAGTAAGAAAAAGTGAGATTTTACTACAAAAAAAGGAGGCAGACTTCTTGATTTGCGGCGACAAACGCCGCCACGAGAAGCAAGAAGCGGCTACTAAAGTGGCTGAAGCGCGCGACAGCGGCCGACTAAGGTAAGGGAGAGAGGGGTGGGGAATCGCGCGAGTGACGTGTGGCGGCGTTTAGTATCGGCGCATTAAGTGGCCGGTGCCGGTGGCCGAGCAACAACGATTTGTAGCGTGTGGCGGCCACCAGCGTACCGTGTGTGACGAGTCCATATTAAATGTATGAAAACTACAAGAAATATGCCGGTGGCGGCGTTTTGTGGTCATGGTCGGTAGCCCGTGTGCGGCGGCACTAAGAAAGTTCTCCATGAAAATAAAACATTCAAAATTCTAAATTGATATGAGAACAAGAATACAGTAAGTGAAAATGCTGCTGTAGAATTTAAGGGATAGTTTTTAATCACCTATATTTAAGACAGTGTAGAATAATACGAATTATATTAAAATTTAAGGAAATGTTGACAAATTCGCGATAGAGTCGCTCGTACGAGCGAAAACAGCTGAGCGAAAAGAGCTGAGCGAAAAGGAGAAAAATAGTAATTACTTTCGATTAATAAAATGCCGCTCTGCTCAACTATTTTTCAGTAGAAGTAACTACATCGGGTTAAGTCCTCGTTGCAAGTGAAACTTCTTTTCGAACGGGGTGTAAATGGAAAAATTCCTACACCATGTCACTCGAGTACACATCGTTACTTTTTTTCTATAATTTTTGAAGCTGTTACCTCTAAAAATATAGTAGATAGAAAAAAAATAAAAAATGTAGTATGTGCTTACAATGTTCACTTTAATTTTGAAATAAATATATTTTTGCTGCTCTATGCCTTCAAATTTTTTTTAAGCAAGCTTTTACTTATAATTTTATTTCTTAAGCATGTAACTGCTTGATGTTTAAATGTAAAGAAAATACAACTAGAAAAAATTTCACGCGAACCAGGCAGCAGACGGGACTCGAACCCGCACCCTTCGCTATCCGGGCGAATGCACTGACCAATTATGCTACCGCGGCCCTGATGGCTACGTCGAAATTCTTGTAGCCATTCTTAAGCTGCATGACAGCGCCATCTCTTCGCTTTGTAGGTAATCCAAAATATCAAATGAATTCTTTTACAAATGAAAGCTTTTGCTTTCAAAAGCCTGCTTTAAACAAAATATATTAGTTACACCTACTATACATGTATATTTTTTTACAAATATAGCATTCGATCCTCTAATATAGTACCATACTATATTATATAGTAGGGTTGGCAACCCTTACCGTGTGTGTGTGTGTGTGTGTGTGTGTGTGTGTGTGTATGACGCATGCGCAGCTCTTCCCGTCGAGCATGAAAGTCGGAGGGTAACTTGGCAAAGGATGAGACGCTACGAGCGTCACGAGCGTCATACGCGACAATAAATTTATACACATATATATGAGTGATGCGTGCGCTGCTACATTCTCCTATGCCTTATGCAGCACCTAATGTTAGGTTATTTAAGAAAAGAAGTTTCACTTCTGGTTTGTGGTCCGTGCACAATCCTTGACGCTTTCGCTTGTCGCTCGAACCAGACGTCACCTCAACGATTAACGCTTATAGCTCAAGTCATTAAGCCACAATTGGAACGTGTGTGTACCTCAGGGTACCGAGTACCTCTAGCATTGTTTCAATGAACAATAGACATCGTATAAATTATTGCCAAAATGGATACATTTCAGTGTTGGTACCTACGTACGGTCCTATTGAGTTCACTCGCTTTGAATTAGCCACTATTGCTATTTACTTTGCTATTCAGAGACACGAGTATGACCCTGATAGCAATATCAATGGTACTGAGTTCCAATTTGTAGTTAAATTATCAAAATAGCATATCAGAGGGCCGCGCGGACAGTCGGCAACGATTGCCGCGACCACACCCGCACTCCCGGCGTGCATTGGAAGGACTGCTGTCCTCAGGATGTGCGCCGGGTGATCGGTGCAGGAGTATTGTCTGGTTTTTAGTGGCCCTGTTCAGGGCGTTAGGTAGTACCCTGCTCATTTCACCCGACCTAAGGGCTGGCTGTATAGAGCAGGGAGGTGTTCCACATACCTTCTTCTCGCTCCCCCGGTGGTTGAAGGATGCGAAAGGCATTCGCCAGACATAAAAAAAATACAAAATGCATACTCTTGTTACATCTTAGTAAGCTTTTTGTTCAGTAATCCTGTTATCAGGTGAATATATAATTTGTACAATGGATTAATGAACCATCTTACTTTAACACACCACAGACCAAGGAAGACATTTACTCGGGGAGCCATAGAACAAAACTAGTGTCTCGTTCAAAAGCTTCCATTGACTATACTAAAGTTGAACCGCGATAACTTTGCAAAGTCAATAATCTGATTACAACAGAAAAACTTGATCTGGCAGCCCTTTTAAGACGTCATGTCATGCAAAATCTATCGTTTGAGAACATTTTTTGATATTTTATTGTTTGTGGAGTAAATAAGAGAGAGAAAATTGGATTTGGAGGAGTTATTTATTAAATAGTAAGTCTTAATAAATCTGAAAAAGAACAAATGGAGTCGGTTCTTATGAAAATCGAGCAATATTATGAACGAACTCAACGAGTGAGTTACGATTAATTTCTTGATACTAATTTGAGTTTTTAAAGCAATTTTTATTTTCATTTTAACAGTTACATTCTTTATATGCCTATATATTGCCTAATATACGTAAAGCTCCTAACAAATTTGTATTTAAGGGATTGTTGATTGATTGGGTTCGTGAGCATTATCTTAATATAATTAATCTGCGTTCTCATATTTGACTGGCATAATTATGTGTATGTTTATGTATGTATTTACATGTATGTATTGTATATATATTTTAATATTTGTGTATTCTATTGATATATTATATTACCTACCTGGCTTATTTAGCACATGTCCATATTGCACCCCCGTATTTTTATTTCTCACGCTTTTACTGGTCGACTGGTAGAGAATGTCTTATGGCATTATGTCCGCCAATTGCTGTTTGTTTTGAAATAAAGTATAAATAAATAAATAAATATTATCTGAAATTTACTTTCTGCATAAATTTAGATAATAAAGTATTATTGTAATTGTGAACGAACATTAGTTTCGTAGCATTTATTTTATAAGAAATAATTTCATAAAACATTAATTTGTAGTAGTAATTGTATTCCCAACAGTTTTGCATGATCGTATAATAATAGGAAATGCTTTGCAGAGTTGGCCATTAGGGTGGAGTGAAAATCTTTGAAGATTTTTTTTTTCTATTTTTGTAGTTTTTAGTATAGTGGTAAAAAGTTGGTACAACATCGATGTCACTATAAATGTTTTCTTCTAAGGAATTTTCAATAGGAAAGAAATTTTCTTTAACCAAAGTTGAACGACTATTAATTACTCTTAGACCAACAAATTCATCAGAACCGTTAAATTTTCATTAAAAGTTTATGAAAAGCACTATTATCATGAACTTTTCCTGGTATTTTCTGTCAATGGTTTAGTTTTTAGACGGGGGGGCGGGGACGCTCTATTCGATCAAAAATTAGCAATTTACAGGTCAATATTTCGCAAACTGATCACTAAATTAATCAATAGTTTTAGAAAGTAATTTTTAAGCACCTATTCAACGATACCCCACACTTAACTTCCAAAATTTTATTCTAACATTTTGTCGGCGTGATTGATATACATATCTCCACAAAATTACAGCTCTCTTGTGCTAACAGTCTCCAAGCAAAACCGGAGACGGACAGACAGGCGGACATGACGAAAATACATATACGGGTTCATTGTCAGATCTACGGAACCCAAAGAATGAGAAATGGTTTAAGTTACGGTTTCCTATAGCCTTATGATTATCTCCACTTGTACGGTTGCAGTGCCTATAAAACGGTAAAAAATTACCCTTTTAAAAGCCAAAAGGTGCCAAAAATTCTGTAATTTAAAAACGTACAAGTAGGCCATGTCCATTGTAAAATTTTATTAACACCATCACAGTGAATAATGAAGATGTTCTTTAACACGTTTTTCGTGGAATTGCTGTTGAATTTTTGTACACTGGTTGACTTTTATGGCGGAAACTTGGTTAATGACGATGGAAATGTCAAAGGGTTTTTGTTGTGACAAGTGAAATGATAAAAATGTTAAACGTTCTTAAAAATTGCTTTCGCACAATGCCAAATTCGTTTGGTAAAGAATTAAACAAAATTAAAACAGTCATTTATTCTCACTTTTTATTTGAAATACTAAACCAATAAGCAATTAATTAGGTGCAAATAAATATTTACATGATGAAGAAAATATATATTTAATATATGGGTAATGTTATAAACAATGAGTTGGTGACCCGTCGATTATTTTTATCTCTGTTGTGGGGCCCTGGCCACAGGGCTGACTCTCCTGCCTTCAGTCCGGCCCTGTAGGTCTCTTGTATATTAAACTACAGTTGCAAAACGAAGTAGATATAAAATTTTAAATATATCATCATCATCATCAACCTAATAATGTCCCCACTGCTGGGGCACAACCTTCCCTATGGATGGAATAGGGAGATTGGGCCATGACCCACCACGCGGGCCCAGTGTGGATTAGTGGGTGCTAACGAATGCATACGCAGCCGGCACTAACTGCTTTACGTGTTTTCCGAAGCACGGAGGCACGCACACAGGCACAGATAGTAAATATTTGGCCACCGACCACTGCGAAAATTGCTTAACTTCAACGATCACAGCCGAACGCGCTAACCACTTGCGCAATCGAACTCCTCGATCTGTTTATTTATTTAATAGTTATTAATTGTTTAAAAGTTCTTTTAAAATAACGAATGCTATAGTGTTTATCTAATTGAAATTATTAATACGGATGTTAGTTTAAAGCTGAAACCAAAACATTTTTTTTACAAAGAATCAAACCAAAGACTCCATGTAGCGACAGCCACTGAAGACATAATTAAAACAACGCAGCTGGTGTCAATTTAAATGTTTTTAAATTTATTCACGTTAAAAAGGTAAGATTAATACTGTTTACTTTTTAACACTTAAATGACTCTTAAAAACGCATTACTACTAATATTGAACACGACCCAACAACATTAAGTGTAATGACACATTAACTTAAAAAAAAAAAACTTTTCATAGTTAAGGGGTGCCGTAAGTGTTTAGTTGAAAATTACTTAACCGCATTATACTATAAGTAGATTGATTGTGTTTTTTAAAAAAAGTACATTAAAATTATAGATTTAAAATTGATTTAATGCTGGATTACAAACAATGGTATTTGCTGTTGAACATAAAAAAACAGTTGTATGGGATTAAAAAATAGTTAAGTAACCATTTTTACGTTTTTAATAAACAAAACAAGTTTCAACGAGTTAGATGCACGGATTTATTATTCGGACGACACATTCCTGAAAAGGATGCGAAAAGTCAATAAATAAATAAAATCAGTGCATCTAACCCGTTTAAACTTGTTTTGTTTAATGAGTGACGTGCGTGAAAACCTAAGAAACAAATATTTTTAATTAACATAAGTTTAAGGATGTTTTTTAATGTTAAAATTGTGACCAACAAGCGTATGGCCCGCCTGATGGCAAGCGGCCACCATAGTCTCTAGACACTTACGAACCTGACCCAATCCACTATCCCGTGGAGTCCTGAGGGCCATTGGCCTAACGGAAATGCTTTGGAAAACGCTAACGCTTTCGATCTTATTTTGCTACCGCCGAAGGTTTTCAAATACCTCACGCTCATTTTTTTTAATATTGTTATTAACAATGCAAAAGAAAAAAAAAGAGCGCGAGGCATTAGAAAACTTCAGGCGGCTAGAAATAACAAAATAAAATAGTAAGCGTTAGCGTTTTCCAAAGCATTTCCGTTAGGTGAATGGCCCCTGGAGCCTTAAACACCAACAAAAATACAACATCACCAAAAAATAGTGTAATTTTACTGCAAAAATTCAAAAAATCTAAATTCAATATCGTTTATTCAGTCTAGGCTGTTACAAGCACTTGTGAATGTCGAAAAGCTACGCCATCGGTTCGCAAATCTACGGCGCACTATGGGAACCCGCCTAAGAAAGCCATCTCATAAATGCTTTTTTCGTAACTGTGATTCGAGGCATGAATTTACATCAAATTATAGCTAAAGAATTACTTTATTATAATCAATATAATTTAAGTCTCTGACTCTTCGTATTTTATAAAGAAGAACATCTAAAGTCAGGGAATGAAAAAAATACAAAAATAGTAATATGATTTCAGTTAGTTTGGTATAATTTTATAGTATCATAACAAAAGAAGTCATATAAGTGTGATACCATTTTAGAAAGCTTAGAATGTCTTCTTTTCTTTAAAATTAAAATGCATGCAGTTTTTTAATATTATTTAATAAAAAAAAACTATATCATAATGTGGAATATTTTCATTTCTTAAACTTTCAGTTGGAGTTTTGACATTTGCCGAAGCTTGCCGAAGTTCTGTTCTTTGTATTATTTCGTAGATAATATAATATAACTTGATGGCAACAATTTTTTTTTTGCTGTATCAGTGCATAACTTTGTCAAATGTCTTAGAATATCAGCGTGTGAAAACATATATTTTTAAGTACGTTTAATAAGACTTTTCTGATTTCGGGTTTCTCAGCACGGACATTTAAATAAAGACTCTTGGCCATTTCGTTATATTTTTTTTTTCTTATGCTATACTTATATCGTGTATTTCACATAATATTTAGATCCCATTCCCATGAGAATCATGGAAAAATTGCAAAACAGCAAAATTGTAAAGTAGTTTATATTTACTAATTTTGCACGTCTTCCATAATTTTTCGGTATAAAATAGTGCATTTGAGTATGAAATATTAAGTTCTAGTTTTTCCTAGTTCTTCATTAGTTTTTGTCGTAAATAATTGTTTTTTAAATATCCCGCCGCAATGAGTCAGTTCTCGTGTACTAGACGCAATCTAAGCCTCTTCTTGTTTGAAAGTGATACAAATTATGATGTTTCCATCTCTAACTATATACGAAACAATTTCACCGAATCTTCAGATGCAAATATTGCTAAAATTAACTCAAGTATTCAGAAGTCTTTCATAACTTAAAGCTGGTCGATAGAAAGAACAGTTCTTAAGCCAAAACAGAAATTGAAGATGGGATTTGATTGAGCACAACTGTATGTTAATAAATATAAATTGTACTATATGCCATCTTCCGTGCACAAGGTTTTGATTCATGGTGAACGTGTCATACGTAATTTTTCGGTATTGCCTCTTGGTCAACTTTTAGAATATGCTCAAGAGTCACGGAACAAAAACTACAAACAGTTCAGGCATCATCATGCAAGAAAATATTCGAGGACAGCCACCAACGAAGATTCTACATACTATTGTATACCTCTGATCCGTACATTACAGTTATTATTAGTTTGAGAAAACCTTATAATAAAAAATATTTAGAACTTTTTGATGAAGAAAGAAGTTCTTAAGTGACATTTGAGCTACTATGATGTTTGTTTTTTAATTTTAAGCAGTGACATTTACTAGTTACCGTATTAAAACATAGATGTAAATCTAAAAATCGTATATTTTTTGTTTTCCTATTTTTTGTAAGTATTATAAATTAACTTTTGTACACAAATTATACATTATTTAAAAGCAAATATATTCAAGATTATCAGAAAAAAAATCATGATGATATCTTTATTAACACAGGAGTTATAGATTTTTGAGATGAAAATCAGTCAAAGTTCCCATAGTGCGGCGGGAGACCTTGTACTGGGAAGATCCGGCAAGAAACTCAACAAGGCCTGTTTTATTCTGCTTGTTTTATAAACAGAGTCGTCAAATTGAAAATTGACTTCTATATAACTTCCAGACAACTCATGAAGTCACTATAGTCTTCTGTAACGTGGAGGCTGTTTCACCAGACGGGCGCTTTGGTCAAAAATCAAATTGGCTGATGAAAAGTTTTCAAATCTATTTAATTCGACGACCTCCGTGGTCGAGTGGTTTGTACGCCGGGTTTCAATGTGTCGCCTACTCGAGCGGCCGGGTTCGAATCCCGGTGGGAGCAGATGTTTGTGTGATGAATACGAGAATTTGTACTCCAGTCATGTATGTATATGTATTTCCATATAAATATATGTAACAGTTTATGTATTCTATCCGTTATTCTAGTATTCTAGAACGCAAGCCTAGAGTGCTTACTTTGGGGCTAGGCTAATTGGTATGAGTGTTGGAAATATTTATTTATTTATTATTATTTATAATATCACCTTTAATAAGATTCTAATCAAAATTACACCTTCACCAAGAAACATAAGAACTATTTTAGCATACCCCTCAGTAGTCTGAGCAAACGATTCCCGCCCAAAGCTAAATAAAACCAAATCTGCTAGTGACATCTCTCGATCCCTCATCGAATCCCAGTTTTTCAATCAGGGGCAAACTTTCAAAAATCTATTTCCTGTCTGGACACGCTTCCGGCGATGGCGTCGCACAGTTTCCGGTTATTCTGAAAACCTATTATTTTCCCAGGAGTCGTGTGTTGTGCATTACATATTGGCGCTTATAACTGCTTCGAGTGTTATTAAGTAGGAGATTGAGAGTTGGGGAATTTAAATACAGTTTGAAATTGTGTAGTTTTATAAAACGATACAAGTGACACTTTTAAAGTGTTTTCCATCGCCTCAAACCTTTTATAATTAATTAAACTTGGCTTATAAAAGTGTAAAATAAAAAAAGAAGTCCTAACTGGAAATCGAATCTAGATTTCTTGTGTCTAGCAAGCGAACTTTCTACCACTGAACCACTGATGTTTGATGATACCGTATAAAATTTTAATAAAATTTAAAACTGTAATGCGATATGCTAAAAAATTGTGATAATGTGATATTAGTTTATCATTATCATCAGATTATTAATATCCCCACGCTGAGGCATAGGCCTTCCCTATGGATGGAATAGGGAGATTGGGCCATTACCCACCACGCGAGCCCAGTGCGGATTGGCGGTGCTTACGACGTCAGATGCAGCCGGGACCAACGGCTTAAAGTGCCTTCCGAAGCACGGAGGAACTGGAGATAGAAGATTTTTGGTCACCCATCCAGTTACCGACCAATACGAAAATTGCTTAACTTTGACGATCGCAGCCGAACGTTAATAGCATTATGCTCTGCTAACAAACCGATTGACAGCGAAGGCTTAACATTATCATCTCTTTTTGGTGCGGAATCCTAAATTGGTTCGGTCCTGATAACTCAAAGTTGGTCAAGCACTATCTTACTAAAAACAAGATTAAAATCAAAAACAAAACAAGCACAAATAATGTTTCCAAAATGTGGTAATTAATGTATTTTCCTAAACTGTTATCAGTTACTTTCGTACAATCAAATCTTCGACTATCAGAAATATTCTGAATAATTAGCCAAAATATTCACATCATCTATTCATAGATAAAGATCATCACGGGAACATAAACTTATAATATGCGTTCGATGGTCGCTTAAAATCTATTTATCGTATCTCTTTTGCATATATATTGTTATAATAATCCATAATTGTTAAGTCAACAAATGATAACTTAAAATATGTAATGGGTGAAGCGATCTTGGGTATCGAAATATTACCATATTTACAAGACGCTGTAGTCAGTGTTACCACCCGCAGATACGAACAGTCGTACGTGAGAAACACGACAAATTTGTTCGAGAGATTTGATATTTTAAAACGACCAGCGTTCTTCGAACTGGCCGTATCACAGTCGGCTCGTTTGGTATCGTGTTAAAAATTTATATACTACTTGATAAAGTAAAAGATACCAACCAGTTAATTAGCTCGTAATTCAATACAACAATCTTAAACGACAATAATGAATAATGTAATTTAATTTTACATTAAAACTTGATGTTGATATAACTGTTTTTTACTTCTTATACCGAACGCCAGCTTATAGAATCAATAGCGGACGCGAGCTGAGATCTTCCCCGAGTCTGAGAGAGCTCTAGTTAAGCCGACCCCCTCAAGTTCGAGTGGTCTAGAGGCTTCAGACGGAGAGGAGACCCCCCGTAGGGAGATGCCATCCGCCTGGAATAACTGTAGAGGCACTCGCCGCCGCCGACCCCCCCAGGTTCGAGTGGTCTAGAGGATCCAGACGGAGAGGAGACCCCTCTTGGGGATATGCCATCCGCCTGGAATAACTTTAGAGGCACTCGCCGCCGCCGACTTCCTCAGGTTCGAGTGGTCTAGAGGCTCTAGACGGAGAGGCGACCCCCCGTGGGGAGATGCCATCCACCTGGAATAACTTAGAGGCACTCGCCGCCGCCGACCCCCTCAGGTTCGAGTGGTCTAGCGGCTAAAGAGAAATAAGATAGGTCGAAAAAAAATATCTAAGTGTAAGTGCAGTCTGCGACAATTGACTTGCATAGAGTAATATTAGTTTTGGTTGACGACCTCTGTAGCCGAATAGTATATACGCCGGGTTTCAAGGTATCGCCTACTCAGGGGTTTTGGGTTCGATTCCGGTGAGGGCAAATATTAGTATGGTGAATACGTGCATATGTATCTTAGCCATGGATGTTTATATATATTTTTTTGGATGAAATATACATTTATGAGTAGCATTCTATCCGTTACCCTAGCATCCCACAAGCCTTACAGCGCCTACCTTGGGGCTTAGCTAATTAATGGGCATTTATAGAGCATAAAGGAAGGGAGGAGCTTATTTAAATCATTCTGCCGTTACTTGCCGATTATAGTTACTAGTATGACTGAACGGAGAAAAATATCCGGTAATTTCAACTAGTAAAACGGATAAAATATGTCGTTATATCCTACTAATAGGACTGCGGAAAGCAGTATAATGTAATAAAGTAAATATAGTAAAATGTAGATGACCCGGTCATAAATAAATAATTATATAATAATATATAATAAATAAATTATTTGATGCTCGGAAGAGAACCGAATAATTTATATATTTTCCGAATTAACCTCGATACGCCATCTGCGGAACCAATCGCCAAGCGTGGTGGCGGCTGTTTGAAGTCTTTTACAGACAGTACAGAGGTATAGAGGGCGGTGTCGTCAGCGAAAAGCGCGAGATCGACTCTAGTATTCTTGGGCATTTCGTTCGTAAAGACCGAGTAGAGTATGGGCGATAGTGGCGAGCCCTAAGGGGTGCCAGCGTGGATAGGGCGGGGCGAGGAGAGCGTTCCTTCGACACGATAGCGAAACGAGCGATTCAACAAAAAGTCCCGTATGATAAGCACGAGTCTGTCCGGCACCCCGAGTTTGTATAGCTCATAAATTAGGCCGTTATGCCAGACTGTCACCACGTCGAAGAAAAGAGCACCTGTGAGGATCGCGAAGGCTTGAAACAGATCGCCTTAGTGGAGAATGTGCTCCGTTAGGCGGTGCACCTGGTGGACACACGAGTGTTTGGGACGGAAATCAAACTGTTCGTTCATAATAAGATAGTTCGCGAAGAGAAAATCTTTTAGGCGGCTAGCGAGGGCGCGTTCGTAAAATTTTCCCAAGTGTTTTGAAGAAGCTTATAGGACGGTAGCTAGAGGGTAAAGCGCCGTCCTTACCTGGTTCCCGGATTCCGATATCGACGGCCACTCTGCGAGAAATATCGCATTTGTCATAGCCGAGTTAAAGATCGCGGTGATAAGGGAAAGAAGTTGGGCGGGTAAGATCTTAAGGACCTTACTAGAGATTCCGTCTGACCCGGGCACACTTCTGAGAAATTCATCATCATTATTATCATCCTATTAAAGTCCCCACTGCTGGGGCAGAGGCCTTCCCTATGGATGGAATAGGGAGATAGGGCCATGACATGACCCACCACGCGGGCCCTGTGCGGATAGGTAGGTGCTAACGATTGCATTTGCAGTCGGTACTAACAGCTTAACGTACCTTCCGAAGTACGAAGGAGCTCGAGATAGTTAATAATAAATCTATATTGATATACATACAGGACAGGTGTACAAAAAGCACTGCGACAGGTAATCAGATTAGAATACTGTGTAATATAAATATATCGGATTTTTAATAAAAGTACATCTCTCAACTAATCTACATATAACAAAATTTTAAGATATTAACACAGCACTAATTAATTTTCTTGTCAAATCGCAGTAAGTACGTACCAAGTTAAAGATATTTCATTTAAATTAATATTGATGAAGATTTGGACGTTGATAATAATAATTACAAAACGGAATGGAAATTTGTTAAAATACTTTTTTATGATAATTTAATACATCTATACATCATCGGGGTTCCGCGGATTAGGGGATTGGGTTCAGTACGGCGTTTCTGTAAAATAAAATCTCACTTTCGATTTCGGTTGTTGTCATTTTAGACAATAGTTTGATATGCATTACGTATATGCATTACACACGGCAAAATGTCGCTATGTCTGTAGAAGCAGCCAGTACTAGATATTTGACATTTGTCAGAAATCCGAATTAACGAGATCGTAAGAAAGATGAGACTTGAGCTGCACACCTCCTGCCGCATCATCCAGTTACACTTAACATCAGGTGGAGTGAGGTAATTTGTTGAGCCTCGTACAAAAGCAAGTGTCATTTCACGTGGTATTTTGTACACTCCTGTATTTTCCCCTTATGTCGTCACAACATAAGAAAAGCCTAATACATATAAAGAGTATCGTATTTCCAATATTACTAGTACTAAAAGGAATCCATACAATTAAAGGATGCATTTGTAAAAAAATTATATGCTTTTCTTATTTTTATCTTTTTAAGCGCCTTTTAGCGAGTCAATTTAGAAAATTAAAAGTAATAATTTCTAAAGAATATATAACTAGAAAAAATCCACGTAGACCAGGCAGCAGACGGGATTCGAACCCGCACCCTTCGCAATCCGGGCGAATACACTTACCAATTATGCTACCGCGGTCCTGATGGCCACGTCTAAAATTTTTCTAGTCATTCTTAAGGTGCAAGGCAGCGCCGGATTGCGAAGGGTGCGGCTTCGAGTCCCGTCTGCTGCCTGGTCCGCGTGGATTTTTTATCTTGATAATTTTCTTTAGATTTAAACATCAAGCAGTTACATGCTTAAAAAATAAAAATTATAAATAATTTCTAGTACCTAACATTTTCTTTAGATTTCAACATCGAGCAGTTACATGCTTAAAAAAATTAGAAAATTGGCAAAAACCTTTAGGGCAAGACGAACTCGCCATTTTATTAAGGTTCACATCATTGTGTCGTACTCTTCGATACTCATTAAATTTTCAATCGGCAACTAACTTATTTCCAAAAATCATTTTACTAGAAAAAAATCTACTCAGCCCAGGCAGCAGACGAGACTGAAACAGTGCTACGGTAATAATGGTCAACCGCATTGAATTGTTTCTAATAAAATGTTTTTTACATTTAAAATGTAGCATTTAAATGCTAACTGACTTATTTGCCATTAAAAAGTAACATCAGAAGATAATTAACTTAACCCAAAGTTCCTTCTAAGCTGGAAGCCTCATTGCCGAGAACATATCGAAAAGCCACGACAAAACAGATGAATAATCAATGCGACCAACAGGGGGTCTCTAATTAAATAATTCTCGTGATACACAAATCGTACGGGAAGCATGTTTACCATACAAATTAAGCCGAACATAGCATCCCATAAACTATTGTGGCTACGCTATATGAAATCCGATATGGAAATAAACCTCACCAATATGATATTATTAATGGACACGCGTTTGGAATGTTTTTTAGGGTCCCGTACGTACCCAAAGGGTAAAAACGGGACCCTATTACTAAGACCTCATTGTCCGTTAGCCTGTTACCAGGCTATATCTCGTAAACCGTGATAGTTAGAAATTTTCACAGGTGATGTATTTTTGTTGCCTTTTTTTTGAGTGTGTATGCTGTTGGTCGCAGATGACCTTTACAGCGTCACCGGGTTTGGGGACGGCGAGATCCTAAGGGGATTTCAAGGCGAGAATTGGCGAGTGTCTCTAGAGTTATTCCAGGCGGATGGCATCTCCCCGCGGGGGGAGTCTCCTCTCCGTCAGGAGCCTCTAGACCACTATACCCTGAGGGGATCGGCTCAACTAGAGGGCTTCCCTGAGACTCGGACCTCTGCTCTAATTAGCCGTTATCATGGGGGATTTTCGTTGCCGCTATAAGAACAAATACTTAAAAGTGTCATTCAATACAACAGGCGTGAATTTTTAGCCATTTGCTACTCGATATTATCAAAATTATAGTGTCTTATGATATCATAATAAGATCATGGTATGGAGGCCTTCGTATGCGAGTCCGACTCGCACTTGGCCGGTTTTTAAGCTCACTAACGATACACGGTTAATATATAATCGAAATTGTTGTAGGTCAAAAATATATAGCTAATTATTTTCAATAAGAAAAATGGACGCTTTTATTTATGTAGGCAAGTAACTACTTATTCAAGTTCTTGTGGTAGCGAATTTGTTTAAGCATCACCATCAGACGCCTGGTTCTTTCAATAGTTATTTGTCATAATGACGTTTAATTATTTTTATAGCGCTAATGATGGATTGATGTTTATTGTATTGGTTTTCTTTTATATTTTACCCGCTAACACATGTCTAAAGATAAATTAATTACGGATATTCTCAAGCATTTCTTCATAATTTTTGATTTGCGTAAAAACCATCAATAGTTTAAAAGCATGAGTAAACAGTTCTCTAAACGAAACAGTAAATTAAATTAATTTTTAATATTGTTGTCATTATCAACGGCCCATCACGCGAGCCCAGTGCGGCTTGGTGGATGCTAACGACTGCAGATGCAGCCAGGACCAACGGATTAACGTGCCTTCTGAGGCACGGAGGAGCTCGAGATAATAAATTTTTGGTCACCCATCCAATGATCGACCACTGCGAAAGTTGCGCCATCGAGCTCCTCGTCCTCTATTTTTAATATATGAGTAGTTAATTCCTTATCATCTGTACAAAAGTGGAAGAAGTACTGCTGTACTATAATATTAATAAAAAACTTAATACATTCAAAAACCAAACTTAACAAATAGTTATCTATAAAGATACTATGCTACTATCCTACTGGAGTTTTAAGTGACAAAGACAAAATGCAATGCATAACTTAGAATAATTTAATCAACGAATAAATTATTCCACGACATTAGAATATATAGAATTGAATGTATTATATTTTCCTAAAACTTTTGCAGTATTTGTATTCTTTTGCTCATATTCAAATTTAATTAAATATTATAATTTCAATAATAAGAAGTCTAGAAGTCCTTCTAGAAATGTGTCTGTTAAATTAGATTAAGTGGTTGATATGAGCTAGTTTTTTTAATGATATATCTATGTGGTATCTCTATTAACCTATCAATCAGTTTCCCAAACATACCTATAAGCTTACTGAGTAGAGTGAAGGTTATATTCTACTCAATAAGCTAGAGGCTTATTGAGTAGAAGCGCAGACTGTTAACAATATTAATAATAAAAGCCTGAATCCTCGATGACACGGGGCGAGTTTACAAACTACAATCCAGCGAGTTCGCTAGTAGCTTGAAAACTCGCCCCGTATCATCGAGTAGTAGATGGCAAAAAATTTGATGACGCGGGGCGAGTTTACAATCAGTGGCGGCGCTAGGCGTCGGCGACGTCGGCCACCGCCGACGGCCTCGCGCCTGAGGGGGCCTCGTAAAAATTTTTTACAAGTTACCTATTTATTTTTGTTTCTCCTGGCCTGGCTTAGGAAGCCGACCCCGAACAATTCGTGGAGAAAGCTAAGCAGATGATAATGACTTTTATTATTTTCGAACACGTGCGTGATGGAAGCGAGTAGTACTTTCGGGTAATCAGAATCGTCTGTCTGGCAACACTGTTTTTGTGATTAAATTTCTATGTTTGTAATTATTCTTTGTCATCATTTGATTATCAACAGTAAAACTCGTTTACTTATATGTTATTTTTAATTTGGCTCACTAAATTTCACGGTTTTTTACTGCGAAGTAAAATAGGCCTCGCGAACTTGATGTCGCCGACGTCCACTCGCTGGATTGTAGATTTACAATCTACAATCCAGCGAGTTCTTATTGTTTAAAGACTAGGTTGTTACTAAGGGGCTCGATCGCGTTGAGTGTTCATTGAAATGCTTTATTATTATTATGGCGCGATTACAAGTGGTCATTAGCCCGTATTTCGAATATTGCAAATATTTGCACTGGAATACAGGCTGGAAGACGGCGTCGTGTCGGATAAATAAAAGGAAATCTACCCGAATAGTTGCACTCGACTCCGTTCATTTACACTTAGTCGTTTACCCGAATTCCACTGGCACTCGTATTCGGGCTAGCGACCAAGTATAATCGCGCCATAATAATAAAGAATTTCAATGAACACTCAATGCGATCAAGCCCCTTAGTAACAACCTAGTCTTTAAACAATAATAAATCACAACCACTCTTACTACTGCTTTTTATCAATAAAAAAACAGCATATAATTTTAAAAACCCCATAACTCATACTTTCCCCTTGATAAATTGACACGATACATCAGCGCATTACACATTATGACGTCATTATTCATAGCAACAGATTAATTAACCCAATCTCTTGTGCGTACGCGCCGCGTTTGTTAACGTAAACCGTCGCGTTAGTGGTCGCCATCAATTTTCACTAGTAAACTAGCAGTCGCAGTGATCCTATTACCGTTCATTACAAACGATATTACCTCCCCAACTTACTATATTTAAAAAAAAACCTATGACAAACTATCTCTTTATCTTTGAATGTTATGAAAATCAATTTCTTAGGTCACCGTCCCTTACCATCTGATATATGCATAAATAATACGAAATTAGTGGACGTCAAAAAATATTGACTTGAACAGTCGCGTTCGATCTTATCGTAAATGGATAAAGTCGAATTTCGCTTGGTAAGGCATGTTTTTCAAAGTTGTTCTAATAGGGTTATGGGCTGACGAGCGCAGAATGAGTTTGTGAATATTTCAAACGCAATCTCAGAGTCGTTGCCCACTAAAGTTGCTATTGTTCTCGATTGTAGCGAACTGTAGTGAAGGACTCTCTACTTCAATATTGATTTTCAACCTTCAAAATGCTAGGCAATATTATTAAGTGTTTTCATGACATTTCATCATCATCATCATCAGCCTATTAATGTCCCCATTGCTGGGGCACAGGCCTTCCCTATGGATGAAATAGGGAGATTAGGCCATGACCCACCACGCGGGCCCAGTGCGGATTGGCGGGTGCTAACGACTGCAGATGCAGCCGGGACCAACGGCTTAACGTGCCTTCCGAAGCACGGAGGAGCTCTAGATGGTAAATTTTTTGGCACCCAATCATGACATTTAAATAATCATAAAATGATAGAAAATTTTCGCTTATACATTGAAATAATTTTCCACATTAAGAAATAAATTAAATACTTTTAAATACAAATCTTGTCTCCATATAATTCATTAATGAATCCATTCAACAACATTTTATCTGATTGGGTTTCAAAATATAAACAAATTATAGATTTGTTTACACAAATCATATAACTAGTTATGTTAAGGGTGTGCACTGAATTTCGCGGGAGCATGGAGCGGACGTCCGCTCCTCGTGTTTGTTTCATCATGTTATTTCATGGAGTGATTTTGATTCTATGAAGCGATATGAAAATTGCATGCGAAGCGGACTTAATCTGTGGCTCCGTGCTCCCGTTGAAGCCTCAACGGCCGTAAAAGTCCTCCCCTCTGGTTCGAGTGGTCTAGAAGCTCCAGACGGAGTGGAGACTCCCCTCGCGTGGAGATACCATCCGCCTGGAATACCTTTAGAGGCACTCGCCAAATCTCGGCTTGAGGTCCCCTTAGGATCTCGACGTCCCCAAACCCAGTTACGCTGTAAGTCATTTGTGACCAACATACACACTCAAAAAAAAGGCCGTAAAAGATTTTATTTCCTGTCGATCCCGGATATTCTCTCTAGTCTGAGTAGTGCTATCAGCATTGGTCTGATTTATATAACCAAGTGATTAGTATTATATCTTGATAAAATAATATTTCTCCAGATACAGTGAAGAGGGACCTAAAAAAGAAGATTTTTGAAAAATTGTATTTAATATCAGTAAGATCAATTAATTATACATTGACTGAATATGATACCTTTAAATTATAAATAAAATGATATACTAAAAGTGAATTTTATACCAAGTCAATATTTATTTCTGTACTAATATATATCAAAACCACCATTCCGTCCCATAGCGTCAAAAGTCCAAGTTATTAATACAGTATTATGCTCATCATTCATTCACAAACAAAAAATATGATTTAGAGCAACTTTCACTCTACGTTTTTGTCGGACAAGTCAACAACTTGTCACCGCGTTGCGTCGAGTTGCGGCTCGCTAAAAACAAACAATGGGGACTCTCTCTCTATACAAACAATATCCTTTGTCAGCCTTTTTATCAGACCTTCGGTGCACGGGATGGATGGAGATGACAATTTAAATATTTTTATATTGTTCTGGTCAGTTTTAAATTAGCAAAGCTCAATAAAATCCTCACTAACTAATACTATTAGAAGTCGAAACAAGTCAGCCCGCGACAGCACATCGGCTTCTTATATATCAAAGAAACTACGAATTTCGTTGATCATATATCTTTTACCTTTATCTGTTGCCTGATGACATAGCATGGTATAAAACTATTACGAAATTTTTCAAAAACCCTTCAAATTTCTTAAGCTCTACACTACAGTTTGCAGAATAGGGTTTAGGTGACCCTGTAGCGTCAGAAAATTTGGCAACTGGCACCTTTGGGGAAACCTCTTCCACTAGTTTCTTAGAGAACAGCAAAAGCTACCTATTTTTTTGTTGACTACTTGCAAGTAGAGCTAGATATCACTGCAAAATTAATGTATGAATAGCTATGATGTTATGATTGTTTTCCTAGTTTCCTCGTTAGGAAATAGAATAATAATACCTACTGAATGCGTTTGTATAACATATTTAAAGCAACCCTACACTCTTTCTTAACTGAGAGACTGACCATCCTTCAAATGAGACACTAAGGTTATGCTAACAAGTATAAATGGTGCAATACAATACTCGATAGACAATGCATTACTTTATGACTATAATAAACTGTTCAGCTTAAACATGCATCTAGGCCCAGCGTCTTGTTACAATGTAAGTGAACGGTCAGTCAATACATAACGATAGTAGACAAAATGATAAATGAATAAATCTGAGTGAGAACGTTGTAAATTTATGTCAAGGCCACACTAACATGTGTGTGAAACCAGCCTCCGATACGTACCAAGCTAACAGAAATCAAGCGGACGATTTGCATAATCTTCATTTAATTGTTACCATAATAATGTATGTAAGAACCGTTTTGAGGTTGATTTCGGAATTGATAAATAACGATATTTACAACATACGAAGAAGACCGTATTTGACACAGATCATTGTAAAAGAGAAAAACAATATGACCCAAAAAGTGGAACCCCAGTAATTACGATTTTGCTAACTCACAAAAGTCATACTCAAAATAGCGTTCTAGTCAAATTTGAAATTATCGGCTACAAAGCAATAGAATAAATTATGATGATTCAGATTAATTAAATTTTATGTATCAGTAATAAAGTAGAAAACATTTGCTTACAATCCCACTTAAATTTGTCCCATTAGATATCTAGTTACAGTTTGAAATTCTCACGATCTCACATGCCTATATTAATCATATTAGTAACAAACTTTATATCATATGTTTCCGAGACTGGCGTTTCTAAATTGCCCTACCGATACGTTATCAGAACATAAAATCAGTTCATGAAATAAATTATTGTGAGCACAATATCCTACTAACAGTTCCTGTCCAAACACTTCGGGTCAGAACTGGCTTATGCATTCTAGCAAGTGGACGCGAACGCGCATTGTTGCGGACACATTCGCTACAAGAGTCTTAACTTCACAACCGGCTTTAGACGAATTTGAAATCTATTCTTCACATGTTTAAGTACCTATTTGATTGAATGCACAGATACAGTTAAGTGAATTCATAACATTGTGAGTACTATTGTTGCGAAAAACTGATTTACGCACTACATCTGTTAAGCAGTGAGGCTTGGTGTAGTATATAGTCGATGCAATGTTTATGGTCATAGGTTGCGAACAGGTGTGAGTTGTAAACGAGAAGTTTAGAGAGAATGAAGCACATTTGGAAGACTGGTATGGCTTTGTCCACTTAAATATCTTGCAAGTCACAGTATAGTAAAAGGTTATGTCAATATTAAATGTTGTTATTTATAGGAATACAGATTTGCATATTAATATTCATTTGCAGACTACTAAGTTGTAATTGCTGCGGCGGTCATACATGCTTAGTTTGGAAATCATTTAAATTATCATGAATTGAAGCACATTAAAATGTTATAATTATCATTATATGAAACTATTATAAATTGAGAGCGATTATTAGGTAGATTAATTACAGAAGTAGGATTTAATGTTACTGGTTGTAGTGGATTGCTTCGTTATAATTATATTTGCTTAAAATTATTTTGGTTTGAAATAAAACATTAAAATCAAGACTGCACGTCCGTCGTTATTAAATTTTTACGGCCATCTTCAGGTCTCTGATAATATGACATGCGACGTCATCTAAAAGTTGGTAACTTTCATGGTCAATATCTTACCAGCATTGATCTTCACTTCTGTGACAAGTAAAAGTACTTACCTACGCAATAGACGCAGAGGTTTTTGGTTGTTATTCAATATTATATTAAGGTTACATTCAGACTGGGAGAAACGTTACGTTAAGTTTATTATATAATACGCTCTTAAACAATTTTTTACATTTACTTAGATGTTTGATTTTTTCGCAGCTTCAAGGGACCATTGACCTGAATATATAAAGGTTTAAATTTTAAGTTCATACCTCCACGCATTCTCGAGATAAAGGATCTTGACAGACACAGTATTTGTACGTTGGAATTCAACAAAATATGTAGATCATCAGTGAAACAATGTCTATTTTTTCTAGTAACCATATTTTTAGGAAATAAATGATTATTTTTATTATTACACACAGACGGACGACAGGTGAATTTATATTCCTAATACTAATTTCGGAGGGTCCTAATTTTTTCCTTTTGAGAAAGCTAGAAAGGAGGTGTTTCTTATAGATATGTATGTTTGTATAAACAAATGAATAATGATTTATGAATGAAATGTTTATTGCCATTACATTTAGTTAACAAGTACATCAAAAAATTACAAAGAAGGACAATTAGAACCCTGCTGAGACCAGCTTGTGCTATGACAACGAGAGAGAATTTATCAGTGTATTAATTTGATTTTAAAGGCTTTTTGTTGGAATTTAATTGTATATACGTGTGTATTTCGATACAATTTAGCATCGGCAACATTTTAATAAGATCCAATAAAAGTGAAAACTTTAGTGCAAGTATTTTCATTGTCATGGTAACCATGACTACAAGTTTATCGGATAAAACGGTGCCCATACGCAGCGAATTGCATTTGATCGCGTCTCGGTCGGCTTTCGCTTCAGTTTAAATGCACCTTAATGTACCAACAAGCGGAGTCAGCAGAGATAGTACGCTGCGTGGGATGTACAACCGTTGGAAGTAAATGAATATGACAGATTGGATATTGGTATTACACGATCGATTGATACGAACCGATTACTAGTTAAGAGTGGCGTGGGAGGTATTAATCGTATTGTACATTGGCCGGACTTAAGTGAGAATTTTCTTTAACACCTTGATGCCAACTAACCCCATAATGCAATAAATTACTTCGATTGTTTTTTTTAGAACTTCACATGATTAAAGTTTAATGAATAAACGAAAGCTAAACGAAGACAGGAAATTGTACAATAAAAACAAAGGAACAGAAATAAAATAAAATTGTAAGCTTCCATCTCTTCAGAGCGTATTTCTAAGTCCATCAACAGGGAGTATCGTAAACTATTGTAGACGATAAAAGGAAATAGTGTTATTGTCTATTACTGTACCGGATAACATCACACGTAGTGGAATCGGTAAATGGCCTTAAAACTCTACAAAATCTGGATAAAGCCGATTTTAACTAAGATCGCTGTACAGTCATTAGGGCCCACTACGAATTCCGATTATAATATTTGTTTCCAAGTTATGGTAGTGCCAAATATATATATTATAGGGGGCAAACGAGCAGACGGCTTACCTGATGGTAGGTGATCACCGTCACCCATAAACATGTGCAATAGTAGAAGTGCGATGCGGGCCTTAAAGAAGGAGGAGAAGTACGCTCTTTTCGAAAGTTTTCAAGAAAGGCATACAGTAATAACAAAACAGAGTTTGTATTAAGACACTTCTGTTGCTCCTTTAATCTTCTAAGGAATGTAAGACGTGAAGTTAACAATACATCAGAGGTGTGGGAATCGCAATCGTCCACCAATCCGTCAATCGGAACGGGACAATCGTAACAGCGAGCGCTTGCGCCACTGGATTATACTCACTCGTACTACGAAACGAACACTCGGGGACACGATTAATTATATCGATGTGTCGTATCGAGTGTATCGAGACGAGTAATCGATCACGGCGGTGACCGCAGAGGCGCCGATCTGATCGATTGTTCCCTGTCCACTCGTGAATAAATTAAAAATTAATAGGTAGGTACTTTTTTTTGTTTATTCTAACCGGACAGTAAGTTAACGGTGTTCTCGTGTTGTTTTTAGACGAAACTGATTTTACGTTTCTCTAATTACAGTTATTAGTTTTATATCATTCGTTTTTTATTTTATTTTGATTCATATTATTGAAAAGTGTGCGAGTTTGAATTTTATAGAATAATATACCAATATTGTTCCTACAAGAATTATAAAGGAACCAATAATTTTCTTCCGCCGATTTTCTTCAATTTGTTCTTGTTTGCTCGAGATGCAGTGCAAATCACTAACATAAATCTTTCCATTCCAAGACGAAAATAATAAACTTTTGATCAGTCATCTGATTAATCGCCTTTCGTGATGTTGATTAACTTCCATAGCTTCAGTCCAAAGCTTTCTTCGATAGAAATATTATAAATAATTATTAACCCACACAATAATCTTCAGTCTAAGCGACACCAGTGCCAAGTATTGAATTTATAGTCCCAATCGTTTAAGGCCAAATGTTAAACAGATTATTAAAAACTTAAATTCAATGACGATGTTAATATACTCACAAAAGCGTCTAATGCCTAATTAAATTGAAATAATGGCTGGTATAATAAAATAAACTGGTATGGTGTGCTGGGTTGCTCAACTATTGCGGACTATCCGCTCAGATGCTATTGATTTCTCACAATAAATTATTTCAGCAATGAAGTAGAGCAACTTCGTATTACGTTGCGTTATTCGTTATGCAGCTACGGAGTGTCCAAAATTTTTTTAATGTATATTTAATAAAAGAGTTTTAAACGGCACATATTTTACTGATATTAATGTGGATATTTGTTTAGTAATGATGGTTGTTCAATAGTTATTTTATGCCATTTGTTAGGTCTAAAATATCAGGAAGCAGTTGTTAACAAGCGGCTTTAGCTACTGCCCACGAAATTTAGTTATCACTGCTTAAAGTTTTAGGTTCTACACTGGAATAAAACATCATCATCATCATCAACCCACGTTCATCCACTGCTGGACATAGGTCTCCCCTAATGTACGGCACTACTCCCGATTTTGTGCTACTCGCATCCAGCCCACTCCAGCCAGCCTACGAATATGATCATCCCATCTTGTTTCAGGGCGTCCTACACTACGTTTACCGAGTAAACATCATTTTAATGAAAATATTACAAGAAAAAAATCCCTCCGCCCAGTCCCCGTAGCATGAGCACCAAAATTTACATCTCACGTTTTTTATCGTGCCTAATTGTCAAACTTAGCGTGATAAAAACGCGATATATAACAAATTGCTCATGATAGTAGGACTGGTTATAGACGTAAAATTTTCTTTAGATTTAAACATGTAACAGTTAAAAGCTTAAAAATATAAATATTACAATCAAAATTGTTCGTAACACGTGTCCTCTTTACGCTCTCAGTCTTACACCGAACATTATTTTCTCAACTGTAAGTACTTTTATAAAATTTGTCAACGCAAACTTATTTTAACAACATCCTGTACGTACAATTTGCAATGCGTTCGCCCACTGGCTTCGAGCGTGGACGCTCCTCGTTGCGTAAGAAGCAAACAATCACCGCAGCCTGCTTTACCTATTATATAACTGCATTTTTATTCAGCTACTATAGATCTATTGATAGTGTAGAATAGTATGTGATGAATTCATTGTCATTAGCAGAGATCTCGAGGATGTATGTTTCGCGATTGCAGACGTTGAGAAACTTAGTAGAAACCAGCTAATGAATAAACTATTCATGACTGTGATGGTGATGAGCTGACTATATTTTTTTAAAGCATTTAACTGCTAGATGTTTTAAACTAAAGTTTTTTTTCAACTAGAAATCATTCAACGTGAAATTCAAATTGTGGGATCGCCGTCTTTCAGCGCCATTGTACCTACAATGCGAAGAGATGGCGCTGCCTTGCAGCCTCAAAAATACTAGAGAAAATTCGACATGGCCATCAGGGCCACGGTGGATAGCGAAGGGTGCTGGTTTGAGTCCCATCTGCGGTCTGAACCGCGTGAATTTTTTTCTAGTAAAAAAAAATACTTAAGAATAGGTGACTGATATTTGAGTAGTATAGCGGTTAGTGCACCCCCGGATAGCGGAACTGTCTGGGTGGGTTGCGGGGTGTGCTGGTTGGGTCGAACTTGAACCCAACCAGCACACCCCGCAACCCACCCGGACCCGCTTGAAACCTTGACAGAGTTGATTTATTGTAGAACCGTGAAACCCTCCATCTTTGGCCACAATTTTCACTTAATCCGAAAAAATTTAAGCAATGGTTAGCTTTTTAGATTTCTAATCTAAGTGCAACTTCAACTCTTGACGTTTTTATTTGAAAAATGCGGAAAAACTAGTCAAAGATGGCGGTTATGAGGTAAGAATTATAAAAAATACGTATTTAAGAGTGCAGCGAAGTGGACAATGTTATCTAATACTCTTTTCTAATTTTCATACAAAGTATTTTTTGACTTGGTGTTGTCCTAATTCTTAATTTACCACTGACGTAATAAAATGGGATATTGATCTAAAACCATCCTTTTAACATCAGTCTTTAAATTAATTTATTAACAGAGCTTTTGACCTCCTTGGCCTAGTGTTTTGTACGCTGGGTTTCATGGTGTCGCCTACTCGAGAGGTCCCGGCTTCGAATCCCGGTGGACCAGATGTTTATCTGATAAATACTAGCATTTGCACTTCAGTCATGGATTTTAATATGTATTTCTATATAAATATACTTAAATATGTACAGATTATGTATGCTATCCGTTACCCTAGTATCTCATTAAGCAAGCCTTAGAGTGCTTACTTGCCTTACAGGGCCAGGCTAATTGGTGTGAGTGTTGGAAATACTTATTTATATTATTATTTTATTTTATTATTTGGTACTAATCCCTCCTGTAATTTAACAAACCTATTTAAGTAACCAATAAAATAATATCAGACTACGCTAGTAATGACATGATCTGAAATTATTTATGTACTTACCTATTAAATACCTACCAACAAAAAAGTTCAATTAAAAATTCAAGATGATATGATACATTTCAAGATGTGGGAAATAGAAAAAAAACCTGTTTTTAATTATTATTCATGTCTACAGTTTGTTAGCTCTACTGACCTGTAAGTGTACCAATAATTTGCCAGTGCCTTAATTGATTGCTGTGAATATCAACATTTATTGATCTTGGTTTGGCGATTGAATCTGACATATGATGTAGTTTCAAATTATCTCAGTCCATTGTGAATCTTATATAAATTGTAGTAAAGTTAAAAGTCAGTTAGAGAAATTTACCAAGTTGGGATAACCTGCGGGGTAATTGTCCAATTTCAAATCGTATCACGACATCGTGTAATTTGTCATTAGAAAAATATTTACATACTTCAAATTCAATTGAAGCTGGCACACATCTTTAAAATGTCAACTTGAAGGTTATGAGTAAATTTTTGGCGGTTAATACATTTTACAAACTAACTTACCACTACTCAAATTCGGGTGGAGCCACTTAAAACTAACTATAAAAACATACGTAACCTAGACAATCTAAGGGCGCATTGTTTAAAACATAGTTATATGAAAATAGTTAATGTCACGTCAATCTCTAGTAAATGTATTATTTTTTTACAAATGATTATTTTTTCTCTAGTATTTTAACTGTATTCAAATTTAACAATGTATATATTTATTGAAACCACTCTCTATTTTATACATTGGAACCCTGTCGTCAGGAAAAGGTTACCCTGAGGACCAGAAGACAGTGCTCTTCCCACTATTGTTAAGTTTACAAAGTATTGTAGTTGGTGTTTAACTACGTGATATTTTAAAGCTACAATATTTCATAAAAAAAAACTATAGATCATATTCTTATTTTAAAGCCAGGTAGGCAAATGACTCTACACCACCTGATGTTAAGTGGTGATAAAGTCCAAACGCGAAGATAGCTGGTACAGCAGTTATAAACAGCTACACCAACCATCCTAACCCTGCCGGCCTGCAAAAATGCTTCTTCACGCCTTTCTTAAAGGACCCCAGATTGTAGGAAGAAGGGAACACGTGTTTTGGTCTTGCTGACAGATTGAAGTTTAACAACTTACATTGACATTTTGAAATAGTCATACTTTGTAATGCATTGCGATCTGTATTTTTATAACATTAGTTATACTTCGGGTCTCAACCGAAGACGATTACTTCTATTACATGCAGCATTACGCAGAATGGTGCTATCTCCATCACACATTTAGATACTAAATACTAAAAAATAAAAAGGTAAAAACATATTTTTATTATTTTTTTACTTTTTAATACAATATTAGTTTCACTGTCACTCGGCACTGGCAACACCGGGACGTCTTTAACTCATTACGTGTTTTTGTGTTATCGAAGTCACACGGAGTTTCATATTTGTGGTTAAAATGGGAAAAAGAAAGCGAAGTCAAGATCAAAAGATAGTAATTATGACAACATCTTACGAAAAATTAGGAAATTAAAGTCTAAATTAACTAAACGCCGGCGTTTTTGTCATCGTCAGTATTGTGGAAAGTGATGAGTGACCGTTACTATGATACCCACCCAAACTATCGTGATGCTAATTTACCAGGTAATTAAATATTCTGTAACGTAATAGTCTTTAAAACAAGTACAAAAGTTTACAATAATAATATGAAATTAGTTTTTAACTACCCACTTTTTCGTTCAATATTACAATTATCACTTGGAAAAAATTCCAAGTAATGACTATTTAGAATGTTTTCTAGAGTATTTGATTATGTAAAAGTAACTACATTAACTATACATAAAAGTTAAGCCATCTTTGTGCCACGTAAAGTCGCGTCAAGATTAGAATTCACTATAAAATTGCTCCACGTAAATTGTGTTGTAGCTTTAGGTACCTACTTGGCTATAAGTGTCGCGAAGAATTGTGCTCCACGTATGTTGTGTTGTAGCTATATGTACCTAATCCACTATAAGTGTTGATAAAAATTTTGCTCCACGTAAATCGTGTTGTAGCTACAGGTATCTACTCCACTGTAAAGTGTCGAGATAATCTTTGCTCCACGTAAATCGTGTTGTAGCCTTAGATACCTTCTCCACTATGAGTGTCGAGAAAATTTTGCTCCACGTATATCGTGTTGTAGCTACATGTGCCTACTCCAGTATAAGAGTCGAAAAAAGGCTTTGCTCCACGAAAATCGTGTTGCAGCTTTGAGTACCTACTCTATTATAAGTGTTGAGAACAATTTTGCTCCACTTAAGACGTGTTGTAGCTACAGGTACCTACTCCACTATAAGTGTCGAGAAACACGGTTCCACGCAAATCTTGTTGTAGTTTTAGGAACCTACTTCGCTATAAGTTTTAAGAAAGACTTTGCTCCACGTAAATTGTGTTGTAGCCATAGGGTACTTACTCCTCTACTATATGTGTTGAGGCAACTGTACTCCATGTATATCATGTCGAAATTATACTTAGCTAAATTCATATGTTTATTTTAACGTTTATTATCAATAGAGGAAGTGGATCCCGATGACGTCATCTATGCCTATGATGATCCTCAATCAGGTGTAAGTGCTGGCAGAGACGACGAGCCGTTCGTCGGGTCATCTACATCATCTGTAATGCCGGCGCCAGACCCCGTATCCGCACATACACTGACCACGCCGGATGTCAACGCCAAAAATATTGAAGGACCACATAGCGACGCTATCGAATAAGACTCGGAAATTTTACAGCTACTCGGCGCGGACATCGCCAATCTGAAAAACTATGGAGATGCATTACACAAAGACATTGCTTCAAGGTGGTCCTATATTTTGGCTAACGGTTTGTATAAGGATACATATGTGGAGTTAATTAAATGTTACTTACCATCAGAAAATTGCCCACTTATGAGAGCGCTAAAACTTAATTTAGAAATCAAGACAGCCCTTAAGAATATTAACATTAAAAAAAAAAAAAAAACAATCAAAATAAGCAGAATCAGCTCGGTTGCAGTCTCGCTGCAATAGGACGAGTTTTGAATTGGCTCCTATCACCTGAGAGCTCGGTGCCATAAGATATGATAAAATCCTTGAGTGATGCCGGTAGACTTATATGTGATAGTCACTATAAATAGTCTAGATCGCGACGATATGCGGTACTAAGCACTTTAAATAAAGATATCAAGGATTCCGATTATAAACACAAACATAGATGAACAGCTGTTCGGTTCCGATTTGTCTGAGCATATTAAGTCATTAAAAGCTATAACGAGGACTGGTACAGAGCTGAAATTAAAAACTCAACGACCTGTGTATAGAAAATCGACTGTTTCACAACTCCTGTGCGCTTTAAACTCGAGGGGGCACCGCCACGCATAGCACCAGCGGTCGAGCCGCGGTTGGCCCCTGCACTACGCCGACCGCCGAGGAACCGACGGCGACGTCGGGAAACATCACGGGGACGCAGCTAGACCAACAGCACGCGGCAACAGGCAAGGAGGCGATATTAGGATCACAGGTACCCATTACTGGCCGTTTATTATACTTTTATGATAAATGGTGCGAGCTCACTAACGATCATACGATTTTAGACTGGGTTCAAGGATATGAAATTCATTTCATTGAAGAATCTATACAAATAGCGGAGCCCGATAACTTTGCATGCAACTCGCAGACACAAAATCGAATCCTAGACGAATGTATCCGACTTGATACGTTCTGACTTAATACCAACATGTACACCTTGCCAAGGACAATTTATTTCACCAATATTTACGGTGCCCAAGTCGAACGGCACCCATAGATTAATTTTTAAAAGAGCTCAATAAATTTGTTAAGATTATTCATTTTAAGATGGAGGACTATCGTACTGCACGTAAATTGTTAAGTCCTAACTATTTCATGGTGACAATAGATATCAAGGATTCCTATTTGTTAAACCCTTGTTAATTAACCCTTGACCGCAAAAAGTTACGGTTGAGATGGAAATCTTAGTTATATGAATGTAATGTTCTTCCGTTCGGCCTTTGCACTGCACCATTTGTATTCACGAAATTGCTCAAACCCGTTCTATACTTACGTATTCAAGGATTAATATCAGTAAACTATCTTGACATTTTTTATGTATAAGTAGTTCGTTTAACGAATGTTTATTTAATGTTCGAACTACAGCAACCCTCTTAGAATAATTAGGTTTTCTAATAAACACTAATAAAAGCGTTATATCGCCAAGCAGGGTTTGTAAGTTTTTAGGCTTCATTTAATAATACCTTAAGCATGGTTGTTACTTTACCAGATGAAAAGAAACATCGAATAAAAAATAAAGTTACTGAGTTGATGTCTAAAAAACAATGCACTATAAGGTATTTTGCTGAAATATTAGCATTATTGACCTCCGCATGTCCGGCATTCAGTTACGGTTGGATGTATACAAAATTGCTGGAGCGTGAGAAATTCTTAGCTTAGCTTAATTATTATTTATTATAATAAACACATGAAAACAGGACAATAATATTATAAAAGATCTTTCGTGGTGGACCAATAACATTTTAAAAAAAAAAAAAAAACAAAGATTATTGTTTGGAGATTTTCAGTGATGCATCGAATACTGGCTGGGGTGCAACGTGCAGTGGTCAAATTGCGAATGGAAATTGACCAGAGATAGAAATGTATGTATGTACCGCATTCTATGTCTTAAAAACTTTTACTAGAGTTACTTTGTTAAGGATTGATAACACCACTGCCATATGTTACATTAAGCGCATGGGTGGTGTTCAGCACCCACATTTAAATGACATTTAATTTTCTCGAAATATCTGGCAGTGGTATGAAACAAGAAATATATTTATACATCATATATCAAATCTGGTGATAATGTAATAGCAGATCGGGAATCTCGACGAATTAATATTGACACGGAGTGGGAAATTTCAGATTCTGTATTTTCATATCAGTCAATTAAACCGGAAGTTGACCTTTTCGCGAGCTCTCAAAGCTACAAATGTAGCAGATATGAGTCGTGGAAACTTGATCCGTATTCCGAAGTTAATGATATTCATTTTCCTTTTCTTGGTGTAATATCTTCTTTTATGCCTTTCCCCCTTTCTGTCTGTCTAATCAGTAAAGTCCTAGAAAAAATTGTATTACAATGCTATAGGTATTTTAGTAGTACCTTATTGGCCATCTCAACCATGGTACCAATTATGGTCCAGACTCGTTATATCAGAAAAGGTATTCTTTGGTCCTAACGAATAACTTTTAAAATCTTCTTTCAGAGTTCGCCACCCATTTCACGCGACGCTTATCCTGGTGGCAGCCATTATATCCTGGTACCACAAACGTCATTGCGTATATTGATGGACTCCTTTGCAAATGCAACACTATAGCAGTACAGTAGTTCTATAAAATCTTGGTGGGTTTTTTGTAAAGACAATAACTTTGATGTTTACGCGACGTATTGTGCCAAAATTGTATCATTATTAACTAAAAAAAAATTGAGGAGGGTTCTAGCTACAGTACTTTAAATACGCATAGGTCTGCTCTTTCAGTTATTTTAGGCCATAATATTACTATAAATAATAATAACATCAATCGCATCCTTAAAGGTGTTTTTAGACTCACTCCCCCGAAACCAAAATACAATACAACGTGGGACACGAACGTGGTTTTGCCATACCTTTCTGATTTAAACCCTTATGATAATATGTCTTTAGTTGATTTGTCTTATAAAACTTGCACATTATTGGCTATCACTTCTGTCCAAAGAATGCAGACTATTAGTTTAATAAAGTAAAAAAAAAAAAAAAAAAAATTGATGCGAGATAATGAGGTTATAATTTAAATTAGTGATTTGATTAAGACATCAGGGCCCGTAGCATACCAACCACTTATTAGATTGCCCTACATTCGCGAAAATCCCTGTGTTTGTCCAGCAGTGGCTATTAGGACCTACATAGAAAAAACTAGATCTTTGCGAAATGACTATCCTGAAGGTAATTTCTTTATAAGTGTAGGTAGACCTCATAAAAATGTAGGTCCTCAAACGCTAGCACACTGGGTGAAAAGGGTCTTGCAAGCCTTGTATAGATATTTCCATATTTTGTGCTCATAGTACTCGTTCAGCGTCTTCATCTGCCGTGCATAGATCTGGGATCAGTCTGGAAGTGGTTCGCAAGGCTGCAGGCTGGAGCGATTGCTCAAACATTTGTATTATTATAGAGATGTGGTAGACTTGAATGACACCACTTTTGTCAATTCTATATTTGGTCCCTAATGTCGACGATTAATTGCGTTTATATAATTAACGTGATGCCTTATTGTTAAGAGAACGATAAATATACTTTGATCTGTAAGACTTTTGCAGATATTTAATTAAATCTTGTTTTGTAGTCCATAAAATGCCTTTTTATTTGCTTTTATCTGCATATGGCATTGCTCTAAACATCTGCATGTAATAGAAGTAATCGTCTTCGGTTGAGACCCGAAGTATAATTAAGAATCAAACGAACTTACCTGGTGAAGTTTGATTCCAATTATGCGAGGGTCTCAACCGAAGACGATTACTGCCCTATCCCCCCCAACCCATTAATAAAAAGGCAGTATTATAGTTATAACACAAAAATCTACTCTGAAATAATGAGTTAAAGACGTCCCGGTGTTGCCAGTGCCGAGTGACAGTGAAACTAATATTGTATTAAAAAGTAAAAAAATAATAAAAATATGTTTTTACCTTTTTATTTTTTAGTATTTAGTATCTAAATGTGTGATGGAGATAGCACCATTCTGCGTAATGCTGCATGTAATAGAAGTAATCGTCTTCGGTTGAGACCCTCGCATAATTGGAATCAAACTTCACCAGGTAAGTTCGTTTGATTCTTAATTATTACGTATTTCAAACCCTTACTTGTAACAATAAATCTAAGATAGGTTAACCGATAATAAATTATATCGACAAAAGATTTTTCTCTATTCACATATCAAATATTCACATTATGAGTATAATTTAATAGCAGTGCGGTGATATATTGTTATATGAAGGCGTGAAATTTTCGCTTATGGAATATGGAGGCACAACTAACCATTCCTTAATGTTACCAACATCTTTTAATACTACAACGATAATGTTCTGAAATGATACATGGCGTTTGAGAAGCAATAAAGAACAAAACAGTCGTGTAAATGAATAATTCAATGAGCTTAAAAATGTTATTAGTTAAGTTTATATTTATCATAGAGAATTGTTCAAAGTGTGGGAGGAAATTTTGTTTGTCAACTGTGTTTTGGCTGTCTTATACAACCAACGCCTCCTCAAGCATGAAATTGATTGAATCCTTAATAACGTATAAATAAGGTCTATTTTCCTTGTAGGCACAAGTATACAATGTGTTGAGTATTGTGATGTGACATGGACGAAGTGTTGAGACAAAATCGAAAATGCTTAAAAATTTTGTTGATATGTTAGTTGGAGAGATACAATGTAGATAAATCATAGGTATTTTTTTTACATTTATGTACCTATTTGGTGAAGACAGTAGTGTATTTGTAAATATTGGTAAACTGTTAGAAGCCAATGGTGTCATTGCACCTTTTCTTCGGCTATACTGTACTTCCTGGGCCCAAGAGGTGATGTTTGACACTAGGCTAGGTTAGTGTTGTGACAATAACGCGTATCTACATATATTCTAAACAGATTCTCTGTGTAGCAGTGATGAAGTATGAAGCCTAAAAGAAAAATTCCATAAACGATGCTTACAAAATAATAGCGACTCTGTCCGCATACAAACCCTGAACACCATTTTCCCCTTTACGGGGTAAACTTTGGAAAACCATTTCTTACCGAACGCTTCATTTCTAAAAGCTATATGTATGCCAAATATCAACGTATTCCGTTTAGTTGTTTGAGCTGTGCGTTGATAAATCCATCGGTAACGGTTGCCTTTATAAACGAGAGATAAAATTTTAAGGTATTAATTCATATGAACAGAAGAATGTTCGATAATATCAATCTCAAAATATATTAAAATGGAATATGTAGATGAAAGTATTTTTTTTCTTTTAACGATTATAAAAATTAACTTTTTAAATGAAAGTATTTGTCTTAAAATCTTAATTAATCTGTCATTATAGATCTTATCAAAATCTTTGAACTAAAAGAAAAAAGAGTTTAAAATATTCTATTTTGATGCAAGATGACGCGATGGAAATTATTTTAAAGAGTTGTTTTTTACTAAAACTGAAGATTGAGTGTTTCGTCATTAAATATATAGTACAGAAGGTAATCTCATATAATTTACCTCACTTCATACCGACGCTCGGCGTTCACGCTAAGATTGTCAACTTTGATTTATGCACAAAAAATTTAGGTAGTGGCACTCGTACGGATCTATTTTTTATTGTATAAATAAAACAGCAGGAATGGAAATATAAAACAATAATAACTAGTGTTTAGATTTCAATGTTATTGTTATATTAGGTACAAATAAAAACAAAAACTACAATTCATAGTTTATAATGTTGAGTTCAAATGACCATCCAACGAAAAAGTTATGTATATCCAATGTAATAATAACTTTTTTTTGTTGCTCCATTTTGCACATTAAAGTTCACAGACACGTGTCTCGAGCGGATGAAACTTGCCGCAGTGGTCCCGAGAGATACGTTATATCTTGTCCGTTAGCGGTGCCTATTGTGTGCGTTGCTTGAGCGCACTTTGTATCTAGATTACCTTCTGTACTATCTATTTTGTGGTTTCGTCTATCCACCCTGACAACACAATGTTGTTTCAAGCATTATTTATTGACGTCAGTCCGCGCTTGTTCAACAATGATTCAATCACAAAACAAGAGGATTTGGGAATCACGGATATACTCCAAGAGACAGCGTTATTGTATTTTTACTAAGGTTCACTTGCAGCAATTTCGTTAAATCTCGATTTAACTTAAATTAGATTTAGCACGTACAAGAATGACTGTTTGACATTAAAACAAATAATAAATTAATATTTTCAACACTCACACCAATTAGCCTAGCCCCAAAGTAAGCCCTGTAATGCTTGTCTTATGGGATACTAGGTTAACGGATAGAATACATATACTGTACATATATAAGTATATTTATAAAGAAATAAATATTTAACATCCATGTCTGGAGTACAAATGCTCGTATTCATCACACAAACATCTTCCCCCACTGGGATTCGAACCCGAGACCTCTCGAGTCGTCACCATGAAACCCGGCGTACAAACCACTTGGCCACGGAGGTCGTCAAAAATAAATTGGAGTATTTAATTTTTTCTATGTGTTAAATTTAGTTTTAGTCAAATGTAGATTTAAGAAAGAAGATTGCTCAAATTGGCCTAAATGCACAAAAAATATTGGCATACACGGTAATTCTTGGCGTAATTTATAATTTAATTTACAGTCATTAGATTTCAACGGACACCTTTGTATAATATATTTACTTTAAAAAGAACTTTTAATTTTACCGGTTTGGAAAACATACGAATCATTTTAATGGCTATGGGTGTAGTAACATTCAGCCAAAGACTGATCGAAGTTGTTTATATAACATAAAAACAAATCTGTTTTGTAAAGATCGATAAAATAAATCATTGTTTTTATTACACTGTGGTATTAATATCCACAACTATATTATTATTTTCACTAGATGCAAATGTGCTCAGACAATTATTATAGATGGTAGGCGACATAATAAAGTCTATTGCCATACATTTTTCGCCAAACACTTCCATAAACACATTATAATCTGTATATATGTTAAACTTTAAGGTATCTATCTATGGGCCTACGTTCGCTGACTATAAATTAATAAATAAATAAAATTATAAGGTGTGATACACTAAAAATCTAAAATATGGTTATCTTAAAAACATAACAAAAATAATGAAGCTACTGAATATATGGCTATAGAACCTAAATCTCTTAGCTTTCTTTGGTTAACGCGAGTTTAAAAATTCTCTCTAATCTGTGGCTCATTCATAATCATCACACAGTTTCTGTCACAGAGTACTTTATTATAACCGGAAATGACACCTGATTTTAAAAGTTACTCTTATGCATTAACTTTAAAAACAGGCAACTATCTGTTAATGTGAATCTAATCCATAATTTCGGTACTTGGCTTGATTTCCCTAGTTTACTATATAACTTATTTGTTTTTTATTATTTTAATATGTCAGTGTATATGGTTTATAGAAGTTCTCAGGGGTGTCCGTCAATAATATTCGTTTCTACAGTAATTTATATATAATTTCGAATCTAGGAAACAATTTTTCATGATTATTGGTCTTTAGGCCAAACATGTATGGAAGCTGAGCAATCTCCTTTGCTGCGAGTGGGCATTCCTGATCAATGCAAGATGCGTTAGATAACACTACCACAAAAGATTTAGCTATATGTAATAATTAGCGATCCGCCCTAGCTTCACATGGGTGAAATTTATCTTAATACAACTACACATATATACCTATATTATATATTAAATTAATTCGTCACCTAGGAACTACTAATCTTTCCTGTTTAAAAAGTTAGTGTAGATGAGTATGTGACCTTTTATGCTCTACCATGCAGAGGTATCTTGCAGCATACGTGTATTTATTGGTTTTAATTATTTGCATAAAATTAACTGGAAAACAGGACTATTATAAAGTTCCCATATCTGTACATTAATAAAACGGTGTGTGACCTTTGCTCTGCCATGCAGGATTGCAGGTGTAGCTTAAATGTATGTATTGGTTCAAATTATTTGCATAAAATTAACAGGAAAATTATTAATCAAACAATAGCAAGCACTCTACGTACCATCAGAAACTATTATAAAAATCGTACGACGTAATTCGTAATTGTGCAACGGACAAATTGCTTATTGTACCGCTGTTCTTAAAAGTACGTACTTATACCTACCTTCACGAGTGATTGATGAACGAATGATCGAAGTAATTGATTTATGCTCGTCCGTTCGATATTTGAATATCTGAATAGTTTCATTACTAATAACCGCAGGTCGTGCAATAATTTTGAAAAATGAATTTTAGCGTTGTCTGTATGCAAACGTTGAGCGTCCCTGGACTATAATACCAATCGGTCGATGATCAATTCCTCATTGCTGATTGACAGTTGATGTTTCTATTCAACGCGAACACTGTCAGCGTATCGATATTAATCGTTTATCGATAATACCCATAACAGAACCTCTCACGACGCCTCACCTAAATTTACTGTAATTAAAACCTTATAATTAAGATGATACTGATGGTAACGCCTTGTATGGTGCTTTTCACGTAAACTTGATGTGGAATCAATCATTTTAAATAAGTTTTGCTAGATTGTGTTGAGCTGTAAAGTACTGGTTTTGAATTCAGTTCTTGAAGTTATAGTGGTAAGTTGGTTATTACAAACGAGTAATCGAATGTAAAACGTTTTACCGCACGCTTCGTTGTATGGCCCGTAATTTTGAACTGTCAAAAAATGTATACTACCTATGCAATGTATACATACAATGTATACTGAGCGACATTGTGGGATACCTTAATGCGAAGAGATGGCGCTGCCTTGCAGTTAAGAAAGGCTAGAAAGAATTCGCCGCGGTAGCATAATGATTAGTGCATTCGCCCGGATAGCGTAGAGTGCGGTTTCGAGTCCCGTATGCTGCCTGGTCCGCGTGGATTTTTTTCTAGTAATATTTTCTTCAGAAATGTATACTACCTCTGTAAATTCATTTTTTGAGCAAATGTGTTAATAAACTATTAGTTAGGTATAGAATTTCAGTTCTTATACAGATGTATCACATTTGGCATAGCGGATTTATCGCTCGAATTGGAGCTACCATCTGGGGAAGTAACATACAGAAGACCACAATAAAGTAAAACTACCTTAAAAACTAAACTAAACTTAAACTACCATTCGCAAGAAGCGATTTGCTTCGGCCTTCATTATGCGAACGGCTAGGGAGTGGAACTCCTTACCGAGGTCTGTTTTCCTGGACCAATATAATCTGGACATCTTCAAGGCCAGAGTGAACAGGCATCTTCTGGGCAGGCGTGTACCATCCTAGGCCTTATCATCGCTTTCCATCAGGTGAGATTGTGGTCAAACGCATTGCCCATTTTGCATAAAAAAAAGACAACCTTTTGGGGTGGTGTTGTGTTTCTGTTAATGAGTAAGGTTTCAGGTCTCCACGGGGTCGAAGATGTGGTCAAGACTATTTGTAACCCGAACCAGACATTTGTACCTCTAAAGGTAAACGAAGTATGTCAAGATCTTAAGATCAAAGGGTCGAAACCTTCGGAAAGCGCTGCTCAGATGCATGTTATTTACAACCGAAAAGTTAGTACTACTCGTACATAATATGTACATTTGTTTACTAAATTTTCAACACAATAGTAACTGCCAAATTAAAGTTATGTGATTAAAACATTGGTGCCGGAAATTTGATAAAAGGGTATTTGACAAGTTTTAGAAAACGATCTCACGTTATTGACTAATGTTTATGGAGTCCGTAAAAAGTGGATATTCATCATTCTGCTGTGTATTTCAGTAAAAATAACCAAATCAAAAACTCCATTTTCAAGTTGCCGCGAAAACGTTTCTCTAGACAATATGGCGTCTTACTAGTGTGTGACGTCACACGACTGTTATTATAACGTCAAACGATACAATGTAATGTCACTTTAACCGGAAGTTTACTTGCGTGTGACGTCATTTTAGGCTCCGCCAATCCCTAGCGTTTTAGGTCACGTGACAATAGATAAGAAAACTATTATCTTTTTCGAGGGTTTTAGTAAAATTATGAATAGTTTTTTTGTAAAAATAGTAAAAACCCCTGCCAATATTCCATCTAAACACAGATGCTAACAATTGGCACTTTATTTTTAATACTGTCAAATACCCTATTCATGTAATCACTGAATTCATATGAAAATTATAACAACTCGTTCAAAATCAAATGAGGAAACTTAATTTGGCCTAAGTTAATAAGCTTGTGTATATTTCATATTCATAATTTACGTACATCGATAGTTATCTGTCATTCATCGTTATCTCTGAAATGGATACATTTATGCAGAAATGAAACATACCAAAATTCACTTCATCAAAAAAATAACAGCTTTGGTACAGCAAGCGTTTACAGGCTATAATCTCTACGGCGATCACTTCAGGCGGGCCATAATAAGCTTGCTTTCAACCCTTTTAATGGAAACAAATCTGCTGTTAAGGTAGCCTTATTTTCACAAATGTTTGTAGATATTTTTCTAAAATATTATTATATTTACTTACTGTCATGTATGTTATTTAAGTAACCTGTCAACGTACGTTTAGAATGTAATGTATACAACACATGACGCGTAGCACCGATTCGAACACAATGACAAAAAACCTCGAGCAACACTTGAAAATCAGCCTGTGTTCACACCCAAATGTGAACAACTGTCTTCACCCACTTGACCTTTGAAAAAATAACTATTTCGCATTGTACAAGTACAAACACTGGTAACACTCTGTGTATAGTGTCATTGACACAAAAAGCTTTGTAGTACCCACATACGTACCTCTCGTTATGAATTTCGAGTACATTCCTAACGAACACTTTTCATTAGACAAAGAGGAAAAAAATGGTTAAACCATTAAAAAATGTAATGAGTATTTATGTTCTTTACATTTGTATTTGAAATTTTCAAATTTAAAGTAATTAATGACAATACGCAATTCAACATGTCATGCGAAGTCATTATGCACTTTCACTGGATTTTTTTCTCAATAAGTGTAATGTAATGTTGAGGAGCTCGATGGCGCGGGTGGTTAGCGCGTTCGGCTGCGGTCGTTAAGGTTAAGCAACTTTCGCAGTGGTCGGTCATGGGATGGGTGACCTAATATCTTCTATATCGAGTTCGGAAGGCACAATAAGCCGTTGGTCCCGGCTGCATCTGCAGTCGTTAACACCCGCCATCCGCACTGGGTCTACGTAGTGGGTCATGGCATAATCTCCCTTTTCCATCCACAGGGAAGGCCTGTGCCGCTGCCGTGGGGACATGAATAGGCTGATGATGATGAAGTGAAATGTAAATGGTAATCTTTTCAACTTGTTTCTATGTTTAAAGTGTTTTTTTGTAGAGCGAATTTATGTGATTCTTGGCAGCATCATCAACCATCAAGGTATCTAATGGTTTCCTTCATAAAATAAGTGTTTTTATGGCGACATTGGTTAAAACATTTAAATGATATAATTAATTTAGGAAATATATGCACCAAAATTAAAACTGTAAGTTTGATTTGATACCAGTTAGCTTACAAAAGTAATGAGTATGTTATTGTGTATATGAGCGGGATATTTTTATTTACCTTTGATTATTATGACAATTAAATGGATGTTTTAAATAAATTTATACTGCTTACCTATTAGATTAAAAAAATACAGCTCGCTGATATGCGGACGGACGAACAACGGTTTTACTAAATAGATAACGACTTAATAGTAACGATCGAGTCTTATTAAATAGGTTTTCCTTCTTCCTACAACCCAGTATCCTTTAAAAGAGGCATAAAGAACTAATATGCAGGCAGGCAAGGTGAGGTTGGCTGGTGCGACAGGTAACATTGCTGTAACAGCTATCTTTGCTTCTGGACTCTATAGTTACTTAACATCAGGTGGGGTGGAATCATTTGTCGGACATATTTATTAAAAAAAAAACAACACACACCAATTAGCCTAGCCCCAAAGTAAGCACAGACAGGCAAGCATTAGGGTAACGGATAGAAGAAATATACTGATACATATATAAATATGTATATTTATATAGAAATACATATATCACATTCACTTCGAACCCTCTCGATTAGGCGACATGTTGAAACCCGGCATACAAACCAAATTATAAAGGCGATCATTTGTGAGTGTGGGCGTGTGTGTGTTTGTTTCTTCTTCGCGGTAAAACAGCTGGAGCGATTTTAATATATAGTATGGTATGGAGTTAGCTGACACCCTGGATTAACACATAGGCTACGTTTTACTGCGGGAAAATATCCCTAATAAACCGCGGATAACACCGCGGGGCTCAGCTAGAACGTAATATTTATCAAGAGAACGTCTTTTGGGTATGAAAATCTAAAAAAAATAGCAAAACCTAAGACTAGTACTATCATCTTACTCCGACCTCAACAATTTGTTTAACCACATTCAACTCAAGCGCTGTAGGCAGCACTCGAAAATGCTTGATTACCACACATGTTTCTCATCTCTTACTTGTCTCACGGCAAGACAAACATACTGCACAAACAGACCGTGTGTGTCCAGCAATTGTGGTGGTCCATTGTACAATAGACCACCGTGTCGCATTGTCATCGGCCATTGTGGACCACGTCGTCACAACTTTCACTAATTATATGGTAGACGCGAAAGGGTACGCTTATTGATATTACCCATTATGGTTGTTAATAAAGCCTTGATTACAAAAGAGGCAAACTGTCAGGCTGTAGCTTTCTAGTGATCGTGAAATACAAATAGCGTATGAAAGGCTTTTGAAAATTAAATACAATGGAGTTTCTTTTTTATCAATTCTTTACACAGATACCTAATGTCAATTTCACCGTACCATTTTGTTATTGAGATTTTATGCTAAATTGTAAACTTTAATATGTTTTTTATGTCAAAAAGGCAACAAGCTTTTGGCCCGCCTAATGGTAAGTCGCCACCATAGCTTAAAGACGCTTGCGATACCAAAAATATCACTCACTAGCGGCCCGTCCCGACTTCACACGGGTGTATTAAATACAATGGAAACATAATGAATCAGCATCCGAAAAAAGAAGATGAAGAAATTAATACAGACTTTGAAAGTAGCCGGACTCAGTTTCTTATGTATTTCTTTTTCTATTACATAACAGAAGAAGTTTATAGAAGTGTTTATGACTTGTCTCGGCTACGACGGCGAATGTATACCAAATACAATACACCCGTGAGTATTGTATTTGGTATACACGAATCAGCATCCGGAAATAATAGGTATTTACGTAGGTACGAGCTTGTAAAAATGGTTTCGTAATCGGTCAAGTGCTTGGAAAATAGAATTTTATCCCTGGAGATCCTGTGTCCGTGGAATTAACAGGACAAAAGTTGCAATTATTCTTCTACAATTTCAAACATTGATGATATCAGTAAAGTGGTTTAAGAAACAGAATATGATACTCGTAGGCTCATTCTCGTACAATTGTTTGGAAAATTGTTGTTGAAATGGAATGTCTAAAATGGAACTATAACGTAAACAATACTATCTTTAGATTTTGATGTTAGTTTATTTTTTGTTGATTATTACGTTTTTCATTATCTTCTAAACTAGCAATTAGAAGATTTCTCTGTCACTTACTTGGGAAACAAGGATGGCATCCTACGGGGGGAATCACCTCTCCGTCTGGAGCCTCTAGACCACTCGAACCTGAGGGGGTTGACTCAACTAGAGGGCGTCTCTGAGACTCGGACCTCGGCTCTAGTTATCCATTGTCGTGGGTCATTTTAGTACCAAAGCCACTTGAAGCCCGTCATGTCAAGCAGGTATGGGATAAGCATAACAATGAGCACCACAGCCTTTGAACGCTTGCAACACTAGATTTTTCGAAGATTAGAAAAATTATTCACGCGTTGGTGACTCAGTGAAAATCCATTTATTTCCCTTTTTGAAGATCTTCATACCACCTATAGGTATTCCCTAAGAAATACCGTGTATAGGAAGTTTATTCTACAATCTTAAATTACGAGAATGCCTTGAAACCTCATTGTACAAATTGTCAAGATGAACTCAACTATAGCTGCAGACATTATACAAGAAGCCACCGTCAAACTATTCAAAAGATTGTGAGTTTGTTATTTTATCTGAACACGGACATGGGTCAAAAGATACCAATATAATGATGATAACAGTTAAATTTACAATAAAATAAGAAATAGTTCAATTATAGAAAAGAAGCTCATATTTTTTTCCAAAATGTCATTATTAACATATCAATATTTTGTTACCTACTTGTTAATATAAATACAATTACGACTAAGCGTATGAGCATAATTCTCGAAGCGCAAACAAGCGAATTTGAACTTTATTTGTACATCGACAAGTAACCGTCATTTTACTATAAGTTACGAATGGTTATCTGTATGCTCGGTACAAAATAAACAACAATAAATCAGCACTCAACAATCAGTTTTTCGAGTAGAGGTCACAAACCATTGTCTAAGGAACAAAAAGTCGAAGATGGACGCCGACCGGCCTAAACTGGGGCCCTATTCCAAACCATTCGATATTGTCACGTCCTTTTATATAAAATAGCGCAATAAAATGATTTTTTTTATTGTTATTACTACTAATTGTTGGTACTAATATTGATGCATTTTTGCTTCTGTGATGCAGTTGTACGACTCAGTTTCTCTCTTGCCAACATAGTCAACGTTCCAAAAAGGGGATTTCGTGTAGTGGAAAATGGGTTTTGTTTATAAGGAATGCAACATCATCGTTAGTTCTTTAAAAATAGGGTGAAAGCCTCTGTGTGGATTACAACTTAAAAACAAGAGGATCTCTGGTCATTCATCACATTATACGCAGGCCCAGTGTAGACTACTGTGCAGCCGTAACCTGACTTGGAGACTTGGTTGAACTTGGACCTGACGATTCCTTTCAAAGTATATGCCATATAATAGTCATTTAGGCGCACTCACAATAAGGCTTCCTATTGAATACTTCTGTCTTACGGGACACCAAACTGGTGCGATGTATTTTTCCTTCTTAACGATACGTTGCTAGACGAAAACAGGCATATTGCACCGCGTAGTGCCCGGTAAAATAACAACTGTTAGCAAGACTCTTAAGAGAACGCGTTGCTTTGACAAGCATGCAATTAAATTGAGGCCGTCAACTGACAAATAAACGAGACACACTTCATATAAAGAAACCGGACAGGTGTGAGTCGATCTCGCCCACCGAGGGTTCCGTACAAATTTTTAGGTACGGATCATAAACGGTCGTATCTTTTTACGTTAACTCAGAAGTTTTATTTTTTCACAAATTCATGGGATCGTAGATTTAGGTGTATGATTTTAATGTCAACTCGATACACCCACGGGTTCCCAATATAAAGGGTCTTGACAGACAGACAGAAAAACTGCCGTATACTTTTTAGGTTAATTTTGAAGTTTGATTTTTGCACAACTTCAAGGGACCGCAGACTTGATGTCTGAGTATATGCTTTAAATTTCGCCTCGATACCCCCACGCGATACCAAGATGTCTTGAGTCTTGACAGACAGGCGAACTAACAGACAGAAGGACAACAAAGTGATCCTATAAAGGTTCTGTTTTTTTTTTCTTTTGAGGTACGGAACCCTAAAAAAATATGTAAATGGGTATTTGTCTCTACCGTACATATTTAAGTACTACATGAGTTAAAATGATATCGATGTATGATTTAAACGAGTAATTCGAGAATAGGACACTCGACCCGCCGATGTTGAAGCGGGTCGGTATTCCCATGGTGTGTAGTATTGGATCGTTCCGTCCGTCCGTCGTCGGGTACCTCGGTGATACGATAATTGATAGTTGTACAACTGTTGTTCGTGCTTAAGTGATTCTGTTTTAACAACAAATTGATGTTGAGTTTGACACCTACCAGTATTCTCGGCCGCTTGGTTTTGTTTTTTGGCTGATATACGATAAATCTTGTAAAATAGACGAATTTGCTGATAAATTCAAAATTGACATTGATAACGCCTCTACTGTGTTTTTTTATATATTAAAGGGGGCATACGAGCTGACAGCTCATCTGATAGTAAGTGATCACCATCGCCCATAGACACCTGCAACACCTGGAGTATCACAAATGAGATGCCAGCCTTTAAGGAAGCAGTACGCTTTTATTAAAGGTATTCGGATCGAATTGGAAACACTGCTGGTGACAATGTAAGCCACGGTTTTGTCGTACGTGGTGCAGATTTTCGATAAAATCGCACGGTTGTGGACGCATCATCATTGTTGTGGATGATGGGGATGAAATTATCTGGAATGAATCAAACAATTCATCTAAACACACCCTGATAAAATGCGATAAAAGATTCAGTAAAGCTACATCCCTACGCAAAGTCAAAGGATTAAGCTTTTCAGAAAGGTTCTTGTCGTTGACGATTCGAGTCGCTGGTACTGGGCTGTCCTCGCCCTAACAACCACCGCCACCTCACACTCCTCGGAATGTTGAACTAACTTGTGACAACGTGACATTACGCCTCATTTTTTCTTGCGTGCAGCCGGAGTTCATCGATTAAAAATGTAAAAAAAGAAGGCGATCTGTCGAAGTAAGTAGATTGTTTCTATCTAAGTTATACATACTATCGTCAAAATTTGTGTATAGATCTGCTAAGACTAAAACAATATCAAAAGAAAATACACGGTATCACACTAATATTATAAAGGCGAAAGTTGTCCGCCTGATGGTAAGCGGCCACCATAGCCTACGTTCGCTCACATACACTTCATCATCAGCCTATTATTGTCCCCACTAGTGGGGCGCAGGTCTTCCCTATGGATGGAATAGGGAGATTGGGCCAGGACCCACCACACGACCACAGTGCGGATTGGTGGGTGCTAACGACTGCAGATGCAGCCGGGTCCAACGGCTTAACGTGCCTACCGCAGCACGAGAATCTCGAGATAGACGATTTTTAGTCACCCATCCAGTGAGCGACCACTGCGAAAGTTGTTTAACTTTAACGATCGCAGCCGAACGCGCTAACCACCCGCGCCATCGAGCTTACACTTGCGATACCAAATTATCACTCGCACCGTTGCTTACCCTCGCCTAACCACCCTTGCAGCCTAAGAAATGTTAGAGAAAATTCGACACTAACATCAGGGCCGCAGTAGCGTAATGGTCAGTGCATTCGCCCGGATAGAGAAGGGACCAGGTATTCGAGTCCCGTCTGCTGCCTGGTCCGCGTGAATTTTTTTCTTGTAAATTTTTTTCCAGATTAAACATCTAGAAATAAAAATAAATAGCAGTTAAATGGTAAAAAAAATTAAATATATCTGTAACATATTATTCAGAACTTTATTATTATTGTTATAAAACCGAAATTAGAAAGAACAAAGAAGTTAAAACAATGAGGCATTACTATTTTAACAGTGCCAGAGTGTCCGGTAACATTGGACAGCGGCGGCGAGGTTTTAAAACGGCCATGTCAGAGGTTAAGCTTTATCTTATGTTAATGCACAGTCCGGTGCGGCGTAAATCAATTATCGTACGTGACCCGTGGGGGTCGTGGGTTCGCTTCCCGGCCGAACTTGAGCTTTTACACCTATTAACGTTATGTAACGCGCGAAACTATACTGGCGCAGCTCGATTATTCTAGGGCTGCTTTGTTTTAAACGTTGCTGGTATTATTTTGTGCTAGACTTTGGCTGGATAGTGGCTGGCTGCGATTTAGTCGTCATTAGATTCGAGTATTGGTGATCATAGGTATTCATTCATTTATTCATCACCAACCCATGTTCGTCCACTGCTGGACATAGGTCTCCCCTAATGCACGCCACTGCTCCCGATTTTGTGCTTCTCTCATCCAGCCCACTCCAACCAGCCTACGAATATCATCATCCCATCTTGTCTCAGGGCGTCCTACTTATACCTATGGTATAAGTAGAGAATATTCGATTGAATGATATCTGGTTTTGCTTTTAAAATTCCACAACCATTTTAAAGTTAAGTTAATTTCTTTGAGACAAAAAATAACCAATGTTTTTTTCCACTGTCTCCTTTATCTTCAAAAGAAAGAACATTTTAGTGATTTTTGCGTGAAAGTGTAATAGATTGGCATGGTGATGGTGGCACACATATTTATCGATCTTACCCATTTACACAACAATTATATCATTAACAGCTTGTTTTAGCGAGTGAAATGGGGTCTTATAGCATATACCACGCTCTAAGGATGGAGTCAATACCATGACTTCTTTATAAATAGGGTGTATTAAGTCAGTTAAACAAAAAAAGGATATAGTGATTTTGTGGACCAAAAACTTTTTTAAGCCAATTTAACTTTTCAACGGTTGGGCTCCTGTCTTTAACTCAAAAGCCCTAGTTTCGAATTAATACAAGGATACAGTTTTGCACAAAATACAATATGTTCCAGACTCATAGTTGTTTTAGTCGTACAAAATGTAATTTTAAATGTTATTAAGTCATAGTATCTCATCCTCTGTTTCTTGTGGACTTACATAATTGTTGGGGGTAGTTCAAAATTAATTGTTACTCATCTAGTTGGCTATGGTTAAGAATCTCACAGGAACCAATTATTTTTCGGGTTGAAAAGTATACTATGTTTCAATCGAGTTCAGATCATAATCATAATAATCAAAATCATTTATTCAGTTTAGGCTATTACAAGCACTCATGAATGTCTAGAAGCTACGCCATCGGTTCGTAAATCTACTGAGAGGAAACTCAAGCAAGGGCTGTTTTTTTCTCCCGATTTCATTATTTACAGAGTCTTCAAGTTTAAAAATGACTTCAGAGATGATTCATGAAGTCACCTTTCATTGCATAATGATTAAATATACATTAATTGTTTACCTGTATTTTGATTACTGTGTCATACAGTACAAATACAAATAGTGACCGAAATCCGCTTAGCTGTTTTTGCGCGATTGATTAACAAGTATACTAAGTTTCATATTTATAACATTAGTAAGATATAGAATAAAAAGAAAAACTAATTAAATATTTGACGCTAGCAGCCCTCGAATGTTATTCAAATACTATTTCATTGTTTTGAAATGGTAGGCTTCGCTATTGCGATGTTGTATGTACGTATGTAGGAGTATCATTAGATCGTTATATACTCACTCATACTTTCTAATTTGCTGCTTCTTAACGCGGGATGAGATTGTTGAGCCAACAATTATGTAAGTAGCTTTGTTAATAACGCGTCGATTTATATCAGCTGTTTATGTTTAAAGGTATGGTGTCAAAATCAATTTGAATCATCTTGAATGAAAATCTGTCAAAAATGAATCTTGATATCGAGGAAAAAAAACATTAATTGCGCTGTTAAAAAAATACACATTAAATGTTGGCAAAATAATACTTTTTATTGGATTTGAAATATTACAAATTTATTAAACATTTAATAAGCTTTTAAAGTTAATCAACCGGCAAGGTAAAGATGGTTGGTGTTTGGTCTCTATCACCACTTAACATCAGGTGGGGCAGAGTCATTTGCCTACCTGGCTATATAAAAAAAACTTTTTATTTACAAACACTAAAAATTAGTTAAAAAGAAACTTATTGTCTACTCGCCATTACATCTTAGATTCATACAAACTTAAACCTATGTCAAAACATACTGATTTCTTTACAATTTCATTATCATCAAAGACCAACAAACTCTTTTAACACGAACATACTTAGACTGACTTCAATTTTTATCACAAGCGAAACACCGAAACTCCCGACAAAGACGCAAGGTAGCGTCTCTAATATTACAATACCCGGCGATGACTTGCAGATCATCGGTCGATAATCTAATTGTCAGCTTGTATGATTTGATGATTACTCGTACATTCTGACATACCGTTGGCATAATAGATTTAATGCTTCGACCGTTCAAATGTTTACGCTGACGACAGACACGAATGGAAAAAAAAGGTTAGTGTCATGTTACATTGTGTTTAGTTATACAGAATTAGTCTCGTCTCGGCGAATGAGTTAATTCATTTGTTTGCTAAATCAGTTATTTTGTGATCTCATCTTCTGTGATCAGTGATCGTTTTTGAATATAGAGATAGATCCTGGGATCCTTTAAAAGAGGCGTGAAGAAGCAACATGCAGGCCGGCAGGGTGAGGATGGCTGGTGTGGCAGGTAGAACTGCTGTATCAGCTATCTTCGCGTCTGGACTTCACCTCCACTTAACATCAGGTGGGGTGGAGTCATTTGTCGGACCTATCTATAAAAAAAAAAAAAAAAAAAAGAAAGCGGGTTTCCAGCTGGAATTGGAGCGCCCGCCTGGGGAAGTTACCTCCTCCTTAGCGAAACCATGGTACAATAACACTACCTTTTGGTGGTGTTAGTTTCTGGCAGTGAGTGAGGTTTCAGTGCTCGGGTAGGGGATTGGGTCAGGGTAGGTCTTGGTCTTGCATTGGACAGCCGGTGGACGTTAAGCAAACACTTCCGTCGGTTAGTTCTCAGGCTGATTAAAGCAGTGGCGGCGCTAGGTAGCCATCTGCCTAATATTGGAGTGTCCAACAGACCCGTCTTTCCTATTGGGCACTTTGGCAAAGTGCCCAGGGCCCTGCGATCGATAGGGGGCCCCCTCAGATCAAATACAAAGTCCCTTGTTCCTGTTAAATCATCAAACGGAAGTCATAGGGGCCCCATTATCCTTATATGCCCAGGACCTCCAATAGGTCAAAGACGGTACTGGGGTGCAATATGCCATGACGACAAAGAGTCGCCGGCATAATAAGGTCAATGGCGCTGTAAAGGGCTCGAGTGTGATTTGTGGCTCTCATCGTCCGAAATAAGACTCTGCTGCGACGTCCACAGCGGACAATGGAGGTGAGAGCTATACGAGGATATCAATAACCTGGCAGCCTGTGCTCTGGCTATTTTTTAAATAATTTCCTTCGAATAGCTTTCTCAAAATTAATCATTCCACAATAATGACGACCTACTTGGCCGAGTGGTTATACGCCGGGTTTTATAGTGTCGCCGACTCCGATGAATACGAGCATTTGTACTCCAGTCATGGATGTTTAATTGGTATTCCTATATAAAAATACTTATATATGTACAATATATGTATTCTATCCGTTATCCTAGTATCCCATAACACAAGCCTTACAGTGCTTACTTTGGGCCTAGCCTGATTGGTGTGTAAAATAAAAAAAAATCTATACAGAAAAGTACCTAACATTTGTCTAAATTGCTACACGAAACAAAACAAAAAAAATGCGTCGAATGTTTAACAAATCGTAACATCATTGGTCGGCCTTGGTTAACGTGTGAGATTTTCCAATGATTTTGTCATTAGCACCCGAAGCCCGGACGTGCGGGCGAACAAACGACGCAAGCGCATATCGTAAGCTTTTTGTTACAACTAATCCGTCTTGGAGGTTCCATACGGACAATACCTAAGTACGCAGAGTTTTGTAATGAGCGTTTAATATTAATTTCGTATTGTGTTTAGAGAAATAAAAACAACACTTTTTGTTGCATACGCTTACAGGTGTTGAAGTAATCAAAGGTGCTCTATTCATTTATTTATAAAATACTTTTTTGTTGCTATTAAAAAAGGAGTATGCTTCGACTTCAACTTTAGAGTAATTTTTATAAGTCAAGACTGTCAGTTTTTTTTATTAGTTTAAAAGCTGCTCCTTCTGAGCTTTTTTCTTATAGTGCTGTCTACACTATTAACGATAAGTTTAACTAAATACAGTTTTAAAAATCACCATGTTAATTGTTTTAAGTCCGACAATAGGTACTATAGAATAGACATCCCAAATTATAAAAGCAACAAAATTTATACCAATATAAAAACTGCCATTTAACATTTAAAACAAAAATATCTTTAGCATCCTCGAGCGTGATAACGTTAATTTCATTTAACAAAAAAAAAAATAACTTAAGTTCTTTTTCGATAACAGTTCTTTACTTTGTCAGCAACATACCAATTAGAAGTGTTGACATCATTGATTTGTAATTCAAATCAGTTCACAAATATTATTTTGTGATTAATTATTTGGAAAGCGTATTAATTTGTATTAACTACCTATCTGCTACGCTATAACGGATCGAGTTTGTATACCTAGATATCATGTTGATTTATAACTATGTTATTTTTATATCGCGCTGTGTTAAAATCCGTGTGAGATATTGAAACATCAATATTAATTTCAAACGCTTATTAATAAATACTAGTGGCTGCCTATTGACCTCTTTACATGGCTACCAAAAAAGAAGGTGTAATGTTTTGAGAGTTTATGTATTTTCTATTGAAAGTGCATTCCTTTATGCTTCCCCAACTTTTTTAGGCTAATATAAGTACTGGTATTTATTTTGGCTCGATTGCGATCTTAAAAGTTAAGCAGCTTTCGGAAAAGCCATAAGGAGTATTATCAAAAACTCGTTGTCTTGTGATCCTCCATGCTTCAGATGTCTTGCTAAACTATTGGTTCTAGCGGCATCTGTGGTATCACCCAAAAAACTGTACAGGCCCATTGCCGTGGTTTTTGCGCTCTTCTCCTTATTGCATTCATAGGGAAGGCACATGCTAGGGCTCATTCATAATAATGACATGAAATAGGGTCTTTTAAGGCTTGTTTTCAAAATCAAACACGAACGTTCCAATGTACGAAAATGCCTGCGTAATGGCTCAATTACCCTTGGTCGTAAGCACGAATACGAGTGCCAATGGAATTCGGGACTAAGTGTAAATGAACGGAGTCGAGTACGACCGTATTAAAATAGTTTTCTTTTTATTAACCCGACAACGTCTTCCAGCCCGTATTCCAGTGAAAATATTGTTCGGGGTGCCCGAATTCAAGTAATGTCTTTCATGCACTTATATAATTGAGCCATAAGTTTGAAATTGATTAACATGTATTCACATGGTAGAAATGCATATGGACATGGGTAAATATAGCAAATTGTCACTTCCATAGTAAACTAACGAATTTGAATTTCATAAAACCTACTTCGCCAAAATATCGTATATTAATTTGGTAAGTTTACTTTGGATGTATAAACATAAAATGCAGATTCAAACAATCAGACTTTTGGAACCGTCATTAATAAAATTGTGTGACTTTTCCCTGGTGTCAAGTACTCTATTATGTGCAGTTTTTATTATAGATTTTTACTAAAAAAGCGTAGATGTAACGAAATTAGCAAAGTATGCGGCACTTACGTAGTCTTATCCTTAATCCACGAGATATCTTGCGATTAACAGCTCGGAATTGTATGTTTACATTGGTGTAGAGTTGCTGGATGTGTCATGTTTATTTTATTATACTTCAGTGAATTAGAACTGAGGATTTATGATATAGATTGATTTACCACGAGAGTAATCAATTATGCTAATAAGAATCTACCAAAACTATATTATATACACCCAAAATTCCTACATCCTATAAGCCTGTCTTCATACATTGGTATGTAAAAAATGTTTGAAATTAATATTAACTTCCCTAATGTTTATGAAATTGTGATTGATATTAGTGGATGTCACCTGCATATAAAATTTCAGATCGATTGACGAATACGTAAATTAAATATAATATTACATTACCGGTTTCCAATGCGGTAACAGGTATGTGTGAATTTGTTTCATTGCATCCTCTAGTTTATAAACAATAGGATCATATAAAATATTTGAATAAGTTTAATAGTATCCTCTAGTTTATAAAAAAATAGCGTCAAATTAAATTATTAGACTGTTAGGGCATTGAAAAGAAAGAAAATATGATTTCCATACAAAATGGTATCACTTATTTTATCCATTTTAACTTCTTTCTGTGAAAAAATCTAGCAGTTCAGTTTCTTTCTTTTTTATTATTTTCAATTAAAATTCATTGAAATTAACTTTGCTACCTTGACAGACAGAGAACCTACTCACGCATTGATGAATATTCAGTATGGATTTGTCACATCTAGTAAATTCTCTAAAGAAGTGCACACTATCCCACAGTCTCCAAGCCACCTAATCAGCGGGCAAGCCAGTCGCGTGTACGCGTTGTCATACTACTTTCTACATATTTTTTTACATGGCCGACTTCATAGTGCGGACTATTTTACAAAAAGTTTTATCTGACAATTAGAAGTTTTTCAATAATTGCGATTCGCTACCGACAAAAATAAATTGTTCGACAACAGAACAACAACAAATTTTCTGTGCCAGTGTCAAAGTCGCCACTACTTTAAGGTTCATACATATCATCATCATCATGCATGGACACAGTAACGGCAAAGAGTTTTGTCATTTTCAATATCGTTCCTAGGTTCTGGAGTACTTTTTGTTGACAAAGTAAATTTTAAAGAAGGCAAAAAAAGGGATAAGGCTTTGTTCGATGAGAAACATTTTTTTTGTGCAAAAGAAGCCACAGGCCTTCACTAGTTAACAATAATAGAAATATTTTGGACAGTATTTGAATGTATAAGTATTATATCTTTTAACACTATAATCAAGTTTACTCCAGGCTTAAATAGTCATCGCGATATGCAAAAAAGATTTATAACAAAATAACTTACTATTAATTTATTTAATTATGTTAACTAATGTCTTTAAAACAAGTTTAAGCCTAATGGCGTTCCCATATTATAAAACACTTTAATTTACAGCTTTTACCAAATTCGATGAGAAAAGAAATCTCACATGAGTTCAGAACTCCAAGCCCAAGCTTTGACAGATCCGTAATCGTATCGCATCGTCAAAGTTTCTATGGAAACTACCAGGCGTAGGAACAAACTAACTCCTTCCATAAAAAAAATTAAGATGGCGATACGATATCTATGTCCAGCAGTGGACGAGCATGGGTTGATGATGATGATGATACGATTTCGGCTCTGACAAAGTTTGTGCTTGGGGTACAGTCCTTACAGCAAGCGTTAGAAAGCTAGAAACTCAGACTTATTAGTGTTTCCACTGATTTTTTTAAACTTTTGATTATTAGTTATATTATAAACACCCATATTCACCTTGAGTAAATTATAATAAGTCCAAACGCACTCCAAACATCCAGATCTTGCCGACTTAATCCTTACCCCATAGATCTCTGGTAACCAAACACTCAGAAATATTCTATAATACCATCGAATGATAGTGTAATTTCTTTTTAGTCTTCTGTAAGGTCCAATTCGACCTCTAACAACTTAATCGTTGCATGGATATTGCCAAATCAAATACATATATCAAATACATGTTCAATTATCAACAAGCTCCGATACCGTGTGAAATTAAACCTATTATAAAACATGAAAAAAATTGTTGTTTAAAAAAAATGGTTCTTCCTAAGTTGAGCATCAGTTTAATAATTTCACAAAATATATTTTCCAAAACCGGATCATGACTATGGATGTGGCACATCGTAAAACTGGTCATCTGTTATATTTGCTTTGTCTCGACTCTTTATCGATAAACAATCTAAGGAACTAACTCCGGTTAAATTATTCACTATCAATGGTGAATAATAGCTTTGCGTATTCAAATATTTTATTTCGACTCTTGATTTAGAATCCTCAAAATATTAGTGTTTTAATTAAAAATAGAATATTATGCCTGCAGGCCCAGGGTCGTCTTTAATATGGTCCATGAATTTTTTTTTTCTTCGTCCATCAGGCAGATTTCTTTTTTCACATAATCAAAACATTACGGAGATATTTTGATTTGAAATGTCGCATGACGTCACGACTTGGTACAGTTTTTATATGTCGTCGAGAAGTGACGTCGCGTGTCCCCACTCTTAAAATTTCACGTTATTTATCCTTGTTAATTTTTAGTTGATTGACAATAGAAAAATAAGTGTCCATTATTTTTTGATAATCTAACATAGGTTTTGATAGTCAACACATTTTATTTCTACACTTGCTAGTTTGTTTTTGGGTGTAAAGTTTTTTTTATAAAAGTGTGAAAGTAAGCACCGAACATCATGTACTGCATTAGGCCTTTTTAAGTCTCTTTCTTATAATGAGACACGTAAGACCGAACAGTCGATAACTCATTTTAATTGAATCATTCCGGCTAATAGTACTTTCTAGATGTTTGACAGTTCAGTCATTAGGGATGTGATGTGATACATAACTCAAAATGTCGATTAATGGCTACTTTAGTCGTTCGCTTGTTTTGAAGTAAATGGGATAGCTGTAGACGCTTATTTATCTTTTTTTTTCTCTAAACTCAATAAAGCCGGATTCGATTTACATCGGAACAACATTTTGATAACTGTGTTACTTAACTAAGTATAGATAAATGATTATTCTACAAATTTTAACAGTTAAAGTCAGCATTTACAATAATAGATTATAATGTTAAGCAGACAGATATCTTCAATTAGTTATGTGAAATTGTAAATGCAAAATAACTAATTTATTTAACTGATATATTGAGTCATTTTCAAACAAACAGGGCTATAGAGACTGCTTCTACTCGTATATCTACTATAAATTAATCAATGTGTTTTTTTAATTATTTGAACTTGATTCATCATGAATCATTGATAATAATAATAATAAAACCTCTTTATTTTACACCACAGATATATAAAAAATATGCATTATTGCTGTATACAGTGTAGTAATGGGCGGTCATAGCGCTAAGAGCGATCTCTTCCAGACAACTTTAAAATGAAGAAAATAAGAAAGAAGCTGGTTCTTATAATTAAGTAAACGCATACAAATATATATATAAAATATAAGTCTAATCAGTCAGAGGAAATCAATAAAATGGAAGAGCTACAAGGACAGATAGTAACATCTGAGAAGGTTTATGAAACTGTAAAGTGATTCTGTGCGTCTTATGGAAACTGAAAGAGAGTTCCATATGCAAACAGCTTGTACTGCGAATGAACGGCGATAAAAAAATCTACCATGCACAGGTGTAATAGGAGCAAGTTTTTCTAATGACCTTAGAGTTGATTGGGAGGTTGCGAGTTGGAAGTGTGAAGGAAATTCATATAAAAAACATTCCTTAAGGTAGCACGGAGTCAAAGGATTAAACAGTACATTATAGAGAAGAGAAAGGCTGTGAGTACACCGGCGAAGGCGAATAGGCAGCCACTTGAGCTGTGAGCGAAATCGCATGCAGAAGTTCTGAAGTCGATAAAGTTTATCAATAGGAAGCAAGAGTGTCTGAGCATTTTTGGTGGTGGAAGGTAGGAAATTACGAAGTCTCTTTAAAGAGGCTGCGGAAGCAAACAATTTGCGATTAAACACCTGGGGTTCCCAACTAATGCAATTGTCGAAAGCTAAACCTAAATTGATGCTCCTTGGCTACATTGGAATGGATTGGAGGAAAAAACTTAGCTTATATATTTATATAATTATAAAAATATAGATTCCCTAATATTTCTATTTTGAAGATAAAGATGAAATATACAACTAGAGGAGCTGCCTTAGAAGAAGCTTATTTTCTCGCTACTTCAGCAGATTACAGACTATGTGATTTATATGACGACAATAGATACTTCTGAAAAAAATACAAGTGTCTGCCTATTAATGGTTCATTGGGTATATATAACTCGCCAACCAACGGTCACAGCGGAGACTTAAAGGGTTCCATTGCTACCTGTTATTTATAATTTGCATTTTTTTTATCAAATGTCAAAAACTTCAAAAACTATAGATTGTAATTTAGTTGTAGAGACTGATCTTTTATCTTATATAATGTATATAGTATCTAGAAATATTCAAGGCTCAGCAAATTATTCCAGTCATCCTGATGATAAGTGTGATCGGATAAATTTTTTCCTATCTTATTGAACTATCATAAGAATTTTCTTTCTTTAGATTAGTTAAGAATAACAGTGTTTTTCCAGGAACTCCGAAAACACCAACACACACACTTTAAACTAAACAACTTACCTTTTAATAATGAAAACAAAAGTTTATACGAACTATTGGCACATCCTAATTTCCCCGCTTGCAATGTCTGAGTAGCGATAAAGTGGCGGTTCTGAGATGGTAATCTACAGACAAATCGGTGTGTGTGACGCACACAGCCTCACTGTGAGAACCGAGCACCTGTACCTCAACCTGCCCACCGCTAGTGATGTGACGCTTGACGATAAAACAGGTTGTGCAATGAAAGCGAGAAGCCTGACACATTGTATGATCATAATAAAATCGATGCAATATGCTTATTGTACATCGGTGATGGTATCAAAGTATAATTATGTAATTTAGAAAGGTATTATATCGTTCGCTAATTTTGTTTGGTAAGTAGGGATTACGTGTTGATACTAATTAGGTAAAGTATTATGAAATAGTTTATGATGCAAAAAAAAACTTCGCAATATAATAAATTAATATTGTGTAGTTTAGTATGTTATATTAACATATTGTAGTTTACAAACAGATCTAGTCAGCTCTTAAAAGATCTGTTTATAAACTACAATTGCCAAGAGCTTTGTTGTCGCATTAACCGGTTGTTGGTTAAAGCGTAGTAATTTCACTTAGGTGAATATGAAATTAATCAATTATTGAATGAAACTTTCTAATTCTACAACAATAATGAGTTCCTGGTTCCATCGATATTATTAACGGTTTCATCGACTCGCCCCAGCACAATGGTCTCACGCAGCGCAGTCCCGGTCCGTCGGCCCGTTCGCTCCCTGACTCACATCATAAATCACGCACTAATAGCCGGTAAACTCACTCGCTAATCCGAATCGAACGACGAGCGAGTGCGACGCGACGTGCGCGTACGCAGCGCGCGTCGCACGCATTCGACAATTTCCACCGATTACATCGATAAATTTTATTACTTCACCTCTGGCGCGACGCATCACTATGATTGATTGTTCGTTTCGAACGTTTTATGAAATGTGCGATGCTGCACCCGTACTCGTTCATTATCACCCATTTATTATTTTAAAACAGGTTTGCTTTATGCTTTATCACTGAAGTATTATGTTTTAGCATCGCTAACATTTGTGATGATTTTTATACAGTTAATGACTAGTGCTTTATTAACGAACGAACAACGATTGCACAGTATTCTGGAAAAAATGACTGACATAAACAATGAACCACCTGTAGTTAAAGTAATGAGTTTGTTACTTTCATAATACTTTAAAATCATTTTCTTTTAAAGTCGATAATTGGTAGACTAATTTACACTATTGCGCAAAATGTTGGTTTAAAGGTACTACTAAATCAACTAAGTTATGGTACGTTATTCAAATGATCGCATTTAGACAAACAAGAATAACTGTCAATCCAATACTGAACTTGAGCCATTACGTTTCAATCTGTGAAGTTAATGTCAATTTTGAAATGTAAACTGGAGTTGGTTAGGTAGGAAGGTGTATGGGTGTTGTAAAACAGCAACAACCGTTTCCATCAGTTCTGTTCTGGCCGATAAAAGGCTTCCCACACGCGGGCGAACCGGTCAACCTTTGTCAGGTAACAGCGAAGAAAACTACGTCTATTCATAGTGCATCCTGTATGGAAGACCGGTGCATTTCCATTGTGACTCTTAGATATTGCGGACGAGAATGTATCGAAAGTGGAACAGGATTTTCGAATTTGTGTTGAGTTAGCTTGTTGCATGAGCTAACGCGCTGTTTTCTCATCTCTCATCGCAAACAAAAACAGACGGGTGTTAATAAAATAGATACACATAAAATTCTATTTTTTCCAATGAACGACTAGATACCAATGATCGACATTCCTTTCCGTTATCAATATAAATAAGAGGTAACCGATCATTGGCGAGGAGCTCGATGGCGAGGATGGTTAGCGCATTTGGCTGCGATCGTTGTAGTTAAGCAACTTTCGCAGTGGATGGTCATTGGATGGGTGACCAAAAATCTTCTATCTCGAGTTCCTCCGTGCTTCGGAAGGTACGTTAAACCGTTCCCTGGGCCCGCGTGGTGGGTCATGACCCAATCTCTCTATACCATCCATAGGGAAGGTCTGTGCCCCAACAGTGGGGACAATAAAATAAAAATAAATAAAAATTAATAGGCTGATGATGATGATCATTGGCTCTTGTCGGTCACTGGTACCGCTGCCTAAGTCCATTTTAGTGTTACCTAAATTTGGCTCAATGTGCCAGGTTTAGTTCAATTAACTTTTGAAGAATCAGTATTTGTATGGTTGTTTAATACTTATTTGTGGTAAAATTTATACTTTTACGGAATAAGGCAATGACAGATGCGGTTGTTATCTTTGATAATCTCTGTTTATCCCTCAAGGGACATAATGGTAAGGGACATAGTTATGTCATACTTTTTGACATTCACAAGTGCTTGAAACAGCCTAGACTGTGAATAAACGATATTGAATTTGAGTTTACTCGTACGTAATGAAAGTAAGTAGAAAAGTATTTTTTTTATTTGGAATGATTCTAACATGTCGTGGTGAGAAAATTAACAAGTTGTTGTGGGACAATGGATTGAAATCAAACTTTGTGTTCCATGTGTTCTCAAGGATTAAACTTAATTTTATAATTAGGTAGGCAAATGATTCCATTCCATCAGATGCTAAGTGGTGGTGCAGTTCAGACGTGTAGCTAACTGGAGCAGCAGTTTTATTTATCCTTCGCCATCCTCACCTTGCTGGTACCTTGTAAAAATACTTCTTGACGCCTCTTACGAAGGACCCTGTGTTGTAGGAAGAAGGGACCAGGAGCACATGCAAGGAATTCCAAAGGCTACCAGTAAGACAAAGACATGAGTCACTAAATTTGTTAGTTCGCTTTGGAGTCCTTGCCACTGTGGTTGGTGGAAAAGAAGATGAAGAGAAATTAATTCATCGGTCTATTTAAATAGAGGAGCTCGATGGCGCAAGTGGTTAACGCGTTAGGCTGCGATCATTGAAGTTAAGCAACTTTCGCATTGGTCGGTCATTGGATAGGTGACCAAAAATTTACTATTCCCCAAACTCCCAAACTCCCTATTCCATCCATAGGGAAGGCCTGTGCCCCAGCAGTGGGGACATTACTAGGCTGATGATGATTTCAACATGAAATGAATGAATGAATTTCACAGGTGGGTCAAGCATTTAATGGCCAACAGGAGTCTATAAATTTCACGTTGATCAATGAAAACGTGCTCCAAATCGAGCATGAAAATAATTACCGACGACTCTCCGCAATAATTGATAATTGCCGGTTGTTACTTGCGCGCAGGAATGGATACCGTCGCTATTGTCAACCTTGCGTCTTTTAGAATAAGGACAGTTATAGTCTGTTTGGGAATACAGCTTTCGATATTATTTGACTCTTTGAACTTTTAATGGATCCTTGCTGCTGTGATTTTGGCACTGATTTCTAGCACTGTTAAGACTTAGCGATTTTCGGAATTCGAGAGAAACGGACACTATACCCGTCAGGGTCGCATTCTTTCATTGGCCACACTGATTTTTTTTTCAACTCGTAGATATTGTCATAAGTGTACAACTTTTAATGTAGTGCCATACTCAGAGATGACTTTATTTTTTAAAAATTATTTTTACTCAAATGAAATCAGGAATGGTAAACAGCTCCGTTCCGATCATCAATAAAGGTAATCACACATGAGAGCCACACTCATCGTCATTAACCTCGACTTAGTCTGCCTACACGCAATTTAAAGACGGTCCCCGGGTAGACATCGCGTGGTCAACGCATGATCAACTTGGGTCAATTCGAAACTCGAGCGTTACAGTGCGATCAATGCAAGAAAAGTATGCGAGCAACAGGTTGTGTGGGTTGTTACCAAGCGATGCACTCGTTGTCAGCGCGTGGTCAACTTACAAGCGAAGTGACCTAGAGTTGATGTAGTGAGCATAGGTTCATGGAAGTCCATATCAACAGTGGAAAAAATTACATAGTAACTTTAATTTATGAATTAGATGTCGCTTAAGTGAAAATCACTCGGCCCACATATCCAGTCAATAAAATATCATATCACACGCCGAATAGTAGCGGGTAAACGACTTCGGTTAAAAAAACACCAAAATTTACGTCGCTTCCTCTATGAACTGAAAAAATATAAAATAATCGATTCCCTTAAGCGGTAAGTGCTCAAATCCAACCGAAACATAAACAGATCGAGGCAGAAAAAAGCGAATTACAACAAATTAGAAATATTTCATAATACTAATTCTCGACCAAAGTGACGGGAAGCGATTTTACTGTTTAACACAATTATTGTAACTGTCACAAAATCAAAAATGCTCTTTTTTTAGCTAAGCCATTTTATAATTTAGAAATAAAAAATGTGTTAAAAGCCGATACTATTTAACCACTATTTTTAAGGTATACTATTAGCAGCATCGACATCCTGGTAGGGTGCCGGGTGACTCTAATGAGCGATGGCCTTAAACGTGGTATTGTGTCGTTCGCACTGTCGCCATTGTCCCCGCGCAACTATATTTCTACATCAGCGCAGTTGCTTGCGGATACAATGTGGCGCGCCAAATGGTCCGGGCCACTCTAAACATTGATTTTACGACACATAAGCTCTCGACTCTTGTGTGGCATTAGGGATGTTCATTCCCTGGATGGGATATTAGATTTTGTAGACGAAGAAGTAATCTAAACATATTAAAAAATAAAATTCTTTGACTGCTATCTCCTAAACTACGCAACGAATATTTGATGCTGTTCTAACCATCAGTAAAAAAAAACACGGAAGTTGTACTTACCTATATAAACTGATTTATGTACGATAGCAGAGTATAAGTAAAAATGATGTAGATGAAGGTTATTTTTTTTATTGAATTGTTCACAGTATCTTTTATCTATTAGACAAGTCCGTCCGTCCGTCTGTCTGTGGTGCTGTTTCAGCGGCCAAACCGTAAGAGATAGATAAAGAGAATATTTAAGTTATAAGTTAAGAATAGTCTGATAAGACTACAAACCGGATTTGAGTAACGTAGAACTTCCGGTTTTCGAGAAATCACGAATTTCAAACGAAACCACACAAAATCTCCGAAGTTCTCAATTAATTTTTTTTTTTTTAAATCAGGTTTTGTGAACATTAGGTTCACTGGTTTGCTAGTTTTATATTATAATTCAGCGGTTAATGTCTTCATTGCTTACTTTTATTACTAGTATTATTAAATGAGTCTTACTTCTGCTCTCGAGACAGCTTCAAGATGGGTCCAGGAGAGAGGAGCTAGGATGTGGATAGAAAGAGTAGAGGACGGTTCAAAAAGAAGAGAGAAGGAAGTGGAAGACACAACTGAGGAAAAAGAAAATGAGGTTAGGGGAAAACAGAAGAATAAAAGGTTTTAGAGTATTCGGGAGTTTGTATATTATATACGGCTGTTTGTTTCTGACAAATCGAATAAATGAAAATAAAGTATTTAATTCACTGTATACTTAATCATAGGTATAAATTGTCAATAGGCTGAAAACTAGCAAATATAATGCAGATTTGAAGTTTCATGTGGGAATCAATTAGTTCATTTGTCAATAGTTTATTATTTTAAAAAGTAATTAATGAAAATGTAAGATTATATGACGTTTGAACATCGTTACTTTATGTTATCTATATGTTTATCAGTACATCGCTAGTTTAAGTTTCGATTCCAAACCTTTCATATTGGTTTTGCATACAAAAATCAACCCCCTTAGTCAACCCCATGAAGGTTGAATTCTACGATAAAAAAATATCCTTTTCAGGACTTAAACTATTTATACTAATTTCATGTAAATAGATTCAGCGGTTTAGCGTGAAAAGGTAACAGACAGACATACTTTCGCGTTTACAACATTGTGTGGATGTTTTCATGTACATCAATAATTTAATAAAACACTTTCTAAACGGGTACAAAATGCGATTTAATGAATTGTTAAAACTATTCTCGACGTTTCTTATTAAAGACGCGTATAATAATTGGTGTGCGGTAAAAATTAACAAATAAACTAACGGTTTCTACAATTCAGATGTGATATCACCGCTCTTCCTAATTGACATGGTCGACCCAAAATGCCCGCCAATGTCACATCTAGTTACTGTATGCCTGAGCAAATCGTGTACTTGTGTACTTACGGTATATGCTTCTATGACATCACGCCTTTGTCAGTGAGGAGTGGGCAGACAAAAGCTAGTGCGTGTGGTGTGTGCCGAGTGCCAAGTAAGAATATTATATTGACTTTGAGATGGATTTCGTAAGCTTTTGGACGCGTCGACTGTAGTCTAATAAGTATCTAATTACTAGGTCAGCAAATCAACTCAAAATCACTAGTTTAATGCTTTAATAATCTTTTTAATTAATAAACTTTTTAAATCTTCATAATCGGTTCATTCGTTGCGATTTTATAACAAATTTTATGGTCAATATTCTCCGGTGGCCGAAACGTGTGACGTCACAGATCTCTATCGTGGTTCACTCAGGTCGAACTTTAGTAGCATCTCTACGCACGCTCGCGCTCGAGCGCTAGAGCTTTGTGACGTCACAATTACCACGCGGCCAACCGAATATTCGTTTAGTAATTTGGTTATAACATCGTCAATATTTGTCGTAGAACAAAAAATCAACCACTGTATTTTATGGAATCATTAGCTCTATAAATCTGCATTCTCAAATAAAAACGTTACGGATCCTCATTCTAACGTAAACAAGCTTTAACTGTATATATTTTGTTGTGTGTTCTTGTTTGAACAAGTCATGTTTTAAATATTGTTGTCTGCGAATTTAAATTAATAACGGCCAATCTCTTAATTTTGATAGCCAAATTAGTACTGATTTATGTTAATGTTGCAAGCTGCAGCAACCACTTAGGAATAATGAATAAGAATGGGAAAACGTGTTTTTTGGATCATCAATCATTATACATAGATTTGTTTAATATAATATAGGAATTTGTCACATTTAATTTTCTAGAATACTTACATAAAGTATCAGAACATAATTTAGGGTTCTTTATACAAACTAAAGACAGATTATTCGGCTTCTGTTCACCGTCTGTGAGTTGACTAGACCCAGGAATAATAAAAGATAAAAACGACGAATCATATTTCTAAGAAAGTTTTAAATTAAATTATTTGTTTTTAAATAACAAACGCGCATTAAAACTCGCAAAAAGATTTGATACGTTGATTTGATCGTCCTTTCCTTTACAATATTTTATAAAAGAATTTTAATGATTTTTTTAAAAGGCATCAATAAATTATCACCTAAAAATAATGGACTAAAACGATCAACTTCAAAGATCACCCAAAAAATTATCGACTAAAATGTTCACCTAAAATGATCACCTTAAAATGATTATGATCATTTACTATGTTTTTTGGGATCATTTAAATATTTCCCTTTTCAAAATGCCACATCCATAAAAGTCAAGTCCTAAGCTCTCGACACAATATGACCACGGCGGACAATAAAAGGTGACGACTATTGTAGTAGTCGCGTGTTTGCTTTGCGCTGTTTGCTTCAAAACCGAGTTGCGTCACTGCGGGCCGCATCCGTCATATCTACATGGGGATCTAGCACTCAAACTTTGTATTTGAATATTTAACAATTTTATGCTATAATTTCCGATTCGAAGGCGTTTGACCACAATCTCGCCTGATGGAAAGCGATGATGTGGCCTAAGTTGGTACACGCCTGCCTAGAAGATGCCGGTTCACTCTGGCCTTGAAGTCGTTGTCGTTCTTGTCGTGAATAGTAAATTTGAGAATATAAACTATTAACATCTGCTGATATCGTTGTGTTACAGTCACACAACGATATCAGCAGATGTTAATACTTAGGAATGAAAACCGCCTAAGTATTGATTGTTGACTAAAAATATGTATATGTGAAAATTTATAACTTATTTATTTGACATTGAAATCGTTATTAGGTAGTTATTTTTATAAAAGGTAAAGGTTGCTTTCTCCAGATTGGGGGAATCCCAGTTTGAGCAAAATAGACTATTTGACAGTATGAATAACAAATTAAGCACCAGTTATATTATTAAAAATCATGAAATTAATAGAATAGTAAAATCAAAGGTAAAGCGGGGCTCAAAGTGTGTATAAGGAACTAATATTTCCACGCAGCCAAAGTCATGTGGGTACGCTTTGTGATAATGATAACATAAGCATAGTGAATTTCATAAGATTCAAAATCTCGTCATTACTTCGACAGAAACAATTCTAGCTTCGAATCTAAATACAAACAAACTTTTTTAAATAATCTTAATCTATTTTTTTTCTTTTCAAGGTATAAAATAATCAATTTTCCCGCCAATGGCGCATCGTTTCCCGCGCGTCTATAAGCATTACCAACCTACAAATCTGTGGCGGGCGGCCATATTTAATTGTGGCATAGATAACAATGGAACGCGCGTACACAGGGACGTATACAGCCGCGTTAACATTCCCTACTCGGCTCAATGGCGCATTAATATATCGGTAGGCCCATTAAAAAACTAAATGTCGTTTATCTCGATCGAGATTTATGATAAGTGGCCGGTGATTGAGATGCTGGCTGCTGGTGGTGTTTAGGGATGCGTCTGCGATAGAACCTGACAAACTGATCGAGATTACTCCGAATTAGGTATTTCTATGCTTAGTAAATTTTTAGGTTGCGGTAATAATAGACATTGAACTCGCATAACCAAGTATCAATTCCGTTTTTTTGTTAATTTGACAACGACCAAGAAAATTATCTCAACTTTGCGGTCACCTAAATCGGTTAAAATTTCGACCGTATTTTATAACATTTTGATGGTTGAACTGAAGCTTTTTCTAATTTAAAAACAAATATTTCTATATCTTTGAGTGTATTTTTAAATTTATTCTATAAAAAACAGAGACTTCTACAAAATAATCTTACAATATCCGGTACCTATACAAATTTTTTTTCGAATATAATTATAGGGAATATCAACTATAAAAGCACATTTTGAAAAATGATAGAATTGAAAATCTTCATTTTGGGTGAATCCAGTAAACATGCATTTATTATACTACCCTGGGTCGAATCGCGGCGCAGTAAGTTAGGTCACAGAGTGAACATGACATAAGTTGAATAGGTAAGTACCTACTATAATTCACTTTTGACATTAAAGAGTAAAATTTTGGAAATATAAATTTTAACAGAATCCAATGACGATAGAAACGAATCAATTTTTATAACTGTCCAATGTAATTACCGGTATGACGTGACGCAACAGACCTCCGCACAGGTGCCTCCATTGTCACAGATTAGATCCTAAGATCTGATGGCACAACCTCCGCGGACGGCTGTCCGCCTGTCTGCTCCACGATTACACAGTAAGATTAATTTTCTGTGTTTGAGTAACGCTGGTCAATTGCTTATTATAGATGTATAATAAACTACATCAACATCCGCCGTATTGTATTTAATTGCATCATTTCCGTTTCTAATTTCATTAAAAGATGCTGTAAAACAAGTTTTTAGTAAACTTAGAAATGCTTTCAACCAAAAGTAAGAACTATAATAGAGGTACCTAATACAGACTTTTGAAAAAAGTAAAAAATAAAACGAGTTTTTTTTATAATTTCATTCCATAAATTCTTTTGTGTTGGCAGCCAGCAATTAAAGTCGAATGGCGCTTTGAAAATATTCCACTAATTCTAAAATCGAATAAAACGTGATCGCGGCGCCATCAAAAGAAACACATAACAATAAAAAAAAACAAAACAATGAAAAGTATCTATCAATTTTTAAAAAATAGAACCGACTTCTGTTTTTAAATTATGAGAGGCGAAATCGAGCGGAATCAATATCCGAATCGAATTCTCCAATTGGAATCGTAAATCGAATCGTATTAGCTACCTACCAAAAGTTTAGTCAGATAACATCTACATAGTTCGACCATTGAGCCGAATAAAGACGCTGACTAAGGCCTTTTGTTTTTTTTTATTGATACGAGTGTTGAATGTTCGACGGCGTACTATGGCTACCGCGTTAGCGGTGCGATTGCGTATGCAACTTTAGTAAAGGCTATTTTGTCGATGGGTGAGCAATAATGGTTTTCACTCTCTTACACGCGTCGCAAATGCATTGGGAGACTTTACTATGAAGAAAACAACATTTTTCAAAAATATTGCACTTAGAAAGGATTTTTCAAAATTCACCCCCAACGGGTTTAAAATAGGGGATGAAAGTTTATATGAAAAATCTTATTTCTTGAGTTGATAGACTTCAAACTTGGCACGAATGCTGAGCTAAATAAATTATAAAGTTTGTCATCTTTAGTTTTCCTAAACTACCTCTAAAACGGAGATTATAGAGTGCGAAGTTGTCATATGGATGAAGTTTGATGCGCAATTCCATTAACTCTAAACTCAGTTTTTATACTCAAGACCTGAAATAAAGGAGAACATGTATCAGGATTCTTTGAGACCTTTTACCCCGAACGGGGCAAAAACGGGAGTAAATAAAAAAAAGAAGTTTACGGGGAAGTATTTTATTGCTTGATTAAATCGTAAAACGGCTTAAAGAGTTTGGTTAAAAAGTTTACGTGGACGACGTCGCGGGCGGACGCTAGTTTATAAATATTTCATCATCAGTCTTTTAATGTCCCCACTGCTGGGGCATAGGCCTTCTTTATGGATGGAATAGGGAGTTTGGGCCATGACCCACTACGCGGGCCCAGTGCGGATTGGTGGGTGCTAAAGACTGCAGATGCAGCTGGTACCAACGGCTTAACGTGCCTTCTGAGTAACGGAGGAGCTCGAGATAAGACATTTTTGGTCACCCATCCAATGATGGACCATTGCGAAAGTTGCTTAACTTCAACGATCGCAGCCGAACGCGCTAAACTCTTCCTCATAAATATTTAGATAGCACTCAAATTACGGAATGGATTTGAATGTAATCCAGTTCTTACTTACACGTAAGACCCAAACCTCACAAAAGACCTGTCAATTAACAATACTTTTTTGTTTTGTGTTTGTGTCACTGAGTGAGGTTCCAGGGTTTAATGGGGTAGAGAAAGAGAAACGGTAGGCATCGCACCAGTAACACTCTGATGTGCTCTGGTGTCCCAAGATTTATTAGACTCAGGTAGCTGTAAAAGGAAGCAATGAAATAATGTCGTTTGACATAAAAATACGTTTGGAATCTCAATCACATCATATAAGGTACTTTTTATAACGAGGCGCAACAAACTACCCCATCCCACCTGACTTTAAGTGTAAGTGGAGTACAGTCGTGAAGATAGGATGATGCGGTAGAAGCTGTGCTGATCCAGGCATCCCCACCTTGCCGGCCTGAACCCAATCCCTCACCTCGCGGATCCCTGGAACCCTACTCACCAGCAGAAATACAACACCACCAATACCCCCTCAGGTCCGAGTGGTCTAGAGGCACCAGACGGAGAGAAGACCTCCCCCGTGGGGAGACGCAATTAGCCTAGAATACCTCTAGAGGCACTCGCCAATTCTCGGCTTGAGGTCCCCTTAGGATCTCGCCGTCCCCAAACCCGGTGACATGGTAAAGGTCATCTGCGACCAACAGCATACACACTCAAAAAAAAACATCACCAAAATTTAGTGTTATTTTACTGTGTGTTTTCTCTAAGGTGGACGTTGTTTCCCCAGGCGGGCGCTCCAATTTGAGTGGAACACCCTCTATGGCCCACCTCTTTAAGTCTAACCACAGTCACTAAAAACGAAAGAAAAAAAACACTTTACCATCATAGTTAATAACTACCTACCTAGATTTATTTCATAAGTTTTCCCGCAAACTAAACGTTTCAAAAACAATTAATAAACAAGTATAAACCGAGATTTCGTCATGATTCCTGACGCTTCGGATCCTTTACAGCAGGCTCCGTGGTCACAAGACTGGTAAGAGTAACAATGATACAAATGATGCGTCGTCTACAGTACGATGCTTTCTAGCGTATTGGACAAAACTAATTTCACCTCGATTGGGTTATTTATATGGGCCGGTCGAACAGGTGTGCCGACGGCATTATATACAGCATGATCCATTCTGAAATTATTATTTCAATATTGTTTTTCCTATTCAGACATTTGGGGAAGCAAAACGTTTTACTTTCTGAATGATTTTCTATAATATAACTGTAAAAGTACGTCATTTTTGTGTTCATTTAGTTCTGTATTGTTTAACTATTAGGACCTTTATTTAATAGTGGCGAAGATCTAGAAATCGACGGAATTAGATACTTATTGCATTTTCCATAATTATACAGTGGAATAAAAAATTATGACTTCTGTAATTTACTTGCAAATTAATAATTTACATAAAATAGTTTGCAAAATTAATGCATAATGTTATAATTTGTGAAATAACACTAAAACGGTGCAAAAAATATTAAAAATATTTATCGATAAAAAATGTGTGTTGCTCTAATTTCAAGGCATCTAGCTAGATACAGATTTTTGTGAAATACGAATAGGTATTTTATAAATAAAACCATAAAAAGAAGGCAGCGTGTTCATTCAGACTCGACACAATATTTAATAGCCTGTTTACATTATTCCAATCCAGCGATTTAATCCAGCGCCGGAATGCTACTGGAATAATTTGAATCGGCACTGGTTTGTTCCTATTCAAGTGAGAAATTAAGTCTAATGATTGGATTAATGAATTTTTCATTCCAGCTCATCCATTCCAGCACGATTGGAACAGTGTAGACTTCCATTCCAGCGCGACTGGAACAGTGTATACTTCCATTCCAGCGTGACTGGAACAATGTAGACTTCCATTCCAGCGCGACTGGAACAGTGCAGACTTCCATTCCAGTACTGTATTTAAAATCTACAAAAAAACTGAAAGTAAAAATTATCGAACTGCTTTTTGGTAACCAGTTCAATAGTTTAAAAAAACTGGAATAATCTGAACAATATAATCCAGTCCAGCACTAGACTTGAATCATCTACTGGATGACGAGACTGGAATAATGTGACCCGGGCATACAATTTCGTTTCTAAGTTAACTCTTGATACAATGCAAAATTGAACCCAAAACACTCTTAGTTATGGAAATTAACATAAATAACTTAGCGTGTTACATATGAGCAGAGTCGTATAGATCACAAAAGGATACCATTTGGGATGCAGAGGACTCTACTACGCAATATTCTCGATCCAGAGTTGATTTTTTGAGACCCACAGGAACAAAATTTTTTTCTGAGATAAAAGGCATCTCATGTCTCAATTCAGATCATAAACTATATGCTTACTAAATTTCATCCTAATCCGTTCTGTAGTTTTTGCGTGGTTGGGTAACAAACATACAAACATACACACATACACAAACATACAAACTTTCACATTTTATAATCTAAATTGGATTTATAAGTAGTTAACGAACATTCAATTGCTGTTTTGAAACACTCGTTATTCACAATCATTCATGGCAAGTTACCATATCGCCACATCCTGTATAAGCCGGTCGGTGTCCAAAGGAATGTTATTAATTCGGAATTTGTTACAGCCTATACTTAAACCACTCGATATCGTCGTTAGGGTATTACATAAAAATATAAATATGTCAGCCTGTTGTTCTGTTGACCTTCGTTGATGGTACGAGGAATGGATTCGTCATACTAATAAAACGGTCGGAATATTAGGTGTTAAGTTGGAATACTGGGCTCTATAGTAAAGAATGTAGCCAAAAGATATTAAAAAACTGCTGCTCGAGGTAAGCCCTACATGAAAAATGGGGATGATTTTAGTTTTTCATCGATTGCCCCATTGTGTGGGGTATCATTGAATAGGTATTTTAAAATAACTTAGGGATTCCTACAACTATTTTTCTATTAAGGATCCATTTGTGAAAAAAAGAACTTTAAAGTGCTAATTTTTGTTAGTGTAGGGCGTCCCCTACTCTAAAAGCTAAACTATTGGCTTGGAAAACCTGAAAAAATTCATGACGATAGTGCTTTTTATGAACTTTTAAGGAAAATTATAACGGACAAAATGGATATGTTAGTTTAAGAGTAATAGTCGTAGTAACTTATGTTTTAGAAAATGTCTGACTTCATAAAAAATCATTAGAAGAAAACATCAAAAGTGACTTAGACTAAGTAATTGTTTAAAATATAGACACACTTTCCAAAATATATTGTGGTGACGGCGAGCAACTACGGAACCCTACACTGCGCGTGGCACGACACGCACTTAGCCGGTTTTTAATGTCTACAGAGCATGACGATCAGGAAAAACTGCTGTCAAACTGTAAACTATAACTACTCTATACGTACTCTTAAGTACAAACAAATTCATGATTATGCTCATACAATTTTTTTTTTGCTCCATAGTCCAACACTGCGATGATGGCTATCTTTAAAAAATAAGTTTTTTTATTGTATATGCTGTTGGTCGCAGATGACATTTACAGCGTCACCGGATTTGGGGACGGCGAGATCCTAAGGGGACCTCAAGCCGAGAATCGGCGAGTGCCTCTAGAGGTATTCCAGGCGGATGGCATCTCCCCACGGACGGAGTCTCCTCTCCGTCTGGAGCCTCTAGACCACTCGAATCTGAGGGGGTAAAATCGCATTTTTATGTATGATATTTAATGCCTTTGTGCATTTCAAATAATAAATTTTAAAAGTTACCAGATTTCTAAAAAAATATTTCGATAAAGAATTTCGTTTACTTCCTTGTGTGTTGACAAAAAACCTAGCTACAGTTCTTATGAGATTTAAATGAACGCTTACCTTAGCCGAATCCACGTACAAGGTATTAACATTACTAAATCGCTTAAATAAATATTAGTTTAGTTAGTTTACATCTAACCACAGTCCACTTCATTTCTAAAGTAGTGGATTTGCACAGATTTAAAATAACAATCTTTATTTCGTCTTTCAGATGGTATCCTTGTTGTGTTATGTATGACACATCTTAAGATTACTTAGAAACGGTGAGTAAGCACAATACAATTTGGCGGCTATTGTTATCCGGTTTTTTGCCATGACCAAAATTTTATGAGGAAACTTGATTAAACAGTAACTTTAATCGAATCTGCTAAAGAGAGGAAACACCCTGATTTTTTCGATCGGATTTTAGGAACCGTAGATACTCGTAAAGTATAATAACTATCGACATTGCAAAGACAAATTTGTTTGAACGTCACTTTGGTCAAAGATGAGATACATATTATATAATTATTGTAATTAGCTTTTTTTTTACATCAATCTGTTCATGTTTCGAAAGATTAGAGCACTTTTTGGGCTCTTAAGCAATTTCATAACCCTGAAGCGACGTAAATTTTAACAATGTTGCCTACCATTTGGCTTATAGTTTAATGTTTGCTTGACTAGAAATGTATGGCGGTTCGAGTGTTTTTTGCTAGTGACATCTAAGGTGTAAATTTTTAATAGAAGAGCATTTATAAAATATTCTTATATTCAAACATCTAGCAGTTATGCTTAAAAATAAAAAATACAACTATAATTGCTATTTCTTCTTTCAAATGTTTAATACTTGTAAAGGTATTCATTTGACATTGTGGGTTACCTACAATGCGAAGAGATGGCGCTGCCTTGCAGCTTAAGAAATACTACACACAATTCGATACGGATAATTAGGGCCGCGGTAGCACAATAGTCAGTGGAAGGTGCGGGTTCGAGTCCCGTCTGTTATCTGGTCTGCGTGGATTTTCTTCTAGTAAAATTTTCTTTAGACTTAAACATCTAGCAGTTAAATACTTAAAAAAATACTTTTATGAATATACTTAAATTTTCATGGTTCTAATTAACTTTTACAATGAGTTTTTCTTGTGAAAAAATACTTTGATCCTCGCTTCTGTAAAGTTACTTAAGTGGCGTTTAAGCGATTTGGCTTTTCTTCTGTCGATCTGTGGCAAAAACAAATCACATCAACCACTAATGCGATAGTGTAAGTATAATGTCTAGTTAATTAATATTGCTGTACGAGCGTCATTACGAAACCGCTACTGTCATTAACAAATTAAGTGACTTTTGTCATATCCTGTGATTAAAACATTTTTACGGTGCTATTAATGTTTTGACATTTAATGCCTGTTGCGACAAACCGTTTTGGACTTTTATGAAGATCGAGATCAATTTCCGTTGCTTTTTATTTTGTTTTATTATGTCTATTAAATATGGATATGGTTTAGACATAAACATAATATAATGGACTCACGGACACTCGCATGACATTGACTGCTCTAAAGAAAGAAGTGAGGGTGTAGGCCACAGATATACGACTATTAGTCGTATGATCGCTCTGTCTCTGTCATAACTATTAAAGATGTCACTTACAAAAACAAATTCAAAAATCTGAAGGCCAACCAGGACCTTGCCTTAGCATTAGCTGATGTGACATTATGTCGCACCAGCGCTGTTATTCTAGCAGGAACTTTTTAGTGTCACAAAAATAAGACGTGTTTTTCATTACTTGAAAGGATGTGCGGGCATCCTTTGCTTTCAAATAACAATAAATAAAAGATATAAGTCTGATCTATTACTACATATTATGATTTTTTTATGTTAAAAGGGTAACGGCTAACAAGCGCTTGGTCCGCCTGGTGGTAAGCGGCTACCATAGCCTCTAAATGCTTGCAATACGAAAAAAAAACACAAAGCATTGCCTACCCTGATCCAAACCCCTACTCCTGGAGCGCTGAAACCGTACTCACCGACTGAAACAACAACAACACCAAAAGGTTCTTCTTTTATTGTTGTCTTCTGTAAGCTGGAAGTTAATTCCCCAGACCGATATTCTCCGAAATACTACGTTTCTTAATCTTTTATTGTTGTCTTCTGTAAGCTGGAAGTTAATTCCCCAGACCGATATTCTCCGATATACTACGTTTCTTAATCTTTTATTGTTGTCTTTTGTAAGCTGGAAGTTAATTCCCCAGACCGATATTCTCCGATATACTACGTTTCTTAATCTTTTATTGTTGTGTTCTGTAAGCTGGAAGTTAATTCCCCAGACCGATATTCTCCGATATACTACGTTTCTTAATCTTTTATTGTTGTCTTTTGTAAGCTGGAAGTTAATTCCCCAGACCGATATTCTCCGATATACTACGTTTCTTAATCTTTTATTGTTGTGTTCTGTAAGCTGGAAGTTAATTCCCCAGACCGATATTCTCCGATATACTACTTTTCTTAATCTTTTATTGTAGTCTTCTGTAAGCTGGAAGTTAATTCCTCAGACCGATATCCTCCGATATACTACGTTTCTTAATCTGGCCAGTTTTCTTTACAATGACTCATTTATACTGGGAAGGCTAAGTGATTCTCAGTTATAAGATAATTTGATAAAAGAAAAGTCTACGGTATTGTGTTGCAAGTATTTACTTTCTATGGCGTCCACTTACAGACAAACACACAGTTATTACTAAACAATTGCTACGATTGAATCTGCAGACTCAAATTAATATTATTGTATTACTCGAGCGCAGTTTACTAAGGCAGTTGTCTCACCACCGGCGAGGCAGCGATTAACTATCGGCTGTTATATTTTTAAGCACTTATGAGCCCTTTTACAAAATTGCGCCGCTGCCGTACTGATCGGCGCGTAGGTAGATTTGCACTAGTATATATTGCTATTTACGGGTGATGTTTCGAGTCTTATAAAATAATTATTAATGAACTAATTATAAAAATATAAACATATTTCAGTAGATCAATGATGGGAGATTAGTTTTATGAAAGTTTTTGATAGTAATTCTATTTAATTCAATATCAAAATACGAGGTAAACCTGCATTATTTTTTGAGAAAACTCACGGAGGTTAGATGTTTTTTTTTGATAATTAATGACATGGAAAATCAAAATTCTAATACATTATGTTACAACAATAACATATTTATGATGTCGTAGTAATTAATTAGATTTAATATATTGAACATTATTGAGAGATTGAGGTGTTTGAAGTTGTGCATATTATCGTTTTTCCCGTAAACTAGCTGCAGTAGAACGCTCAGTGCAAAAAAATGGAAAATGGTATTTGCAAATATTCTACATTAACTTACAATAAGAAGAATAAATCTACTGTTTACTTTTATTGAAAGTAGTCAAAATCTTTTCTAAAGGTGTAAACGAGGCGCTCAAAAATTATGTTTTTTTGCAAAAAATGTGAAAGGGCTCTTAACTGCTAGATCTTTAATTAAAAAGAAAATTTTGCTAGAAAAACGTCCACGCGGGCCATGCAGCAGACGGGATTCGACCCCGCACCCTTCGCTATCCGGGTGAATGCACTGACTATTATGATATTGTGTCGAATTTTCTCTAGCATTTCTTAGGCTGCAAGGCTACTATGTAAAGAGATGGCGCTTAGCTTACAGAACGAAAAAGAAATCTAGTAAATTTTCTTTAGATTTAAACATCTAGCAGTTAAATTCTTAAAAAAAATACTTTTATGAATATATTTAAATTTTCATGGTTCTAATTAACTTTTACAATGAGTTTTTCTTGTGAAAAAATACTTTGATCCTCGCTTCTGTAAAGTTACTTAAGTGTTATTATTTTCTTGCTCAAAAGATGTACGATCCGTGTAAACAAAGGAGATACATATATTAATAGATGATCACTGACTGTTCACACTGCCGGCGAGAACTCGTTCCACTAGTTAGTCGCTGAGCGACAAGAGCGCTTAAAGATAATCCATGCTCAGCTACACGCTGTGTGATGCTCGCGCCAGAAATGTCACCGCGAGCGAGTGGCGTAAGTAATCGCCCGTTGTACTCGCACATTTTCTTATAGCCCAGCGATAAAACTATCGGAACAACACGCTCACTTCCCGATGCTCACCAGCTCGTTTCTAATTTCTAGCTCTACTCGCTCATCGTCGGCGCTGAGACAAGTGCTTAAAGCTCGCTCGGCGATTCTGTCCAAGCGGACACCGCTCGCGAGTTATGTCTTCCTTCAATAAGCTTACGACATTTCCTACGTTAAGCAATGGTGTAAGTACATCGTTAGTTTTTCTCAAACCTGTCTGAACGGACACAAGAATCTTTATTCGCCATTCAGCACCCGCTTAAATGTGACACTAAGCATTTTAATTTGCCACAATTACCTGGTTGTGTTGACAAACGAAAATTGGGTTAACGGTTAAGTTGATTATTATCAAATAGCGCGCTGAGAGGAATTTGTATCTAGTTACAGCATATTATGCTTGGGCTACAAGTTATCGCGATAACGCAATGTTTTGCGGTATATGTCTGGCATTAGGTCTATTGCGAATATTTATCATGACAAAAAAGATTTTCCATGGGGATGTTTATTCATATCTTTGGTGTGACCTCTCTGCTGCGGTTGGCGACACCACTGGACCTGCAGTCTGCAGCCGTTGCACGCCGCTGCACGCCGCGGCCGCAGTCCGCAATGTCACCGTGCTTGGAATAAATTTCATAGAGATTCATAGAAACTAGTAGTGTCGTCTGCCGTCTGCAGCTGCGGCCTGCGGTCTGCCGTTCAGTTCGGACTTGTACCTTTAAAGGGTCATAACGCGATAATTTTTATACTGTTGACGACAAGACTTTATCACCACTGCATGTAGTATTAGCAAGACTTCATCACGACTGCATGTAGTATTAGCAAGACTTCATCATGACTGCATGTAGTATTTAACAACGTACCTATTGTATGAAAAAAGATACAAAATTTTTAAACATTATAATTGACGGCCGGTATTGTGAACGGTGACACGAAGAAATAAATAAATAAATAAATATTTCCGACACTCACACCAATTAGCCTAGCCCCAAAGTAAGCACTATAAGGCTTGTGTTATGGGATGCTAGGGTAACGGATAGAATACATATACTGTACATATATAAGTATATTTATATAAATACATATTAAACATCCATGACTGGAGTACAAATGCTCGTATTCATCACACAAACATCTGCCCCCACCGGGATTCGAACCCAGGACCTCGAGTCGGCGACAGCCATGAAACCCGGTGTACAAACAACTCGGCCACGGAGGTCGTATAAATTAGCGTAAAAGGATGAGGCATTATTTGAGGCCACTACGGTAGTAACAAATCTGACTCCCAAAGCCAAATATGAATTACACCACAAAAAATTTCGCGTATTTATTTAATTATCTAAACAACCGGTAGTACTATGAATAAACTTGTGCGAACGTGCGGAATAGGCCCTAGCCCCCATATTGACAAACAAAGAATACGCTTGGATTAGTTATTCAATGTTTTGTCTCTGTTCATTCAGAGACAAATGCCATTTGAGTGATACGAACGAAACACGGCGTAACTACTTTAAATTAATTCCTCGTTTATTAATAAGGGGGCAGGAGTCTTGAACCGTTCCTTAGGTTTTGTACACTGAACGAAACGAGATTGTCAGTAGGTAGGTAAGTACATAACTAGCCGGTCGCGTAACTCGGATGTTGGCGATTACCGCCCGCGGCTCGCGCCCGCCACGCCACGCCGACACGAGACACAACTCTTTGATACAACTCGCCGTTGACTTCAACAATGAATCTATCGAAATTGGATGACGTTATACACTGTGATACACACGTGCTATTTTTAAACTCATCTTTGTTTTACGACTGTCTTTTTAATCCCCGATGGAAAAATAGCAGTGTTATAAGTTTGACATGTCTGTGGCACACAGTGTAGCATCGTAGCTCCTAAACGACTGGATCTATTTGGATAAGGTTTTTTTTTCATTTACGTTCAAACGAAAAGAAACTTTGTTTTGGTTGACTTCTTAAAAGCTTTTTTGTTTCGTCCTCAAACTTTTCCTACTGCCATTCAGGACATCTTCTATGTACCCAAAAGAAGAAGCGCAAAAAACTTTATTAGTTTTAAAAGAAACGATCAAATGATTCCACCAAGATTATTGAAGTTGGAATCAAGAAGAAAGGTAGTGCAGCAATTTCATCTGACAAGCCAGCCAGCCTTGACCTAACAGCAGCATTAATATTTAAAAAACATTGTGTCGATTTTTGTAAGGTAGTCGAGAAAAAATACAATATATTTCGACGACATTACAACGTTGTAACCGAGGATGCTAGATTAGAGAATAGCGCTTTTGGTCCGTAATACCAGGTAATGCCACTTAATACCAGCCATCCATGGCAATTGTTCGCGTGATGTTTTGTAGGCTTACCACATTTCTGCTAAGCTAATACCATAGCTTGTCACTCATATTATCTTTATGTTTATCATACATTGTCCTGTACATTTATCGCATAATTTAATCACCTATTTTTAACAAATTATTTTGGAATTATTGGAACTGGCGCCAATGATAAATTTCCTACAAAATACTCTTTTAGAAGATTAATAACTATAGATGTTTCGCAAAGCGTTCGTTTGGCCATATATATTTTATCCCACAGCAGATTTTCAGATCAAACTTATTCGTATCATATTTATGTAAATATTATTTTTGATGTTGCTAATGACATTTCTTAATTATTGGGTAGTTATTAATTTAGAAGATAACTTTTAATTGTTTTGAGTACCTATCATTCGGGCCGTTACCTATCTAACTCCGCCCCGTGGTGCCCTAGAATTCTAGACATTCAGCGACAAAACCGACACTTACAAAAAGTAGAGCACCTTAAGAGAGGTAGGGCATAGCGGACTTGCCCCTCGAGTTGGAGCGCCCGACTAGAGAATTACAGAAGACCGAAGTAAAATAACCCTACCTTTTGGTGATCCTATGTTTCTGTCGTTGAGTACGGTTCCAGGGCTCCACGGGCTAGAAGAATGGATCAGGGTAGACAACAGTGCGAGTGATACCCCTTTTTTTCGTAGCCAGGTAGGCAAATGCCTCTACCCCACCTGATGATAAGTGGTGATGAAGTCCACTTACGAATAGTACGACAAAGAAATGAGTCACCAAATTTCTTTATTCGTGTAGGAATAGTCGCCACACTAAGTCAGTGGCAACGTAAACCAGCGCACGTGGTCCTCTGAACAAAAGGTGATGGTGGATTAAGGGAGAATAACTCGTCAGAACAGTCGCCGTGGTATATACGCGCGTCTATAGCCTATGGTGGCCGCTTATCTTCAGGCTGGTTTGCTACGGTCCGCAAACAAGCGTATGGGCGACGCTTGTTTGCGGACCGTTTAACATAAAAAAGGTAGTATTATTTCACTGTGATCTCCTGAAAGGTGGAGATTAACTTTTCTACTCAAACGGGTGCACCAATAAGTGCTGACAACCAGCTATATGATATAACTTTTTGAAATCATTCGTATTTCCTTTGAGTTTATTACAATGTTCACTGCGACTTGAATACACTAGCAGTATAGATAAACAATGTATGTGGTCCGCATGAGTGGTCAGACAGGTAAACTAGAACTGTACGCTATGGTAAATAACCGCACAGAAAGTTTATTCTCCCGTACTGGACTAATGCGAGTGATAAAAATCAAAGAACGTTCTCCCAAAGACATTGTAAAGACATTATAATTTGTGATAAACTTTTACTTTTAAACGATATTTAAAACTCTGTTTCAAGACAAAATCTTTAGCTTAAGTAATGTCAAAAATGGCATCGTTAAGTTGTGCTTTTGGACAAACATTTATTGGTTCTAAGCGAGTAGCAGCACAAATCCTAACACTTAAATCTAAAACTGATCCAAAGACAGAAAATGTAGGTGAATTATATGTAGTATACAGGATACTCATTTTTGTCTCTCTTCACTTTGAGTACTTTTGTAATAAAATTGTATAACGTGTCAGCTTCATCGTATCTATAGTATATAAAGATAATAAATAACACTTCAACTGAAACTTTTTGTTCCGAATATAAACATCTAGAAAAGCTGTTTGAGGGTAAACTCCAAAAGTACACACTCAAATATCCCAAAATCTTGTTTACTTATCATAAGCTGCAGTAAAATTATAGTTTTATTAGTTCAATGGTAACAAGACTTTCTGTCCGCGCATATTTTGTGCTAGTTGTCTTGCAAGTGATGAGAAAGTGGTCAAGTCACCCGTTTCTATGAAAATGCGCTTGCTTGACGCACAATTGATAGAAAATTACTCTTGGCTCCCGACATTATGCGAGACTTATGTAGGGTTGACAATATGGAGTTAATAGATACTTTATATTATTTTATTATAAAAAAATATAATTATGAGATTTGCATATAAAATTTGTTGTTAAAAATTATTTCAATTTGAAAAAGGCTCTTTTGAAAGGACAAATTTGCGGCTGCTTTCGTATTAACTTAGCACTTCACATGTCTCTTTCTTTCCTATTATACCAATTCCATAAAAAGCATAATCTGGAGAGACTGCAGTTAAATTACAAATACGGATAGCCATGTGAACTGTTATTTATAAAATATTAGCGATCTCACAATTAGTAGCAGTTTTATGTTTTTATTTTTGAAGCATTTAGCTGCTAGATGTTTAAATCAAAAGAAAAATTTACTACAAATATTTCACGCGGACTATTTCGGCGGATTGTGGGTTAGCTACAATGCGAAGTGATGGCGCTGCCTTGCAGTCTAGCCAAGTAAATGCTAGAGAAAAAATCGACACGAACAATTTGGGCCGTGGAAGCATAATGGTCAGTGCATCCGCCCGGATAGCGGCGGTTGTCGATTCCAGTCCCGTCTGCTGCCTGGCCCGCGTGGCATTTTTTCTAGTATAATTTTCTTTATGCTTTCGCTTCTTACTAGTAAAGAGAGCCTGCCTGGATATAAGTAAAAGTGTGCCCTCTGCTGTAGAAAACAGCAATTGATCTTATTCCATACCGAAACTTCATTTAGGTATTCGTGTTTGCTATTCGTAAACTTGACAACAATCTGTCCTTGTCATGTTTCATTAGGAATGAAAAGGACAGACTGGTTTCAAGTTTAAAAATACCAAACACGAATAGCCAAGTGAAGTTGCGGAACAAAGTTTATTTTACTTATTTGGAGCAAAATTTTTAATTATTTGTTTTTGTAAATATTTTTTAGTCTCATCTATACTCGTACATGGTTTTTGAGTATCCGTTGAGAGGTAAGTAGAGCATTCATTACCAGGAATTTTATTGGTAGAATTTTATCAAGTGTTAATTAAGTATTCTTAAAACTCAAAACTGTGGTTAATTTTCAATAAAAAGTATAAGTTTCGGTGACAGCCCTTTAAAACTGGAAAATTGAGTAACTTACGTAAGCCGCGGCTAGAGTACCTGGAATTATAAAATTAGAAAAGATTTTTACATGAAATTAATTGAATTTCAAACAAAATGCATTTTTTACGAATATAAAAAAACAGTTATTAAAATAATTTAGTCGTCAACATAATTTAATGCTTCGTTATATTACTTACTGTCGTATTCTTTAGTTATTGCACAGAAAGTAACAGCATTAAACTTTAATGAAACTTCAAGGTTAAATAATGTTTTTAATTTAGTTCTCATATCATTTAATAGAGTTACTAAAGCTGTTAAAAATACAACAAGTAGAAAAAAATAACAATAAACAAAAATGCCAATAAAATAAAACATGCTCCAACGGGTAAAATGAGTTTTTTTTTGTTCCTTGTCGATTTTTTACGGTAGTTTACGGGTCAAATAAAAATAATTAAACAAAGTGCTTTATTAATTAAATGTGCTAATAAATTCATACATACATAGACAATAAAAAAAACTTTTAATGAAGTATCGGAACGCTCAATAAAGTTCTTTTGAAGGTAAATAAAATCATAATTCTGACGACGCAGCCTGAAGAGCTAAGGGAGAAGAAGAGAGTAGGGACAAATAAATTAACGCCTTAAACCAGTTGGAGCTTGTTTCATTTAATGAGTGGTGTGCGTGAAAACCTAAGAAACGAAAATGACAATTATAAAAATTAAAAAAGTCAATTCAAATATATGGCAGCTGTTGGCCAGTGTCTGTCGCCAACAATAGAGATGAAAGCTAACTTTTTTTTTGTTCGTCTATCAGGTAGATTAACAAAAAGTATTTTTTCTTAACATTATAGAGATATTTTGATTTGAAATGTCGCATGACGTCACTTGGTAGAGTTTTACATTTAAGTGACGTCACGGCCCCTCGCTCCCAAACTTTGCGCCCTTTATCTTTGTAATTTGTTACATGATCGACAAAAGAAACAATAAGTGTCCATTATTATTTTTTATTGTAACTGAAGGAATAATTAAAATTTCGTTTTATTTACCCCGTCATCTTGCCTATTAGTTGTAGTGCTGTAAGGTGGAGTTTACTTCCCCTGGTGTTCCAGTTTTAGCAGAAATTCTGCTGAATAAATGCTCTTGATGGGTAAGGTGATGGTTTTTCTTCTTGTTCTGAGCCTAGTAAAGTGAAGATAGCTGTATTGGCACATGTATATGCCACATAGCTATATTTACAACTAGAGTCCATTTACACTTAACATTAGGCATGGAAGTGTAATTAGCCGCGTTTTGCCTTAGAAATGTATTAAAAAAATTTTAGAGCAACAAAAAGAGAATCAGTAGGAATTTATATTTGCTACCTATCACCAGAGTTACTAAATACAAAGCAATGGCGGCGGCGCAATCAAACTGCCATAACTCGTACATAAAATCGGTGTAACAAAACAATTTTATTAATACCAACATTATTACTGCGCGCAAGCCGGTTCCCAATCTACCGAATAACCGACCATTAAATCAGAACACAGGTGCAATAAACAAAGGTTTTATTGCTACACCTAGTATTATTAGAAGATAAAAGAAAAAAGTAGACATAGCGGAGAGCGAAACAAAAAAAAAACCAACAAAATACCACCGATTTCACATACCGATATCTTTTCTTCTCTATATAGTTAATTCATTACACATGACAATAAAAAACAGTCGTCTCGATTCTCGACCGGATTGTAATATGAATGGTCGCCTAAAAAGTTCTATTTGCCTTTATGTTGAAAAAAAAAACCCAGCGGCCCGGATTGACATCTGTCCGTTCGTACACCGCTTACGCTCGGTTGGGCAAAATCAGGTATTACAATTAAATTAAAAATCACTCATGAGTTACAATCGATATCACGGTACAGTCAGCACAACAGAACAAATAAGAATAAAAAAATATTGATTAGGCGAAATGATGATAATGACATGGCAAACAGCCAATATAGATTAGATGTTAAGGTGAGTAGCGAGAGGCACTTGTAAACACCCAGACAATCTAGATAATATAGAAAAGATAGTATTGTTCATTGTCTCAATCGAAAACCAAACCCATGATCTTATAGAAAGTGGCTACTTCAAATCCAGTCCGCTTTTCATTAGGCCAGGGTGCTTGTCAATAACGAAACTAAATACATTGATAATATTTGTTGTATGTATGTAATTGCAGCAAAGAAAAAAGGAAGGAAGAATCATTTTATTGGCTTTCACAGCATACATTAAAAACAAAACAGATAGTAAAATATGAAATGACAACAAAGAAAAATAAAAAACAAGAAATGTAATTTATGGTAGTGCTGTGCAGGGCCAACAGGTCTTTGTCTCAGCTATGCTACTGTGGTAGTACTTTCGCAATACCACAGCAGTGCTGATTTTCAGCCAGAGCTCCTAGTGACGTCAGCAACATATTGTTAAACTAAATCTTATTTTAATTTCAACACGGTCGGGCAGTTAATGTCAAAACCGTCCTTTTAAATTTATTATTCATCACTGCATAGCAATAAAAATTAAGTAGCAAGCGAAGTAGACCAAAGACGATTTAAAAACCGGTATAATACCCATATATGTTTAAATACGACGTATCATAAGTATCTAAATGCTAAGACATATTTATGAAATAATTGTTTTATTTTTATTTTATAAGTTGAGACTACCAGTAGTCTAGCAGTTATAGCTTTAAAGCTGCGACTTCTTCATCTACAATAATTTATTTTGAACAGAGTATATTAAAACCGCTTCTGTAATAGACATAGAAACCAATCCTTCAACATTTTTTGGAAACATTTTCCTGATAAGCATTTTATTGCTAACGCTACACCGAACACAATTAACGATAGAATGATTCAATTGAATCCGCGCTATGCGTGAGTTTCCATTCTTTGTGGACCACATCTCTTTGACTTTCTACGGCCAAAGGTGTCACATTGCCCAATGTCCACGCTTTGGTGACCGCTCACCACAAACATAACACCAACGTCTCGAAAACCGACCTCACCACTAATGTGCACTCTTTTTCTATTTACAATAAGGTCGGCGGCCTTCGATTCTAACTGTACCAAGATCACAACACATATTTGTATATTTGTTCAGTCAAGAAAGGGAAATCGGAGAATATTTGTAATCGAATGACTGTGTTATTAATTAATTTGTGTATTTTAGTTACGCGAATGGTAGTTGCACAGTTATAGGTAGCCATTGTTTAATTAGTCGCATTGAGTCGGTTTACGAGTGCTCTCGAATCGTAAGATGTCATCGTTGTTGAGATTTCGAGTGTTTGCCAAGAGCGGAAGTCGAATTGTAGATCAAATTAACTTGGAATTGATTAGTTTCTTTCGTTTATTTAAAATTCTTGTACGATATCTTCAAAATACAATATATCTGATGAGTAGTTATTAAAAAAGGGAAATTTATTATACTTGGAAAATATACCTCCATTACTATTTTGATTCAATAAATTTATCGCGCTTATTATTGAAACACATACGGATGTGTTGGATCATATTATAAAAAAAACTGTAGCTGAATCACAACTTTGAAAGCATTTGGTTCAGGAGTCAATTTCAAGGAATAGTATCAAAGCCGGATTTAGAGATGTGGAGGCCTCTAAACCTGGGCCGGACCACCACGCCAATCCAGGCCAGGTTGACCCGTATTTTTTTTTATCCCCGTTGTGGGGGGGGGGGGGGGGTCTGAGCCACAGTTCCGCCTGCCCTGCTTTAAATCCGGTCCTGAGTAATAAATAGAATATGCTGACAATATAATGGAGTCAATATGTTCTCATCTCACAGACCTTATGATATCTCACAAGAACAGAAATGATGGAACTTCCACTAAGCCGTTTCACTCTTCACCAGCTCCTAGATCTTAAATCAGACGAACTGGACCAGAAAAGAGAACACCGTTTAAAAATTTCTATTTCACGTACGACGACTAATCTGTACATAACAGCCGAGAATACTAGACCTTACCAGCAACTTTAACGTAAACCAGTAAGAGCGAAACTCGCTTGACCAGTATTTGTACTGTCATGTGGGTACCCCGTTACCTGTGCAATCATCCACACCCAGGCAACTAGTACTATTACCATAATGTCCGCTACCTATGAAGTTATTTCGTCGACATACGAAACGATTAGCGAAATACCAGCTCCCACATAGCTAGTTATTATAAATAACGGTGACCAAAACATTATAGAAACGCCTTTGGGCTTAGAGTGCGTACAAATAACTGATATTATATCGAGTGAAGACTCGATTTAATAACGCAGGCTTATGATTGACAGTCAGGGGGTAATAAAGTTTGATAACTTATTGCGATTTTTTGTCTTCTCATAGGTAAGATTGAGAGAGGTAGGGCATAGCGTATTATCTGCTACAATTAGAGCGCCCGCTTGGGGAAGCATCTCCATCTTAAAGAGAACCACAGTAAAATAACCCCACGTTGTGTTGTTGTGTTTCTGCTGGTGGGTAGGGTTCCAGAGCTCTGCGGGGTAGGGGATAGGGTTCAGGCCCGTAAGGTGAGGATAGCTGGAGCGGCACAACTGCAGACCGCATCATCTATCTTCAGGACTGGACTCCACTTACACTCAACGTCAAGAGGAGTGGGGTAATTTGTTGCGCCTTGTATAAAAAAGCAATGAAACTTGTTTCGTGTGCTCCGTGAATAGAAGTGAGGTTGTAGAAGCAAAACTTTTATATGGATAAGCTTATAACTTCCCAAATTTAAGGTAGTAGGTGCGTTGTGAAATTCACAGTACAAAAACCTTTACTGAAATTCGATTTATATACAAACTCTAATCAAGAGTAAAAGTTAGGGATCTTCTTAGGTTTAGAAATTATTATGTAGGTGCTTGTTGATGAAAAGTAGCTTTTATTTATAATAATTCCAGATTGTTGGGGCTATGCAGTGCTAATGGAATTGTAGGCACTGCTACCTAAAAGATCTATTGTAACTCACCACCAAATTAAAGTGTCTCTTTTAGCCCGACAGCTTCCAAGAAGCTAAAAATGTTTCTAGCTTTTAGAGATTTGATTTCCTCTGGGCGTATTTAAAGTCATACCATATGAATACTACGTTTATGGATAGAAGGCTCTCATTCACATAGAAGGAGTTAAGCATTAGACTATCTCGCACTTCATATTTTATCCGTAGTAAATTGGTCCCAGCTGCATCTGCAGTCGTTAGCCCCAACCTTTCCGCACTGGTCCAGCGTGGTGGGTCCGTTCTTCTTATTCCATTCACAGGGAAGGCCTGTGCCTTATCAGTGGGGTCATTAAGATTAAGATGATGATTTTTTATACTATAATAAACAATTTGAGCCCTTTTATTTAAAACATAAATAACCTTTTTATTATAAAAACTCACACATGCTTGCATCACAATGAAGAGATGTTATCTCATGACCGGCATGCTTTTTTAATTCTTAGCTTAAGTAACAGTATTCATAAACCGTTTTGTCACCAACCGACATAGCAAAGCTTTTACAAAACATGCCCAGTGAGAGTTTACGAATATTATATTACCTATGTGATGACGATGACGATGATGAGTTTACGAGACAACTTAAAAACGCTTTGCGTGTTCTGAAGCTTTTAATTGTTTCGAACTTAATTAACTTGATGTTGATTATGATCTTCGGTTGAGATGTTTTTATTACCTACAGGCACTGTAGATGTGTTGTCATCTTGAAAGTAGGTACGACAAAATATATAGTACAGAAGAAAGTCTACATACAAAGTGCAACACACACAAAGATACCGTTCACGGACATAATATCTCGGACCAGTTGGAGCCACTGCGAGCGCGGGTTCCATCCTCTCTCTACTCTTTTTGTCTTTTTGTCAGAATAGTGCAGTTGTTCCCAATATCAATGTATTTCTGACCCACCATAAGCTTTATTTCCTTACGACAATTTGAAAAGCCGTAAAGAAGACTTCCGCCTGAACACACATCACAATATCACAAAAACTTGTTATTTTATGAGTATATTAAGTAACTTAATTACTTAATTAAATATTTTACGTTACAAATTTTGTCGCCTCAAAATCTAAAGAGATTTTGCCACATTTACGATTTAAAGGTCCGCTTGTAGCAATTTTGTCAAATCTTAATTTAACTTTAACTATATTTACATCGAATTGACATTGACATTTTGAAAGTTTTCTGTACGTAAAAGTTAGTTTTTATTAAATTGAGATTTAGAAAAATTTTTCTAAGTGGATTTTAAAATGATTTTGAAATTCAAACCACTACTTTAATAGTCACTTTCATCTTTATGATTATCTATCGCATTGAAAATTTCACAAATGTTTGAAACATTTTACTAAAGTATGCTTGTGAATAAAAGGAGAAGCGCAAGCACACATTCTCTTTCAGTTAAGAAAACTTGTCTGTTTTGTCATTTTGAGACGAATTATCGGACAGTTGGTTCAATTGGTTCGATGGTTCTCATATTATCGCCAAATTCATTCCGCGAATAAAACGAGAGAAAGTAACATTGTGCAACCGACTTCACTCACTATAATTTCAAATGATTCGCCATATGAATCTAGAATCAAATCGAAATTCGAAATAATGGATGCGTTAACACAGCATAGGCGGGCCCAAGTACCGTATAATATCATAGCTGGCGGGGTTAAAGCATGCTTATTGATATTTCATACTAAATAATGACCCACACAATGGAAAACAGTTTTAAATTATGACACTAGGATACGGCAATTTGGGCGTTACTATTATAACATTTAATACGATATTTCTAATTGAACCAATACGGATGGTAGTAATAAATTTTGGTATCTGTCTAAGTTTTAATAGGGCAGACATGATTCTGTGTTGGTGGTCATATGTTATTGATGGATGTTTTCGCTATCTGTAATAGATATATGTCTATGTGTGGAGAAGAGTTTTATATCTTTTCTCTGAGGCTACTGGCTGGCATTGTAATTGTTATATTGAAATAATTAACAATTCATGATGAACGTAGAAAATAAAATTTATGATTACTAGCGTAGGCGAAGACTTGATATAAATAACGCTTTTGTTTTTTTTTGTTATAGAATGATATGATTGAATATTCATATTTAATGGAAGCATAAAATATAGATTTATTTATCCTATAGTAGGTTGATTTACCATCAAGGGGCAACACAATCAGAATAGTATTAACCAAGTTTGAAGCATTTGCAACTTAACATGACGTATGTCATGCTTAGTTGCATATGCGTTTTTATCTTTCTTTTGTATTTTTAATACATCACGCGGTAAAGAATTTGTATAATATCGTTACAGAAACGTAAACGTAAACGAGCCCGCACCGACCCGGTGAGGAAGGCGCCTTAGTGTGTTAACAATTACTTCATTCAGTCAGTTCGTAAGAATTTCAATTCTAAATCAAAAAATTGATAAATTTTTAGTTTCTCATTTTAAATACTGTAGGAACTAAACACTTATAACTCAGCAACTAATAAAGGAGCCAAAAAACTTCAATTAAATCGCATTGAAACGAACGTCAACTAGCACAATAAAATTCCACAATACCAAACCAGCTGATGATTCTAATGATTCTAACGGGTCCGATCAAGCTGTCGCTCTAAGTCGTAAGCCAGAGCGAGTCACTAACAATCTACCAAAGGAAAAAAGACGAACAACACATTGACAATTAACACAGATTCTGTAAACGTCATTCAATGGCTAACAGCTCAATCTTAATCCGCCGGTAGCGGTGATGCAACACCAATTTGTGTCCGTGATTGATACTAATCCTCTTAGTAGTGATGTCTGTCCGATGGTCCACTGCTGGGACCTGTCGGGAGCGTCGGAAGGTGCCATCAAAATGCGGAGGCGACAGAATGTACCGATACCGTGAATGAGATGAATATGTCATTAGGCATTATAGACATTTTATGACGAATTTGGCACTCATACCCATTGGTATAACTGATGGTTCAACCATTGAACTGGTGAGACTTTTTTGCTAGTACCCGAGTTCACTTGCTGATATCAGTTGTGAGTCATAGGAGTTGTCTTTGGCAACGATATTAATTTATATCGCTGGTCTATGGTTATAAAAATATGCAAAGTTACAGATCGTATTCTACTTTTTGGGAGGCGTTTAATCTCTTCATAGTTGATGTCTCCTAGTTATAAGTAATCTACATATGTTTATATTTTTAGCTCAATAGTTTTTTCTTAATTTGGGAATGAACTAGTGATGTGTCTTATGTTTTTGGAATGAGAATATTTTGGTATTCATTAAAAAAGGAATCGAGCTAGGACTCGACTCGGAAGACTCAGACAGGTATTTGAGTACCAGCAGGATTATTCGAAAGCTTCAGTGGACTTAAGTACCTTTGGAATTGAACACTATGCCTAGTTTGCTTTGACAACAAAATAGGATAGGAAGGTGTAAAATAATAATATATTTATATATAGTCAATCAGTCATTTAATAAAGCCACTAGTACAAAAAAAAACTTAATACTAAATTCCACAATTTACTGATAACCAACAGTTCCACCGATTAAAATAATAACTTACGAGAAACAAATTAAAACATACCTATATTTAAACATTATATTCGCAGTAAATGTATACAATCCGTTACCCTAGTATCCCATAACACAAGCCTTTCAGTGCTTACATTGAGTCTAGGCTAATAGGTGTTAAAGTTGGAAAATAGATAGATAGATTAACACTTTATTATAACACCAAATACATAATTACGTAAAAATATATATTTATAAAAAAAAAAAGTACTTGATTTAGAATTCGAATACCATAAGTATTTTATATAAATATGTGTACTCGAGTAAGTCAATACCTGCTAGGTATTCGAGTCAGTTTGACTCGGCGCATCTCTATGAGGAACCAATATAAGAATGAATGTGCGAAGATTCATGTTTATATACATAGATAAGCAACAACAAAAAATAAACCCCTCAGGCGCAAGTGGCTAGGTCATCTGTAATAAACATGATACAGACTACAAAAAATAATAAAGAATAATATAGAACGCTAAATGTCAAGTTTCGTATAACGAGGAGTTTCGCGGGTGAGTTTAAACTATAGGTAATTATTTTAAAGTCTAAGTATCGGGCTGAAGTTTTTACTTATTTTTAAGCATCCGATCATAAGCAATCACCGTGGCCTATCGGCCGTGGTCTTAAATGTGAATATTGCTTGTCACGACTTGTCATGAACCCGGAAAATCTTCGCGGACAGTGTGGAGGTAGCGTTAAGGAAAACCTCAATAGCAACTTCAACAATCGTACGCAGAAGAGAATGCCTGAATGAAATTCAAATTGTTCGAAGGAAAATCTATTCTACTAAAATAAAATCACATTCAACCTCCTTTTACACTCAGAAATAAATAACAATCGAGCAAACGAATGCTTTAACCAATAAAATAGTTGTACAACACTAGACGTTAGGTCGTTGACCCCTAAAATATTTGTAATTCAAAAAAAAAACTGCTAATTGACCTACTATTGATGCGACTGATGGTGTGGGTAATAGGTTTTCCCCTGACATCGGTTTTCTTCCATTGACAAAAAAGTCACTTGTTTTTAAAGTCATGACGATGATAATCTGAGACTTGTACAGGTTTACGTCTATTATTGTAAAAATCTAACGGCAGAATACGCAAATATTTCGACAATCATCGGTCGCTTGATGTAACGGCAGCGGTTGTTGGTTCAAAGATTGTAAGCTACATTCCTAGTTTGTACTATGCTGAATTTTACGAAAACAATCTTAACCGGGTCTTAAATAGGACACCTTAAATCTGATTATCATCATCATCAACCTATTCATTAATAGGCTGATGATGATGATCCCCACTGCTGGGTCACAGGCCTTCCCAACGGAAGGAATAGGGAGACTGGGCCGTGACTCAGCACGCGGGCCCTTTGTTAATCGGTGGGTGCTAACGAGTGCAGAAGTAGCCGGTACCAATGACTTAACGTGCCTTCCGAAGCACGCAGGAGCTAGAGATAATAAATTTTTGGTCACCCATCCAACCAAATCAAAAATTTTAAAAAGCGAAAGTTGCTTTACTTAGATACCACCACTCCACTTGTGCCATCTAGTTTCTCATAATATACAAAAACTGTGTCTTAGGTATTGGATATCATTAAAAATGGAATGGCCGCCGTAAAATAAACCAAATTGGTAATACCTTTTTTTGCAGTTTGTGTCACGGCAGAGATTGTAGGGTTGGTAACATTTTTTGCTTGGAAATTCACGATTACTACTATTGTAATTTGAATACTTCTTTATTTCTTTTTAAGTTACGTACTGTATGTACTACATATTATAGTAGATTTGTTTTTGTATCAGAATAAAAAAGAGCTGTAGTATCAACTTTATTGGTTTTACTGAAATTATAGCGGCATGATGTTATTATCTATCACTTTATTTTTAAAGTAATATAGTAATATATATGTCAGCATCTCATCATCATCATGTCAGCCGTATGACGCCTACTGCTGAGCATAGACCTTCCCCAAGGATCTCCACACCGATCGGTCCTGCGCCACTCGCATCCATCGGCTTCCCGCGACCTTCACAAGATCGTCGGTAGGTAGTCAAGATTCGCCTTGTAGGGGGCCTGCCCACTGAGCGTCGTCCGGTGTGTGGTCGCCATTCCAGAACCTTTCCTTTTAATATAAATACATATGTATTAGTATTTATTGAAGTTATACTTCTTTAGGCGCGTTATGAAAAAATGATGAGAGTGAAATTTTAAGATGCGCGCGCATCTCTGTAAAACAAAATTTTAACAGCATGAAGTTGGTTGGACGACTGCATTGTGAAGGCCTATCTAAAGTATTTATTAATCTGGAACAACGGAACCAAAGCGCGATTCAGGAGACTACAGCGCCATCTCTTGACCATTGGTGTAGTAGAACCAAAAACCACATCTTTATTTTTTGTAATAAAGTAACAGTTATAGGTATTCATATTTATAATATCAAAAGTATTTATTAATCTGGAACAACGGAACCAAAGCGCGATTCAGGAGATTTTTTCAAATTAAAACTGAACTTTATTGACTGTGTCTTTTCCAGACTTTTTATTAATTTATTGTAATTAATTATCTGCATGCAATTAAAAACTAATTTTAAACGATGCCAAAGAAGGATAACTTCTCACGCGCCTACATAAGTACACGCACCCATTTTTTTTTATTTCCGAATAACAATTAATTAAATTAAACATTATGAGCCGAGAAAACAATATCGTTTAATATTACATATTGAAACTTTCTAACTAATAGAGAATAAGATTAACGTCCACTTATTCACTCTTCACAGTTTATGAAAACCATTTTTGTAAACGAACCACAATAAGGCAAAGGTCAATCAATACTTTATAATACTATATTTTACCAAATTTCCAATTATTCATGATAAAATCATAATATTTAAGTTCATCATAATTTATCAAAAGTATTAAGCATGGCAACAACACAAAACCTTACGACCTTTTTGATTGAATCCAAATACTTTTTAGTTTACATTGATGATTGGATTTGAAATTCCGATATTTGATAAGTCGATTAAATTTGTGATCATAAAGAGGCGTTTTGTTTACTTAAAAAACATGGAATTTACGCTTGATTATGTTCCAATAGAGTGATTTAAATTGATTAAAAACTAACAGTTAAAGTAGTTTGTGTTTGACGACTTCAGAGGTCGAGTAGTATATATACCGGGTTTCAATGTGCCGTGTACTCGAGAGGTCCGGTTTCGAATCCCGATGAGGGCAAATGTTAGTATGATGAATACGACCCTTTCTACCTTAGTTATGGATGTTTATATTTCTAGATAAGATATACTTATATATGTATCAGTATATGTATTCTAACTCTTACCCTAGCATCCCATAGCACAAGCATTACAGTGCCAGCTTTTAGGCTAGGCTAATTGGTGTGAGTGTTTAAAGGTATTTATATTTATTCAGACGCACAGAACAGCTGGAACGGGCGGAACTTTGTACCTTGTTGAAAGGATATAGAGACTAAGGCCTCATCGTTTCATCGATAGTTAAATTTGTCTATAACTAATGTATTAACAAATAAATTGTAAATATGTCAAAATTTGACAAATGATTACTTTTTTCTATAGGTTTTAGCTAAAGTTAAATTTATGGATGAAACAACACGGCATTAGTAATATCACCTTTTGAGAAACGAGAAACCCAAACAATATTTTGCGATAGTGATTATTATGACGTATTCTTAAAAAAACACAATGACGTAAACAAGAGGCGATGACATTACTAGGTCAAACAAGGATATGCTTCCAGAAAAATACTTTACTATAAATGGCCAGGTATTAACATTTAATATCATCAATAAATCATAGAAGCGTCATGTTAATAATTACTTAAAAAAGAAATGATCACACTGTTATTTATAAATTTGTTATCGATAAATTATTACTCTCTACGTACAACGTTGTACGTAGGTACTCAACACAGAGGTTTGGTTACATAAAATATATTATCGTAGTGGATGCTTTAAAATATTCGAATAATCTATAGGCTCGGTTGTCAATTAAAAAGCCCTGAAGATCGATCTCGGTATCGATACAAACACGAATCGATACATCGATGCATCGAATATAAAAGGCCATTCGTCTTTCTTAACTGTCACCTGATTCTTATCTCGGAGATTAAGTTTGACGACATTATATGTTTGTGTCTTTTTTTTTAAATATGCTCGTTGAACTATGACCGTTTATAGCTATTTGTATTTTAACATTATTTATGAGTTTATTGCTGCTGCCTTCAACAAATAGTTTTCTTTTGAAAGCGTTTGGAATATATAAACATTTGAATTTAAAACAACCAAGTTATTCTTATGAAATAATTTGTGATGGCTGAATATTATTTGGGTTATCAGCGAAGCTATATTATGAGAAAAAAGTGTATAAAATAATATTGGGTAATGATTTTGGCCATAGACTGCTAATGGGAGAACTTAAAAGCTTTAATGAAATTACAATTTATTCTTAAGTAACTATTCATTACCATAAAACTGATCGCGTAAATATCATATCATTATTTTTAATTCTTTTTACAAAAGAGTTATTACGGATAGGTAAAAGAATCACATTACAAAGTGATGCAGCCGCTAAATTGTATTTGAAAAAATCACAGTTCTCAACAACAACACCGTGAAAATTCTTACATCTATTAAAAAATAACTAGTACGCTGGATCTGACCTCAGACTTAACTAACCACAGCCGAAATTAAGACTCACAATAACATTTATTGATAAAAAACAGCTCGAGACACCGCTATTTTTATTGTAGGTATTAGAATATGAATACTTTCTTTCGCCAGTGCAAAAAGCTTAATAAATCTGATGATTGGATTTAACAAAAAAAAGAACCGATCTTTTTATACTGATAAATCGATACTAAAAATCGACCTATAATACTCGTTTTACATTCGGAGTGATGACGACATAAAATCGCTACAAACCTCTATGAGAACGATGGGTAACAGGCGAGAATTTAATAATATATTCAACCGCTTTGTGTCCGACCACTGCGTCGGACAAAATGACTTTATTCCCACAAAGATTCGACTAATATTGCTTTTGTCGCATTGACCATATATCATCAGGTTTACAACCGATTCTTTGAGAGAAATTGATTGGAATTCGTACATAACGACACCATATCGTCGAGATAAAACTAGCACCATTCGATATATTCACATCGATTATGCGTGAATATCAGAGAATTTGTAGGCATGCATGTATGGTATTATTATTTCGATTTCATATCTGTATCGTGTGAGAATTTCTCAAGCCGAACAAATACTCTGTTTTCTTGTGGGTGTGACAATTTATTTTTTTTAAGAATCTTAACTGACAAAATAACTCTCCTAGAAACTAATATGTACGAAACTAGTTGAGAGTGACTATTAATTGATTTAACAATGTCTCGGTTTATTTTGTCAACTAGCTCCCCTTAAAGTTAAATCACAAAATAAACAATACGTATTTTGGCTATTCGACGACTTCGACGATGCGACTCTTAAATAAATAGATTACCTTTAAAAACTATTTTTCACCATTCTGGTTTCGTTTCCAAATCTTTCACCATTGTGTCTTTACCAGCTAGCTATAGGTCTTTTGAATGCTTTGTCACTGAATTTCACGTAGTCCACGTAGTAGGTTACAGTCTCAGACCAAATAATTGGTCTGAGGTTACAGTTCAAAACTAGCGCGTGCAGCTACTGTAGTCATCTAAGTATATAATTATCATTATATTTATTTCATTTTTACTAATTTAGTGTATGTATGTTTATTTATTTATTTATAAATATATATTTATTTATGGATATATATAAGTGAAGAGGAAAGGATGATAATTTGGAATACTGCAATATACAAATATACTTAAGCGGCATCTATTAACGTATACCAGTTTTACGTAGTCTATGGGTTAGGAAACAATATTGAGGTGGCTTAGAAGCAGCCATATTGACTTCATCGGACTGAAACTGCTGACGAGAAAAATTTCCAAGTAAGTAATAAATTGGCTTGCATCTTGAGTGTGACTTATATTTATGCGTTTATATTTGTACAAATCTTAAGTCTAGTATGTCAGTTGTTGAAATCAACACTTATTTTAAAAATTAATCGAATCGAAATCGAACAAATTCACAAAAACACTTTTTGGTTAGAATAGGCTATGTTGCTAATTTGGGATACTACTACTATTACAACTATACTACTATTGCAAAGTCTACAAAAATATAATTGTTTTAATATAAGTCTAAAGTATTTTTTTAAATTGAAATGCTTTAATTTTAAGCCATATAAATAGGTATTTCAAGTTAACCATTAGTTGATTGTAATTTGAATACCTTATTCCAAATTATATTCACTTTGTTTAAACTACGCCAATCTGTGATTTCTTAATTAAACCACAATTGATCGTACTTGTGATAATTATTAGGTTATTAATTACTTTAACTTGAATAAAATTAAATTACTTCTAACATTAAATGCAGTGTTCACTTATTTATCTCTTCATCCATGTTAAATATGTTTTTTTTAAAGTAGTATTCCAAATTTGCATCCTTTCCTTTATAAGTATACAGGGTGTTACATAAATATAAATAAAGCTTGAAGGGCGTTGAAGTACATCTTATAAGGAGACTTCTCTAATTTTCTTAAAATATTTGCAAGACGTTTGAACTTTTTATAAAAGCAGTTATTTTTAATGATTAATAAAAATATCGATCATTTTAAGACACGTCACTAGTTCATTTATCATTAGAAATATCTGTTTTTATAAAAAGTTAAAACTCCTTGCAAATATTTGAAGAAAATTAGAGAAGACTCCTTATATGATGTACTTCAAGGCCCTTTTTAGCTTTATTTGTATTTTGGTAACACCCTGTATATGTAGGTATAATATGCAGTGTGTTGTTATAGATTAGTTAAGTAGTAGATAGTTTTAATTTTTTATATTGATCCTCACTTAGTAGCTCATATTCTATCGCCATAACATTTCATCTCCTACACCTTTACTGGTTGACTGGTAGAGAATGCCTATGGCTTTAAGTCCGCCAATTACTGTTTTTATGGTAATAAAGATTAAATAAATAAATAAGGTATACATACTTACTTTAACATTTATAGTCAATCAAAATTATCAGTTTACATACGAATTATTGTAATGTAATAGTTTAATTTCGAAATAATTAGAATGTGTACACCTACTTGTATTTAAATTGGATATTACAAATAGATCCGTGTTATGCGCATTAGGTTACAAACAAGGTGTCAAATTTGTAAACTATGTCAATCACCACAACTGGAAAAATGAGATAAGTATGTACGGATTGATGGAATGTTGTGTTACGAAATCTGCTATATCAAGGTGTAAAACATAAAACGTAATTTTGCTATTCTGGACGATATAAAATAAATCATTATTGAATTACAATACCATGTGTTGAAGTGGAACTTCTTTACGCACGCTTGATTTAGGACCCCCCAAGCTGGCGAATGCGTTACGAGTTACGAAAAGTGTGTTCGGGCAAGGCGAACGGGAGTTGAGTGGGGAATATAAGTAATAGAAAGCAGTGCGTGCGCACATATTCTTTCTCTTATAGCTAGTTAATGAAACATGTATCTGTACATACAAGTATATATTGTACACACACATATATATATATATACATAAATACAGATGGAGCTAAAGAAGTTTCACTGCAGTCGTGTGTGGTCATGGTCATTATTAAAACAAATATTTTATTTTGTTACATTTAAAGTTGCATGTACACAAGATAAGAAGTATCTGCAAACTCAAATGACATCTAAGATTACAAATACTAATCTATGAGGAACTTTTGCAACGTAATATTAAAAGTACCTTGTGAACGCCATCGTACAAAACCATTCTGATGATGATGATAAATGATGATAAAATAACAATGAAAGATTTATAAAAATATATATTTTTTCATATAGAACATGTTATAAAGGTACCATTAATTATACAACCTATGTTAATTTTACATCTAAGATAGCCACAGTATTTATGTACATAGAGGGGACCCTGTTGCCTGTAATACAGGTTATCCTACCACAGGCAACAGTATTCACCTTTTACATTATTATAGATCTAATGTGCCCATTGTCACCAATTTTTCTTATCTATTAGTATTAGTCTTATCAGTTTAAAAATATTGTAAGTTGCTTAAAGTTAATAAACGTTTATTATTATTATTTGTCACCTTTAAGTTTTGCAAGTTTTGTTCACAAACAGCTTCACTTCCTTTGATGTGCATTGAACAAATTATAAAATTCCCATTTTATCTTACTATTTATTTTATAATTTGTGTATTTGTAGTATATATGCTTTCACTGCCTTTCAAAACCATAAACTCTGAACCAAATAACCTGCGTGCGGTGCTCGCAGTAGGCATTGCAAATTAGTGTTGCTTGATTATCGATAGAATCGTTTGTAAAATCATTTTAATGCTATTAGTAGACATTAGTACCATCGATAATATTGTCTTTCGTAAGTAGTGATACTAAAGATATTTTTTAATTTCTAGATCCACCCATCATCGCCATCATCATCATCAACCCATGCTCGTCCACTGCTGGACATAGGTCTCCCCTAATGCACGCCACTGCTCCCGATTTTCAGCCACTCTCATCCAGCCCACTCCAGCCAGGCTACGAATGTCATCATTCCATCTTATCTCGAGGCGTCCTACACTACGTTTACCGAGTCGCGGTCTCCATTCAAGAACTTTACCGCTCCAACGGCCGTCAGTTCAGAACGACCCGTACTAAAGCTTAATTGTAAACAATCAATACTACCTTTTCTTCTTAGAAGTCTCGATAGTATTGCATTATCGATAAGTCTATACTTTTTATACTATCGATAGATTTTAGAGCTGTCGATATTAGGACTGTTTACTACTGTATCGATACTATCGATAGTCCAAACTATTGCTGCAACACTAACTCAAATATATGCTAGTCCAAACAAAGCCAAGTGAAGCCTACACCGGATGGAGTAAATGGAGAATCGCCATAACAACGGGAAATGCATAATAACGATATTGATTGCTACGATGAAACTGCAGTAGGGCTGACACATGTCATACAGAGAAACTGAAACCGATTTTCCATGAGAAATATAGCGCAACATTTAAAACAAAATATGCAATATGAGGATATCGCATATCTTATTTCTGTAGTCTTTTGTCAGCAGAGGTATAGCATAGCGGTATTCCCACTCGAATTGGAGCGCCCGTCTGGTGAAGTAACCCTCACCTTATAGAAGATCACAATAACAGAACACTACCTTCTGGTGGTGCTGTGTCTCTGCCGGTGAGTAAGGTTCCAGGGCTCTACCGGGTAGGGGAAAGGGTCAGGGTAGGTAGGTAGGATCTGATTAACCTCACGATTACCCGTACATTATCTACACTGATGGGGTGGCCTGTGCCCTATAGATGGGATAGGCAGAAGGTTGCACGACCCATCATCGTGGTGCTTTTAGGCCCGGTTAACCGCTTTTCTTAACCATCTAACGAAGAAGAATTTTTATTCCCTTTTTCCTTACTGAACCAAAGGTCATGGTGGCCCTTTGTAGATTAACTTTACGGCCAATGTAGCCAAAACCATCAGCTTAATATGTTATCCGAAGCATGGATCAGCTCGAGTTTAATTCTTGGTAACCCATCCTATCACCAGCCATTGATAAAGTGGCTATCGTAGTCCAAACGAGCTAACTACTTTTAGTAATTAGATTAGTGAGCACTTGGTATACGGAAAAACTTTTTAATGTATCTTATTTATATATACGTAAATATATAAAACTTGGAGCTCGATGGCGCAAGTGGTTAGCGCGTTCGGCTGCGATAGTTGAACTTAAGCAACTTTCGCAGAGGTCGGTCATTGGATAGGTGACCAAAAATTACTATCTCGAGCTCCTCCGTGCTTCGGAAGGCACGTTAAGCCGTTGGTCCCGGCTGCATCTGCAGTCGTTATCACCCACCAATCCGCACTAGGCCCGCGTGGTGGGTCATGGCCCAATCTCCCTATTCTATCCATAGGGAAGGCGTGTGCCCCAGCAGTGGGGACATTAATAGGCTGATGATGATGATGATATAAAACTTAGGTTTCGGATTTCCCGTGGATTTTGTCAAAATATTTTTGGCTTTGATTGATTGCCTATATAACACAATTTCCTGATTCATTACATTGTTTTTGACAGCCCTACGCTAAAGGCGAGTGGTGAATAGAAAATTGCGAACTGGTCTTGCTAACATGGACACGATGTTTTATGAAACTTGTTTAGTGTATATGGGATGGACTAGGATAGATAAGACGAGTTTTTTAAGAACATATTACAAAAATTTTCCTTTATAGTGTTATATCAGTTCACAAATATGCAAAATATATGATCAACCAGCAAACAAAAGACACGCACATTTGAATAGCAAATATGTCTGGTAAAATTATTATGGCATCATAAAGAGCATTCCACCGACCACAGCGAGTGATCTGAGGAGGTATTCGCCCTTACTCCTCCATGACCTTTTCTTCAGAGGACCACGCGCGAAGGCCTGCGTTTCTACGGACTTTCTGTGGCCACTATTCCTATAGGAACAAAGAAATTTGGTATCTCATTTCTTTGTCGTACTATTCGTAAGTGGAATTATTTCCTTCCTACAATCTGGGGTCCTTTAAGAGAGGCGTGAAGAAGCATTTTTGCAGGCCGGCAAGGTGAGGATGGTTGGTGTAGCAGTTTATAACCGCTGTACCAGCTATCTACCCGTATGGACTTTATCACCATTTAACATCAGGTGGGGTAGAGAAATTTGCCTACCTGGCTGTATATAAAAAAATTGGAATCAAATGCTATGAAAACTATTTTAATAAACGAACATAAATATAAGACTTTGTTTGTGTTCCGTTTTTGATACTCAATTAGGCTGAAACGGAAGCTCTCGACATTTTCCAAGCAGAAAAACCATCTAAACAATTTGAAGACAGTAAAATTGTCTAACAGCATTGAAATCACAAGACTTAAGAAAAACAAAACCACAATATGCTAGATTTTATAACCCGTTCAAAAGAGTTTCATTAATCGAGTGAATTCGATGGGAATTACAAGCAATAAAACACGCCGTTATTATATTGTGATTATAACAGTTATATAGATTTTCAATGGGCACTTAATAAAAGTCTAGTCAGGCATAGTACCCTGTTATTACATGTCTATCTACGTGTAATTCACGGCATTTATCACGACCACGTTAACCAACTGAAACTGTGTAAATAATTAAATGATAACGCGGTACTTATTCAGCAGTGACCGTACGCGATTAAGAAAAGCGATCGAGAACCTACCAATTGTATTTTACCGATTTGCTAAAAATATTTTTTCTTCTTAATTGGAATGCTCGTCAAGGGAAGTCTCCATCTTAAAATATAGTATACAGGGCGTCCTACGGTTACCTCACACGGAAGAAAAGTATATTAAATATTGAAGATAGGATATAATATAATAGGAAAAGGAATATCTTATTACGTTATAAAAATAATAAAGTTATATACAAATTGTAGTACGTATGCATTTCTTTTTGAACTCACAGTTACAATGCGATTGGCTGAAATTTGTAAAAATAATAATTTGAAAATGGAACCCATAAATTTTCAATCGTCTGCAATTTTACTTGAATTTTTTTTTGTTAATTTACTTACCATGGCGTATCAAAATAAAATGGGTTTAATGGAAGGTTACTTTATGAACCACAAAGGCATAATATTAGCTTTACGGTGGTACCGCGAAAGATACTCTGATAGAACCTTACCTTTTCGATATGTCATTGTGTTTAAAAGGTTAGTTGATACTTTAAGAAAATTAGGACGTTTCGATATGTGCTTACGGAAACCACAGCAGCGAATGATAAACGACAACGATGATGAACTAAACATTTTAACTTATTGAGGTGTTTCCGATTTTATATTAGTTTATTAAATATTTTTAATTAAAATGTTAAATTAAATTACTTTTCTTTTATTTAAGATGCTATGTTGATTAGCAAATAATAATACTTATGATTAACCCTTTCGATGGCTATCTTAAAATATATGTTGTTTTTTTTCGAAATTTCACAAGTTTGATTCCCAGTTGAAGCATGCGATTTTAAAAAAATCTGTAAATGCAGTTCTAATTAGTATTAAAAATAAAATGATGTCTTCTTTCAGTAAAATATCCTATCTTCAATATTTAATATACTTTCCCTCCGTGTGAGGTAGCTGTGTGACGCCCTGTATAGTACTGTTAATATAGTTACCAGCCAAAATGAAATAAGACGGTTCTATGCTATTGGTTTACTGAGTCTATGACGATAAGATTAAGATGGCTAGCACATTTTTTTAGTGAAACTTCTTTTCAGACGGCATAAATGGAAAAATCATATAAAAAAATGAAACCGAAATGCGTCACACGACTATATATATATCTGTGTATGTGTGCGTGCGGGATGCGTGCGCAGCTCTTCTCGACGAGCATGAAAGTCGGAAAGTAACTCGATGAAGGCTGAAACGCTACGAGCGTCACGCGCGACAATCTTTATATATATAATTCTTCTGTGAGATGTCACTTCTCTTAAACGACTGGACCGATTTTGATGAAATTTTTTGTGTGTGTTCAAGGGGATCTGAGAATGGTTTAGATTCACAATTTTGTCCGCTGGACAACCCCTATTTTTTTAGGGCGGTACGAAGTTCGCTGGGTCAGCTAGTATATATATATATACATGCATATGTATTTATATATAAATATATGAGTGAGACGTGCCCTGTTTCATTCTCCTATGCCTTATGCACCGCCTAATGTTAGGTTGTGTAAGAAAAGAAGTTTCACTTTTTTGCCGTAGTGCAGCTATCCTCGAAAAATGCGAGGTTATATAAAAAATATTTTTCAAGACAGTGACACAGAGTTTTGACAGTGAAATGATCTTTTCAATAACTACAAATGCTTGGAAAGTAATAGCCATCACACTAATATTATAAAGGCGAAAGTTTGTGAGTGTGTGAGTTTGTGAGTGTGTATGTTTGTTACTTTTCCACGTCTAAACGGCTAGAGCGATTTCAATAAAATTTGGTATGGAGTTACCTGACATTCTAGATTAACACATGGCTACTTTTATCTCGAAAAATGTTAAGTTCCAAAGGGATTTTCAAGAAAGTAAGTTAAACAGACGAAGTCGCGGGCGACCTCTAGTTTTATATATAATTGTAGCGTTTTGTGTTCTAATTCTCATTTTACACATAACTGATCTGCAGCATGATGTTCTAACAGTGGTTAAGCTGAGAGCTGAGATAAAGCGAATAAGGGGATCAAGACCTGGGAAATGAAAGTGTCGCGGTTTCAGCTGCCGCTTTCTTGGATTTATTAAAACAACTAAAATGGTGAATTCAACTTTAATACAACAAATAAAAAGCCCAAGAAATTGATATTAAAAACATATTTATGTTACATAAATCGACAAATTGAAACCTATTACCCTTTTCGTCATAACTGCGCCAATTACTGAAACCACACGCAATAACCCGAAAAGCGTATGCGAAATTATCAACTCGGTTAGGTAGGTACTGTTAACGCAGTCGTAATGCGAGCTCTGATGATGAACGAGGAAGCGGTTCGCAGATTGCACCATTTACAATGGTAATGGAGGCGGGCTAGGTAGCCACCTGTCTGTCTGCCGGCAAACTAGGCAATCTCGAGCGATTCCATGTTCGTACGCAAATTGTTTTGCTAACCGAGTCTCGGTAATTGCATTAGCAGTTAATTTGAAAGTTTCGGCGGTACTAGAGCTAAGTGGGTTGTAGGTTGTAGTAGATAACGGAAAGATGGATGGTCGGAGGTAAAGTTTTTTTTTTCTTTTTATTACCGACTGTTTATCGGGTGATTTGAAAATAAAAGGTGATTATTGTGAAATTTAACAGAAGTTATTTACGAATAAAATTATTTTGTATATACCTACACAGGTTTGTATTTGATAAATGCCTTTATAGGATTAAAAAAAAATAACGATTTAGTAAGTTTAGGAACTAAATATTTTAATCCCTTAGGAGTATCATTAAGGAATTAGTAATTACAAATTATTTATTATACAACAAGTTCTATGAAAGCTGACTATCAGGTAATTATCGGAGTTAAACGTATAAGGGTCGCTACACACAAAATCGGGTCGGTATTAATCGGCACATCCGGGCGGTAAAATCGAATATGTGTAGTTGAATGTTTGGCAATAATTATTACGGTTCGGCTTTGTTGTTCGAAAAATACTTCCGGACGAACTATGCCGGCCCGATTATGTGTATTGTACGCTAAGGACCACTTGCAGCAAATTTGCTGAATATCGATTTAACCATAACTATATATACTATAGCCCATACAAAAATGTCGAGTTGACGTTCTGTCATTTTTCTATGGATTAAATCCAGTTTTAGTTGAATCGAGATTTAGCAAATATGCTGCAAGTGGCTCTAATTTATTAAAGCAATATAGTCCGGTCAATTTAAAGTAAGAAAAAAGAAAAGGAAAGAAAACATTTTTATGGTAACACAGTATACATTAAAAACAAAACAGAATAGAAAACATAACGATACAGAAAAAATAAAAATAAGAAAACTAATTTAATGTGCTGCTGTGCAGGGCCCACAGGTCGCTATCTCAGCTATGCTACTGTGGTAGTACTTTCGCAATACTACAGCAGCGCTGATTTTCAGCCAGCCAATTTAGACATTCATAGGTACATTTACATTAAGCTGAAAGTGAGTACAATTATTCAAAACATAAATAAAAAAAACGGTTAGTTTTATTGTAAAATTATATTTGACAAAAAAATTAGAGTAGTGAGTCTATGAAAACAGTATAAATAATAATAATAACAATAAATAAATATTTCCATCACTCACACCAATTAGCCTAGCCCCAAAGTAAGCACTGTAAGGCTTGTGTTATGGGATGCTAGGGTAACGGATAGAATACATATACAGTACATATAAGTATATTAATATAGAAATACATATTAAACATCCATGACTGGAGTACAAATGCTCGTGTTCATCACACAAACATCTGCCCCCACCGGGATTCGAACCTTGGACCTATCGAGTCGGCGACACCATAAAACCCGGCGTACAAACCACTCGGCCACGGAGGTCGTAGTATAAATATTTTTTTTCCTAAGAGTCACCGTTCTTGAGATATAACGATTCGAAGTTATCATAATATACATAAGTACTTCACGTAGCTGATATTTAAGTATAAATTCATTTCTATTGGTAATTACTACTTACATTTAATATATAAAATATACATAAGTATAACTATGAGAATAAATTGCTGAAGGTTTCAAAAAAGTTATTCAACTCCACAAGATATTATCACCAACGGAATTCGCTTTCTTCTTTTTATGTACGAAGAAAAGAAGAAAACTGCTAGCTTAGATAAGTATCGATATGCCTGTTTTGTTAAAAACACTCGAAATAATAAACAAAACAATTGCAGTTAGCAGCCGCAGTTGCTGCCCATCAACGTCTTTTTCGTCCGCCAAAATAGATCGATTACAAAGGCATCGTGTAACGAGCACGAGAAATTAAAAATCTCGCGTTCCGCGTTCAAAAAGTCCCTCGAACAACCAAGGACACCGAAAGACCGGACAGGAAAAGGAAAATTACGCGGGAATTCCTCAAACTTTTTTTCCAAAAATAGCAAACTTTAGGACGCGTTGAGCGCCATAAAAGGTGTTAAGATACGTTGTGTCATTGTGACCCGCACTATTGGTGGCGTGATCCGATTTTAAGAGATGCACCCAGTATTCTCCTTTAAAGCGTCTTCTCATTTTCGGATAAGAGTACGAAGACCCGGTCTACACACGACGCGCTATATCAGGTACCTGGGCGGTTTTCCCCGCCCCCTACGACAACGGCTAACTAGAGCCGAGGTCCGAGTCTCAGAGACGCCGTCTCGTTGAGCCGACCCCCTCAGGTTCGAGTGGTCTAGTTCCTCGGACAGAGACAGAGAAGATTCCCCCCGTGGGGAGATGCCATCCGCCTGGAATACCTCTAAAATTAGTACTCGCCAGTTCTCGGCTTGAGGTCCCCTTAGGATCTCGCCGTCCCTAATCCCGGTGATGCTGTAAAGGTCATCTGCGACCAACAGCATACACACTCAATAAATAAAAACTTTTTCGGGCAACAAATGTTCGCACCGTGCAATGTGCGTCGAGTTCATGATTGGTTCTCGGCGGACATTTTTTTCACGATTCAGAGACTTTTGTCCTCCGCGGACAAAGATCCTTTGCCTGCTGCCATTCGGAGACAGGTTCCGCGACCACACCCGCCCTCACGGCACGCACTAGGGGGACCGCGGTCCTCGGTGACGGTGCAGGAGTATTGTCTGGTTATTAGTGGCCCTGTTCAGGGCATAGGTAGGGCCCTGTTCACATCAGCGAGCTCCAGGGCTGGTTGAAGGGGACAAGGAGGAGTCCCACATACCTTCACCAGTGGTTGAAGGATGCGTAAGGCATTTTCCAGACACAAAAATAAACAAAAAAAAAGGCCACACAGGAGCAGTCAATAACACGCTCAAATGATTTTATTGAAGAACAAATCCGCAAAAATCTTTAACTGAACATTAAAACTTCATTATACCTCTCAAGTTAATCCCAGCGATCTTCAATTAAAAATAAAGGAACGAATTAAATTACGTTAAAACTAGAACAACCTATTTCCCATAGTTTTCTGAATTGACATTGACATTAATGAGTGTTAAATTTCCATTTAAAATTTATTTGGAACATCAACATTATTTCGAATTTAAATAAACGACCTTTACCGTTAATTTGACGAGCGTTTTCTTCTGTCTGTTAATGGAAATGATCTGATATCGTCAATGAAACTACGGACGGCGTTATGCTTCATTAGCTATTTAATTATTATAATAAGTATCCATTTCGTAAACTTTTCGGTTTTTTGAATCATAATAATTATGCTTATATGATTATTGTATAATGTGTGTTAGCTGAACTGGTACAATAATGCGTTGCTCTCGATTAAAGTTCAAATAAATTTAATACTTATCAAAGTGACTATATTTTTTTATAATATTTCAACAGCAGATCACTAGTTATGTATAGAAAATGTATATACTCCACCTTAGCATTTAAGGCTGCACTGATAATGTCAATTTATACTGTAACCTGCTTTCCTATAACAATAACATAAGGGCGCTTGTTAAAGTACGGTTTACCGCCGGGTTTAGAAACGAAACGTTTGAACCGTGTCTACTTCTGGTCGTCAGTTACAGGTCGCGGCACGTAACTCTAGCGCTGAACAAAACGCGGAGGGGATAGCTGCGCATGGGTACGACTGGAGAGCCAATCGGCGCAACGCACGCCCGCCCGCACACCTCGTTTCCCCCCCAAGACATCTTAATTTTACTTCTGCGCAATAACGGTCAGCGCTAGAGTTTCGAGCCGCACGAAGTATGGGATACTTTGGACGGTTTGGGGTACCGTTGCTAGCAACAAGGTCATATTATAAAAATTATCCGCTTATCTGGAGGGATTACATGAGTATCGAATGTTTTTTATTATTATTAGAGTAGGTATAGCAATTTAATAAGACATATAATTACACTTAATAATAAACCCAAACAATCACTTGTAAAAAAACCTAACCCAATTTTCATTTAATACTTTTATTTCATTGATCTTCAATTCCGAATCCAACCCCTAATTACTAAATCAACTGTCCACCCGACGTAGTTTTTTTATTGTAAACGACAACAAAGTTCGGGAGGCTCTATTATCTCTGGCCGGTTCTTTTTTTATTATTTAAGCGGCAAAGCGGCCCTTTGCGCCCACGCATGTCAACTGACTGTTCGTACGTTTTTCTTTTTTGCTTTTGTCATTTTACGATAGCCGCCGCTAACAATCATACAGTTTATTGAATTGCTTCCAAAACAAAAGAAGAAATCTTATAACATAAGATAAAACTTTTTCTTCAAACAAACAAAACCACTGAAAAGTACGAAATAATTATAACTTATGCCTTAAAATATATTATTTATTTATATCGTTAGTCAAAATAATATTTGGTATCGATACCATGCCAACCCAAGCACTAAATGGCAACTCAGATCTATCACCATGAACGCCATCGATTGCATCAGTTCATATAAACAAAGCAATAATACTTATTACATTTATTTATTTATTTATATATTCTGTTCACACAAAAATAATATAGGAGCAACTTAATTAAAGATAACATGTACAAGGGCACAACTTATTTCAATCTGAAATTTCTTACAGTCGGCCCGTAGAAGGAAAGAAAATAGGTAAAGGTAGTCAGCGTGTACACCGGAATATAAATACATGTTAATACCAATAAATATGGGGTTTACATATACATATAGATTTATATATACAAGTACTTAAATAATGAATAAATACATACACATACGAATATAAAATTGATGACAATAGATATATAAATACATACATACATATAACATGAACGACGAGAAGAGAAACAACAAACATTCTACTTTTCTAATGTTATTCTATTTTTTGACGACCTCCGTGGCCGAGTGGTTTGTACACCGGGTTTCATGGTGACGCCGACTCGAGAGGTCCCAGGTTCGAATCCCGGTGCGGGCAGATGTTTGTGTGATAAATACGAGCATTTGTACTCCAGTCATGGATGTTTCTATATAAATATACTTATTTATGTACAGTATAATTACGTATTCTATCCGTTACCCAAGCATCCCATACTACAAGCCTTACAGTTCTTACTTCGGGGCTAGGCTAATTGGTGTGAGTGTTGGAAATATTTATTTATTATGATCCTGCGGGAGTTCCGACATGTCCGAACTCCATGATCAGCTCATGACAAATTTTCTCTTAGACCATCTCGGGAGTATGACCCTTAGGCGTCGTCGTTCTAATTTGCAACGATCGCACGATGACACGATACTATCTTGTCGTACGATGAGTTTACTCATAAAGCTTTCTTGAGAAGTATCCCCAATTCAGCTCGTCAGCTGTCGCACGAGCACAAGTACATTATTTTCATCGCACAACGAGATCGCGCGTCATCGTACGATCGTTACAAAAATAGCCTTAATTACAAAAATATATTTTTAAATCGGCCAAACTTTGAAAACGGTATTTTGTTACAAAATTATATCTATTATGACATGATTTGAAGTAGATATAGAACCTGGGAAATAGCTTAGTGCTTTTCACCACCATTGAGCACTTGATACCTTTAATATTTAAACACTGTCAAAGTTTTGAATTAAACGATCTGTTTTGCATCGATTAACTTTCATGTTGTTCCTGTCCCATAATATTTCAATTTTATTATGTGATAGCTAAGAGGTACTCATTAAAACAGTCGATTTCCATAGTAAACGGCATTGTAACTAAATATGATCACAAGGTTCTATAATAAAAATGTCCTCATAATTTAGTATCAAGTTACAACCATTTCACCGAGCGACAGTTATTTTTATACAAAAAAAAGACTGACAAGATGATAGTATTAACCAAATTAAACTTTATTTTTTTGTAATATAATAAAAATCTCTTCAATGATTGTATATAATTTTGGCTAATGGTAGATGAATCAGCATTCTTTTAATTTCTAGTGTCCATTTTCTCTTAAAAAATGCTCAAAAACAGAATTTGAAAAAGCTGCAAATTGGTTATTTATTGGTTTCATTTTTATTATACAAATTTGATTTTATACGCTCGACTAATTTATGGAACGCACTTATTAATTAATGCACGAAGCCTCCAAGAAATTTTAAATTAGTCATTTTGATGCATAAATTGTCACTGTCCGCCCCAGCAAGAACGTTGACAACAAAATAAAGTCATAAAAGAGCAGGCGTAGAGTGTTACGGTTAAAATATCAGTATTTTATTGTCAAAATATCAGTATTTGGCTATTGAGCCAGTTTATGACTAATAAAAGCTGCGAGTGTTAAGATTCCTCCCACGCACCCGATGGACACACTAAAACAATAGTTTAGAGTAACATGTGACATTTGACAGGTGCTCAGATAAGCCCGTTTTAACTATTTGTGAATATTGAATTTAGATACTTGAAGTTCTTCGTTGTTCATGCGTGGGTTTCGTTATTTGTGTTTCTATCATCTTATTTGGCATGTATTGTCGTAATATCGTTTGAGGAATGTCATATTGTAGTTTTAGTGGGCCCACAGCTTGATATGCTACTAGCGAGATTGACAACTTGTCATTGTAATAATAGAAAAAATATTTATAAGGTCTACAAAAAGTCACATATGACCGAGAGTACGATAACCCCGTCGCTTCACCATCAATAGATAAATAAGAAAACGTCACTAATATAGTCTTTAATTTTACTTATTCGCAATACACTTGGCATAAATTTAAAACCCCCAAAAATATAAATAAATATGTAAGAAGAAAAATACCATAAGGAGTATGTTTTTTTTTTCAATATTACTGTTTGTAAACTAAGCGGAATGAAATATTTATATTTCATTACTAGCTCACGACGAAAACACAAGGTAGCAAATGAAACTATGAAACCAGCATCTGTTCCATACTTTACTAAACATTTTATAGTACGAACCTATAGAACATGTAGACAGAGCAGTGTAAGCTTTATCACTAATGAGATAAGGTTATAATCTATAGTAATAAGCGGGTACTCAACTATGAAACATTTAATCAGAGCATTATGAGCTTTGTCTCTAACGTTATAAGGTTAAAATTTCGTAATAAACGCGGGGCATAGCCAAGACCATAGAGCGACAGGTGCGCGCGCGCATTGCGATGATTGAACCATTGTTTCCCACGGACCAGAGACAATAGTGGACCTTCCAGATAACTGGCTTTTGTAAGGGATTGTTGTTTGAGCGGCTACAATAAAGTTATGTGGCCATTATAAGTGATAATTAAATAGTCGGTAAATTAATAAAGATTGAATACTTCAAATAGCTTCTTAAATATAATAATTAAGGTAGGTTTTATTTTCTAAGCCTTAATTGTTATTATGCACTGACTAGCTGTGCCCCGCGGTGTTACCCGCAGTTTATTAGGGGTATTTTCCCACAGTAAAACGTAGCCTCTGTATTAATCCAGGGTTTCAGCTAACTCCATACCAAACTTTGTTTAACCGTTTAGACGTGAAGAAGTAACAAACATACACACTCACAAACTTTTGTCTTTTTTATAATATTAGTGTGATGTTCAAGTACTTTGTAAAGGTTCAGTGATTTGATAAATATATTTTTCGCAACGTTCTACGCTAAATTTGTTATTAAAAACCACATGTTTGAAGGAGTATCACTGGTATTTGTATTCGACCGATTCCAAGTCTCGGGATTATTTGTGCTCTGCTGATATCTTTGACTTGCATTAAAACTTTATGGAAAGACAGTGGTCTTTACGTACTATAATATAAAAAAACTACTTTTTGTAGTGATAAAAAGTAGTTTTTTTTTATATTATAGTACGTATTTAAGCATTAAAATATTGGTTTATTTTTTTCGTTAGTGAATCACACTTGTATAAATAATTCTTAATACGTACACGTTGAAGTACAGACAGCTAGCTATAGATTAAATAAGCCAAAACTCCAAAATCTCGCAATGATTTTAAACTATATTTCGTTTAACATAAGATTAATATTATATCCTATCTATTGAGATAATTTTCCATTTTGTGGTGACTACATGTGTCGTTTTCTACGCATATAATTGACGTGCAATATGAGCGTCCATTGTAATAATAATTGTTTGAGGCGCCCTACTGCGCGTAAATACGGTGTCAGTCACATGCTCTGTCAGTGATGGACGAACTTAAAGTCGATACCATTCTGGCGTGTAACAGTCGAGTAAGCGATATTCGCATGTGAAAATATACTTCCAGACAGAGCTATCTACCTACCTAGCATTTTAGAATAGATATAATAGAATATATTTTATTAACCCTCATTAACACATCTACAGATCCAAATTCAGGGCTTATTAGAACCCTGTCTCAGCATAAGCTGATGTAACTCAATGTCTGCTGTTATTCTGGCATGAAAAATTTTTACATGTCTTTTTTTTTGGGTCACCAAACAGACCCGTTTGGTGACCCAAAAAAAAAGACGTATAAATTTTTGAAAGGATGTATGGGCTGTTAACAATAAATAAAAGTCAGTCAAAAACAGCAAAAAACACAACAGCATAACAGCAAGCAAATCAATGCAAATCATTTCATTTCAGTCTGAAAATACATTTAAATCTAAAGAAAATATAACTAGAAAAAATTCCACGCGGACCAGGCAGCAGACGGGACTCGAACCCGCACCCTTCGCAATCCGGGCGAATGCACTGACCAATTATGCTACCGCGGCCCTCACGGACCGCGTCGAAATTCTTTCTAGCTATTCTTAAGCTGCAAGGCAGCGCCATCTCTTCGCATTATAGGTAAACCCACAATGTCAAATGAATACTTGTAAAAGTATTCATTTGACATTGTGGGTTTACCTATATTCCCTTATACTTGTAAAAGTATTCATTTGACATTGTGGGTTTACCTATAATGCGAAGAGATGGCGCTGCCTTGCAGCTTAAGAATAGCTAGAAAGAATTTCGACGCGGTCCGTGAGGGCCGCGGTAGCATAATTGGTCAGTGCATTCGCCCGGATTGCGAAGGGTGCGGGTTCGAGTCCCGTCTGCTGCCTGGTCCGCGTGGAATTTTTTCTAGTTATATTTTCTTTAGATTTAAACATCAAGCAGTTACATGCTTTAAAAATAATAAAAATTATAATACATTTAAATTCAAAATATACATGATTGATAACGTAACCGCCACCCAAACGTAGCAGTTACTTATAATACCAATATGCATAATATAAGTTAAGTACTGTTCTTCAGAAAACAGGACATACTAGTGATAAAAAGTATAAGGCCACATCATGCTACGGACAATTTGCATCGATGTTGAGACGCAACTACTCTCCATTTTTTTCATTTTAAGGTTTAATTTGACGGTCCCTAGCTAAGATAAAAGTTTTTACGCATGAAGCTGATTTATTTACAATATCGTGTTTTTTTAATATATTATTATTTTAGGCTGCGAAACGTCAATAAATAAATAAAGTTTCGTGCATTAACCCGTTAAAACCAGTTTTATTTATATTATTATTGCTCAACCCAACATAAATTTTTGCTATCGACCGTTGAAAGTTAATCGGGCCTATAAATGTGTCCGGGAGTAGTAGTACTTGCCTACTCGATGTGTGATGACAGGTATTTACTTTTGTGACTGTCAATGGACAGGAGGGTACTGCTGATGAACAAGTGATAACAGGAGGATAAAAAGCAAAGTCAATTCCTACTGAACAACCAAGCTGAATCACTCGAGTCTGGCGAAATTCACAAAAGTGCACCGCCATTATCAAAAAAAAAGAAGAAGAAGAAGATGACATGAGGATTAGTAAGTACGTAAAATGACGTCACTTAAGTGAACGTTAGAATTTATAATTATGTAAATTAATATTGATTAACCTGACGTCTTTGCGTGTGTGTTGTTCGGATATTCGGTTGTTTTTTTTATAGACTTTACACCATAATCTGTTTCCACCGAGCAGTCTTTCTCGTGTCTCTCTCACTACGGGACATTGGTGAAATTTCTGTGTAAAACTGAGAAAGCCACAGACACAAAAAAAAATCGGAAAGAGTAATAGGAAATATAAAATGCTTATTTGCACTTTGCTCTTTAAATAAAAGGCTTGTTTATACCTTATTAAAAGTAGTTCCGCCACACAAGATCTTGGTCGAACAGTAGAATTATTTCCGTTGGAATGGAATTAATGTTTTGGAATGATTAACAATAGTGTGACCAATTACAATATTAATATAAAATAATTTGATATTTGCATGCTAATTTAGCGAATCATGTTTGAGCACCATATGTATTGTAACATCTTTTTATTGTACCATGTTTCTTGTAAATAAATATGAATATAAATATGAATATGGAGCCTATTTTTTGGTCCCATTTTTAAGATATTAACGATGCGTCCCATTAAGTTAGTGGAGCCTCGTATGACGGCAAGGGACAGATTATTTACAAGATTGTCGAAAATGGATTGTCAATTTGTATATGTGCGTTTCTTTATCTCACCATTTATTCGAAGAACAGTAAGGGAACCCCCCTTACTGATCACTTTAATAGTGATAATTAATAAAGTTAAAGTTTTTAATGAGTTATTTAACTATTTATAGTATTGGTTAAATTTGTGGTATTTTTACCAAACCAAGCATATCCTTGAATTGTAGCTTTTCTCTGTGGACAACTCCATTTCATGGAAAATTTCTCCATGTTATTCTTAGTCCAGGAAATGAAGCTCAAAAAATGGCATCGCTTTGCAAAAAAATTTGGAATTAAGCTCATTTTAACCTCTGCTTACTACAAGTCTACATCATACCGACTGGCGCTTTTTATTTTAAGGATGCTAAAAACTGCCCCTAATTTAAAAAAAATATAAAATAACATTTAGAATTTTAAGTTAGGCAAAATTTGGCTGGAATAGCGGAATAATGATTGTTTTAAGCTATGAAATAATATTTAAATATACTTTGACATTTAAAAATCAAGCCTTGTTAGACTTTAATAAAAAAAAGTTACACTATATACGATACATTTATCAAAGTGATTTAATTTTAGTATGCTGTTGGTTAACCTTTAATTAGACGCGTGGGGTCTATTGGACCCCAAGCGAGATTGTTTTTGCCACATTTCGGCAAATATTACACTTGCGCTCCTGATTTAGTAACTTCCTAGCTCACCGACTCCTCCCGGCTCGGTGTTCCGTGTTCCGCGAGCCGCGGCGTCAATCACACGTGTCGTACAGAGGTGCATGTGGTCCAAAAGACCCCGCGCGACTGTTAGTGTAGTAAAATTTTGGTAAGTATAGTGATGAGCAATTTGTTTCACATTTTCATGCAAACTTGTGTTTTATAACTACTAAGTAGTTAAATTTTACAGGTTGCAAGAAGGTGAAAACTTGAAAACGGTACCAGATGTGGTAAATGTAACAAATTCATGTGTAATGAACACCTTACAAAAGTTAGTTAGTTACAAAAAATATAAACTAAAAAGTTTTAATGTCATAGACAATAACAAACACAACTCTGTGCTCCAAAGCGGGAATACTCGAATATTTTGAAAAAAAGAACATTTTGGTTTTTTAAACATAGCTACTTCTTTTTTCAACAATGAAGGCATTTTCAAGAACTACAAGGCTATGTAAATTAAGTTAATTTAAATCCTTTATTAGTAAAATGGGCTGAGTTTTAATGGCTTAAGTTAGATGGTGTTCGCTCGTAAATAGAGGCTTTAAACGGCGATTATATATTTTCTTGAAAATTTACGCAAAGCGAAATCTTTCCTACTAGAATAAAAACTGTAGGTAACCTGGTATGGAGATATAAAAAACATTAAAATGTTTTTCATAAATATCCTTATAGGAATATCCTTTTATTACCATTCAATTCCTACTGTTGAACGGACAGATGGCAAACAGTAATATCTATTAATACAATAAGGAATGATAAACATTAGATATTTTCCTCATTGTCGATGATACAATGGGCCATTATATATGTGAATATTGTAACTTAATGCGCTCAGGGTGAGCCAAGATAATGCATGTTTACAATACACCCAGTCACGACCCTCAAGTGTTTGTTGCGAACTTAAGAATTTACTGACAGATAATATCTTTTTATATGTAGTATCGATATTAATGTTTAATATTATATATAGGTATGTACACAGAGAATATTGAGTTACCTGAGGAACTTAAAAAAATTGTAAGGGATGATGACTAGCAGGTAGATTATCAAAAAGTATTGGACATGTTTTTTTTCTTTTTTCACATAATATAAACATTGCAGAGATATATTGATTTAAAAAGTCGCATGACGTCACGTTATGGTACAATTTTCACTTAAAAGTGATGTCACGAGCCCCTACTCTCAAACTTTGACGCGCTATAACTTTGTCATTTTTTGGTTGATTACCCAAAGAAAAAATACGTGTCCATTATTTTTTGATCATCTAACTGATGGACTAAATAGAATTTCTCTTATTGTACGCCGTCATCACCCCTGTTATAAACAGTAAAATTTACTACACAATGTAGATTTATTTGAATCTATTTATGACAATTAAAACGGGGTTTCATAATTGCACAATCAGAGAGTTGACGTGGAGACATTTAAACATTGTATGTGCAACTGAAGGAGCGTACTTACGACGGACTGAGTGTGGGAGAAGCATCACAAACACGGCAGTATAATATTCTTTAAATTATTATAAATTATTTGAACATGAAACTGCCAACATTTTGATAAAACATACGTGTATATTTGAAAAATAATTAAAATAATCTTACGAATTAAAAATAAAAGTTTTATTTATAGAATCAGAAATACAATTTCCAAAATAAGCGGTTATGTGTGAGGTGGAATTACAAATGTAGCGTTTAGTACCATTGGTACCTACAAGATTTAAAACAAAGTGGACCCTAAGAGTGGACCAAATACGTTGAAATTTCTTTCATTACTTCTAGTGGGAATAGAAAAACATATTATTTAGCATTCAGGTACTATGGTTTTCTGATAGACAAATGGTGAAACTTAGTTCTGTTTTACCCATACTCACCCATTTAGCAAAGAACCACACAAAACAATAGACTAAATATGTATTTTTAAGTATTCAACTGCTGGATGTTTAAATCAAAGGAAAGTGTTGGTTAGTGCGTCTGCCCAAATAGCAGAAGATGCGAATTCGAATCCGGTCTGAACTCTTAAATCTGGACTAAGTGAACTTTTTTCTAATAAAATGTTCTTTATAGCTATTAACGGGATTGTTACCATGAACCTTGTTTTTTGAAGAGTCTCCGATATTTAGGCACTGTTGCAAGCGCCATGATTACGGAGTAACTGAAGTAATTGCGGGTAGATATAATTAGCAGATATATCGATCTACCCTCTGACGTCATCTTTTACTGCGCTCGATACCCCTACTACTGGTCACATTTTCACTATTCACTCGCACCTGTGCCGAACCACTGGTTCGTAGGTGCAAAAACCGCAAAAATAAAAAAAGTGTCGTTCGAAGATCTGATACTGTGACTATTGAGTATCGGGAAAAGGTGCGAGTGAATAGTGAGAATGTGACTAATATCAGAGACTCTTAAAAACAAGGTACATGGTAACAATGCCGTTAATAGCTATAATGTGAGTGACCATGAAAGTTTAAAACAATATAAAAATTTCTTTAGATTTAATGCACACCTATTCAAGTTGATTTCAACCCAATAAGACCTGATTCCTTTTAAGGATAAATTCAGAGTAAGATAAACATCAGAGACGCCCATTCGTCACCACGCCAACATTAGAAAAGCTGTTATCGTAATTCTAATAAGCCCATTAGTGTTTCATACGAATCCTAGAACAGTTAGGTACGGGAATTATTTTTAAATGCAAAATTTATCCTTATAATAGTATTGAGTAAAAGTACGTCGGATTTAATTTGGAGGGATTATTAAGAATTTCGAGCGTATGATAATTTTATTTTATTGGTCATGACTTGGTGTTTGAAACTTACGGTATGTGGCATTATTAAATTGTGCACTTTTTAAGACATTTACAGAGACGTATATTTAAGTAAATAGAGTATAAATTGTAATCAATTATTGTGCATTACTAAAATTATATTTGAAACTTCTGCATAGACTATAGAATTGTATTATAGTAAAATAATCTTAACATTGCTGTTTTTGCATTATTGTTTATTAAAATAATAAAATTACAAATTATAGTTTTTTTCATTTCGGTTAAGTGTTAAATAATGTGGTTTATATCACTCATGTGCCATTTATTTGAAAATAGACGACGACACAATGAAAAAAAAAACTGAAGTCTGCCCACAATTTTGTCTATGTAAATCAATTAATTTCAAAATTGTTTCATAGGTATTCTGTAAAATTAGATCTCACTTACGATCTCATTTATTCGAATTTCTGGCAAATGTCAAATATTTAATACTGGCTGCTTCTACCGACATAGCGACATTTTGCCGTGTAATGGGGCAATGCATATCAAAGTAATTTGAAAATTCATAAAATGATTTACCTGAAATCCACTTCCTTTATAACTAGAAGAGCCTTTCAGGTTTTTTGTCAATTAATAGAATCCAAGGGACTCCGTACTCGAAACGACCGTAAGGAATCTTAATGGAAATAATCCTGAAAATCGAAAGGTATTCACGGTACGAATCAATTATATAAGTCTTACTATTTGAAAATCCAACCAAAAATTATAACATATGGATTAAAAATTATAATATATCTCAATACGGATGAAAATGTGATAAAGTATTATGAAATTCTATTTAGTTCGTCAGTTAAAGACCAAATTACCTTAATTTTGAGCCATAGACCATATTTTTACCTCAGTGCCGCTGCGCCGTCGCGATCGGTGCCCAATAGGCTGGCAGCAATCTTACGTTGAATGGCAAGGCTGATCCGTTGACCAAGGTAGATGCCAGCCTTTTGGTCACCAGTCACTTCGGTGAGTCTCTTTGATAATTCCTTAAAAGAGGAACGAGCGCTTGGACTCCATAGGAACATAGTCTCAACACCAAACGACACAAATATATACTATTCATTTAGAGCACTTATTAGTAGTTTGAGTATCGAAAAATTTGACAGTCATTTTTCTTTTGTCAATCGATCAAAAATTGCAAAGATAAAAAAAGCGCGTCAAGGTTTGGGAATAGGGGTCGAGTTGTCACTTCTAAGGTTAAAAATTACCAAAATATGACGTCATGCGACATTTCAAATCAATATATGTCTGTAATATTTTCATTAAGTATGTGAATAAAGAAAAAAAGTACGTGTCCAATAATTTTTGATAATCTAATCGACAGCAGAAGAAAATTTAGTTAGTCACTATCCCAATTACATGTGAGCCAGATTTCATATAAATCCGTCAATCCCTTTATATGTGATAACATCATAGTGATTGAATAAGAACACACAAACACAAATCACATTACTCTAACTGATATTACGCCATCCGGATCAAATATTTCCTACATCCTAGGCCGTTTCTTCGCCTCGCCAGTCGACAATCGTCGTAGGTTTTGCAAGATCCGCCGTCGCGGCTTCGTGACCATATAAGGGTTGCACTGAGAGCGTCTAAAAACTAGTACGCTACCTGCAGTCTATGCGATTGTGAGACACAACGGTTCAATATACCAAGTTATGTCGCCAACATTAGATTGAAAATCTCCGCGCTATGATGAGTGTTGAGTTTTATTTATTATGTCGTATAACATTCTTTTAAACTGCTATAGATGTTTTATATGAATGTTTGCTATATAAATACTTATGTAAAAAAAAACTTACTAGCAGCCGCCCGCGACTTTGTTCGCCTTAATGTTAATTTTTGAGAATCCTACAGGAAGCTAACATCTTTCCGGGATAAATTATCCTATATCTCAATCCAAGTTATTAACTTATATGGGTAACAAATGTCATACTAATCTTTTCAATTGTATTTTCGAGATTAAGCAACAATCATACAAAAACGCAAACATACAACATTTCATACTCATGTTCAATATTCAAGTAGGAAGTAGGGTGTTTTCACGCACACAAATCATTTAATATAACATTGTTATTGAAACGGAGCCTGTAAATGACCCAAAACTTCGGGTCATAAAAATAAAAATAAAAAGCCCAGTTGAAACCGCTGAGAAAGTGTTTTTTTCTAATACCTTCTTCTGATGTGGCAAATATACAGTTAAAATGCCACAATATGTAATTTCCTGTCCTGTACACGTTTAATAGAAAAACTAGTAATAAACCAGTTTCTAGTTTTTTATGAATATGTTTTTTTTATTACAAAATTTTGGTTTAATTTTTTTTTAAATTAATTTTTAAGCATCTTTTGACAGAAAAGCTCATCAGATCATTCCTGGCCCTACTTCGCATGGGTGATATTCAACTAGACAATAATGAGTTTTGTAGATATCTAGTTCTAAGCTAAGTATCTAGTAAATATTTTTTTTTACTACAAAAATAATCATCTCGCTCGCTCCGCCTCGCAATCCGTCAGTGTGATAGGACCCTACATCTCTCCCCGAGTTCGTGATGATGTGTAACCTTAATCACCGCATCAAAAAAACCATGAAAACGTAGAGTTCTTTCATTGCGGTCCTCTATGTAGTACTTCGCCAGACAGGTGCTCCAATTCAAGGCAAAAGTTCGCTATACTGTACCTCCCATAAAATTAGATGTTTGATTTTCAAAATAAAACTTGTTTTTACTGGTTAATGCACGAAAATTTTATTTATTTATTGACGTTTCGCAGCCTTTTCAGGTCTGCATCGTCAGAATAATGATTTTATTTAAAATTGTCGAGCTACCTTCGAAAGAATTATATTGAGCGTTCGGTTATTTCATTGGAAGATTTTTAAAATTTTATTGTCTATGTATGAATTTATTATTTAATTTACTTAATAAAGTATTTTATTTAAAATTCTTGTTTGTAATTTTGAGTTTATTTATTTGACCCTAACTACCGTAAACTACCACCGGTTCCTTCTAATTGGGAGACCTTCCTGAGAAGAACCGGCGAAACAAACTCAAGAGAGGCTTTCTATCTCCTTCTTATGTTAAATTATGCAAACAAAAATAACTAATAGTATCTGATGGTCTTGCAGTGTGTGCTCGGGGTTGGGATTTTATCTCCTGTACAATAGGTTCCCAAGCTGGTGGTATATACCAACCATCTTCCCTATTGAAATTTGGATATTTTTTTATCTCAATAGCCTCGCGCATCATTCGAGGAACGAAACGCCGCTCAGCTGCAAGGATCTGTGGTCTATCAAATCTAATGTAGTGGTTTGGTCCCCCTAATGCATGTTCACTATTGCAGATTTATTTTCGCGCCTATCTGCGATATGTTACCCGAGTTCCTATACTCCTCTTTGTTTGCCCGATGTAGGAGAGCCCACAGTCGCATTCAAGTTTGTAGACACCAGCAACTTGAAAGGGTATATTGCACTTGACCGGTCGTAGAAACTGGTTGATCTTCTTAGGCGGCTTGAAGTATGTATTGATTGAAGCACGCTTCAGAATCCTCCCAATCTTGTCAGTGACTCCTTTCATGTAAGGTAGTATAGCAGGTTGTCGGTCGACTGTGCTAGGTTTGGTGCGACTGTGACGGCGACGTGGTACATTCAGGTTATTATCCTTCAGTACTTGCTCGACATGCTGAAGTTCAGCTGCCAGGTGTTGTTCGTCACAGACACCCCGTGCTCTCTGGGGGACCAAACCACTACATTCGATTTGATAGACCACAGATCCTTGCAGCTGAGCGGCGTTTCGTTCCTCGAATGATGCGCGAGGCTATTGAGATAAAAAAATATCCAAATTTCAATAGGGAAGATGGTTGGTATATACCACCAGCTTGGGAACCTATTATACAGGAGATAAAATCCCAACCCCGAGCACACACTGCAAGACCATCAGATACTATTAGTTCTTTTTGTTTGCATAATTTAACATAAGAAGGAGATAGAAAGCCTCTCTTGAGTTTGTTTCGCCGGTTCTTCTCAGGAAGTTCTCCCAATTTTGGAACCGGTGGTAGTTTACGGTAGTTAGGGTCAAATAAATAAACTCAAAATTACAAACAAGAATTTGAAATAAAATACTTTATTAAGTAAATTAAATAATAAATTCATACATAGACAATAAAATTTTAAAAATCTTCCAATGAAATAACCGAACGCTCAATATAATTCTTTCGAAGGTAGCTCGACAATTTTAAATAAAATCCATATTCTGACGATGCAGACCTGAAAAGGCTGCGAAACGTCAATAAATAAATAAAGTTTTCGTGCATTAACCCGTAAAAACTAGTTTTATTTAATGAGTGATGTGCGTGAAAACCTAAGAAACAAATATGTTTGATTTTCTTTCATTACCATATTTAAAAAAGGCTTACTGGAGAATTATTTAAAATAAAATGATGATAGAAAAGATTATTATCAATGTAAAAACGCAACCTTGAATATGCAGTGTCATCTATATCACTCGAAATTGCAAATAAACAACGTTTATCTCTTCCTAAAGTTATTCACATAAACTTAATCCAAAAGAATATGTTGCTTAGCGCAAAAAAAAACTTGAATTAACGGTGTTCAAAGTTGTTGTGGATGCATAATAAAGATATTAATAAAAACAAATAAAAAACTAAATCCCGGTTGCGAGAAGCAGCAGACAATTCGAGAAAGGATTATAAAAGTAATAAATTACTAATTGAAATTAAAATTGGATAATTTTAACAATATTAAAAGATAGTAATTGGAAAAAATATTATCAATGATATTGTGTTAACTTGAAGTTTGGTTAAGTCGAACTCAATAGTCAATGTATAATTACAGATATTATATTTCTATAAAAAACTTTTTAAAAAAAATATACCGCTGAAAAATCTGAAAAGCAGAAAATGATAAACCTTTTATTACATACATGCCATTACATATCTGATAGATCTCAGTTCCCATTGACTACATGGGTTGGCATGGCACCGACTTCAAATATCAATTTGACTTATGATAAAAAAGAGTTTATTATTTTCAGCTTTTCAGATTATTAGCGGGTATTTATTTTTTGTTAAAAATTTGTTATTTTACACAATACACAGTAGAATGCACAATATTCTTTATTGAAAACACCACAGTACAAAAAATAAATGGGGTAAATACATTATGTTTAAACATTTTAATATTTTTAGTGGCCTTAATTTTTGTAATATACAGCTCGGCCTCAAAATTTGTGAGTGAAATCACCATTATTTCCCGAAGCTTAGTGTAGTTTTTTTGTTTTCAAATTTATATAGAACCAACTTTGGATAGGGTATTCATAAAAACTGGCCAAGTGCGTGGCCTACCATGCGCAGTGTAGGGTTCCATAGATATATGATTGTGTTTTTTTAATTATTTTTTGTTTGTTTTGTTTTTCAATTCAAGGTTTTTCGCGATATAATCTAGCAATTACTTTATGTATGCCACTTTTAATGTATTCTACGAAATGAATTTTTATAAGGTAAGAAATTTTTAAATTCGTATGTTGAATGACTTTCAAGGTAACTCATTTATCTTGGCAGTCACAATTTTCTTTGAAAGTAAATGAAACACTATTGTCATGATTTTTTCACCCAATAGTTTAACTTCAGGGGAGCGGGGGGACCTACATGAACAAAAATTTGCACTTTAAAGTTTAATATTTCACAAATGGAACCGAAAAATAGTTTTAGCCCCTATAACATTTATCTAAAAATTTTTTTTCCATATTTTTTATAAAAGAATAATTGAAATTATCCAATTGATGACCTCCTTCAATTTTTTGTCCGTTGAAAACTAGGTACTTTCAAATTACCATAGTTACCAGCTCCCGCTTCTTAGGAGGCTACATAGGAAAAGGAAAGGACCACTTCATTAAAAACAATGTAACCCAATGGATATCCGCCACTCCACCTTTACACCCCTGGTAACCTCAGTCTTCGCCCCACAATTGAAAAGCTTCGCCAAACACCTTGCCGAAGCATAGGCAAACCGCTGGAGCCGGCCCCTCAATAATGGAATGGTTACGCGCAAGAATCCGGATCGCGATCATCAGGGCCAGCAGTATGTGTATCCGTGGCACCCGCCACAGATGGCAGCATTCTGGTTACTGCGAGGATGGAGCCGCACTCCCCAACGGCTTATCATGATCCCACATGTGATTTTTTTGTCCTATTTACTGTTTAACTGCTAGATATTTAAATCTAAATAAAGTATTAAGTCCTTATAATCTTGATGTTCTCAAATTATAAGAGCTTTGTTTGAAAAAAAAGATTAACATGCGATTATATATTCTTGATAATATGATGTATTCTTGACTCTACATTTCTAATGTCAAAATAAAAATGCTGGTACTTTCAAATAAGTTTCTTTTATATACTTTTCGTTATATTTCCATACACTATACCTTTTTCGTGTTAATTATTTTTCTCAAACATGCTTGAAAATATGAGCATCATTTCGACAAATTTCTTTGAGATAAATCGAAATTGCTGTACTGGGTAAATACATGCAAGCAGTGACCGGAAAAAGTTGTATGAAAATCCAAATCTGTCGTGGTTTAGCTGCGAAATAAATCACATAGTAAGGTGAAGAGAAAATTATATTTATTAGTTCACGATTTCAAATATAGAATAATACCAGAAAGGATTAATAAAACGCATATCTCAGAACAAACAAAAGATAAACGCAGGCTACCTGCCGCTCGCTGGCGGCCCGTACGTTCGAAATTCAAACTCACACAACATGAAAATAAACAAAAGCAGAAAATGAGTGGTTCGCGTGCCGCCCTTCGCGTTCCGTTTCGCACGGAAGGTGCATTCGATTTTTTGCGTTCGATAATCGAACTGGTTAATTGAAACCTCTTCGATGGCATTCCGATTCCGCGGGCAGGCTGCCATATTTTGATTTGACAGGTGCGGTAGGCGGTTTGGTTTGCTGAAAAAATGTTGCGTGTTCTAAGTCTTAATCCTATTTAATCATATTTGGTGTTTTCTAACTTATCAAAAACGTCACAATGGGCGATGTAATAATAATCATGTAGGTACTTTAGCTAAAGCAATTCAATTTCAGGACTTTGATAATAATTTTGGAAAATTCACGAACCGATTCCTTGCTTTCCGTTTCAGACAGAAAGTACATTCGATATTTTGCTTCCGATAACCGAACTCGTTGAATGAAACCTCTTCTGTGGCATTCCGATTCCGCGGGTAAAGAGTCATTACTATGATTTGACATGTGCGACAGGCGGTTTAGTAGTAGTAGTTCTGAAAAATGTTGTTTATTTACAAGAAAAGCATTTCCAATTGGCCTCGCCCATATAATGTAGAAATATCTCTTTTATTTTTTTCAAATCTGTAACGCAATATAGTATTTATAGTATATATTTAATAGTAGCAACAATACAAAGAAAATTATATTTCTTGGCAAATACAATTATACACGTGGTTTATACAATAATTGTATAATAAAGTGATTAAGATAATTGGAGGAAACATAGACAATAATTTATTGTTTATTGAAGCAAACAATATTGTTTTTGTTTAATGAACAATCGTATTGTTTTAATTATTGTTTTAAGTATTCTTTAACTTGCCATTAAATGCAAGTGTTTTGTTGTTAGTAAAAATAATTTTATTTAAAGTAAATTTAATGTGCAAAAAACATTTCAATATGATTATGAGGTAGAAATACCTACGTCTGTGTGTTGCATGTTCTCTTAGCCCGAGTTTATCGGAATATTGTTTAGTAATTTTTTTTTTATTTTGCACATTTAAATTAAAGTTACTACAATTTTTACATTTAAAATTAGTAACGCTATCTTATCTCAAAGTGTACAAAAGTATGTATTTTTTTTATCTATTTTTTTTTATCTAATAGGTAAGTTTTGAATACTAAAAATAATTATTAATTCATTTCTGATTACTCAGAATAATAATTTAATCTCGAACAAAGCGGAGTCTGTGCTATGGAAACTTTATAAATGACGACCTCCGTGGCTTGTACGCCGGGTTTCATGGTGTCGCCGACTCGAGAGGTCCCGGGTTCGAGTCCCGGTGGGGGCAGATGTTTGTGTGATGAATACGAGCATTTGTACTCCAGTCATGGATGTTTTATATGCTTTTCTATATAAATATACTTATATATGTACAGCTTCAGTATTCTATCCGTTACCCTAGCATCCCATAACACAAGCCTTACAGTGCTTACTTTGGGGCTAGGCTAATTGGTGTGAGTGTTGGAAATATTTATTTATTTATTATTTAAATATTATGTACACTATACAATGTGTCCCACGGCTACCTCACACGGAGGGAAAGTATATTAAATATTGATGTTAGGATATTTTACTGAAAGAAAACATCATTTAACAACATATTTTATGATAACCATCGAAACATAAGAATTATTTTTTGCTAAATAACATAGCATTTTAAATGAAAGAAAAGTCATTTAATTTAACATTTAATTTAAAATTATTTAACACATACTAATATAAAATCGGATACGCCTCAGAGTAAGTTAAAATGTTGAATTCATCATCATTGACGTTTATCATCCGCTGCTGTGGTTCTGTCAAAATGTCATAAATTTCTTAAAGTATCCACTAACCTTTGAACCACATATCGAGAAGGTACGTCTCTATCAGGGTATCTTTCGCGGTACCACCGCAAAGATAATATGTCATTGTGGTTCATAAAGTAAGCTTCCATTAAATCCATTTTATTTTGATACCCCATGGTAAGTAAATTAACAAAAAATTGGAAAAAAACGAAAATAACTTACAAAAAACAAAAGAACAGACGCTTGAAAATTTATGTGTCCCATTATTAAATTATTCTTTTTACAAATTTCAGCCATTCGCATTGTCACTGTGAGTTCAAAAAGAAATGCATACGTACTACAGTTTGTGTATCACTTTATTATTTTTATCACGTATTAAGATATTTCTTTCATTTAAAATACTATGTTATTTAGCAAAAAATAATCCTTATGATTTATCATAAAATATGTTGTGTTTATTTTTTCGAAATTTGACGAGTTTGATTCCCAGTTGTAGCAGACGATTTTTAAAAAATCTGTGAATGCAGTTCGAATTATTATTAAAAATAAAACGATGTCTCCTTTCAGTAAAATATCCTATCTTCAATATTTTATATACTTTCCCTCCATGTGAGGTAGCCGTGGGACGCCCTGTATAGCAAATAAACGTGGTCATTTGCTACCTCGGAACTCTGATTTGATTTTCTCAAAAAGTAAAAAACTTACAACTATCAAAGTTATACCTACAGAAATCGTATCATAATAATGAACAGAAATAAATTTAGATTAATATTTATTGCATAAATTGATCAAAATTTCCAATTCCGGTAATCGGTAATAAACAAAGTACAAACAATACTTACAAGTAATCTCAAAAAAATATGGAAATAAAAACCAACTCTCTTCATTTTATAAAAAAAACGATAAGTAATCGCAACTTTATTCATATTTGGCAAATAATATATTTTTTTAATTACACACCAATTAGCCTAAAAAGCCCCAAAGTAAGCACTGTAGGCTTTGTTGTGGGATACTAGAGGATAACAGAGAGAATATACATACTGATACACGTATAAGTATATTTAAATTGTTGGCATTGTGTTTTACACAAAGTAAGTTAACAGTACTCTCGGAAAAAATACATAATTTAATCATTACCGGGTGGCCCTGTATATTTGCGGTTGAGTGTGTGAATGTTCACACTAATGCACCAATCAGAATTATAACCCAAGACCTTTTGAGGTTAATTACAACCCCTATTGTAATCACTTAATCAGTCTCCCATACAAAAGACTTCAACGCAGTAGAGAATTTCGTTCAAACATAAAAGTTGAGTCAAGTAAGTATTGTTTTCATTTCAAAGATTTTTACTCCTATTAACACGATTTTATTTTTTGTAAAATACATATCAATTGTTGATTACAGAAAATTCAATTAAACACACAAAAAAATTACAGGTTCACTCGGCGTATAACACTCTAATTCTATTACTCGAATGGTGTTAATTCCATCAAAGAATGCCATGATCCAGTTTGGATATCTTTAATGCACTCGGATAACTAGAGCCGAGGTCCGAGTCTCAGAGACGCCCTCTAGTTGAGCCGACCTCCTCAGGTTTGAGTGGTCTAGAGGCTTCAGACGGAGTGCACACTTCCCCCGTGGGGACATACCATCCGCCTGGAATACCTCTAGGGGCACTCGCCAATTCCCGGCTTGAATTCCCCTTAGGAACTTCGCCGTCCCCAAACCCAGTGACGCTGTAAGGTCATCTGCGACCAACAGCATACAAATTAAAAAAAAATAGATTGATTGTAAGTTTACAGCCGTGCACTAGATTATAATGAGATTTTATGCACCAGATTATTCCATTATAACAGTCAGGTAAAAAAATCAAAGTGTTGGTTTAGTAGATATCAAAAAATATCTAGTCATTTATAACTTTTACAAAAGTAATGATTAACAACAGCATATAACGTATACGATTAATCTATTCATATGTTTTAGTATAAAATATAAGTCTTCCCTGAGGTTTTACTCTCATTAATTTGTGGAATATGGTTATAGTGGGTCACTCTCAAGATATGAGCTTGATATTGAACCGGGACCATTTTCTCAACGTGGCCTCCGAAGCACGAAAAAATAAGATAATATGTTTTTAGTCACTCATCCAATGACCGACCCTTGCGAAAGTTTTTAACTTCTTGATCGCAGGACGAACGCGCTATCCACCTGCGTCATTGACCTCCTCTAAGTTTTAATATAAATCAATAAATATTTCCAACACTCACATCAATTAGCCTAGCCGCAATGTAAGCACTATAAGGCCTGTGTTATGGGATACTAGGGTAACGGATAGAACACATATACTGTACTATACAGGGTGTTATAGAATTCCGAAATAAAATTTGTAGGTATGTATTCCGAAATAAAAATTTGTAGGTATCTGAGCGGGGCGCAGGGGCGCCTGGGGGAGAGAGGGGGGTCTGTTTAGGTAGTAGTAATCGTACGCATTTATAGGGTTGTCATAGGCAGGTGTAAAACGATATTTTTATTAATTTAATTAGAAAATCAAAGTGGTCTGAAAGGCGTCAAACTTTCGTAGGTAATGCTATACAAGGAACACAACCAAACCCTAAAGTTTTATTTCGGACTTTTGTCACACAATACATATTAAACTTTGATACATATTGAAATTTGAAAATACCTCTTTCCTTTATTTTTTTATTTTTTCATATAAATATGCATCTATATTATTATTACCGTTTTTATTTTATTTTATAATATTGCTCTTACACCCTTCCCCCTTTTTTTGTTCGTATATACTTATTTAATTTTCCGTCATGGGTTGCCTGGAAGAGATTGCTATTAAGCAATAAGGCCGCCCATTGTGTAATGTCTCTCTGTCAGTGTAATCTTACTGTTATGTCATTTGTGGTGTTATACAATAAAGAATATATTATTATTATTATTAAACATCCATGACTGCAGTACAAATGATCGTATTCATCACAAAAACATCTGTCCCCACCGGGATTTGAATACGGCACCTCTCGAGTCGGCGACACCATGAAACCCGGCATTCAAACCACTCGGCCACGGAGGTCGTCTGACCAAACATAACCAATATTATTGATTGATTTTTGAAGTAAAACTTCTTTACGCATGCTTGATTTGGGGGTAAGCTAGCGAATGCGATATCCGTTACGAAAAGTACATTCGGGCGAGGCGAACGGGAGTTGAGTGGTGGATATAAGCAAGAGAAAGCAGTGCGTGCGCACATTTTCTTTCTCTTTTTCTCTTATAGCTAGTAAATGAAATATTTATATGTACATACATGTATATAGTGTACACACATATTGTATATAAATAATTATAACATACAGATGGAGCTAAAGAAGTTTCACTTCAGTCGTATGGTCAGCACACTCGTTTTATAACATTATTTTTTTATTTAAATAGATATCAAAAGATGTTGTCCTACGCGTGAACAGTCAGCTAGATTTATAATTAACTGGTTACTTTGTAATAATCCCCACATACTTTCGTTTGAAACCTATCCGGTCAGTCGGCGGAAAGCCACGCATCGTCGGCCTATGAACAGGTTGTAACAAAAGACTTTATTATAGACCTAGCCTGGTCTGGTCCGAGTGACTGTGCCATCATCACTCATCCAGACAAACCGTGGGACAACTATGTAATCACCGGTGAGCTCGTATAGTTATACAATTCGTGTATATTAAAACCGAATGTTGTTAAAAAACATTTTTTCTTTAACTCCTTTCCTTACGTTATATGTATATTTTTTATCTTATACATATAATGCTCGTGTCACAATGTTAGTTACCATACTCCTCCGAAACGGCCTGACCGATTTTTATGAAATTTTATATGCATATTCCGTGGGTCTGAGAATCGCTTACAATCTATTTTTCATATCCTTAAGTGATAATGGTTTTCTACCTGTAACGTAATTTTCTGGAACCTACAATGCGCCTTCAAGCCAAAATTCAAACTATTGGGTAATGTAACGTAGTGTTCTCTATGGGTTAGGAGGAATGTTATCCCAGAAAATTGATAGAACACTACGTTACACACCCCTATTAAACTCTAAATTTTCCTTTCTACCAACTCCCTATTTTATTTTTATGGGGGTACGAAGTTCGCTGAGTCAGCTAGTAAAACTATATATTACAGTATAGCTCCCGTCTGTGTAAGTTTGCTATAATATAATAGATATCTCGATATATTAATATATATATTATAGCTACGTCCGTGACGGGCTTTATGTCTGGTCGCCTCAATATGTTGTTTATGTAAATCGTCTTGAAAAAAATCCAAAAAAATTTCATTGAACATATGAATTATCACTTCTGTAAGTCTTCTGATTTGTATCATGATGCGAGCCAAACTTATAATATTCCTAATCTCAGGGACCGTGGCAATCTGCTAGATATGTGTCTCCTGCTGTTGTTAACGGACGGATAGACTGTACTGATCTTGTTGATAGTATTTGGTATCGTACACCTAAACGTCGTACACGACACACACCTTTATTTCACGTTCCGCCGTGTTTCACAAACTATGCTGAAAACAGTCTGCTGGCACGACTTCCTATGGTATAAAATATCCACATAATTTTATGTAAGAAACTCACTGAGGTGACTGATGATCAAAAAGCTGGCAGCTACCTTGCTCAACGGATCAGCCTTGCTATCCAACGAGGAAATACTGCGAGCCTATTGGGCATCATTCCTGGCGGCGGCACCGGGGGTGATATATTTTTTATATTGTAAATTTGTATTTATTTAGGAGCTAACCACTTGCGAGTGGTTAGCGCGTTCGGCTGCGATCGCTGAACTTAAGCAATTTTCGCAGTGGTCGGTCATTGGATGGGTGACTAAAAATTACTATCTCGAGCTTCTCCGTGCTTCAGAAGGCACGTTAAGCCGTTGGTCTCGGCTGCATCTGCAGTCGTTAGCACCCACCAATCCGCACTGGGCCCGCGTGGTGGGTCATGGCCCAATCTCCCTATTCCATCCATAGGGAAGGCCTGTGCCCCAGCAGTGGGGACATTAATAGGCTGATGATGATGATGATTTATTTAGGTAGGTAAATTTTAAGATTATTATATTTTAGGTTTTTAGACATTCATTAGTTTTAAGCTTTTGTAATCTAAATATTTCTATGTACATCCACTGTAGCGAATATGATATTTTCTTACTATCTAAGACAGCTTTTAAGGGGGCAATAGCATCGGATTTGATGCCTTTCTAAAGCTTTGTGATTTGTTTTTCATGTGGGGTGCCATTCATAAAAGGCAGACGATTTTTTTTCTTTTTACCCCAGCAATTGACTCGTCTAGTTTAGAACACATTGAGTGGGATATAAATGTAAATGTAAATTTTGTTATTTTCTATTTTTATGAACATTTTTGGCATGGAGTCAATCTCAAGGTCGGGGCTGGACGAGGTGGTGCGGGTTTGGTGTATGATCTCCCTAAAGCTGTATTTATTCAACAAATACCGGAAGCGTCGTGTTATAACGTGCTTTGTAAGTTACGACGGAAAAAGATAAAAGATTTTTCCTTTCGCAGTTTGTTGGGATGTCTAGTTTTGAAACGAACTATTTCATTTATATCGATTAGGATGAATATATATTTAGTTATGTATTCATTGTATTCAATTTAGTGGATTACTTGTTTTTTTGTGAAATTATGGTATCTTTTTATGTATATATTACATGTATGTATGTATTATATTTGGCAACAAAAGTATTAAATATATTGTGGTGAAAACTTGTGTTACGTAATATATATCATGAATTTACACCACAATAATAAGTATTTACAAATTTTATATAATTGTGCTATTTGGATAATGTAGTATATCATATGGGCTACGATTGATAATTATATAATGTTCGAGTGAAGGATGATTGCATTTGTTATTTTTTATTCTTTTTTTAAGGTTCCGTAGTCCTGACAAGGAACCCTTAAAGTTTCGTCATGTCCGTCTGTCCGTCTGTCCGTCCCCGGTCTTGCTTGGAGACTGTTAGCACTAGAGATCTGCAATTTTGTGGAGATATTTATATCAATCATGTCTACAAAATGGTAGAATAAAATTATGAAAAATATTATTTTTTTAGGGTAGTTCCCCTACATGTAACCTGTGATGATTTTTTTTCATCGTCTTACCAGTCGCGTGGGCTATCGTTACATAAGTCCTTTAAAATTACTTATGGGTTCTCAGGACTATTTTTCGATTTATGGATCCGTTTGCGAAATATTGAACTTTAAAGTGTTAATTTTTGTGCGAGTAGGGCGTCCCCCCCTCTAAAAGGTAAACTATTGTACTTTTCATGAACTTGCAAGGAAAAGTTTTAGTCGTTCAACTTTGGTTAAAGAAAATTTCTTACCTATTGTAAATACTTTAGAAGAAAACATTAATAGGCAACTACGGAACCATACACTGCGCGTGGCATGATACGCACCTGGCCGGTTTTTGTTACATGTCTTTCTTAAAACTAGAGCTCTTGGCGATGCTGATGTTTTGGTGCAGTTGTTGTTTTGTTTAAAATCACACCTATTATTTTTTATAAAGAAAACCTGTGATTGGTCTTCATCATTAGTCTATTAATGTCCCCACTGTTGGGGCACAGGCCTTCCCTATGGACGGAATAGGGAGATTGGGCCATGACCCACCACGCGGGCCCAGTGCGGATTGGCGGATGCTAACGATTACAGATACAGCCGGGACCAACGGCTTAACGTGCCTTTCCAAAGTACGGAGGAACTCGAAATAGAAGTTTTTTGGTCACCCATCCAATGACCGTCCACTGCGAAAGTTGCTTAACTTCAACGATCGCAGCCGAACGCGCTAACCACCTGCGCCATCGAGGTTCTCGGTCTTACCGTAGTTTAAATTATGTAGTTTATATAGTATTATGTTGTAACACTGTTGGTTTTCTTAAATAAATAAATAAATCTTGGACTACTATTATTACCAGACAGATAAACTTTTTAGATAACCGGTGCAGACTAAAACAAAACTTATCTGTTATATCTGTCGATTACTTATTAAATATTTTAATAATATGGCAGTTATTATTATAATTTGTCTTTGGATATAAAAGTTTCCATTACCTTGGCTATTGTGTTGCCATATCAATCACGAGTCAAGCTTTTTGGAAAATATTCCTTATTTAAAACAAATTGCCGTATAAACTTTTTGAAGTAATAATTGTGAAATGAATTCCCATTATTACTTGTCGAAATTACAAAAAAGAATAATAATTATACTCTGTACAAGAGAAAACAGTAAAACTTTTGTCAGACCCCTTCTAACGGTTTACCTGTCTGTGCGATTTCATGTTGTGAAATTTGTTTAAATCACTGTCAGGACATGAGTGATCATGAGAAAAATTCTAAGATTTTGTTTAAGAACTTAGCACTGAAAATTTCTTACTAAACAGAAAATAGTATATCAGGATACCGATATTCAATGTCGATGTGTGTTTTAAAATTAATAAATAATTATAATATTGTTTCTTCATTATTCTTATTAGAATATTTTGGTTTGGTCTATGGGTATTATTAAGTCTATAAGTATGTTAATATGTAATTTATTGTTATATGTTTAGGTTATCATATATCTATGTTTTCGCAAACTATAGTTACATAACTTAGAAATGCGGCTACTAATAGATTTTTGAAAAGTTTACAAAGAGCGAGAACGGTTTATCACTTTCTCATGTAATGATAAAAAGTCCATTATAGTCTTGTATGTACCGATCGTTAAACTTCTGATATATAAAAGATTGTGAAGTTTATTTCAAAATTGTTTTCTTATTATTGTTTAATAGCTATAAAATCTCTCAACAGACTCGCACGTACCTTTATAATCCGAGAAGCGACGGTATTATTTCCGAGTTGCTCTTGATTAAGTACATAAGGCGAGTCACTATTCATTCACATAGCATTGCACATACATCAATATAATTTATTAAATTATCACATAATTCACGACAGTAACGCCATCAAAAATTTAAACAAAAGTGCGTAACATAACTCGAGAAAGTTAACACAGCAGTTCATAGTGAATTTTCAAACACTTTTATCTAAAATTTGTATCGGTCTCATATGTATTTCATCACTTACTATGTTTAACATACACATTTTACTCATACGTCATGGGGGATACCGGCGTGAGATCCCCACATTGCGCGTGCGTGATAGCAACCTGACCATAAGCTTGCCTATACACAACTGAAATCACCTTGCAAGGCCCACTATACCTGTTCCCCTCTAAACCTGTTTTGTCTCTCTCTAGCGGGCATTGTGCTGGCCGAAGAGACTGGTGTACGAATCGACAATAAATAACATATAGGTATCTAATCACTTTAATAGACAAGTGTTATTATTTAAAAGTTTTTTCTAATCATGAGATTTGAACCTCTTTTGTTTGAAATGATTTTAGGTTGGGCATTTAAGGAAGTTTCGCGTTATGAAAGCGGCTGTGGGAAGGCTGTATAAGTGCATGGACATTACATAAGGTTTGAAGTAAACTCATTAAGAAAACGGACTGCGTCCGAGCACAGTAAGTACTCGTATTCAGCCTCTCAATCTTCGAGTTCTAGCGGATTATTAAGGTAAGTAGGTACGTGTGAATTTTCGCTTTGATATGTACATAGAATTAGGCTTACGTGTTCACTGGAATAAATAATAAACTAAGTGTTAAATTCTAAAAATGAGTATAGATACTGCAGGAATGATTCTGCCTACACCAAATGAGTATTATAATAAGTCTCCTTTGCAGATTAAGATGAAATAAAATTATAGGATTTGCCAGATACTAGAGAGGAGCGGAGAGCATAGCGGTTTCCCGCTTGAATTGGAGCGCCCGTCTGGAGAAGTAACCTCTACCTTACAGAAGAACACATTAAAATAACACTACCTTTTGGTGGTGTTGTGTTTCTGTAGCAGAGCGATTCTCTTTATATGTGTATTACCAGTATATCCTAGAAGCTTGGCCAATTCAAAAAATTGGCCTAGCTTCTAGGATTAACTAAAGGTAGGATTTGAATAACTTAATATTAGAAAATTGCCGTTAGTTATAGTACAGTGAAAATCGATTTTCCGGAATTACTTAAAAAAACCTTTTCTTCGTAATAATACATAATAAAAAATGCTAGATTACCAAATAATACCTATTTGATTGCTAAGATTTTTCTTTGCGTGGATTTTGTAGAAAATAAATATTTGGCGAAATATATACCTGAAATATGGTTTGACTATGGCTGACATGACTATGGCGCAACTCAAACAAAAAAAAATCACTTTAAAGTATAACATTTTGCAAACGGAAAGACTCTTAGTAACCCTTAGCATTTTAAAGGACCTATACAACGATATGTTATACAATGGGGTAGACGATGAAAAAAAAACCCCATTTTACAGTAGGGAAGCTACTCCAAATATAATTAAAAAAAAAATATTCTACTACTTTGTCGGCGTGGTTAAGGTACACACTTCCACAAAATTAGACCTTTTTAGTGCCAACAGTTTTCAAGCAAAACCTCAGACGGACAGATAGACAGACGGATATGAGGAAACTATTGAAGGTTCCTTGTCACGACAAGGAAACTTTAGGTGACATATCTCTGAAGTCATTTATCAACTTGACAACTCTGTATTTAACAATACAGGGAGAAAAAAACAGCCCTTGCTGAGTTTCTTGCCGGTTCTTCTCAGTACAAGGTCTCCCGCCGTAGTTTTGCGAACCAAAGGCGTAGCTTCTTGACCTTCACAAGTGCTTGTAACAGCCTAGATTAAATGATTTTTGATTGATTGATTGAACCCTAAAAACCAATCAATATTTATTTCCAAGAATTCGAATATCCCACTACGGAGTATAATAATATTATATTATATAAATAACCTTTATAGATGCTACTCCGCAGTCTTAACTCATGTATATCTACTTATTTTCGATTCTAACTGTGGGGTGGAAATGATAGAATTCAACTAACAGAATGGAGGTAGTTTTTGAAAGTTCCATTGCACCCCATTACAATGAACAAACATCCTGGACCTGTAGAACTTCTTAAATGATTTTTTGACAATGTAAACAGGGTGCTGTTGTTGCATGTGGCTGAAAAGAACTTGAATTATATTTGGAATTCGACTTATTCTGAGTGCTCTGGTGAAGATTGCAATAATATTGCACCAGTAGTAGAAGATGAAGATGATGACGACCACGTTACGATTATATTAATTAAGGAATATAAGAATAACTTTTGTCTGTGATTGTAGTTTTATTTTTGTCCATATAAGTATGAAGTGTATTTTTGGGTAAATAAATGTTTGTCTCGAAAATCGAGAAAAACGGAAGCCTTATAAGATCACTCGGTTGATTTGCTTGGAGTCTACTAGACCGATCAAGTTTATTGGGGTACATAACAATATTTTCTTTTTCATTAAGCTCTAATAAGGGTCGATTTTAAGGGTTGAAATATTCCGAAACTGTATTCGAAAGCCCAAAACCATTGCCATTTTTGAGCTTCATTTCCTGGACTCACTGGGTTTTTTCAGTACAGCATGCATGATATTCGTGAAACCGTCGTGAACTTATTGGCACCAATCTATGATTAATTCTTCTTGAAATAAAATACCCACAAAATAACTAATAATGTAATGAAAGATAAACAGAACAATTATCACTGCTTTGGTTACCTGTGGAATAGTATATATTTAATACTTTGAGAACAAAAAATAGATAATTAAACTTGCCATTTGAAAATAAATAATAATGTAATTTTATTTTTTTTTATAATTATTTAAAAAAAAGGGGATTAAATACATTCTAATTTTGCTTCTCAAATGATTTACAATTAAGTGCATTATTACACTAATATTATATAGGCGAATGTTTGTGAGTGTGTATGTCTGTTACTTCTTAACGTCTAAACGGCTGGAGCAATTTTAATAAAATTTAGTATGGAGTTAGCTGACACCCTGGATAAACACAAAGGCTACGTTTTAACTGCGGGAAAATATCCCTAATTAACCGCGGGCAATACCGCGGGGCACAGCTAGTCTCTCATAAAAATTCGAAGTCTGCCTGAGAATCACTACCACCCCTCTATTCAAATTTGAACCGTATTCTTAACTTTGTAATTATCATCAACCGATTGATGTCCTCACTGGTGCGGCACAGGTGTTTTCTATGAGTTTGATAGGGAGATAGAGAAGTGATCCACCACGCGAGGAAGAACTCGAGATAATAAATTTTAGATCACCCATCCTATAACCGGCGTTTTGCAAAAGGAATAGCTAATTTCTTAGCTAACCGAAATAATCACAAATAGAGGTAGGAAAGTAATTAAAATCCAGAAAAAGCCCTGTCTTAAAAAATATCTCGAGCTCGACGGCGCAGGTGGTTAGCGCGATCGACTGCGATCGTTGAAGTTAAGCAACTTTCGCAGTGGTCGGTCATTGGATGGGTGACCAAAGATCTTTTGTCTCGAGTTCCTCCGTGCTTCAAAAGGCACGTTAAACCGTTGATCCCGGCTGCATCTGCAGTCGTTAGCACCCGCCAATCCGCACTGGGCCCGTGTCCCAGCAGTGGGGACATTAATAGGCTGATGATGATGAAACAATATCTCACGCTATATATTTCGATGTAACTCCCCGTTTACGAATATTCATCCCAATGATTAATAATTAATTGCGATACGCGTTATTAAATAACTTTATAGCAAACTTAATGTGATTGATTGAAATCTAAAGTCTGCTGTCATTTTATTAATACTCAAGTATCGATTGATCCTTGATCTCTAGTCCGACATTTTTACGACATTGGACATCTATTGAAATTTGTAATAATGTTTTAATTTTTATTAGCTACAAAATTAAATAAATCATATTCAATACCATCATGAGTCTGTAAATAAATAAATATTGCCAACACTCACATCAAATAGCCTAGCCCCAAAGTAAGCACTGTAAGGCTTGTGTTATGGGATACCAGGGTAACGGATAGAATACAAATACATATATAAGTATATTTTATGTAAAAAATATATATAAATATCTACAAATGAAAATACTCGTATTCATAATAATAACATTTGCCCTCACCGGTAATCGAAACCGGGACCTCTGAGTAGGCGACACGCCATGAATCTCGGCGTATATACCAGTCGGCCACGGAGGTCGTCAAAATAATACCAAACAAACACAGTATTCCGAAAACTCGCAACGAAAGTGTTTAATCAACCAACTTTTTGCTATATCAAACTTATGCTTGGTGGTAATAAATGCCTAATTACCCCGGTTTTACGACCGGCGCGCCATACGCGGGAGAATATTACAATTTGTAATACAAAGGCTCTCGGGCGCTGTCGCAAAAACTGGGTTCGTCTCAAAGAGGGCACATTGCTAGGCTGTTGACTTCGCATCGCCTTTTGAGGAGTATGATGCTGCTTTTAAGTCAGTCCGGGGTATAATTCAGCGCCGGAGAAGCGTGCCCGCGCTACTCGATCTGCTGCTTTGAATTCCGAAGTCATAATTATTGGTGTGAACTGAATAAAGCATTTGGATATGGTTTTGTTGAGGACAGATGTACTTAACGTTTTTGCTGATATCGAGGTACCTACATATTTTCTTAAAAATACTTAAAAAAACTGTTAGTACCACACCAATCGACGGGTAGCATCGTTTTGGATATTTGTAGGGAATGGGCTAACAAATTGTCCACATTATTGCCGGATTAGTCAGTTATATCTTAGACAGAAACAATATCGAATCTTCAAACTGCAGGTCTGTACCCAATATCCTACCCTATGAAGTCCTTTTTTGTGACGCAGGCAAAACCTCTGTTTACAGACGACGGCGCCTTTAAGAGGCATACCGCCGAATGGACCTCATACCTGGCTACCGCAAGCTTTACGGGCCTCCGCATTGGCTGCCTACTGAGGAGTCCGTTACTCTACAGGCGCTTTACGGCACAATATCTGCTAAAAACCCTGCGAATACCCTCTAAGCTTAGTGCGAAGCCGTAGGATCCCCGTTTAGGGATTCTTCCGCGTTTACCCCATGGAGTCCTGGAACTTAAGTCACTAATGGAAGCACAACAGCATCAAAAGTTTGTGTTATATCACTGTAAGGTGAGGGTGTCTTTTTCACAACCAGCGGTTACAATTCTAGCGGGGTATGATATATCCTAACTCTCTTTGAGAATCTATTATACCTAAAATGAACACTGTTTATATTTAACAGTATGACACAGCAATCAAATTGTGAGTGGACGTTGTATTGGCAGCGACATGTTTTTTTTGTAAGTGTTGCAACTTCTGTTAAATGCTGATGAGTTTCTTGCGCCCATTCTTTTTATCAGCTTAAAGATGTCCTGAACCTGGGTGGTAGGAAACAATATTGGACGATTCAAAACAGGTTTCTTTAAGTCAATTTGAATAAACTTTCATTTCATTTAATTACTTGGAATTATATAAACAATCATGATCACCCCGTTTATATCCACACCACTGTTGGAGAAATTAATAGGCCTTCTCTATGGAATGAAACGAAGCTCGGGCAAGTTGGCAATGGCAGCAGAACTAGCAGAATCATCTTTTTTTTCCTTGTTTCATATATTTGGGACACAACAAAGAACAAGTCACATTACATAAAGATAATTAGCGAATTAACCCTGCCGCTGCTGGCGCGTCACAGAACTGTCACAGTACAAACTCATTTGTATTTAGCTTGCCGAAAACAAGTCCACCTTGCGTTCTTATAAGGAATAATAGAACGGGGGCATTTGTGTCCGTTATAGAACTATTTATTCACAACAGACTGCCTCGTGTCCGCGATTTCGTTTGTATGGAATAATGAGTTCTCCATACAACCTTTGGAGGAGTTCTACTGACCCAGTAATAAATAGATAATGTAAATGATAATGATAATAAACCTTTAATCTCGCAAACATATGAAAACAAAAAGCCAGCGGTTAGCGTGCCCGATATTACGGAATTAAGTTACTTTAATAATATTGCTAATAGGGCAAAAACTAAAGAAAACGCGTTAAACCTTTGATCTCAGCTTGCTTTTAATTTGCCGTCGTCAACACCTATCAGTCTGCACTGGGAAAACATATTGGGTTGAACCCATTCTCCTCCCAGTCATTGTCTCTATGTGATTCCCTACAATCTTAAACGTAAGGGTCCCGAATTTGTAATATTGATAATAATTAACTACACATATATATTAATTAAGTTGCTTCATAGTTTTTTTAAATCAACAGGAACAGTAGCCTAGAAAATGTAACAGGCAGACTGAGTTACTTATAACATTTATAAGGCCAATAATGTTTTCAATTGTGAGCGTTAGGACACAGCTATATGGCGTCGATAGCACAGTATAAATAACTTAAGATAGCAATAACAATAATGTTGCGAGTTTATTGCACACCTGTTGTGTTGGACTGTTGTAATGTTGGCAGGGCAGTTGGAGGGTTGGAAATATCACTTCCCTATTTTGGGTCTATGAGATTGTCGTAATTTGTTAGATAACATACACTGTGAATTTTGAGTTACCTGAGAAACTTTACCAGCTATTTCAGACAATGATATAGTTTATATCGCGTCCTGTAATTTCAATTAACGTAACACACATTTTGATCAAAATAAGCTTTGAATGCCATCTTACTTTGTTTTTCTCTTTTTTTTATTGTCTAATTATCATGGCAATATGACCATTAATTACAATTAAAGATCGTCATAATTTTATTTTATTTTTAACAGCCCAACCATTTACTATAAATAAAGCTGAACGTGATTAAAGTAAAAGTTTTTAACTGGGGAATAAGGTGAGACTAATTACGCTGTGTTTTGTTCATATCGCTCAAGTGCCATTTGTCATTCAATGAACAGAGACAAAACATATTTAATATATTTATTACACTTATTTATTTTTTCAAAATATATAACACCATTATAACAGATATATACCTAATTCAATAGTGTAGTCGTCCTTTCAAACTAACAATAAATTCTTATAAAAATGTCAATTAATATGTCAATAAAAATAAATAAAAGAAAAAACAATGTCAATGCAAGCAAATGTCAATTACATAGAGTAACTAATCCAAGCTTAGTCTGCGTTTATTAATAAGCGGGAATAGATATATTTTGTCAACATATTTTTTTTATAAATTTAAAAACACAAGCGTTATTTTAAATAATTCTAAATAAATAAATTTTAATTTCAGTAATTTTAAATTAAAACTTATTTTGGATCTCTTGTAAAGTCAGAGTTTGTGCCTTACATCAATTGAAATTTCAAGTATCGATATTTCAGCAAAAAAAATGTCTCCACTTTAGTTCATTAATTGTGCATCGTATAACTACTTATTATTCTTTGTATAAAATTTCTTTACATATATCTAATTTTCGAGGAGGAAATCGTCGAGATTCAATCCTCGAATTTTGCAATTTTTATACGCAATTTTCAACGTTAACTACTATTGTTCCTAATCACACGGTATTTGCCAATACGTGTCAACCATAGTTTTTTCAAATACCTATTTCTCAAATCTCTCTGAGCTCGCGTCCGCTCATAATAAACGAAGAGTACGCTTGGATTGGTTACTCCATATTTTGTCTGTCTATTACATGACAAATGCCATTTGAGTCACATGAACAAAACTACTAGTCTAAGCTTATTCCTTGTTTTATGATAAGGGGGTGAGAGATCGGTGATTAAATAAACGTCGCCTTTTATATGTACACCAATATTGTCTTAATGTAAAATTAAACATTGTCAATTATTTTTAAAGAGCACGATGGCGCAGGTGGTTAGCGCGTTCGGCCGCGATCGTTGAAATTAAGCAACTTTCGCAGTGGTCGGTCATTGGATGGGTGACCAAAAATCTTCTATCTCAAGTTCCTCCATGCTTCGGAAGGCACGTTTATCCGTTGATCCCAGCTGCATCTGCAGTCGTTAGCACCCGCCAATCCTCACTAGGCCCGCGTGGTGGGTCATGGCCCTATCTCCCGATTCCATCCATAGGGAAGGCCTGTGCCCCAACTGTGAGGACATTAATAGGCTGCTGATAATAATGATGAATTATTTTTTATTGTTTCCCTCTACTCGTCACCTAAGCATGTTAAGATCGTATATTATATAAATAATACATACAAGTAATATGAAGTTTGGGTTAAAGTAAATTTGATATAATTAGCTTTTGTAAAATATTACAATAATAGTCATGTGTCAGTTAGAAAATGGTATCAGAAAATGATGGAGACTTATTTTTCTTTTGTCAATTAATCAAAAAATTAGAAAGATAAAGCGCGTCCAAGTTTGGAGGCGGTGGGACGTGACGTCAATTCTAAGTGAAAATTGTCCCAAAGCGTGACGTCATGCGTAATTTCAAATCAATGTTATCTCTGTAATTTTTTAACTGTGCAAATAGGAAAAACACGCGTCCAATACTTTTTGATAATCTACCTTGTAACGTAGTTCAGGCACGATCCTTCGATTTGGCAATTATAAATACCATTTCACAGTTCTTGTAATCTATATAGTCATCCATTTCAGCATACTAACATTATTTATCCGTATTTGAATTATTCATTCCTGGAAACGCAAAATTTCAACGACATTACACACTATCTATTATATTCTAAATACGTTTCAGAATCCCAACTACTAAAATCGCTACTCACGAGTGCTAGACACTTACCGGCATTTCTCCATATCCTTATATTTATATATAGTTGCGTTGTAATTTACTTATTCTCATATTTAATTCCGCTTTTCTTTTATTCATGTTTGTGTTTACATATTTGGCTGACAGATAAATTTTTCTCCGTTGCCATGGCTCCCATGACACGGATACTCTTTCCGATTGTCTCTATGCCTAACCAACCTCAACAGAATACCTAATCCTTTATAGGCTAATGAGGAGCTCGATGGCTCAAGTGGTTAGCGCGTTCGGCTGCGATAGTTGAAGATAAGCAACTTTCACAGTGGTCGATCATTGGATGGGTGACCAGAAATTTACCCTCTCGAGCTCCTCCCTGCTTCGGAACGATATACATTAGCCGATGCGGAAAAAAGTCATCCTCACTGTGCTTAGTACGAACCAATACGGATGCTTAAATGCAAGCGGGAAATCCGCTATGCCTTACCTCTGTTATACATAAGTTTAATATTTTTTCTCTTGGACAGAAGACTCAATTTAATTCTATTTATTGCACTCATATGGATACATAGATGGTTACAAGTTAAAAATGCATAAAGTACCTAACATGAACCCTGTCAGGGTATCGCAATATAGTAGTATCTTATAGATATAAATGAGCGAGTCTTACAGCAGTCGCGCATGATGTGTAACCGTTGAGAACCTCTCCTTATATTAGTAAAAAATAAACGACGGGTTGCACTCCGAGAGTGCCGGCAGAAGTGAAATAATTAATAATATAATAATTTTGCAGGAATTTCTTTAATTATCAGTATAAAAGTACTATCATTTATGTGGTAGAATACAATATTTATTTATTGTGCTATCGTACATAATCATGACAATTTATATTACATTAAAAAGTTTATCTCTCAGAATTTCTCATTTAAGCGCACCTAGCGACAACTATAGTAAAAAAATGCATTTTCTTCGCAATAAAGCTGCCACCTGGACGTCCTAGATAGAGACTAGATAAGATAAATACAAGATGTCGCTGTGCGCCGGTTGCTTGCAAAATATACCAAACAGAGAATTTCTAACTTGTTCTTTTTGCGATAAAAAATATGATTTGCAGTGTGCAAATGTACCGGAAAAGCGTTTTTACAACACCATGACCTCGGATCATAAAAAGAAATGGAAATGTCAAGCCTGTATTTGTAAAATCCCGAAGACAAATAACATCAACACACCAGTAAGGCCACACCAGCCAGTATCTACGTTTCCAGATGAGCAAGAAAGTATGAACATTACCTTAAGACATAAACTGATAAGAACTTCAGGGACAACTTCCGATTTTAATAATTCATGTGATTCGGAAGAACTTAATGTTGAGAATATTCTGGGAAATACCCAATCAAATAGTGAAGAGCAAATATATATATTGAATAATAAATCTGATTCCAAAACAAATGAAGAATTTATTACTTTAAGCAAATTTAGTAAATTACTCGACTCACGGTTGAAAATTACAGTGGAGACTACATTACAGAAAATAAAATCAGAAATCCTACAAAACATTAAACTTACAATACAAGAAGAAATGAATAATACAATTGAAAAAATAAGACAGGAATTTAAACAGACAACGGACAGCGTAATTGTTGAGCAAAACAACATAAAACAGGATATAGTGACTATAGACAATAAAATAAAAGATATAACAAACCAACTTAACAACTTAAAAAACACAAGAAAAATAGTACTATATGGGCTCCCAGAAACATTAAATGAGACAGAAAATGACTTATATTTACGTGTTTCCCAAGCTTTCCATAACATAATGGATATAAACATCGATCCTTACATGGAAAACATAAAGCGATTAGGAAAACAGGGTGCGCGCAGACCACTTATGATCGAAGTTGTGAATAAAAGGATGACTAAATACATACTACATAACTCAAGGAAATTTAAAAATACCGGATTGGCTGTGTACATGTATTTGGAAGGAGAAAAATTACAAGAAAGGAACCAATTAAGACAAAACCTACAAAACGCAAGAAAAAGTGGAAACCAAGCATATATAAAAAATGATAAACTTTACATAAATGGCTCGCAGTGTTCTATCGTAGCCCATAATAATATCCGGACCGACAACGTTGAAAGAGAAATGCTTTCGGGTTCTCAAAAGAAATTAGAACCCTCGCGTAAGGAGATGTCAAAAAACTAATTACGACACCTGAAGATTTAATAGTTATATGTCAGAATATACAAAGCATTGGAAATAAGCTCCATATTTTAGAACATTTCTTATCCAACTCTAATATAGATATATTGCTTTTGTCAGAAGTGTGGAAAAATAGATATTTTTGTGATTCTATTACATGGGCAGGGTATAAAATGGCTTCAATATTCTGTCGTGAATTTCATGAAGGAGGAGGAGTTTGCATAATTGTTAAGGACACTATTACTTTTGTTGAGAGAAAAGACATTGTAAATTTGTCGAAAGAATTTGTCATAGAATTTAGTGCAATTGAAATACCTAAACTAAATTATATAATCATAGGTTTATATAGAGCGGACCGCGAGATAAATATATTTGAACAACAGATGTCAAAATTATTAAAAAAATTAAATTCTAAAGACAAAAATAAAAACATAATAATTTTAGGTGACTTTAACATAAATACTTTAACTAAAACTAAGCAAAATGTTGAATTAATAAACTTAATGCTATCCTTTAATCTTAAACTAATCATTAATGAGCCCACTCGCGTAACAAAAACATCTTCCACTTGTATTGACTTGGCTTTTACTAACAATGAACCTACATTATCTGAATACTGTGTAAAAGACTACGGCCTTTCGGACCATAGAGCTGTTAAAATAAAAATAAAACAACCATGTAAACAGAGTAATAACACAACGTGGCATATCAAAAAAAGAATTTTCACTAAAAGTAACATAAATAAATTTAAATTAATGATAAAAGACATAAACTGGAACAATAAAATAAATAAAGATAATGACATTAATAAAAATTATGAAGTATTTCTAAATGAATTACTAAAATGTTTAAATATATGTATACCTGTGCAAAAAATTAAATTAAATAACTATACTAGAAAGGGCTGGTTAACAACTGGTTTAAAAAAATCATGCACGCATAAACGTATGCTAAGAAAAATATTGAACGAAACTGGAAATCAAACTATTAGAAAATTCTATAATAAATACAGTAAAATATTAAAAAAATGTGTGAAAATATCAAAACAAAAAGAATATATTAGACTGATAAAGAAATCTGACAATAAATATAGATCTATGTGGAAAATAATTAACATGAAAACTGGTAAAATTAAACAGAAAAGTCGTAAAAATATATCTCTGAAATCTAATAATAGTATAATAAATTGTCCTAGAAATGTAGCTAATACTTTTAACGAATATTTTTCAACAATAGGCGAGTCTGCAAATACATCAACATTTAAACAAACTAGTTCACCAAATACACCTACCTGTTCCATGTTTTTACATCCTGTCGACTTAAAAGAGATTTTAAACATTATAAAAACAATGAAACGTAAATATAGCTGTGGAATAGACGATATTCCTCCCATTTTGGTCAAAGAATGCGCGAGCGAACTATCACAGCCCCTCACTATGCTCGTAAATCAAAGTTTCCAAGATGGCAAATTTCCAGACTTATTAAAAATTTCACTAATCAAACCAATCCACAAGCAAGGTGACACTCAAAACCTCGTGAATTATAGACCCATCGCGTTGCTTCCCACTTTTTCAAAAATATTTGAAAAAGCAATGTGTAATAGATTATGTAAATTCCTTGAAAAGTATAAAATATTAGACAATAGCCAAAACGGTTTTAGAAAATCCAAGTCAACCACTTTGGCAGTTTACCAATATATCCAAAATGCGTTACAACACTTAAATGATAAATATAGCGTGTTAGGCTTATTACTTGATATGTCAAAAGCATATGAAAAAGTATCATATAAAATACTGCTATCGAAACTATATAATTCAGGAATCCGTGGCCCAGCCTTCTCTTGGTTCAAATCATATCTTCAAAACAGAAAACAAATAGTCCAAATCGAACACTATAGCAACAAAAATGAAATAATGAATATACATTCAGAGGAAAAAAGTCTATCTTGCTCTATCCCGCAAGGCAGCGTGTGTGGATGTATTCTTTTTTTGATATACATAAATGATCTACCAAAAATATTTGATAGGAGTGAAGCACTACCAGTTCTTTTTGCGGATGACATATCAATATTGCTAAAATTTCAGAAGGGAACTGATCCAAATGCATTAATAGAAAAAACTTCAGATACTGTAACAACTTGGCTCGAGAACCATAATTTAGAGATAAACTATAAGAAAACGAAAGCTATACAATTCAGAACATATAAAACCCCACCATTAAATGTTACAGTTGTTTACAAAAATATAAATATCGAATTAGTAGATACATTTAAATTACTCGGTATAACTATAGATAGTAATTTAAACTGGAAAAGTCATATTGATTATGTTAAAACTAAATTATCCAAATTTATATACGCACTCTTTGAAATTAAACAGAGTACTAACTTAGAAACAGCTCTTTCTACATATTATGCATATGCCTATTCCTGGTTGCGGTACGGGTCTATGCTGTGGGGTAATAGTGTGAATTCACATGATCTTTTTGTTATGCAGAAGAAGTGTATTCGTATCCTTGCACAAATAGACAATACAGTGAGCTGCAAACCTTTCTTTAAAAAATATAAAATACTTACTCTTCCAAGCATATACATACACGACATATGTGGTTTTGTATTTAAAAATTCTAACGCGTTTAATAAAGTTAACCAAACCCATAATATTAATACCCGCCATAAAAATAGATTAAATCATCCCCCATCAAGACTAACCATGCTTAGCAATAGCCCCTACTACATGGCAGTTAAGATATTTAATAAATTACCACATTCTATAAAAAACCAAAAATCTATTACCACATTTAATACAAAACTTAAAAAATTTCTAATTGATAAATGCTTCTATTCTGTGGATGAATATTTAAATTACAAATAGATAATAATTTAATATATGAATGCACAAAGTTAAAAAGAAAATATATTTATTAGATTTTAAATATACTTTTTAATATATATAATGAAAACTTTACAACAAAATAATACTAATAAGGCGATTTTTTTAAAATACAAACCTAGTATATAATAATCATGTTAATTGACATATTATTTTATTTTTTTTATTTTATTTTTATTGACATATTTATTAATTTTAATTATTGACAAATTTAATTTAATTTTATAAATGAATTTCCATTTCTATTATATTTCTACTGTTAATAAGATCAATTGAGTAAGTTATATTGTTAAACAAATGGAATCAGATGATATTTATTTTAGACACAAATTAGGTTCCTTATATACTATTTATTAATTAGATGCTTTTTTTAATTTTATATAACTGTTTATTAATTAGATGCTTTTGTAATTTTTATCTTTAACTGTACTGTATATTGCGATACCCTGACAGGGTTCATGTTAGGTACTATAAACATTTTGTAACCATCGATGTAACCACATGAGTGCAATAAATTGAATTGAATTGAATTGAATTGACTTATTATTATAATACGATAAGATGAAATATTACTATATTTCGTCCAACGTATTGAAAGTCAACAACCTTTCCAATTTTATTTATGTTTTCGTCTTACGATCAGGACACGTGGCCTGTGATGCGATCAGCCCACGTGTCATGACCTGAGTATAATACCCATAGTTTTTTACCCATACAAAAAAAGGTGTACAACGCCCTTAAAGAAGTTTTCACTTCAAAAACCCTACTACAAAAGGAAGAAGCCATTTGAATATTATGTTCTCAAATCAAATAGCGCGCGCTTTCGCTACTTCCTGTTACACACTTCCGTCCCATTTCACGAAATCACTCCCACAAATCGTAGGAAAGCGAGAAGAGAGATGTTACACATCAAAAATTACAAAAGAGAATTTAATTAATAAACAATTATCTATACAAAGAACCTAATTTGTATTAAACAACTTTATTTCTCAAATCATGCATAAATATTGTGGCGACTTTGCACCGCATATAAGTTGTCCACGTCACCATAGTCCGTAGGCACTGGCACATTAGAAATTAAGTTTTTATAATTATGTTCTTTTTCATATTTTCTGTTGGATTTTTAATTGCATTCCAAAAATTGACTTGAAGATAAAATTTCCTTCCTACATGTGTTGTATTTGTTCTGAATATTTCCAAACATAGTGCTGATAAGTTGACCCAGTATTGCTGTTTTATTATTCCATGCCGCTAGTGGGGAGCAGCGGTTAAACATCCCCAAAATATCATCTGATTTCTTTAATTTTATAATATAACTTACAATGATCAAAGATTTATTTATATTCTCTACCAGAACTAGGAGGGCCGCGGTAACATAATGGTCAGTGTATTTGCCATCCGGAAAGCGAAGGGTGCGGGTTCGAGTCCCGTCTTCTGCCTACATAGGTATTCTGTAAGATGTAATCTCACTTACGATCTCATTTCTGACGACCTCCGTGGTCGAGTGGTTTGTACGCCGGGTTTCATGGTGTCACCGACTGGAGAGGTCCCGGGTTCGAATCCCGGTGGTGGCAGATGTTTGAGTGATGAATACGAGCATTTGTATTCCAGTCATGGATGTTTAATATGTATATCTATATAAATATACTTAAATATGTACTGTATATGTATTCTATCCATTACCTTAGTATCCCATAACACAAGCCTTACAGTGCTTTCTTTGGGGCTAGGCCAATCGGTGTGAGTGTTGGAAATATTTATTTATTTATTCGGATTTCTAACAAATGTCAAATATCTAATACTGGCTGTTTCTACAGACATAACGACATTTTGCCGTGTAATGGCGTAATGCATATCATGCTAATGTTAAAAAAGCAACTACTGAAATCAGAAGTGAGATTTAATTTTAAAGAATCTTCCTTCTGGTCAGCGTGGAATTTGTTTCCAGTAAAATATTCTTTAGATTTAAACATCTAGCAGTTTGATTTACACTTTGATTGTCCCATGCAGTAACTTCAGCCATTAGTAGGAACTTGACGGACTGAGTGCCCGAGATGTTTATTTTTAATTTTAGATCCTTTATTTTTGTAATGACCCTTTTTTTGGACAAATAACATATGAGTTAGGGTATATTAGGTAAAATTTTAACACATACTGTTTGATATAGATATGGTAAATGTGGTGTTTACCTATAATTAACTGTAACATTGATATAAGTGTCGCCGTGTCTATAATTGTAATTGCTTAAGTGTTACAATTGTTGGTAAGCTTTTTAAATAAATAAAAAAAAAATGCTTAAATAATAAAAAAATAACAAAAACGGTCAAATATCAACGAATAAGCCTCTTCTAGTACTCAATTAAAACCGATATTTGAACGAAAAAAAATCACGACACTAGGTGGTCCGTTAAATATTTGTCGATAATCGACGCATTAAGATACGTATTTAATTACAGGTGCTGCATTAATATCTGGTAATTGTGTTTTGTGTTGATTTATCGCTTCGTTGTGGGTGGATCGGTCAATTTTATTGTTCCCGGCGTATCGTTAACGGCACACACAGAGTACCGAGAAAAGATGTAATTTTATTGAAATTTTACGCTTGTAAATTCGCAATAAATCTTTTTATTCGCCGATAATAAAGGTGGGTATGATAATAAACAGGTGTCTGCGAGATACAGCAGTAATTATTGTGTTACTAATATTAATCATTATAAGCAGTGTCGTTATTATGTCAGTGGACAGGTTGACATGGCGTAAAATTGTCATCAAAATCATATTGTCACTCATATAGTCAAATCTCAAGGACGTTTCATTTGGCATAAATTTATCAGTCAAGGATCCTGTTCAAATCACAATGAGGATACGTTTAAAAAATTAAAACTATTCTACTCCTTATCACTATCATACCTAACTCGGAATATAGAAAGCGGTAACTTATGGAAAGAAGACGAAGTGTTCTCATGATGAAACTTGAGATTTTCACGTTAATTGTCGAACTTACTTAGAGATTCATAAAACTCTTTTATACGACACTCGAAACACCGTCCGTTCCATAGCATTAATACAAATTGGACGTTCGGACCTATTACTACCAGACGGTGGACTGATACGAACGTAAGTGGCTTAACAGTAAACATGAAAAAAACCGCCGAAGCGTCCGAAACTCAATTATCTATTACGACCAATTGTCTGAGCCCCGTTCAATAAAATTAATCTGGACAACCGACGCCATTACCAAAGAGACCGTATTAATATCGAAGCGTTGATTAGTAAAACTATAAAAGCGGAAGTATCACAAGAATGCGGTTAATGAGAGGCTGAAACCCGATTTTATGGTTCGATCGTTAAAATGGCCGACAATTGTCTAATTGTTGCCTACTAAACAACCGCCATCGTGGGAAGACGTGGCCGAAATGATGGTGAAAGTCAAAAACATGCTCTTTTATAGCGTCACCTCACTTCTAAATTCAAATTGTAATCGGAACAACGAATCGCTTTTAGTTCTTATTTTAAAATTCGGTGTCAATTTGTTTTTTTATTGTAGCCATCGAAAAAGTTTTTATTGCAGGCGAATGAGTGGTAGCAAGCGTTTATAGTTTAACACTGCATGTTTAAAAATAATAATAAAATAAAAGATAACGGTACCAATTGAATTTAAAAAATAAACAAACATCCAGACAACTCTTAACAACTTATTTAGTGGCACATTAAGCAGGAGCGTTTCCTGTTTTCTCGGGCTTTCTAACTCTAAAACTAAAATGAAATATAACTTATAAGTTACATAGCAACCAATCAACATGGCACATATATTTAATGCTTATAATACAAATAAATGTCTCTACCCGTAATTTAACCTTTTAAAGGTCACAGCTCGTTAGGCACCCGCCTGGCATAAGACAAGCACCGCTTCAACTCACGTGGTTGATATCGTTGTATGTGGACTGTGCGCTATTTGCGAGTTGACTAAGCATTTCATTTCTTCTTCATCAAAGGCGACAGCTGTTAAAACCAATTCATCATCATGATCAACCTATTAATGTCCCCACTGCTGAGGCACAGGCCTTTCCTATGGATGGAATAGGGAGATTGGGCCATGACCCACCACGCGGGCCCAGTGCGGATTGGTGGGTGCTAACGACTGCAGATGCAGCCGAGACCAACAGCTTAACGTGCCTTCCGAAGCACGAAGGAACCTGAGATAGTAAATTTTTGGTCACCTATCATGACCGACCGATGATAATAATGACCGAACGATGATAATAATGACCGACCACTGCGAAAGTTGCTTAACTTCAACGATCGCAGTCGAAGGCGCTAACCACTTGCGCCATCGAGCTTCTCTAATTCTATTATGAAATAAATAATTCTCAAATAAATCAGAATAGTAAAAACACATGTGTAAACCTAGTGATGATCTCTTAATTTTCGCTGCCAACGCGGAGTCAACTACGCGGCGGCGGCACGGCGTTCACCCGTTGTCCCTCCGCCGTTCACTGGTTCACAATGAGGCTTCACCCGTGGCCGACCCGACGTTAGCTGGTTGACAACGCGGCGTCCACCTGAGTTTGCTCGACAACGAGTTGAGGAAGCGCGACGAAGCGGTGCCAGGTAGCTCCAATGAGCTATGACCTTAAAGCTAAAAAAAGATTTTATTTTAATGAATTATATTTGTTCCTCCCTACCTTAGAAGACATGTTACGCCTATGATCTCGAATGCATCTGGGTCAAAATGGTTCAAAATAGTGCCTTGTATCATAACGCGCTTTCCTAGTCTATCCACAGGGAAGGCCAGAAGCCCACATTGAGGACACTGGTAACGCGAGAATCGAATTATGTTAAAAACCTAGGTAATGCTAGAATAATATCTACATAGTATGAAGTTCTGTTTTCAAGAAAAACAATTTTAATGTTTAATTTCACAACGCACATATTAACTTTATAATTTACCATATATATAGTTTTGCGTTTACCATTTCAGAAATAAACAAAAGAACTTAAAAAATTTCTCCAGCTCTTATCCAGCCCAGTATCATTTAAAGTAATGCTTCCTTTGTCGCACGATTAGTTTTACCTAACATAGTTCCAAAAGTCCCTACTAAGTTACTCCTTACAGTTAAGTACTTCTCACCTTTATCCTGTATGTCATAGTTCTAGTTTTAAGTTTGAATAACTTTAATTATCATACAAGGCAGAGTGGATTTTCACTTTAATTGTAGCCCCCCGTCTGCAGAAGCGATCCAATTTTACTCAGGACCCAGTATTCTTAAAACGTATTCTCTTTTTTCCTTAGCTTCATGTCCATTACAACACAACATAATAATTGGATTGATGGACTTAGTAGTTACGGTCGAACATACAAATCCCTCCTATATCAAATTAATAATCTGAAATTAAAAATACTTAAAACTACAGCTTCTAAAAATTTTAAAAATAAAAGCCAGGATAATATAAATGGCATTTTCAAACACTGTAAAACCTTACCAATGCATATGCAGGTTCAATATGCTTTACTCAAAGAGCAGGTTTTTGACAATTCTTTAAAAATACCAATTGAACATCCTGTATATACTCGGGCCCTAGCCAAGAATCGGCTTTGCGAGCCGCACGCAAACAATGCATACGGTGTGCGGACAACTACCCACCTTTTGCCCCGACTTATTAATAAATTGCCGCCAGAATTACAAGACAGCATCACACATATAAATGTTAGTTATAAGTTGAAAGATTACTTTCTTAATTTGCTTTAACTCAGTTGTATAAGAGCATTATATATAATACTATGTTTTAAGTTATGCAATAAAAATTTAAACTCCGATAGCGCAGTATAAACCTTAGTGGTTTTAGATGTTATCGCTTGCCATTGTTTAATGATATTTTGAATATGGTAATAAAGAAAAAATAAATGGGTGCGTGTACTTATGTAGGCGCGTGAGAAGTTATCCTTCTTTGGCATCGTTTAAAATTAGTTTTTAATTGCATGCAAATAATTAATTACAATAAATTAATAAAAAGTCTGGAAAAGGACACAGTCAATAAAGTTCAGTTTTAATTTGAAAAAATAAATAAATAATCAAAATATTCAATTAAAATCGCTACTGAATATAATTTATTAGAACATATGTGATTTGCACTTGTATGAAACTCAAACACGTATTCCGAATATACAAACTAGAAACATGTGGATAAATATTATAAACTAGCGGCCCGCCCTCGCTTCGCTTCGGTGTAGAGCTGAAGTGTAGACTACAGTTTTTGTTCTCAGGCTTGTATTATACACAATGACATTCATCTATGATTCTTCTTATACCTGCATGCAAAGTCTCAACCCGATCGGTTTAATATTGATAAAGTTTCATACAAACTTTCATTCCTTATTTTATCCCCTTGGGATTTTCTTTATATTTTTTTCCGTAAGAACCTTGTACAGAGTATTACAAAACTACAAAAAAAAAAACAGCCAAATCGGTCAAGCCGTTTTCATGTTATGTCGTGACAACGGAAAACGGGTTTCATTTTTATATATATAGATATGAAAACAGTCTCTGTTCTAAATTCAAAACTCGTAACTTTTCCCGATGTTTGTTGCACGTGTTTCTCGCGCTAGGACCGCGAGTGGCCGCGCATGTGTACGGTGCGGCGGGCGACGCGGTAATGGCAGCGCGGTAATGGTGTTAAAATTTAGTGTTACATGATGCGCGCGCATCTTAAAATTTCACTCTCATCAATTTTTCACAACGCGCCTAAAGAAGTATAACTTCAAAAATGTTATGGTAAACTTCAATGTAAAAATTCACGAAAGAGCGAGTATCCCCTAATACAAGTAAAATACTTAAAAGGGAATACTCAACAACATGTTTATATGGTACTTGGAAGCATTAAAATTTTTTTTCATTTTAATTTTTTTTTCAACGTAATTTGAAAATATTTAGTTCCCAGACCCTTCAGAATGTCAGCGTTGCAGCGGTAATCCATTATGGCCGTTGCAACATTATGTTGGTACCCTTTGTTTTATGTTTGATGTGTATTTACATTAATTGTTAATGTATGTCGTCAATAAATGTTTTTCTTCTCTTAATTTTCGGACAACAAATGTTTGTACAGCATATGCGCTGAGTCCGTGACAAATCCTTGGCGGACATTTTTATCCCGTCCGAGACTTTTACCCTCCGTGGACTAAAGACTCTCGTCTGCGCAGGCTATAAGTAAAACAAGAAAACTGATACCTATTTATTTATCAAATTGTAGAGCTCTATATAGATCTGTCGCAGATGACCTTTCCAGCGTCACCGGGTTTGGGGACTGCGAGATACTAAGGGGACCTCAAGCCGAGAATTGGCGAATGTCTCTAAACGTATTCCAGGCGGATGGCATCTCCCCAGGGGAGGAGTCTCCGTCTGGAGCCTCTAGGCCACTCGAACCTGAGGGGGTCGGCTCAACTAGAGAGAATCTCTGAGACTCGGACCTCGGCTCTAGTAAGCCGTTGTCGTGGGGGACTATTTACCGTATATTTTGACAATCTATTACTCCTTCTCTGTTTAAGTATAAAGATATAAACTAAGTGCGTCTATTGTTATTTGGATTAATTAAATTTCCGTTTCGCCGATTCACCTCGGTCAGTAGTCACTTACAGAAACTATTTAGTAACCAAACAGAAATTGTAAGGGCGGAAGGGAAAAAAACACAAGTCGATGGCGATGGCGACTTTGAATGCGACACCGACAATACGTCGGCGACGCGTCTGCGACAAGTGGGCCGGCTTAATTGGCTACGTTTTATGTCGCATTGACCGGAATGAATGAAAGAAGAAATGTTTCGAGGCAATTTGTGCTCGCCCAACCCATAGACAAGGCTTTGCGATTGTCAAAACGTGAGAAGTTACGTAGGTAAGGAGCTGTATTCGAAATTCAATTCCTTTTTTTGCTTTGATGTTCTTGAGTTCCTCTATTATAGAAGGCGAAGAAATCTTTGTACGTACAGCCATGTCTGTACGCTTTAATTCTTACTTTTGTGTAACCTAAGGCAATCTTTTTATTTATTAATTTGTATATCGAAAGGCAATTTAGATTATTAGGTACTGTTGTTTAGCGGCCACCAATAGCTAACAATTTAATACGTTATAAGATACCTACCCTAATTAATACCATCTCAAATTTTTGCTATAACTTTACAGTTCCACTGAGTAAGATAACACTTCATCCTCAGATTTATGTTATTTGATTGCGTTTTTTGTAAGATAGAAGGGAAGACATTTACCCTCGTCCGGGCATTTTTATCATTCCTCTGATTGTGTCGTACGCATCCACCTCCTGTCAGCCACCTTGTGCAAATCGTCACTACATCGTGCCTGAGGACGTCCTACACTACGAGTACATTTGCCTAGACGCGGTTTCGCTGGATGCGAGTAGCCCATGATCGATCTGAGTGGCGTGCAATTGTAGAGGCATATATCCAGCAGTGGACGAGGATAGGCTGTTGAAGATGATGATGATGTGTTTTAAAAATACATTTTATCAAATTCTATTTTTACCGTAGTATCATTTTTATGCACAATACTAACCTGACTTTACCTACTTAACATTCATTATTTTTTGATACAATTAAGATATTCCTCCAGAAACGCTTCCCACCTTTGAATTTTAATCAGTTTAATGACACCAATTGTATCCTCATTAACAATTTTATCCAAATCATCGGCTGTCACGATGCACAAAATAATTCATAAGGCTTCGATTCGCATTTATAAGCAAAGACAGCATTTATTAAACGTCCTTCTTAACACACATCGCAGCACGCGAAGTTAATTTATAATGTAAACACTGGCTTTTCACGCGACCAATCATAAACAACTATTACATGCACTGTGAACCCTGTAATTGACACTATAAAAACCTAAGCGCGCGTGCGCGATGAGAAACGGCTATGGTTTGTTACAAACATAATTTTACATCTGAACCGATAACTAAAAACGAGAAGCAGACCTTAAATACATTGTGATAAGGCTGCCGTAATTTTCTTTATAGAAATTAGTAGGCATTCGTGATATAAATGTGAATTAAGAATTGGGCACCCTTACTTAATTGAGCTGAAAATGATATTCGTTTCGGGTCGATAATCTTGATTTTTTTAAATTGTTAACTGTTTGTTATATTTAATGAATGTATGTTTAATTAAAATGCTTCTTGTTTATCTTGTATTCATAAGTTGCAACTTTTAAAAGCTGTTATTGGTATCAAGCCTTGCAAAATTCTCTAAATTTAAAACTAAATTTAACATAAGTCCCTCTTTATCGTTCGTATACACTGTTGTCAAATTTCATTTTAAATTTAGAGAATCCTGGCAGAATCGTCACCTTGTTCCTTGTTCAAACACGCAATGTGTTTGATATATACCTAATCCCAGTTACGACTTCTTTTTTTACGAAAATTATTGTATTATGCATAGATGCAACTAATATTCTCCTCTTACTTAAGATATTGTAAACACTGAATCTCACACACACTCTCAATATGAATACAAAATAAAATTAATATTTTTTTCGTATATTCTATCAGAATTTAAACTGTATATAGTCTTGCAATGCTACTTTCGTCTTTCAGAAATCATCGGGATCACGATCCCCTAGAGATCACCATCCTCTAGGGATCACAATCCCCTAGGGATCACAATAGGGATTGTGTACACTGTGCAAACCATTTTTTTTTCATATAACGCAGGTAAAAAATGCTATTTACAGACGACGGCGTCTATAAGAGGCACACCGCCGAACGAACCTCACACCTGGCTCCCGCAAGTCTTACGGACCCCCCCAGTGGCTGTCCACCGAGGACCTCGCAACTCTTACGGGCGCTTTACGGCATAATATCCGCTAAAAAAGTCCTGCGAATACCCTCTAAGCTGCACTTAGCAGCCTCCCGGCCTAGCCGGGGCTCCACCATCCTCCCACTCTCTCTCGGCCGCCTCCCATGCCCTGTCGCATGTAGTCGTAGCATGGCCTCCACCATGCTCCGCAGCGAGAGGGCTCCACACTGTGCATACCATGTATTGAGTGGTTTATACGCCGGGTTTCATGGTGTCGCCGACTCTAGAGGTCTCAAGTTCGAATCCCGGTGGGCACGGATGTTTGTGTGATGAATACGAGCATTTGTACTCTAGTTATGGATGTTTAATATGTATTTCTATATAAATATACTTATTTAAGCACAATATATGTATTCTATCCGTTACCCTAGCATCCCATAACACAAGCCTACGGTGCTTACTTTGGGGCTAGGCTAATTGGTGTGAGTGTTGGAAATATTTTTTATTGACTTTCGGTGTACATGTGGATAACATGTACATAGATATTCCTGCAATGATAATTTTGTCCTCCGGGGATCATAGGGATCACAATCTCCTAAGGATTGTGTACACTACGCTGGCTGAAAATCAGCGCTGTTGTGGTATTGCGAAAGTACTACCACAGTAGCATAGCTGAGACAGCGACCTGTTGGCCCTGCACAGCAGCACCTGAATTTAGTTTTCTTGTTTTTATTTGTGTTGTTATTCTTTTTTTTATTTTTATATTTTCTGTTTTGTTTTAATGTACCTACATAATGCTGTGTAACCAATAAATGATTTTCTTTCTTTTCTTTCTTACACTTTACAGACCATGTACTGACCTTCGGTGTATATGCTATCCACATCAATATTCCTGGAATGCTACTTTTGTTCTCCGGCGTTCATAGGGAACACTGTACAGACCATGTACTGACCGTCGTACATACTATCCACCTATTAGACAATCCTCTATATCATCAGAATCTTCGCACTTGTACATTCTCACATTACTTAAACTAATTGTCCATCGTCCATTTATTCTGCCTGCGTGATTGCTGCAATAATATAAATTACATGACAGACACGATTTTCACACTTTAAATATTTACGTATTTGTATCATAATTCCTGAAATTGTTGTACTAAATTGCTAGACACTAGTTTATCGATGTGGCAGTCTGTCATCGCTCGAATATTTTCTATTTTTTTAACTCCTGCACGAATTTGCTATTTTTTTCTGATATATACATTTTTACTAAAATTTATTTTCTACTTTGACATGACTACTCTTAGCACGTTCTTTTAATCTGACTTGCTCTATGCAGAGTTCACCTCCACAGCATACCGGTTTTTATTTGCAATTCAAACGCAGTCTAAATTTCTGCCACATTGTTAAGTCCTAGCTAAAATATTTTCACGAGTGGGTGCCACTTAAGGGAGTTTTCGCGAGCGGAGCGAATGACTCCGCTTACTTCGCTATACAAAAATGCATACATTTGTTTCCACCAACAAAGACTCGAGCGAAAATGACAAAGAGGGCAAAAAGAGTAAAAATTAGTGAAATGAGAATCAATAGTCCCGAACTCTTTCTCGGTGGAAAAGCAATCTTATTCTATTACACGAAGACCGTTCATTCCATCCCTCTTTGGCGGTGGAAAACGGGCTTTACACTTAACAAGAGGTGAAGTTGGGTAGCGCCTAGTATGAAAAACAACAGAAATGTGCGAGTCAGACTCGTCCACTGATGGTTCCGTACAAATTTGTATACGGCCGTTTATGTTATGTATATGTATATTTTTTAATGTTAACTTAGAAGTTGAATTTTTCACAGCTTCCAGAGACCGTAGACCTTTTTTTCTGTTTTTTTTGAGTATATTGTTTAAATTTTACATTTACATTTTCCAAGATAAAGGGTCTGTCAAGACCCTTTATCTCGAGAAAATGACAGTGGCCAGATGGACAAGAAAGTGATCCTATAATGGTTCCCTTTTATCTTTTTGAGGTACGGAACCCTAAAAAGAACCCAGGTCTCTTGTAGAACAATCAGTCGATATTTTTTCTTCTTAGACGTAGTACAGCAATTCTAAATCAAATTCTAAACCATTTCACTACAATAATATCAAAAAATTGATCGAAAAAATTCTTATCTGTAATTACTGAAAGCACCTTTCTCAGCTTAGACCATTAGAAATTGTGCTGTAATCTATGAAAAATAGAGTTGACTTTGCTTTTTAGCTGTTATTGTAAATTGTCTGTTAATTATTAACAGTACGGTGTATAATCGATTAAACCACAGACAGCCATTATGTGTTATAAAAAGTTATGGAAGGCACGTGCCAGAGTTCAACATTTTAAAGGTCACGTAAATATTTTTTTGTTCACATTTTTGTGTTGGTTGTGGAATGCCGAACATTTGAGTTTCATTTCTATAAAATTTTAGACACAAAAACTACTACCACAGATAGGTACACAATACTCGTGCTTCTACTTTGGTGTAGGTGACCGACCGATTTTATTTGTTAATTTTTTTAGTCTTAAAATTATGTTTTCTTTTTCGCGGGTTTAATTTTGATCAAGTAGCGGGAAAAAGATTTCCGCTGTGACCAGTTTTTTTACCTGATTGTTTTGTTCAGTTAATTTAAGTACTTGGTTGATGTAAAGAAAGTTAAGCAACTTTCGCAGTGGTTGGTCATTGGATGGGTAACCAAAAATTTACTATCTCGAGCTCCTTCGTGTTTTGGAATGCACGTCTAGCCGTTGGTCCTGGATGCATCTGCAGTCGTTAGGCCCTAACAATAGACACTGGGTCCGCGTAGTGGGTCATGGCCCAATCTCCCTATTCCATCCTTAAGGAAGGCTTGTGCCTCAGAAGTGGGGATATTAATATGCTGATTATGATGATGAGATGTTTTTTTTTCTCGTAATGCATGTTTTAGTACGTCGCTATTGCAAATTATGTATTCATTGAATTCTGTGTCATTGCTTATCAATTCATTTGGATATTTCACTACGAACATTTACTATGATCGTGTATCTTTATCAAAAACTAGCATTTTAAGAATAAGCTTCCAAATAGCAATGCTGAGAAAATATAGACTACCATAAATGCTTTGTGCTGATAATAATAGGTATGACGACAAACATTTGCGCTTCGTTTATCAGGTAGATTATCAAAATGTATAGGACACGGTTTTTTTCTTTATTCACATAATCAAAACATAATGTAAATTATTACACAGTTAAATTGATTTGAAATGTCGCATGACGTTAAGTTTTGGTAGAGTCTGCGCGGAAAGAGAATGGGCGTGGCGAAAAACGAAACTAACATTAAGATTTTTATTTGGCAATCAAACCCAGCAATCTGTAAAACGTCAAAGTTTTGTATTGATACGGATTTGTTTGTTGTTGTGATTTCTTGCGGTTTTTTTTTTGTGTTTAATCATGCCTAAAAAGGGTAAAACCTTACAAATATGGTAGAAATCACTACAGCGCCCTCCAATCTAAATCCCATTCTCTTTCCGCACAGACTCTACAATTTTTACTTAAATGTGACGTCACGAGCGCTCCCCACTCCCAAACTTTGACGTGCTTTACCGTTGTATTTTTTTGGTTGTTGACAAAAGAACAAATAAGTGTCCCATGTCCATTATTTTTTGATAACCTAACTGACAGACTTAACATAATTTCTGTTACTTACTCCGTCGTCATTACTATTTACGAAGAAAAACTATTAAATCTCCCAAAAAAGAACTGTGGTCGCTTAAAATTGGTGGAGTAATATGCATATTAAGTTATCCGCCATTTTAATATGAGAGACATTTATTTTGTCGGTTTTTTTTTATTATCACACTAATATTATAAAGGCGAAAGTTTGTGAGTGAGTATATGTTTGTTACTTCTTCACGTCTAAACGGCTTAAGCGATTTTAATAAAGTTATATGGAGTTAGCTAACACCCTGGATTAACACAAATGGTACGTTTTACTGCGGGAAAATATCCCTAATGAACCGCCGGTAACGCCGCGGAGTACAGGTAGAATTTAATATAGGGGGAAGGCTCATCTCATGTAAAGCGAAGAGTGTCGCGCATAGACATCTATAACACCAGCATTACTATTCTGTAAGAAAAAACTCACGTTTCACCTCGGAACCCGCACCTTTTAAAAAAAAGAACACAAATTTCTTATTTTCAAATCACATTGGCGAATTCCGCGGTGAAAAGTGAGTATGTTATTACAGAATAGCATGACTGTAGTGTCATAAATGCGTTGCAGGCCTTTAGGAAAGGAAACCTTAATTTTTTTAAAGGTATTTAGGTCATATTGGTAAGCAAACACTACTGACGATAATAAACTCCACAGTGTTATGAACACAGGCTAAAATCGCGACACTTTCCCACTGCCTGTCGATGTTTCGACTCATTACGTTGGTTGGTTGGTGTCAAACATTCCATCAGAAAATAGGCAATACAGAAGGTAATTTACTTAGGAAGTCCATTTGAGCAACGCACACATAGACACCGCTCACGGACACGCGATATCTCGGACCGCTTGGACCACTGCGAGTGCGAGTTCTTTTCACTTGCGACACGCGTCTGTGGACTTGTTTGGGCAAACATGGAGTAAACAATGAATAGTTTTTATAACTGTTCAGTGGACGGTTGTTTGATTTCAATATTAAACGGTATATTTTAGTTTGTACTTATAAAATAATAACACTAAAATTTAAATACTTTAGTTATTGTTCTTGTTTTTAAACTCAAATCGTTTATTATTCGGACAACATAGATCCATGTGTTAGTATACAACAACTTAATACTTTGTTAGTAAATTTTTGTGCAATTAAATTAGAACTAGGAAGATTTCTGCTTTTTACGCCATAATTCTTTATTTAAAATTAATCTTAATAATATTATAGAAAAATAAATTTATATACTAAAAGAATGAACCTAAAACTAAAAACATATAATAACCAAAATATATTATTAAAATCTATTCAAAGCGGGAATGCTGCCAGTATCTTTGGAACCTTGACTAAAGGGGAGTCCCTTTAGGCAAGGTTCCTAAGATACTGGCAGCTTTCCCGATTTGAATAGCTAGACTAATTCTTTGTCCGAGGTACCTGCCAGCTCTGCGGTCTCCGGTGATGTCGACTAACTTTTTTTCTATTTCCTTAAAATTATTGGTTTATGTTTCCTTTCTTCCTATTTCATTCTCAACAATAAATCAAACAACTAGCTAGACATGTACGAGTGCCACTACTACGTTTTTGTTTGTACCAAAGTTGCGAATCCTACCGCGACCGCCAAGCGTATGTATGAAAAAGTGAAGTACATACATGAAATTACGGTAGAACTACTTTGATCACTATATAATACCAGCTTATCTTTATAATTATATTCGTAAAGAAAAAATCCGGTCATCGTAATATTCAGATACATTTAATATAAAACATAATGCCTACCTTCTGTACTATCTATTTTGAAATTCCATCGTCTGGGAGCGTCACCAGACCGCCATTTGTACCAGTTCGCGGCTCTAGTTAGAGCGGTCTATTGAGCCGTCTGTCTGTTCTCAGCAGTACAATAGCCCCACAGATCTTAGCTTACATCCAAGCGATATTGAAATTTATAATTGGATAGCTAAACCTGTGTTTCTACTGCAAAAAAGACGTATTCCTTCCAAATATGCCACTGTTCTTAAGTTTTTTGTATTACTGTTATTTGAAATACTAATTGCATTATTTTTTATATAATTTTTTTTTATTACATTAATTGAACATGATACGAAATCAAAGAAAAAATCTCATTTATGTATGCTAGCAAGATCAACAATTTTATTTAAATTTTTCATTGACTACAAAAAAAAATGAGAGAGCAAGAATTAACCTCATCATTGCCATTATCATCAATAATGTGTACATAAAAAGGGAGATCTAGCAATTAATGGGTTATAATTATTATAATCTCATATTTAGTAACCTATACCGATACCATAAAGCGGTTACATCAAATATAGTATAATAACGTAACGTATAAAGAAGCATTTCAAAAGGCGTAAGTACGCCGTATCGGACCGTTTAATGTCGCCACACTTATAAACAGATAATCCGTAACTTAACTCTCGGACTATTCAACGCTAAAATTAACTATGCACATAAAATGTGTGTGTATGTGTTTTTTTGTTTATCAATTTGTATTTGTCCCCATATTATCGACTGCGGCCGGTCGGTAACTTCACAGGATTGATTTCAGATTCATATAGAGATGTTGCAACTTGGGTATAAACATTTTTATTAGCCGTTATTGCATCAAGCCTTAATTGGTTATACATAATGAGCCACCTTTTATAATTTTGCTTAGGTTGCTCAGGGCTCATCCAGATGGAGAGAAAACTCTCCCCGTGGGGAGATGCCATCCGCCTGGAATACCTCAAAAGGCACTCGCCAATTCTCGGCTTGAGGTCTCCTTAGGATCTCGTTGTACCCAAACCCGGTGACGCTGTAAAGGTCATCTGTGACCAACAGCAAACACTAAAAAAAAAACAAATTGCTGAGTGAGAAAACACTTAATCTCTTAAAGAATTTTATAGTTTCATTAATCGATTCACCTATCGCAAGTTATCAAAATATATTGCTAAACCCTGGTTTTTACCGAGATAAAGCTCATAAATAAAGTAATGCCTAAAACCAATTTAAAACAATATCTTACTGAGTTGTTAATGTATAGCACGCTGTATCCTCAGCGAGTTTTATAATTAACAAATTTATCTGTTAGTAAATATTTTTCAGAATCTATTTATTTTCAATGACTTTAGTATGTATAGCTCTTAACACTTTAATCACACTAATATTATAAAGGCGAAAGTTTGTGAGTGTGTGAGTGTGTATGTTTCTTACTTCTTCACGTCTAAACGGCTGGAGCGATTTTAATAAAATTTGGTATAGAGTTAGCTGATACCCTGGATTAACACTAAGGCTACATTTCACTGCGGGAAAATATCCCTAATAAACCGCGGTTAACATCGCGGGGCACAGCTAATATGCATATCATTTTATTTGCTATTTTTTGAAGTGAACCTTTTATTACATCTTTACAAGTTTTCCATTCTTCTTTAGCAAGCCGCAATAAATTTTTGATTGTTATTAAAAGTACAGACTTTATCAAAAGGCATCGGTTGTTTAGTGGTTGTAAGCTCGCCTGCTGCGAGGGCGCGCCGGGTTCGGATCCCAGCCGAAGAAGATAAGCGTTAATCATATCTTAGAAAAAAAGATATAATTATCGGTTTTCAAAGTTTTACTTGTATCATTGTTGCATAAAACAACACCATTTTTTTACTCGAGGTTTTATCTTCTCTATATGTGCACACGCAGAGCCTTCACATTTTTCATATAGGTTACTACCGTCTGGGTTCATCGCACTTTTTATTGAAGCACGTTTGTTACAGAGATAACTTTTGTATTAGCTTTTATAATCCTATCTTTGGACTATATGTCGGGACAGTCGCGCGGTCAGGTATTGATTAAAAATTCGAAGTGACCAGATAATTTAGTTGTCAGGTTTAAATTTCGCATTTTATAGTTTTATTGATCCTTGTTTATTAATTTTATGTTTTTTTTCCAATAAGATTCTTTTAGTACTGTAGCAGACAAAACAAAGGCGAAACTGGTATGCTGTAAAATTTGGTACAAAAGATAAAAATTACATTAATACTTAAATATTTTGTTTTCAGAAATTATTATAGACAATAGTGAACTGGCAAAACATGTTGCTGTATTCAGACAGTAATTAAGACCTAACTAATCATTAAGTGATCCCGCATAAATATACACAAATTAACATTATACAATTGATACAATTCATCAAGGTATACCTTGTCACGATGGTAATTTTCATACTAATGCATTTCTATCAGTCTATTTCATATTGTAGATGTTCCTGAAAAATCCTAAGACAATTTGACGCGAAACTGTGTAAGCTAAATTATTATGGCCACCAAACTGATTGTTTAAAATAATTGTAATTGTAACACTTTTCTCTTCGACCGTACCGGCTTTTGTTCGTGAGATAACGTCAAGTTATTGACGACTTACTAGATAAGATTTTATTATTTACCTATAATATGTAGTCCTTTCTTCTCTCAGCGATATTAAGTTGCATTTGCATTCACGGGGGCCTTGAAACAAAGGAATTTAAGCCGTAAGTCCATCTCAAAAGCAATTGTGTCGGGCTCTGCACTTGTAACTCTTTTAAGAGCAGACAAAGCCACGTCCCTGTATTCTTTGATATCAAGATGTAGTGTCAATTTGATACCAATGGCGTTTTTGGAAATATTCGCGGTTATCTTATTATTTTATAACGAACTCCGTGGCCGAGTGGTTTGCGCGCCGGGTTTCAAGGTGTGCGTCGCCTACTCTTTCGAATCCCGGTTGGGCAAATTTTAGTATAATGAATACGACATGTATGACACGAATAGGCTTTGTACCTTAGTCATGGATATTTATATGTATTTTAAAATAAAATATACTTACATATGCAACAGTATATGTATCCTATCCGTTACCGTAGTATCCCATAACACAAGCCTTGCAATGCTTACTTTAGGGCTAGGCTAATTGGTGTGTGCTGGAAATTTTAAATCATCAACATTTTCCTATTAATGTGTTCATCACTGGGGTACAGGCCTTCCCCATGGATGGAATAAAATGGCAAGAAGAAAGCACCATGCTCGATCCACTACTCAGGCTCAGTGCTGATTGGTGGGTGCTAATGACTGTGAATATAGCAAGGAGTAACTGCTTAACGTGCCTTTAGAAGCATGGAAGAGCCCGAGATGCAAAATTTTGGCCACTCATCCTTTGGAACGGCCATTGATTGAACGCGCTAATCACTAAGCCTCAAGCAGACGTTATTATATTTTGTTTTATCGCATAGCAATATTTATCTTCCACTTAGTTGCATAGGCTGCTACTTTTTATGCCGTATGCAATGAAAAATAATTATGAACATTTCAGATTCGGTACATGCAGCCTAAATTTTTCCTATATATTATTGATGGATGGTTAATAAAGGTCACTTAATGTCCATTAACTGTGTAAAGATGACATGGTCCACTTGAACGATTTATGAAGCAGGTTACAGCTGATAAGTTTTTCCAATTTATTTCTAGAAGAAAGTCGAGAATGGTTAGAAAACTTACAGAAGTGTGCAAATAAGAATCCTGCTTTGTATTGTTGTTTGTTCAGTTTTTGGTGTAGAAATTCTACACAAGATTCCCAAGGCTTCAAAGATAGACGAGCGAGATAAACAGAGCTATATAATTAAAGCATGTTCCAAAGGATATATAATTTCTTCATTTGTCATTGAAATTTGATGTATTATGTACTTTTCAAGGCAAGGCACACAGTATAAACAGACTAATTAATGATGTTGGTACTGATAGTAAAATAATAACATTTTCTATGTACTCAATGAGAAATAAAGTTTATTTTTTGCCTTTTATTTTCAACTAAGTTGACCATAAATAAATAAGAAAAAAACAAATCAGCGAGCTTTGACTTTTAGCGATCGTCTTTAATCCACTAATCAATTAATCGATCAAAGGAAAAACGCACGTAGACATACCTACGTCTGTAAGGTCCACTGGGTACAGATAAGTGTCTAGGATAGACAGAGTTATCACGCAATCAGTAACAAATGAATGAGTGCACGTTCCGTTTCACACACTCAGTGCGCGATGACGTTTAAAAAAAAGTCACCTGCCTTAATGAGTGGAGAGATAAAACGCCGCCGCGGCCCCGCACAAAGGGACAGTGGATCCAAAATAAAAATCCAATGTGAAAAGCTCCGAGTATTGTTTTATATTAAAGTGAAACAACAATAGGTAGCCTTTCAATGGGCCGTGCCGCCACAATGCTCGGTGTAAGCGTGGGTTCACATGATGTGTTTGTAATCGTAGTGCTTGTTGAAATAAATTTTGGGGTTTCATTGATAACGATTGATTCCTATATTGCATTACTGATATAATGTTGCATCATTGCTGAAGGTCGTGTCTGACTTGAAATGTTGACCACCCGATGCACTATGCTTCTCCACGTATTCCTGTCCTCGGCAGTCTTTATAGCCTTGGTTATTGAAAGGCCAGTGGACGGCTTTACTGGGTCTGATGCCGATGATATTATGAGCTCGAAGGACCAACTTTTTATTGATACACTGCTTGTTGTGGTAGTAATGAAATATTCAAGATTTTGCATTATTTTTGTTACAATAATTATAAGACTAAGCACGCTCGTAAGCCTTAGAGAAAATGAATAATATTTTGCATTCTTAAGAAATTAACAAACAAAACCATTACCAAAAAATATTTTTGATAGTTAACTTTTTTTTAATTAACTCATTTAATTTTAAACTTTTTTGTAGATTAGCAAAAAGTATGGACACGTATTTTTTCTTATTCACATAATCGAAATATTACAGAGATTTTGTCACTTAGTAAATTTATTTATTATTACTTTTTTTTATTAGTTAGTACATTTTTAGTTAGAAGTGACTCCCAAACTTCGACGCGCTTTATCATTGTAATCTTTTGATCGATCGACAAAAGAAAAAAAACGGGTGTGCATGACCACACGTCTGAAGTGAAACTTCTTTAGCTCCATCTGTATATATATATATATATATGTTTGTGTGTACAATATATACATGTATGTACATATACATATTTCATTTAGTAGCTATAAGAGAAAGAGAAAATGTGCGCACACTACTTTGCTTATATCTCCCACTCAACTCCCGTTCGCTTCACCCGAACACACTTTTTGTAACGCGTATCGCATTCGCCAGCTTACCCCCCAAGTTTTACTTCAATAAGTGTCATATAATATTTTGATAATCTAACAGACGGGCTTAATAGAATTTCGTTTACTTTACTCCGCTATCATCCCTATTAATTGGCTCATTCAAGATTTTTGAAGTGATAACTTTTCATAGGAGGATAAGCCGCTTCGCTGCGTAAGTACGCGTTACGACGCCAGTCTTCCCTTCCTCTCACGCATACGTAAGCGATAGGCAGGCTCCTGCTCTCTCACTCTTACTCGCAGCGCCGCTTAGATTACTATAAGTTATCACTTCTGTCATGCATCCCAAGACGCAAACGCTTTTCGTACCCTCAGGTTCAAGTGGTCTAGGGGCTCCAGACGGAGAGGAGACTCCCCCCATGGGGAGATGCCATCCGCCTGGAATTTCTCTAGAGGCAGTCACCAATTCTCGGTTTGAGTTCCCCTTAAGATCTCGCCGTCCTCAAACCTGGTGACGCTGTAAAGGTCATCTGCGACCAACAACATACACACAAAAAAAAGGTTTGCTTTTACGTGATAGGTATATACGTTACTGCTCTTTATGGAAGGATGTTATTTCCTTCGGAAACACCGCTGAATAAAATAATACTGTATCCAACCCATGTACACCTAACTTATAAGCCTTCAGACAATAGCGGACAATGTTCACCTTGTGAACATAATGTTTAATGTGAAATACAACACAGCATTGTGCAGTCACAGGCGCGTCTGCGCTCCCAACTGATGGTCTGAGGTGACAACCGGGGCCTATGGTGTCGTTATGGGGAATGCAGATTTCACTATATACTTGTAACTTGTGGGTGCCTGTTACTTCTGCGTGGAAATATTAGTTTTCTATACAAAATTTGTACCAACTTCTTACCACTTTAGGGGATGAGTTTAAGATAATCCTTCCGGAGCGCACGCCAACATCACAAATCTATATAAATAAAAATGAATTGTTGTTCGTTAGTCTGCTTAAAACTCGAGAACGGCTGGGCCGATTGAGCTGATTTTGGTTTTAAAATGTTTGTCGTAGTCCAGGGTAGGTCTAAACGGTGAGCAAATAAGGAAAAATTGCGAGTAAGATAGAGTAAGACGACAATTTCATTTTCCCATCTAAAAGTTGATCACTTACTTTCTGTCAAACATTTGACGGTATTTGTACTCTCAGTTCCACTCGAATTGAAGAACGCATTAAAACAAGACTTTTGAATCGACAACATAATATCAACTTTGCTTATAACATCGTGTATTTAAATTTCAAAATATAAAAATAATTAATGTGTTGACATATTTGATGGGTGCCAACCTTACAGTGTTACTAACTCTCAAAAATATTTTTATTATATTGTTTTGTCATCTCATGTAAAAAGAACCCGTGTATCCGAACGTTCCATTGTTTTGTCCATATAGACCAGGTTATAAGCCTTTAAAAATAATTGTCATGTCATGTTAAAAAAAATAAACATTTAATTGGAGAAATACTGAAATACTGCTAAAAGTGATTTTCTTCTCGCTGCTTACAATGCCGAGGAAAAGAAAACGACCTGACATTAGGTCGTCGAAGTCGTGTAAATGTGCAACGAGCTACTTCACGCTCCAACCGCACTAATGACCAGCGAGAGGCTGATAATGATAACAGTCGTACAAGCATGGGAGAATTACGTTCAAGAGTAAATAACTATGAAGTGGATAGGCAGAGAATGGAACGAGTTCGTGCACATCGATCACAACAGCAGCGAGCACGGGATAATGAATTTAATCGATTCCGCAGACGCAATGCTCCTGTAAACCTCGAACGAGGAGCATTTTCCTACGATCCGGAAATTGATTATAGTGCCGACAAATCTGTGACGATTGGAGAAATGTCAATCATTTGTCAACATTGTAAAGCACTAAAATACAGTAGTGAACCTGCAGGATTATGTTGTGCTGGTGGCAAAGTACAATTGCCACAATTGGTTCCACCACCTGAACCGTTACACTCATTAGTTAATGGGATGGAAAGTGAGTCTAAACACTTCTTGGCTAACATCCAAAAATATAATAATTGCTTCCAAATGACATCGTTTGGTGCAACGCATATAGTAGAAGACGGGTTCATGCCCACTTTCAAGGTAGTATACCAGAATTGTTTTAGTGAAATTCTAATTTGTATTTGTATCACAATTAATTTAACCAGTTCTTAAACAATTACAGATACAAGGACAAATTCATCACCTACTGGGGGCAATGCTGCCAGTGCCAGATGCAGATCATAAATTTTTGCAAATTTATTTTATGGGCAATCAAGATGCGGAAGTTAATACACGTTGTGGTCATAATCCAACCGTCAAGCGAACCATTGTCCAACAACTGCAAACATTTCTTCACGAGAATAATGAATTAGTGAAGGTGTTCAAAACGGCACTGGATCGGATGCCATCAGACAGCCATAATATTGTAATAAGAGCCGACAAAACACCTGCTGGAGAGCATGCAAGGAGGTTTAATTCACCGACAATAGATGAAGTGGCTATTGTCGTTGTTGGAGAGAATTTGCAATCAAGAGATATTGTACTTCATCGCCGGAACAATGAATTGAAACGTGTATATGAAACGCATAGAGCTTATGATGCTTTACAATATCCATTAATTTTCTGGCAGGGAGAAGATGGGTACCATTTTAATATCAAAATGGTTAATCCAACAACAGGTAATTAGATTATACAAAATAAAATATTTTATATATATATTCAATATATAAATGTATTTTTTTATCATTTGTACTTCCAGGTGCTGATACACAGAAAAAAGTCAGTGCCATGAATTATTATGCATACAGACTCATGATCCGTGAAGGTGAAGTAAATCACATTTTGATGTGTCAACGGCTCTTTCATCAGTATGCAGTGGACATGTACGTCAAAATTGAGACTGAACGATTGACATACATTCGTCTAAACCAACAGCAGCTTCGATCTGAAGATTACATTCATCTTCGCGATGCAATCAATGCTGACGGCAATGTAAATAATGTAGGAAGAATGACAATTTTACCGGCCACTTACATCGGAAGCCCGCGCCACATGCACGAGTACGCTCAAGATGCGATGTCTTATGTTCGAAAGTATGGCCGTCCAGACCTATTCATTACATTCACCTGTAACCCACAATGGATTGAAATAAAAAAAGAACTGCTACACAACCAAACACCACTTGATAGGCATGACATCACAGCCAGAGTTTACAAGCAAAAATTAAAATCTTTAATGAATTTCATTACAAAGCATCGTGTGTATGGCCAAGTACGTTGTTGGATGTACGCTGTTGAGTGGCAAAAGCGTGGTTTGCCACATGCTCATATATTAATCTGGTTGGTTGACAAAATAAGGCCAGAAGAAATTGATTCCATTATTTCAGCCGAAATTCCTGATAAAACGGTTGACCCAAAATTGCACATAATAGTAACTAAACACATGATACATGGACCTTGCGGAGTTATCAACAACAGCTCACCCTGTATGATCGACGGCAAGTGCTCCAAACGGTACTCGAGAAACTTGGTTGCTGAAACCATCTCTGGAATCGATGGTTACCCATTGTATCGTCGGCGATCAGTTGAGGACGGTGGACGATCTGTAGATGTCAAGATAAAAGGACAAGATTTTCATGTAGACAATCGTTGGATTGTGCCGTTCTCGCCCATATTGTCCAAAACTTTTGAAGCTCACATCAATGTGGAATATTGTAACTCTGTGAAATCCATAAAGTACATATGTAAATATGTTAACAAAGGTAGCGACATGGCCATCTTCGCAGTAACAAACACAAATGATGAAGTGTCTCACTATCAGATGGGTCGCTATGTAAGCAGCAATGAGGCTATTTGGCGCATATTTTCGTTTGCAATTCATGAAAGACATCCCACTGTATTCCATTTGGCAGTTCATTTGGAAAATGGACAACGAGTGTATTTCAACCCAAACAACGCTGTGGATAGAGCGGCACGTCCACCTGTGACCACATTGACAGGTTACTTCTCAATTTGTGAAACTGATCAATTCGCTCGCACTTTGCTGTATGCTGATATGCCGCGCTACTACACATGGAACGCATCATCAAAGTCTTTTCAGCGTCGTAAGCAAGGAACACCAGTTGAAGGATATGAAAATGTATTTGCCACAGATGCTATAGGCCGTATATATACAGTACATCCTAATAACGATGAATGTTATTATCTTAGATTGTTATTGGTGAATGTTCCTGGTCCGACATCTTTTCAACAATTGAGAACAGTTGATGGACATCTGTGTGCGACTTACCGAGAGGCGTGTCAATTATTACGGTTGCTTGAAAACGATTCGCATTGGGATGATACGCTCAAGGATTCCGTGATATCTTCATCACCGCATCAAATTCGCACACTGTTTGCGATTATAATATCGACATGTTTCCCCTCAAATCCGAAAGATTTGTGGATGAAATATAGGGATGACATGTCTGAGGATGTGTTGCATCGCGTGCGTTGTGAAACTTTGAATCCTACATTGGAAATTACGGCAGAGATTTACAATGACACATTGATCATAATAGAAGATATGTGTTTATTGATGGCAAATAAAGTATTGTCGTGTTTGGGCCTGACAGCACCCAATCGTGCTATGCAAGATGCATTAAACCATGAGTTGCAAAGAGAACTCCAGTACGATACTCAAGCTATGACCGAAGCAGTTCGCACAACTGTTCCGCAATTGAACGAAGAACAAAGGATTGCGTACGATCGTTTGATACAAGCTGTAAACAGTGGGTCTGGGGGAATTTACTTTCTTGATTCTCCTGGGGGTACTGGGAAAACGTTCCTAATTACATTGCTATTAGCAAAGATCCGATCGCAAAATGAGGTAGCCCTAGCGTTGGCTTCATCTGGAATAGCAGCAACTTTATTAGAAGGCGGACGAACTGCACATTCAGCCTTAAAATTACCATTAAACATGCATATCAACGAAACGCCAGTTTGCAACATCGCCAAAAATAGCGCTATGGCGAAGACTCTCCAAGTATGCAAATTGATAATTTGGGACGAATGCACAATGGCCCACAAGAGGTCGCTGGAGGCACTAGATAGGACGTTAAAAGATTTACGTGATAACCAAAACATTTTTGGTGGAGCCATGATACTGTTGTCAGGTGATTTTCGTCAGACTCTTCCAGTAATTCCTCGATCAACTGTTGCTGACGAAATAAACGCATGTCTAAAATCATCAAATTTGTGGCGGCACGTAAAGACACTACAATTAACTACTAACATGCGAGTGTTTTTGCAACAAGATCAAACTGCGACTGTGTTTTCGAAGCAGTTGCTGGATATTGGCAATGGTAAGGTCGCAGTTGACAGCTCGACCGGATTAATGACTTTTCCCACAGATTTCTGTCATTTCACAGAATCGAAAGAGGAGCTTATTCAGCGTGTCTTTCCGGACATTAAACAACAATATAATAACCACGATTGGCTAAGTGAACGAGCAATATTGGCAGCAAAAAACAAAGATGTCGATGATCTCAATGCTACCATTCAGAATTTCCTTCCAGGAGAGTTGTTTACGTACAAATCAGTTGACACGGCTACAAACCAGGATGACGTAGTCAACTATCCTACAGAATTTTTAAATTCATTGGACTTGCCTGGACTACCACCACATAATTTGAAATTAAAAGTAGGGTCAGTTGTCATCATGCTGCGTAATATTAATCAACCTCGACTTTGCAATGGAACGAGATTGGTTGTGAAGAAACTCATGAATAACATCATCGAAGCTAAAATAATCAAAGGAAAATACAAAGGAGAGGAAGTCTTAATCCCACGAATACCTATGATTCCAACGGATTTGCCATTTGATTTTAAAAGGTTGCAATTTCCGGTGCGTCTAGCTTTTGCGATGACCATAAATAAATCGCAAGGCCAATCGTTGCAAGTTTGCGGAATAAACTTAGAGATTCCCTGTTTCGCACATGGACAATTATACGTTGCGTGTTCGCGTGTCGGAAAACCAACATCCTTATTTATTTACGCACCGCAAAAAAAAACTAAAAATATTGTCTACCAGAAAGCACTATATTAATTAACTGTATATATGTAAGCAGTGGACATTTATTGGCCGATATCATGATGATGATGATAACTGTGTTGTATTTAATTTAAGCAATGATTTGTTTATCATGTTCACAGTCCAAAAACGAGCACATTCAAGAAAATGAAACGTCAACGTGTATTAGTAACTCTTTATTTGCATCAACTTGGCTCCATCTACTTGGGAACCACTTGGCTCGCCAGGACATGATGATATGGTGGAAGTACTAGGCGACTCGGACAAATCTGATTCGATCAGAACATTATCAATGTTGAGCTGCTGGCTGTCTTCAATAACATCAATATCTACCAGAACATTCTTGATGTTGGGCTTTTGGCTGTCTTCAATAACTTGAATGTCCTGTATGTCTTCGGCCGATAAATTTAATTCACAGAATGTCTCCTCAGATGATGAAGATGGCATTGTAGAAACGTGTTTTGGTTTAGATAGCAGCTTTTGCTTTAATATATTTTTTTGTACTTTTGCCCTATTCACGCGTATTATTCGTTCTACATTCTTACCACACTTGGTACAAAATCTGAAGGTGTCAGCGATTATGTTGTAGCATTCGTCGCATCTTAATAATAATTTAATACAACCTGGACAGTTATTGTATTTGTTCTGCCGTTCCATCCACTTTTTACAAAAGGGACAATGCATTTTAAGGAGTTGAGGGATATATACCTTCACTATAACTTCTGGAAAATAGTTTTAAAATATCAACAATTTAAATATTATAGTTGTTTGAATTCTTTATTTTCTCGATGACAGATGTAGTTCTTCTTCTTTTCCTAACCATGGCCACCGTCAAAAAATTTATAGTTATAGTGTAAATATTTGTCAGTATTCACTCAAAAAAAATTGTCTATGGTAAAATGTCACTTGAAATGTAAACGCCTCTTTGCTGTGCACCTATACTATAATTCTTTAATATTCCTAAAAATCTAAAAGCAACAAATTTCAATAAAATTAAAAAAGTATTGTGTCGTGTGTTTGTGACTTACTAAATATGCCTCCAATAATTAGGCGGTACGAAGTTCACCGGGTCAGCTAGTAAATAAAATACTTTCAACACTCATACCAATTAGCCTATCTCATATATAAAATTCTCGTGTCGCGGTGTTTGTGGTTAAACTTCTCCGAAACGGCTTTCCCGATTCTCATGAAATTTTGTGTGCATATTGGGTAGGTCTGAGAATCGGACAACATCTATTTTTCATCTCCCTAAATGTTAAGAGTGATCCACCCCTATTTTTTTTTTATTTTAGATGAAGTTTTTTTTTTATTTTTTAATGGTACAGAATTAGTAGATACATATAACCCTGAATTTTCACCCTTCTACCACCAATCCCTATTTTTTTATGGCGGTACGAAGTTCGCTGGGACAGCTAGTAATAATATAATAATAGCTATGTCGCGTATAATAGTTTTGTGCCAAATTTCAGCCCAATGCGTTAAGTATGTTGTGACTTGTTGATGTGTTCATAGATATTTTTATTACTTGTTAGTAATTAAAATGAGTATATCTAAGCAGGCCCTGACAGAATATCAGCGCTGGTGCGACACAATGTCGCTTCAGCTAATGCTGAGGCTGGGTCTTGGTTAACCATTACTGTATAAGCCCTTACCTTTTAACATGTTCTGTTTTTTAATGGTTAATAAAAACTATTTTCTTTTTTCTATCTTTCTTTAAGTGGTTTGAGCTGTGCATCGATAGATCAGTCAGTAATGGTTGCATTTTATATATATATACACAAGACTACTCTTTTAAGAGTAATAATTATACTTGTGCTGTTACCATAATAAGGCCAGCCTGACCAGTATATAGCCGCCATAGCTATAGGCTTTGACGACCGTATCGATGCTTGCTATCTCTTGCGCCGTTACATCATGGTGACATGGTGAGGTAACGGATTTGCGAGTCGCCTTTATTAGCGCGCTAGACTCTCTATGGTGTTGGTCGTAGCCACAGAACACAGATATAGATAGATAATCCAGGGTAAAACAGTACTTCTCGGTCACAGGAGTTTACACTTCCCCTTTAATTAGTCAAAAAAGTCTAGCTGTTGACGATTCTTTTTCTGGTTTTCGCCGGGTGCTGCCGCATCCCGCTCGCTATGCTCGCTCGGCCAGGGTAGGATGGGGTCAGGGTAGGCACCCTAACCCCATCCCAGTGGAGCCCTACTACTAGCGATTAGCCTGAGCTTTGCACTGGTGATGTACCACACACAAAATTAAAACGATTGATGGCTTTCTGCTACACCTGGGTCAGACTAATTCGAATAATATGTCGATGAAAAATGAGACTGGACACGGGAATTAAGTAGGTAACGAGTATAAAACATTCCCTTACCTTAGGATGACGATGATTTCACCCGATATAGCGCTGGTAGGTTCACGGGTGCTTAGTGCCGCAGTCCAAGGTGATGATGGAGCCGCACGCAAGGAAGATGATTGGCGCGCTCCGCGATAAAAATATAGGCAATTTATTAAAACCAGAGTCATATTGTCCTTTTTATCGCCATTTTCTGTCATTAAGAATTATAAAATTGTGTGTAATGTAGCTATCTACTTGTGAAAGAAATAAAAAAATCGGTTCAGTAGTTTAAATACTATAAGAGTACACAAAAACTGCAATTTGCCCGTAAAGGACATCGTTATTTTAAATTTTTCTTCGTGTACGTGCTTTTGAATCGATGCCGCCGCTGACTCAACTGGCATTAGTTTTTGTAGTAGATCATGTCGTTGTATTGCAAAAAATCAAAGTTAATTTATCCTTCGAGCCTTTAGGAATCACATTGTACCTATTCCCCTTATTAATAAACTAAGTATACGCTTGGAGTAGTTACTCCGTGTTTTCTCTATCTATTGAATGACGATGGCATTTGAGTGACTTGAACAAAACACGACGTCACTAGTCCAAGCTTATTCCTTGTAATAAACAAATGCGAATAATTAAAATATAAATAAATATGTATGTCCAACACTCACACTAATTAGCCTAGCCCCAAAGTAAGCGCTGTAGGCTTGTGTTATGGGATAGTAGGGTAACGAATAGAATTCATTTACTGATATATATGTACCAGTCATTTATGTATACAAGTATATTTATATAAAAATACATATTAAACATCCCTGACTGAAGTACAAATGCTCAGATTCATCACACAAATATCTGCCCCCACCGGGATTCGAGCCCGGAACCTCTCGAGATGGCGACACCTTGAAACCCGGCGTAGAAACCACTCAGCTACGGAGGTAGTCATAAGGGGGGTAAAGATTTAATAAAATTCAAGAACTGCAGTGCTATTCTCCCTCCACGGCAATGGCTAACTAGAGCCGAGGTCCGAGTCTCAGAGACACTCTCTAGTTGAGCCCACCCCCTCAGGTTCGAGTGGTCTAGAGGCTGCAGGTGGAAAGGGGACTCCCTCTCTAGGAAGATGCCATCCGCCTGGAATACCTCTAGAAACACTCGCCAATTCTCGGCTTGCGTCCTCTTAGGATCTCGCCGTCCCCAAACCCGGTGACGCTGTAAAGTTCATCTGCGACCAACAGCATACACACTCAAAAAAAAAGTGCTATTCTATAAGAACGAACTTAATTTTAACCTCGGAATCCGCGGTGTGAATTGAAATTAGAACAAAATTTCAAATAAGTTTCAAATCACACCTGCGAATTTCGCGGAGAAAAGTGACTTTGTTATTACAGAATAACTTAAACTTAACTTGCCTTAATTGTTTAATTATTAAATTATACTGTACTATAATTTAAAGATTCGATCTCAGAATTGTCAACTCCTTCATTTTATATTCTAATCTCTATACCACTGTAAAAAATTCAGACATTTTAAAACACCGGACCATATTTTTCTTTAATTTATTTTAACAATAATATAATATACTTTGCTACTCGGGCCATTATAACTAATCTTTTGACAGCTCATACATCAAAATAGTGTGAGTAGGATGTGGAAGTGTGTAGATTCCTTAACTTTAAGATTATAAATTGATCGAATAGCCCTCTTCTGCAACACAAATATAGTTTCAATGTCAGCGTCATTTCCCCACAGTAAATTACTGTAAGATATTATACTATGACAATAACTAAAGTAGACTAATCTGGGAGTTTATACATCCGTTAACTGACTTATTTTCATAACAGCATATGCTGCAGAAATAAGTCTCTTCGACAATTTATCAATATATGAGCCCCATTGAAGCTTTGAATAGTGTGATTCCTAAGAACACTGTGGTATCTACAAGGCTCATATTTCGATCCTTTATATTTACATTGGTTTTTACCTGTTTGACATTCAAACACTTAGATTTCCCTTCATTTAGCAGTAAATCATTTTATTGAACCAGTGAAAAAGTATTTGTTTAAATGCTAAAATTTTTCCATAAGAAATGATATGATCAGATGTAATATTATAGACAGGGTATGGTGGCAGCTTGTGTTTGCGCAATCCAAACCTTTACTGTGAAAAAAATACAAGTTTATTTTTTAAACTACTTTACAGATATGCAGAATTTTATTATAATTTATCGTGAATTGGTAAATTCCATTTTATTCAACGGGCACTACAAAAGCTTTGATGTGAATCGTTGTCCTCGGATCCTGGAATCGGTGAGTTTTTATATTCAACTTTTTATTGTTTTGTTTTGTTCCCGAGGTTGTTTGGCACCAGTTGTTTAGTGGTCTCAATACGGCGGCTCATTTACTGCTCGAATTAACAATAAAAACGAAATTTGATCATTGCGACCAAGCTTGTTAAGGTCAAACACTCTTTGTATTTTATTTAATTATTTTTAAATGAAAAATATTTTTAGTGTAAAAGCTCCGTAGGCACGTTGGGAACGTTTAGGATGAGGATAAGTACTGAAGTATTATTGAAGATAAAGTTTTATAAAATTTAAATAAAATGATGTTTAATTAAACGGCTGAATTAATGAAAACAATGGTCCTATCTGTACGGTTTGAGTGGCATCTACGGCTTACAGTTTTTTTGTGGTTTTCACAGACAAAATATTTGGTAAGACAAAATATTGGGTAAGTTTAGTTCTAAATAAAGCTAAAAACTATGCATTTTGAAAAATAGATGGTAAACGTGAGGCGTGGCTGTAGATTAATTTGTTTTGTTGGATGTTTGCCTCGATACTTTCTTAGTAATTATATCTTAGATGTCACCCTGATGTCACCTATCATTAAATAAGTGATAGCATAATATAGGTTTAGTATGTTAAAAAGCACTATTCAATTTCAAAATAACATGTGTTCTGCTACGGTACCTAGTAAGTAGAATCGGTCAGTCTATCTTTACACCATGGGGGTGTCTGAAATTTTGTAAATGCAAATGCAAATGAAAGTATTCAAGAACAACTGAAAATCATTACTAAAATAAATAGTGTGCACGGCCACACATCTGAAGTGAATCGTAACCTAACCTAACATTAGGCGGTGCATAAGGCACAAGTTACCCCCCAACTTTCATGCTCTTTGAGAAGATCTGCGCACGTATCCCATACACACACACATACACACACGGAACAGAAGTTTCCCTTCAAAAAGTGCCTCTTCGGTTGCACATGGTAAAGGTGGTTCGACCGAAATTTAAAACAGCGGTAAGGCGTTTTACCGCACGCTCCGTTGTGAACCCATTTATTTAACCACATAATTATATTTTTATTTATATATATGTATGTGTTTATACCTAATTATTATAGAAGGAAATTTTCTACCACTGATCCACCGATGCTAAGGTTGTTGATGATTTTTTTAATAACAATGCAAAAATTAAATGCGACATAATAAACGAAACTAATTTTAACTGTGATTACATATCACAGTTTCACTTTAAAACAAAACGTCCTAAGACAAATCGACACTCGGTCGGAAGGCACCCTCCGTGGCTTCGCCTTAACGTAGCTTTTGCCTTTATCAGATCATCAAACCTGTCCCACGTGTATAAATCCAATATTTTATTGCTGCACCATTGTTATTCTCATTAACTCTTTGTCTCATTAGACCCTCACTTCATATTCCAACCGTATTTTCTCTACCGATGACAGCTAAGATTAGATCATTTTTCTTTTTTTTTCTCTTGTAACAAAATTTTCGGGTCGACCTCTTACGGGGTCGGGTTTCAATAAAAGAAGTATCACAACTCAACTTTTTTTTCTCTCGATGACAATCACGACAATGTTTTGTAAATGCCAGACCTTACTACCTGGTCATTCGTTCTAATTTAAAATTAAGTTTCGATTCGACTGGTAGTAACCAAACAGTTTAATTATAAAACATCAAATGCTCAAAATTAATCTAATATATAAAATACTCGTGTCACAGTGTGCGTAATTGAACTACTCCGAAACGGCTCGACCGATATTCGTGAAATTTTATATGCATATTCAGTAGGTCTAAGAATCGGACAACAATTTTTATTTTTCATCCCCCTAAATGTTAAGGGACCACCCTTAAATTACTTTTTTGGACATTATTTTTTTGTTTTTGTTTTTTTATGATACATTATACAAAAATACATACCCTAAATTTTCTCCCTTCAACCACCAACCCCTATTTTTTATGGCAGTACGAAATTCGCTGGGACAGCTAGTATACTACAAAATGTAAAGAAAATTTTACTAACAAAAATTCCACGTGGCCCAGGCAACAGACGGTACTCGAACTCGCACCCTACTACCCGTACTATAAAATGATAAATTTTAAGATTTTGCTATTATTAGTATTGATGTTTAGTATTTTTGTCTTATTTGATTAAAGATGTGTTGTTGTAGACCTGGTGATTGCCACTATTTCTAATTTGATATATAAAATACCTCATCAATCATAGCGGTACCAGAATTAAACATTATTCAAGTTCATCTGCATGGACACACACACACACACACACACATACACACACACACACACACACACACACACACACACAAACACACATACATACGCGCACACACACACACTCACACTTCATAAAGTTATCATGTGAGAAACTCTTGAAAACCCTTTTATATGGATATTCAGTGTTTGTTTTTCTTCTTTTTTGTCTTTTTGTTATGTTTTTGTGCAATCTTAATTTTATTTTATTTTTTATGTTAGTGAATTATATGATTATTATACAATTTTTAAAATTAAATTAAATTAAATGTAATAATTACTGACATATAACAACGTCGTTAATATAATTACGTAATATAATGAGTACGTAATGAGTTTCTGTAATTGGCCTTAAGATTATATCTATATTTCATTGTATTAAATTTCACAAAAACTGCTGTAGAAACTTTGTTATAGATAAATAAATAAATAAAAGTAAAAATTTACTCTCCAACCTCTATGAAAGTTTTCCAACACTCGCTAACCGAAAATCACATCACACCTAATAGTTTGTGAGTGTGTATGTTTGTTACTTCTTCAAGTCTAAACGGCTAGAGCGATTTTAATAAAATTTGGTATGGAGGTAGCTAATACCCTGGATTAACACATAGGCCACGTTTAACTGCAGGAAAATATCCCTAATAAACAGCTAGTACTACATGAAAAATACAACAATATAAGCATTATTTTTTGTTTAAATTCCACTCTTTCTCAAAAGCCGTTTAAGTAAATACTTAATCATTACAAGTAACATTTGTTACCGGTAAATTTTATCATATCAAGTATTTATGTAGTTAACCGCGTGTTTATTTATAAGGACCGCCCAAAGGTATGCTCTCGGCCATTTTAATTGACTCCCAAGTACTTTAATGGCAATTAGCTTGCATTTAAAGCTGTTATCGGAAGCTGGGACGGTAATGGCAGCATGTGCTGGCCGGTGCTTAAGAATATTGTCGTCTCTTTTTGTTGTCTTGCGTCTCGTTTCTTTGGATGCATGATGATCAGTCAAAGGTCTCGGTGAATGATAATGCTATCGACGGCTGTCACTTCGATTTAATTGATCGGTTGAAAGTGTGGAAGCGTAGAGTAGAATTGAGTTCTAATATTTTTTTAAAGTTCTGGCTAAAATATTAGGTTTTCTTAATTTACTGAACATTTTAAGATAGATAGTATGTATCTCATTTTAAGTGAACTGTCTCTGTAAGTTCGTATGAGAAATAAAAATTCTTCTTTAAACCTAAGTAACTTTCGCAAAGCTTGGAATAAAATGGGTGACCAAAATTTACCATCTCAAGCCCGTATATTCTACAGAAGAAACTTTGAGCTGTTAGTTCCTGCTCCATGTGCAGTTGTTTAAACCAAGCAGCCACCAATTTGAAGTGTATCAATAATCATGCTATTACAATATTATAAAATTTCAAATCTTGTTTGTTTCTTTAAACAATGAGGGAACCTCACTCAATTCTGCATACTGAAATACAACTACGAACAACTAGTAATACCTACCAGTAATTACTGCAAAATCCTCAACCCAAACGCATATAAAGCTCAATTATCGATAGGGGTAAAACCAATAAATTTCGGCATTCAATAGTTTATAGTTAAACGCCGGTAAAGGCTTTAAAGGCGCTCATTATTAGTGGTACGATGTCAGATCGTCTCCACATAGTTGTTATTCGGTGCGTTTGACAATCGCGGCGCGCTTAAAGGGCTGACGAACAGGTGTAGTCGCGCTCGGCACTTTGCTGCGTGCGCGCCGACACCGCGGCGTGAGTGACAAGAGGAAGCGGTTAAAAAGTACGTAGATGAATCATTAGGGTTTCAGATAGTCTCTTCTTTATCTAGCTTCACGTGCGAAAGAATTATTTAAAAAATGTCAGTTGCGCCTTGGTCTACTACCTTAGTGCAACCCTAACCACCCGCCCGCCTATCCGCACTAGGCCCGCGTGGTGGGTCATGACTCAATCTCCCTATTCCATCCATAGGGAAGGCCTGCGCCCCAGTAGTAGGGACATTAATAGGGTGATGATGATGATGATGAAGGTAATACAACTAACCTGATCGACATTATTTTCTGTCGGTAACCGATCACCGATTCTTTGTTATCGGGCTATAGATACTCGGTGTTACCATATTAAGTGATCGGTTACCTATTCTTATTTTCATTGATCTGTGTCAATAATTCATCAAAATCGGACAAAGTCAGCACACGCGACCGAAGACCGAAAAAGGTAGTCTCATCGCCTCAAAGTTTGAGGGAAGTCGAGAGCTTCTATGGACAGTTGTATACCTCAACACAGAAACCCGTTTCTGATTTGGCTGAAGATCCTAGAGCCAAATTAACCCGACATTATACCAAAGATATCCCGGACGTCAGCCTATACGAGATTAGTATGGCTGTCAAACAACTAAAGAACAACAAGGCGCCAGGCGAATGACGGAAACACAGCAAAACTCTTGAAAGCAAGCGGAAAACCAGTACGTAAAGTCTTTCAGCGATTGTTTAATTCCGTTATCCACGAAGGCATAACGCCAAAGGCATGGCACAGGAGCGTGGTGGTACTTTTCTTCAAAAAAGGTGATAACACCCCATTGAAAAACTACAGACCCATCTCGCTGCTGAGCCACGTCAACAAGTTGCTATCGAGAGTCGTTACAAACCGTTACGCTAATAGGTTAGACGATTTCAAGCCTGCTGAACAAGCCGGAATCCGTAAAGGTTTCAGCACCATGGACCACATCCACACACTGCGGCAGGTTATACAGAAGATCGAGGAATATAAATATCCTGGTTGCAATAATTATGAAAATTGCGTGGGCATTTACTACCTACTGTACTTAGTGGAAAAAGTGCCTACTGTGACTTTGTTGATTGTACTTCAAGGGTTAGGGAAAACTTGTTGTCACTCAACACACTAAAAATATCCTAGAGTATAAATTTAGGAAATAATATTGCTATTTGTGTGCCTTTCAATAGACTGTTTGACAGTATGAAAAATAAAGTACCTACCAGTTATTGTCATGTGTATTGATCATTAGTATTAGGAATCATTTCACTATTCTGTCAAAAAAGTTGTTTATAATATTACTAAAAATCATGAAATAGAAAAGTATTTTTTGATCTATTGTCACGTAACTGAAAACTCCCGGGATTGGTAGAGCCTAATGTGACGTCAATTGCTTGTAAGCATGCTGACGAAGTGACATTAATGTCTGAAGTAAACTCCCTGTAAACACGCCATAATTGCTAGAGATACGTTTCCGCTGGATATATGTATTTGAAAACGGTTTTAATTTTCGTTTTGTTACTGATATACGCAACAGAATTATAAATATCCATATCAATAACTTTTTATAGGGTCAAAAAATATGTCTAATTGCCTGCTAAATCTGTTTTCACTTGTTTGACCAAATTACCGAGGAGCTCGATGGCGCGGGTGGTTAGCGCGTTTGGCTGCGATTCCGTGTTCCGGAAGGCACGTTAGCCGTTGGTCCCGGCTGCATCTGCACCCGCCAATCCGCACTGGGCCCGCGTGGTGGTCATGGCCCAATCTCCTTATTCCATCCATAAGGAAGGCCTGTGCCCCAGCAGTGGGGAAATTAATAGGCTGATGATGATGAAGATGACCAAATTAGATTCAAACTTACACGGAAGCTAACTTCCAAATATTTATTATGATTTAAAAACCTCGCCAGCTCATGCCTCGCACCAACGTCTTATCGATGCGGCTTTCCAGTGGAAAGCTCAAGTGTGACAGTAGTGGTGCCAATTTGTAGCGTATTATCCGCCAGCGGGGACACGCTACGGACAGATTGACGCACAAACACTGCGTTTTATGTGTAATACAAGGAATCGCTGTCTCATCAGCCGGGAAACAAACGAAAGCATGGGGCCAGGTGGAGTGGTTAGAGGTCCTTTTTGTATAGAACCGAGGAATACCTATAGGGTAACTACACCAAGCCTGATGTTAAGTTTGAATATATTTCGGAGGAGTTCGTTTGCTATCGTGGGAGTTATGCAACTTTCGCGTTGTTGCATGCCATATAGTGCCATAAAAAATGTTAGACTCAGTCAGTTTTTTATTTTATAAGAATTTTTGTTTATTGTTTACTTAGACAATGTATTTTTCACTAAAATGAATGAAATTTTTTTTGGTAATTACAAAATTTATCGAGGTCTTACAATAGTCACGAATTGAAGTGAAAATTAGAACTGCAATTTTCGTCTTTTATCTTTCTCTTTTTATTTTTAGTATTAAGTGAGACAAAGGTATAGTTTAAAACCGCTTCCGAGCAGGATCAAATTAAATTAAAAAAAAAATATGTAAACATGGCGCCATGCATGGGAGCGCGCGGTAAAATGTTTTACTGCACTCTCCGTTGTATGGCCCGTAATTTTGAACATTCGATCAATGTATACAACCTTTGTAAATGAATGTTTTGAGCAAATGTGTTGAAAAAAATAAAACCGGGTTTAAAATCGAATATCGGTTTTATTTTTATGTGTAATTCTTTTTTTTATTTAAATATGGCATCAACATAAATGGCGAACGTCTCACTTGCGATTTGCAGATGACATCGTTATCATAGCAGAAACCCTGCAGGACCTACAAATGATGCTGAATGACCTGGCTGACTCTTCTATACGCATCGGCCTACGGATGAACATGGATAAAACCAAGGTCATGTTCAATGAACATGTTCTACCGGAACCGATTGGAAAACACGGTGCCGTTCTCGAAGTTGTTCAAAAATATGTGTACCTCGGGCAGACATTGCAGTTAGGTAGAAACAACTTTGAGGACGAGGTGAATAGAAGAATTCAGCGAGGTTGGGCAGCGTTTGGGAAGTTACGCCAAGTCCTGAAATCGTCAATCCCACAGTACGAAAGTCTTCAATCAGTGCGTCCTACCTGTGATGACATACGGAGCCGAGACGTCGACACTGACGGTACGGCTGGTCCACAGGTTCAAAGTCGCTCAACGCGCTATGGAAAGGAGACCGCGTCTAGGCAAACGTATTGTAGGACGTCCTCAGGCGCGATGGAGTGACGATTTGCGCAAGGTGGCTGGCAGGTGCTGGATGCGAGTAGCCCAAGATCGATCTGAGTGGCATGCATTTGGAGAGGCCTATGTCGAGCAGTGGACTAAGATAGGCTGTTGATGAAATGTGTAATTTTGTGTATTTAAATGTCGAGTGGTAAATATAAACATTGGAATACAGAATTACAGAGTATACTTACGAAATGTGTTCTGTTCAGGAAAAACCCCTATTCTGTTTATGTTCCAGTCATAAAGTTTTACACGAATAAAACACGTGAAGCACTATTTTCACGGTTCGGTCTTTAAAGAGTGTGGGTTGCAAAAATGTAACATTCTAAAGGAACATTTTCATATGCAAAAGTTTCATCATTGTTACCTAAATATTCAGAAATAGCTGATTATGATTTGGATAAAGTACACAGTGAGGAGCTCGATTACGCAAGTGGTTCAGCGTACGGCTGCCATCGTTGAACTTTCGCGGTCATTGGATGGGTGGCCAAAAATTTACTGTCTCGAGCTCCTCCGTGCTTCGGAAGGCACGTTAAGCCGTTGGTCCCGGCTGCATCTTCAGTTGTTAGCACTCTTCAATCCGCACTGGGCTCGTCGGTGGCCCAATCTTCCTATTCCATCCATTTTGAAGACCTATGCCCCCCCAGCATTGGGTACATTAATAGTCTGATGGTGAATGACACAGAAGGAGTCAGGGAATAAAGATATACAGTCAAAACCGAATATAACGACATCGTATATAACGACGTGTCGGTTATTACGACCATTAGGCAAGGTCCCGACCGAAACCCTATATAAACTGCTCCGTAAACAAACCGCCTATAACAACACCGGATATAGCGAAATATCGCTTAAAACGACTTATAGCCAATGAATATTGATAACTTTTATATCGATATTTGTTTCAAACGTTTTACTTTTTCCAGCAAAACAAAATATACTGTAGGTACCTAAATTTTTTCGTGGTGTGGAGAATGTTACCAGTTCCGTGGACAGCCCACCGCACAAATGCGTCAATTCTTAAAGAAGTGGGAGTCACCGTTAGGCTGTCCAAATTCTGCTTGCGTAGGATCCTCTAATTCTTCAGTCACATAGCAAGGAAGAAAAACGATACCCTGGAAGTGCTCCTGGTGACAGGAAAAGTACAGGGAAGGCGACCGAGAGGAAGAAGCCCCATGCGCTGGATAGACCAGATCCGCGACAATATCAAAACTGGAGTACGCGACGCACTCCACACTGCCGAAGACCGTAATAAGTGGAAAGCGATCGTCCACAAAATAATTCGTGGAGGTCACGACCCTCAGCAATGAGGAGCACGACACAAGGAGGAGGAGGAAATTTTTTCGTAGTAAACTAATTATTTCTTCTTTCGGTATTTTTTTGAAAACAAGCTTATAGTCATTATCTATAACCATACTACAATATGCCAAGACTACTTGTGTATATTGCTTATAACAACTATCGGACATAACGACCGAAATTATATGGTCCCTTCAATGTCGTTATATCCGGTTTCGACTGTATATGTATATATATTTTTGCTTATTATAGCATTACTATTGCTAAATAAAGTATGCAGGTGACTCATCTCATGTTTATAAGCTCCTAAGAGGTATAAAATTAAAAATAGTTTTATCGAAACACTTTACTTTGTATGAAGCCCCTTATGACAATTTACTCTTAATACTTTTGTACCTTAAATGACACTATAAATTGCTTACTAGACACAGCTAATGGTGAAATAATAAGATTTTAATAAATGTACTTGCCCGCAATGCCATGAAAATTAAATGTTTACGTTATTATAATCTGATCTATATTAAATCATATTTTAGGGTTCCGTGGGGCTGACAAGGAACCCTTATAGTTTCGTCATGTCCGTGTTTCCGTCCCCGGTTTTGCTTGGAGACTGTTAGCACTATAGAGCTGTAATTTTGTGGAGATATGTATATCAATCACGCCGACAAAATGGTAGAATAAAAAATTGAAAAATATTTTTTGTTTAGGATAGCTAACATGTTTGTAACCTAGAGATGATTTTTTTTCTTCATCTACCCCATCGTGTGTAGGATATTGTTGAATAGGTTCTTTAAAAATTACTTTGGGATTCCTAAGAGTATTTTTCGATTGAGGGATCCGTTTGCGAAATATTGAATCTTAAAGTGCTAATTTTTGTTCGTGTAGAGCGCCCCCCTCTAAAAGTTAAACTATTGGCTTGAAAAAACTAGAAAAAAAAACATTATAATAATGCTTTACATGAACTGTTACGGAAAACTATAATTGGTTAAGATAGATTTGTTACTTTAAGAGTAATAGTCGTTCAACTTTGATTAAAGAAAATTTCTTAGAAAAAAACATTGATTGTGACATAGATGAAGTTATTGTAGCGTTTAACTTTGTAGCGTAAAATAAAGACTCCAGCTCAAATATATTGTGGTAACTACAGGCAACTACGGAACCCTACACTACGCGTGACACGGTACGCACTTGGCCGATGTTTTAGCTTATCGTTTTATTTATAAGAATGCAGGCAGTAACATAACTGTCATTAAGTGACAGTTAGTGACTCAGAAACTTTAATCTCCCAATATTCTGAGCAGAAACTTTTATAATGAGCTCATTTTTTGCGTAATTATTGTAGTGGCTGCGACAGATCATTTTTAGTTAAGTACATACCTAGAAAAGTAAATGAGATTGTCTGGAAAAAAGGATCAAATTAAGATAAGCAACTTTTGAATATTTTATTCGTTGTATACCTAATTCATTGTAATTATTATTTCCCAAATGAATAATTGCACTAGGGTTTGTTTAAAAGAGGTGTCCAGAAGTTTCTATAGGATCGACATATAAAATTGTAAAACACAACATATCTTTATTTGTAAGAGTTTAAGCAATTACGTTACACTTTGTATAATGTAACTAGAAATTTGACTTGTAGCAATAAAACTGAATTAACTAAACTCTATTTCAATAGAACATAGTTTTTTTAAAGTAGTAGGAGAAGCTCGGGCAAGATGAATGTGTTAAGTAAAAGGCTAAAAACACATTAATGTTTATAAGTTACTAGCTGACCCAGCGAACTTCGTAACGCCATAAAAATAGGGGCAGGTGGTAGAAGAGAAAATTTAGGCTTGTATGTATTTTTTAATACCACATTATAAAAAAATAAATATTATCCAAAAAAAATTTTAGGGTATGTCGTTACATACCCTAAAATTTTTTTTACTACGTTTAGTATTTTATCAATTTCCTGGGATAACATTTCTCCTAACTCTTAAAAGAACACTACGTTACAATCAATAGTTTGAATTTTGGCGCGAAAGCGCATTGTAGGTTTCAGAACACTACGTTACAGGTGGACAACCATTATCACTTAAGGATATGAAAAATAGATAGTAGCCGATTCTCAGACCCACGGAATATGCATATAAAATTTTATAAAAATCGGTTAGGTCGCTTCGGGGGAGTATGGTAACTAACATTGTGACACAAGAATTTTATATATAGGATAAGATTAACAATGTATTGGGTAGCTATAGTTAGTTGATGTTGCTATAGCGCATGAAAAGTACAAGTAAAAAATAAGACCTATTTAAGTAATAAAAACTAAAATGATTTTAAATTCATCAACAGATTTTCTGTCAAAGGTGTGTTGTGAGTGTCAAACGCTTGGTAGTGTGTGTAATGTTGATTTAAATTAATTTTCTATATTTCAGATGCATTCTCAATCAGCTTTACGTACATCTTCTTCATATTAAGTTTTATTATGCCAAAAACTAACACGCCTACGTGCCATTTTACGCTTTTTAAAAGTGGTAGGAAGTTGTTGCTTCACGTTAAAGTTTCACAGGTACATATGCGAAAATAGTAACATGACGAAAGTGCCGATCGATGACGTCCACCAGTTCACGAGGTCGTAATTGTGACATGGACCGTGAGAATATTCAATCAAGCGGGCGAACTTAATTGCAACTTGATACAGTTAAGTTGGCTATAAGTGAACTATCTTCCGAACTAAGTTAACTGACCATTATCTTTGCCTTTGTGCGTCGGTAGCGCTGGGCTCACGTAATTGGGGGTCGGTGGCCGTTGGAATAACGTGGACATTCCGGAAGTGTCTGGGTATGTGTGTGTTAGTTTTAGAACTGCAATATAGTGAGTTTTATTTTTGTAAAGAGATAAAGCACAGTAATGATTCCACCCCACCTGATTTTAAGTGACGGTGAAGTCCAGACGCGAAGATCTACCCGTAGCAGTTCTACCTGTCACACCATCCTTACCCTGCCGGCCACGCCTCTTTTAAAGGATTCCAGGTTGTAAGAGAGAGGGAACACGTGAGCGGGCAGAGGAAGCCATTTAAGGATAGTGCGACAAGGAAATGAGTTACTAAATTTCTTTGTACGAGTTGGAATAGTGGACACAGTTAGTCGGTGATACAGTAGGTCATCGCGCGTGGTCCTCTGAAGGAGATTGTGAGCGCCTTGCATTGTGAGCGCCTTGCATTGTGAGTGCCCATCAGGAGTAGGAACAACGCCTTACAGAAGACTGAAGGGAAGCAACATTACCCAAAAGTAATGTTCTGTTTCTACCGGTGAGTAAGGCCTCAGGTTTCGACTGGGTAGTGTTGGGGTTAGTGGGCAACGCGTGCGTAATACTGTACAATATCGTAAGCTTCTTTACTACCTTATTGGCTACTTCTTTTATAGGAAAAACACGGTCTGAAAATTATTACACCCCACCTAATGTTGAGGATGAGAGGATTCCTCTGTATGGAAAAAAATAAGTGTGTCCAATTTCATTCTTGGACACAGCATTTGAAAACTAAATCTACACTCTCTACTTACGAAATTTACACTTTGCCTATCACTTTTGCCAAAGTAATAAATATTTGACCATATCCATGTTATGGCTCACGGTACCATGTCCGGTGTAGGACCGGCCGCACTAATCGAGTTATTGTGACCGGGACAATGTGGCAATCAGAAGCGCAGCACCCGGGCCACAGCCTGGTGCTTCACAGGTGCCTATAATACTACGTGCATATCGAATAGCTGAAGGTTTTTGATATGATCTTCAATAATACGTAAATAGTTTTATATACAGATTTAATTTATTACTAATTTAAGGTTAAGCAAATGCTGTTGAGGAGATCAAGGCAAAATGGTTAGCGCATGTGGCTGTGAACGTTGAAGTTAAGCATTTTTTGCAATGGTCGGTCATTGGATGGATGACAAACACTTAAACTCTCGAGCTCCTCCGAGCTTCGGAAGGCACTTTAAGCCTTTTGTACCGGTTGCATCTACAGTCGTTAGTACTCACCTCTCCGTACGAGTCCCTCATAAAGAAAGTTGAAATGAAATATTTTAGTATTTGTCACTAATCAGTTTGTTGACTGGAATCCGAATTCTCATTGTAAGTCTTGTCGATGTTAGCAGCCACGGCCACGATTCCCATAAGATCATATCACAGGTGATGTCATTTCGATTACTATCTACTTATAATTAATACTAAGATACCTTTTATGGGCACTATTGCTAGATTTTTTTGTTAAGAAAGAAAACTATTTGAAACACTATTTGGATTCTAAATAAAAAAAAAGACGTACATAACGTCACCCAGACTTTCTCACATCGAGAACAAAACGAAAAATCAAAAGAAAACTAGAAAAAATCCTTACACTTACAAATAGAATATTCCTGAAACAGATTCTAATTACCTTCACGACGAATACGCAACATATTATACAACGTTCAGTTTTAATTCGAAAAATGCTTCTAAGCTTTCTCCCGAGCGGGCGGAGATGAGTTATTAAGCGGTTTTATTATACCCAACACGCCCCATACAGACCCGTGCATTAATTTATGTAATAACATATCAAATTGCTGTCAAAACAAAGCAATTACCGCTTATTAGTGGAGTTGGTTTTGAAGTGTAATGATACCGCGCGTTCTTTGTAAGTGAAAAGTATCGCTACCGTAGTAATAATGTGGTATTTGATTAGCGAATTTGATAAATGTTAATGTGCGATGAATATTACACCTAATATGAACACTGTTTGTACGGTACAAGCGTACATCTTGCGAAGTCATCATTTTTCATATTTGTGTTGATAATTACAAATTCGCAACAGTTCACGTTTCCATACCGATCGCGGCGGGCGCGCACTCATCTATCAATCATTTCTCGTAGCATAGTATCAGTTTTTTATATACCAATAAATACTTTAAATGTTTATATCATCTTTTACTTATTGTATCAACTCTAGGTGTACCGTACATCTAAATGGTCCTTCGAATATATGAACAAGTGATATCATTTACGCGTAGACTAAAAGTGTGACAGTTTACCTAACGGTGTTCGTGTAAGTGGTTTTGCACAGCAAATTGGAATACATTGATTTCAAAAAGGAACTCGCCTTTAATCTATATACAGGCCCAGGAGCTACATCAAACAGCACACCACCAGCTTTACTACGAGCTATATACAGCCGGCTCTCAAGGAAGATCTTTCCTTTTTTACATTAATTATCAACTTTATCAAGCAAAATGGAAGATCTTCTAGCGACTCAAACTTAAATAGTGGGAGCAACCAACCAGCTCCTCACCAATTTTAAGAAGGATGGAGCGGAAAGAGAAACGGAGTTAAAAAAAGAAACTTGATACTCTCGATGCTTACTGGCAAGAGTATCAAATGAACCATATCAAGCTCTGCGAAAAGGAAGATCGATCTCATGCTTTTTTTATAGAAAACTGTTATCAAAAAACATTTGATTTTTACAAAGATACGCGCACTTATATCAATATTTATCTTTCGACGGAGACCAGTAAGGACGAGAAACATTTGATACGTCCAGCCACGCCATTAATGACAGCAAGAGTGTTGAAGCAGCCTACAGGACAACAATCACCTCGGCTAGATAATCAAATAGGAAAGACTATCCCTACACCAAAATTCGATTTTCCTTCCACGTCAGTAACAGGTAAACCACATTCACATCCATAATTTACTTCCGGTTGTAATCAAAGCAGATTAACAGAGATGTTGAGAAAACAACGTAGTAATTTTAATGCTTTCATGCATACCATCACCAACATAAACTTTTCATCATTACAAGAAAAATGGGAGTTAGACGATGTTTGAAAATCTGTAAATCAAAGATGTGCCGCTATCGATGACCTCCACTGGGAAATCCATAGTGAGCTCTATGAAGAAAACTAAGATTACGAACAGGAGTATAGTAGCTACGAACAGCAATATCAGAATATTAAGAAAGAAATAAATCAAAAAATTTGGTCTACATATCACCGTGAGAGATCAACCCCCCAAATGGACATACCAATCTTCACGGGCAATTATCTTCAGCGGGCATCATTCAAAGACTTATTTTTTGAAGCCATCCATAATAACAGATCACTTTCAAATGCACAAAAAATGCAATATCTAAAAGGGAAAGTTGTATTTATACTGTATGACACTGCAATCAAAATGCGAGTGGAGGTTGTATTGGTAGCGACATGATTTTTTTGTAAATGTTGCTACTTCTGTTTCATGCTGATGAGTTTCTTGCACCCATTCTTCTCACCCGCTAAATGATCTCCTGAATGGGTGGGAGAAAAAATTATTGGACAATTCATAAAAGCTTTCAATAAGTCAATTAGAATAAAGTATAATTTAAATTCATTTGATTTTGTTTTATGAATTTATCAGCTTTTATTGATACGTAGTATAATATATTTTCTTAGAGAATTCCAAACCGTTATTCAATGTTGAAATATGACCACTTTAAATAAATCCAATAGAAGTGACAGTGGTTTGTTTACCTAGCTAAAATGTATCAAGCACTTTCCGTAGCTGCCCGATTTGTTGATAAACCTTTAATGGTATTCCAGTAGCCTATAATTAATGTTTCTATATATTACTTAACGTTTTTATGATGAGCCATAGCATCCACATCTCAATGCAAATTAAATGAAATAGCACAATACTCGTAGCATCAAAATTTAAACGCAAATTAAATTACAACTAGTTTGACTGACGATCATAGAATCCTTTGCTATGCGAGACGTGATAAATTAAAAAAGCCGCAACCACCGCCGGGCACCGGTCAGTGCTACCAGCGTACAAACAATAAAACAAACGATCCGGTCCGCACAATAGGCGCGCGCCGCGGCGTTCCTTGACGTTTTTATCATTCGCGGGGCCGGGAGAACAAAAGCTGACGCTTCCTGTTGAGGCTGCATCACCATTCCGGAGTTGCGACTTGATTGGATACACACGGCCGTGAAGGATTAACAATACCACTAACGGGATAAAGGTAAATTATAATAATACTAACGGCCGCTTACGATTTCGTCCGCGCTACCTTAATTTTTTGCGAATCACTCTGACACCTTAATTTTTTTTCGGGATAAGAAGTATACCATATCTCTATCCAGGAAATAGACTATATGTATGCTAAATTTCGAATTCATTCAGCCGTTTTTGTGTGATTGGATAACAAATATACAAACTTTCACATTTATAATATTAGTAAGAAAACAATAACAACCTAGATTAAAAATATATTTTTACTAGAAAAAAAACCACTCTAATTCAACACTTGGACAGAATTCTAGACATCGCATGCTGTTCTTGGAGGAAAAGCGCCAGATGCTGAATATTACGACCTGCACTAAAATTACATTTGAACATCCTAGACCTCCCATGCTGATCCTGGGGCGAAAACAAAAGGGCAGGTAAAGTGCTGATGATAATTTTGGTATTGCAAGAGTCTATAGGCTATGGTGGCCGGTTACCATCAGGCAGGCTATAGGTTTCTGCTAATGCTCCAATTTCCTCAATAAAGTGTCGTAGCTAACGCAATCAAATGCGAAAGATCACAGCATATACCTATTGCATCTTGTCTGCCCTCCCAGGCTTCGAAAATGTGTTTCAAAAGTGTAGTTCCAGCGGGAATAGCTGGAAAAGGGAGCAATTATTATTTTGTAAAGGTTTTTTGATGATTTTGCTTGCCACCTCGAATGACACGTACTAAATATTCAAGACTGAATATGCATCTTTACCTAATTTTTAACTTTTCTTTTTTTATTTAAGGCACACAGATGCGACGAATCGCGGTAACGTAACGAAGACTGTGTCTCGCTCTATCTGTCTGTGATTTTCTAAATTGCATCTCTGACAGATTAGTGCAGTTTCGCTACCGCGTTACACCGCGTCGCCTCGGTATGCTAGCGGCGTTAAACATCTATAAAATATTTTAGAATCGGTTGAATAATTAACCTTTGTCTTAAGTAAGAAAAGTAAAATCACCGAGTAAGTAAAATCACCGAGAACATTTTCTCAGTTGCACGTCTTTCTTATTTGCTAAGTTCGAGAAACTAACATACAGTGTGTCCTAACATCTCAACAAGTCTTGTCTCCAAGCATTAACTTACAATAGAGGTGGACGATCTATTCATCGACGCGAGAGTCACCGATGGACGCTCGCACGTGATCCCAATGCGAATATCCCGCCAATACGCCATATTATCTATTTCTTAATAATCGCCATAAATGGGGTATTACGTAATACGGAACGCGTCCAAGATAAAAAAAAAGAAACAGCGAAAATTGTAATCTAATATATAAAATTCGCGTGTCGCGGTGTTTGTGTGTGTTAATCTATTTTTCATTCCCCTAAATGTGAAGGGTACCCCCCCCCCCCCATTTTGTTTTTTAATTTTAGATTTTTTTTTTAATTTTTTTATGATACATCATCCAAAAATACATACAACCCTAAATTTTTACCCTTCTACCACCAACCCCAATTTTTTTATGGCGGTACGAAGTTCGCTGGGACAACTAGTAGACTATAAAAATCACAAACCTCCTTTTATAAATCATGACAAAAAAAAAGAATAGAACACTCGAGATTTATTTAAAAATTACCCATCAATAATTCATTGTTTAATTTTTAAAAAGGAACGTTAACTTTATCAATAAAAAAGGCAAGACAAATACCGGGCGGCACCACGCGCGGCGGTATTAACGAGGAGCGCGCGCGAACATTTGTCAAGTGAACACAATACCGCGTTATGGATAACCGATAGTTTGTTGCTTAGTTAGCTGGCCCGCGATGTGCTCTATTGTACTGTGGGCACACTAAGGTTAGCTACCAATAAGTAACCCCTAAAATACTAATAACGGATTAAATGATTTTTATCTATAAGTTTCGTTTTGGTATTCATTTTAGCAAAATAAATAATGAGCGTTTATTTACATCAGACAATAAATAGAAGTTTAATGTTCCTTACATATTTATTTTGCTAACCTGAATACCAAAATCAATTTTATAGATAAAAGTGGTTTTGTACTATGGTGGCACGAAAGCTGCCGAATGATGTTTTTCGAAAAAATAATTACAGAAATCCAGAATAAACCTAAAATATGGATATCTTCGCATTTTTTATATAATAACAGAAAAGTACTTTTAAAACTGTTGGCTTCCCAACCTCACTAGGACCTTGTTTGCCTAAAAATTATATTATAACCACAAATTTCCTTCCAAATACATATTATCAATAATATCGTACGACGCAGATGTCATGTTAAAAACCTACTATTTACCACAAACGCTGAGTGTGCACTGAGGCCACACAGAAAACCTTTTCTCGACCGCTCAATAACGCCCCACTCCACTCAACACTAGAGTATTCTGGCCATACACTAAATGTGTACCTGTAACCTCCGAACTGTAAAAAAAAGTAGTTTGACCAAATGCGTAACTCAAATACTATAAAAAGTTTTACTTGTATCCCCACTGCATGGCCCTTCCTTATGAATGAAATAGGGAAACTGGGCCGTGACCCAGCACGCGGGCGCAGTGCAGATTGGTGGGTACTTACGACTGCGGATGCAGCCGGGACCAATAGCTTAACGGGCCTTCGGAAGCGCGGTGGTGTTCGAGATAATAAGTTTATGGGTGTGAATTGGATGTATGATCCATGACGATTGCGAAACTTGCTTAACTTTTACGATAGCAGACCGAATGCGCTAACCACCTGTAATATCAAGCACCTCAAACCTAGCCTAAGGTGATTATTTTATTGGCTGCAATATATGCGTACATTTCCACCCAGTGCACCACATCCCTTCGCGCCTAAAGTACAAATGCCGTACAGCAGGGGGCGCGTGACCGAAACGCGCATTGTTGCTCGTTACCGCGACAAATCGACGCCGCGTCGCCGATTCACGCGACGCAAGGCTTCCTACATACAGTCCGTGTTTGGACTAGCAGGAAACTGAAAAACCAAAATTACAATTTGAGTGAAGATGGAAAGTCATCGCTATTAAGAGCAAACCCGGCACCCATTATTCCCGGGTTTTTCCAATCCGTTCCACTGTTTGTTTTTCTTCTGTATTATATATTACCCGTAATCTCTATGAATGGGTATTCTATACAATACCTAGGTAATGTATAGAATACCAAAAACGTCAATGCAATGTATGAAATAAATTAATTTTATATTTTGCCTAGGTATTCTACACAATGCCGAAGGCGCAGTCGGCAATGTGTGTAAAAGAAGATAGCGCGTCGACTTTTCCTAGTTTTATTTATCTACTAGCTGACCCAGCGAACTTCGCACCGCCCTAAAAAAATAGGGGTTGTCCGTTCCACTCAGATCCCCTTGAACACACACAAAAAATTTCAACAAAATCGATCCAGTCGTTTAAGAGAAGTTCAGTGACATACACACTCACAGAAGAATTATATATATAAAGATTATCCACAATTATTTATCAATCAGGCGGCTGGCGTTTTGCCGGCCGCTGCCACGACACGCTCGCTTTGCTTGCTCGGCTCGCGCTTAGTTTAATTAACAACACTAACTTAACCTAACCCCACAGTGGGTTAGTTGGTCAAACGTTCATAGCTCTGTAATTCATTCGGGGAGAATCATAAAATCTGTTCGTCTTTTTATATAAAACTAGCTATAGGTTAATGGGCCAGTAGGTACTATAAACAATTCCTAGGAATTGTATACATTATCTAGGCAAATTATAAAATGGAAAATATTTTTTATAATATTCCATAAATTGCCTGGACGCCCCAGGCATTCTACCTATATATATTACCGAGGTATTGTACACAGGGTTAATTTTAAAACACCAACAACCTCTTAGGGTATACATTTTGGTCGATTAGCTGATGTACTTTTGTATGAAACTGATTGCGCTGAAATTTCACACACATATAGCTATTACGATGTAACATATAAGAAGCCCACATTAATTAATATATGCCATGTAACGCTTTTAGGGTAAATATTGCATGGTCAACTGATGGTCCACTGGGGAGGGGGTCCGTGCGTTACATTCAAGCAAGGGGCTATGTTAGTAGTTACCTAAAAGTCCAATCATCGTTAGCACGTGGTCAGATTGCAAGCATGATTGGGACTTAATGCAGTGGGAAAGAATAATTCCGAGAGGCAAGGCGGCGCTGGTCGGGTGGTAAGTGGTTCTAAGCGTGGAGCTTAAAAATACATGCTGGCTCATATATAAAAAGTTTTTGCGAACATTAAATGGCTTCCCCCGCCCTCGATAAAATGATCAACATTTACTGCTTTTGATTTTGACAACACGCGTCTTGTGCGTGACATAATGATGCTTTGTTCTAAGCCCATTCTGCTATCGTGCGTTTTTTTCTGTCTTCAAATCCGAATTAAGAATATTGTTGACTTTTTTGTTATTGTACTTATTATTCCAACTGCATCCAAATTGCAATGTAGTAGCTGAGCTGTTAAATCGTAACTCGTCTGTGTGAAGCCTTATCCTCGCACACCTTGTGGGAAACTCTGTGATTATCTTTAAGATAATACCTAGCGTAATGAATAACTCTGCGCTAATAACTTAAGCACGTAAGTCATTTTGAGAGCTGGATATTTATACGGTTTAATGTAGCGCTGCAAAGTTATCTCGTCATACTGGCAATTATTATCCACTTTTAGTGTTTCTTAGAGTTGAAAAACCCTGAAAAATAAAAATTAGCGCATTTTAGTTTAGTAAACATGTTGTTTATTAAAGCTATTAACGGGATTGTTACCATGTAGGTACCTTTTTTTTATGAGACCCCGATATTTCGGCACTGTTGCAAGCGCCATGATCACGGAGTAACTGAAGTAATTGTGGGTAGATGTTATACATATCGGTCTACCCTCTGACGTCGTCTTTTAAGCCCGACACAGACGTAGCTATAATATATATTAATATATCGAAATATATATTATAGTATAGCTTCCGTAGTAGAGACGGAAGCTATACTATAATATATATTTTGTGCCCTCAATCGGTCTGCGGTCGTACTGTATCGTAATATACCGAAATATATCTGTCGACATATTTTGGTGATGTCATAGAAATATATATTATAGCTGCGTGTGCGCTCACTCGAAAATTTATATTGAAAATATGTTGTAATATGTCTTGCTGTGATTCATATTAATATATATTTTAGCTACGTCTGTGACGGGCTTTACACTTTGTTTATGCCAGGCATTGACTTTGTTTTCAAACGCAGTCATGTTTAATGCCCATGTAACTTTTTATGGTAAGCAGGTACAGTATATACGGAAATTATCGGTATCGCAAGCGTCTATATGATATGGTGGCCGGTTACCATCAAGCGGGCCATAAGCTTGTTTGCATCCCTTATAATTATGTTTTCGATAACAAATTGAAATTACACGTTACTTTTGTAATGTGTAACAACGACCATCATATCGTGCAGCGACATCATCAACATCAGTCTATTAATGTCCCCACTGCTGGGGCACAGGCCTTCCCTATGGATGGAATAGGGAGATTGAGCCATGCTTCACCACGCGGGCCCAATGCGGCAACCAACGGCTTAACGGGCCTTCCGAAACACGGAGGAACTCCGGATAAAAGATTTTTGGTCACCCATCCAATGACCGACCACTGCGAAAGTTGCTTGAAACACTAATTTAAATTTCATTATAGCCACCTAAAGGCGGTTCTTATAATAACAATCAGTGATTGGGTGAAATCAATTTCCCTGTTTCAAATGACCAATGATTTGATGATTGGTTGGCGATTCAATGACTCGCCCGTGTATAATGTCACGCTATGCAATCAGCCCCGCTAATGCATTTGATTTGACTCATTATTAGTTGTATTTGTAAGTGATTTAAACTGTTTGTAAAATAACAAATTAATATTCTAATTGTTTTTAGAAATATTTCAAGGTTATTAACTTTGTTTATTTTAAAGAAGTCTTGTTACGAATAATTAATTCAACTGCCAATTCAAATGTAATGATATCTAACTAACGCACTTAGAAATGACAATTGAATTTAATGCTTGTTTTGGAAGTGACGTATGTCTGTAATGAAAATATTTAACATTTAAAAAGTGGGTAGTGATTCTTTGCTTTACACACACACACACATTATTTTTTCTCCGTTGAAAAAACCACAGATCGTAAAAAAAATACATTAAAAGAAAACAAAAGAAATTAAAGAAAAACACTAATTATGTCATACGTGCGCAACCAGAACACGTTCAGAACGAATTCGGCGAAATCAAAATTTGAATTCCGAAAAAAAAAGAACGTGAACTTTTTAAATTCGCATTCCAGAAAACAATGTCCGAACTGACGCGCCAGCCTCAAGGCAGCGAATGCATTAACGAAGTACAGCTTTGATATTAAGCGTATTATTTTTAACATGCTTTTTTATCTTGCTTTTCTTTTGTAGGACGGCACTGGTAGCTCTCCGAGTCGCCCGGAGCAAATCGCGGTTTATTACCCACCGCCCGGTAATTTATTATTGCATTTTTTGTATTATCAATAGCGTATAAGTCTTCGTCGTTTTGCGATATTAAAATGGCTATTGTTTATGAAAAATCGCTCGAAGATTCTTATCGAGAAGGTACTGCACGCTTCAATCAGTAATCGTCTGCGTTCAAAGAATATAATAGTTAGCTTCTGTCGGGTTTAATATGAATTGAAAACGAGACCAAAAAATTTCACGTTTAATTTTCTTATAACAATAATGCCTAGTTTTTTCTATATGTTTTTCTTTTTGACCAAATACTTATAATAACATAGGGTGTCAATCAGCCGTCTTTTTAGGGTTTCTTAATCCTGACAAGGAAAGGGTTCCGGATAGACAGACGGACATGACGAAACTATAAGGGTATAGTTTCATCATGTCCGTCTGTCTATCCGTCCCCGGAGCTTTACTCTCTTTCTCCGAAACGAAATTTCGGTAACGAACGAATTTTAAACGAAATTTCGCCATTGACTCTACTCTATTTCATTTTCGAACAGGCACATTAACTTCGGAACCATAAACAGTTTTCGTGGACGAATGGAATGAGTCATTTTTGTGAATTCTTTTTATCTCTACTTTTAAGAAAACGTTTTTTTATTTGGAAACAATATAGGTAGTTTAAGGCAAATTTTTTGATGACATTGAAAGAACCTTCTTTTACAGTATTAGAGTTGATACAATACAAAAAGTCGTTTAATACTTTGAAGTAATGAATTTACAATAAATAATAAAAAAAATGGTTTATTTGTTAATTTTACATGCTTGAAATGATTCTCGAGCTAAGCAGCTATTATTAAAAATACTCTTACAAGTATTTTAGGCTTAATTAAAACAAAAATCTAAAAACGAAAATGAAAAGGTAATACTTTTGATTTCGTCAATTTAAGGTTAAAATTTCGAACAATTATCTGTCAAATTCAACTTTTCCTTCGAAAGTTTTGTGAATTAGAGTAGGCTTAGAGAATTTAACTGTCAAACTATTTCGGACGATCGAATTATCGAAATGAAAAGGAAACAGAGTAAGAAACGTGCGAAATTTCGATCAAAATTTCGTTTTTCGTTGAAATATAGTAGGCCTCCCGGTTTTGCTTGGTGACTGTTAGTATTAGAGAGCTGTAATTAAAAACGCCGACAAAATGGTAGTATAAAATAAAAAAAAATCCTTAGCTCCTACATGTAACCTGGGGATGTTTTTTTTTCATGGTCTACCTCATCGTATGGGGTATCGTTGAATAGGTCCTTTAAAATTACTTAGGGGTTCCTAAGACTATTTTTGAATTTAAGAATCTGTTTGCGGAATATTGCACTTTAAAGTGCCAATTTTGTTAGAGTAGGGCCCCCTCACCCTCTAAGAGTTAAACTTGAAAAATCTGGAAAAATTCAAGGTATTAGTGCTTTATATAAAAAATTAAGGAAAATTATAAAGGTTAAGATAGATTTGTTGGTTTAAGAGTAAAAGTAGTTCAACTTTGGTTAAATATTCTTTTTACCTTTTGAAAATTCCTTAAAAGGAAACATTAATAGTGAAATAGATGAATATTTGTTTCATAGGTTAGAGGAGATAGAAAGCCTCTCTGAGTTTATCGGTTTACCGGTTCTTCTCAGAAAAGTCTCCCAATTTTGGAACCGGTGGTAGTTTACGGTAGTTAGGGTCAAATAAATAAACTCAAAATTACGAAAAAGAATTTTAAATAAAGTACTTTATTAACTAAATTACCTAATCAATTCATACATAGACAATAAAGTTTAAAAAATCTTTCAATGAAATATCCGAACGCACAATAAAAGTCTTCCGAACGTAGCTTGACAAAGTTAAATAAAAAATCATTATTCTGACGATGCAGACCTGAAAAGGCTGCAAAACGTCAATAAATAAATTAAGTTCGTGCATTAACCCGTTAAAACTATTTTTATTTTATGAAAAAGACTTAAGTAACTAAAATTATTGCGGCGTAAAACCTTGCATTAAAAAACTTAATTTCAAAGAAACTATTTAAAAATTGATTTTCTTGATTTCCGATACAAAATATAAATAAATAAATATTTCCTACACTCACACCAATTAGCCTAGCCCCAAAGTAAGCACTGTAAGGCTTGTGTTATGGGATACTAGGGTAACGGATAGAATACATATACAGTACATATATAATTATATTTTTATAGAAATACATATTAAACATCCATGACTGGAGTACAAATGCTCTTATTCATCACGCAAACATCTGCCCTTTTTATCGCGTTTTACTGTCAAACTCCATAGTAGTTTGACAATTGAGCGTGATAAAAATGCGTTAGATACCATAATGTACCGTTACTCATGCTAGGAAGGCTGCTCAAATATATTGTGATAACGACAGGCAACTACGAAACCCTACATTGCGCGTGGCAAGACACGCATTTTGCCGGTTTTCTTTTGTAATTATTAACGTTGCTTTAAATATATTTTTTTATACTGACAAATAATAATAGCTGTTTTTCAAAAATCTCACCAGTTTTTTTAAAATATGGTGACCAAAAGCCATTATGCGGAACGATGAATTACAATGTCCTAAAGAGTCGTTTTATTTATTTTTTCCACTCGTCTGTATAATCTGTTTAATTTACAACCTCTTACGGTGCGGATGAAAAGCGGTAAGTACTTAACAATTTACGGAGACCTTTTAGCTGAACAAAGTGGACGATGGAATTAGCAATGTCCATTCCCTTAATTTTCCCAATTTGCCAGTGATAAAATGAAACCGCCGAGCAACATAACGAATTGTTTCCTTCAACCGATTTCGGAAACCGCAAAGAGTTCGCGACAAAGGAGTCTCGAAACACTGTCTACTGGTCTTCAGTTTAGTGACAACCCGCTCGCATGACTTAACTGGCCTAATTTGGCGGCGGGCGCAAATGAAAAAAAAGACAAACTCATGTGCCCGCGAAAATTCACCATTGTCCATTCCAAATCCAAAATGAGGAAGACGCGGGAATAATGGCGCAAGTTCTTGAAACAGGAACGTCAAGTTTTAAAAAAGGACTCGGTTAAACGGAGGCCGTTTGTAAGTAATCACAGGCGACGGCACCGAACCCTTTGGCCAGCGTTCACAATATGGAAATTTCATTCATTGAAATTGCATGTACTATAATTTATCATACTAGAAAATTGTGTTGCCATTTGCATATAAATATTCGCTTTCGCAAACTAACAGTGAGGGCCATAACAGATTGTTCAGAAGTAAAGAGATTTATCTAAAACAAATTAAATAGAAAATGGAGGTATTTTTTCCGGCCGGTACACACCCATTCTAAATGCTTTAAAATTGCTACATATGCTTCTAACTTTATTTAAAAACAACGACGATCTTCGGTGGAGATTTCAGCAACCAATCAGAGGTTACAACGATCAAGAAAAGGTCATTTTTTTCAAAGAAGTTTAGACGGGTGATTTTTTTTATTGAAACTTTTCGATCATCATCATTAGCCCGCATCAGTCCACTGTTGGACATAGGCCTCTCCCATGGTACGTCTCTGAGCTCAGTCTTCAGCTCTTCTCATCCAATCATTATCTGCTGCTTTTCAGATGTCGTCGGTCCATCTAGTCGCAGGACGCTCCACACTACGTTTCCCGATTCGCGGTCTCCACTTGTCTGCTCCAGCAGCCGTCTATGGCATATATGACCAAACCACTGCCTCTTCAGCTTGCTTACTCGTTGACCTATATCTGTAATTTTAGATCTCTGGCGAATGACTTCGTTCCGGAGCTGATCCCTCAGAGAAATCCCCAACATAGCTCTCTCCATAGCTCGCTGAGAGACCTTCATTTGGCGAACTAGCTTTACCGTTAGCGGCCACATCTCGGCTCCGTGCGTCATCACGTGCAGGACGCACTGGGCAAATTCAAATTTAAAAACAAAAACTAGAGCGTGTTTGCAATGTGAAAAGATTTATTATCACTACTATCGTGCAAGAATAAATGATTTTGTAGAAAATAAAAAAACAAGTCGGTTTAATTTTTGAGAGATATTTTATGTTTGTGAAAAGGTGGAAATACAGAAGTAGTAAAAGATCTACTTCTTTTAATTACCTACAAGTTTGCTATTATTATGTTTTCTGTAGGAGTATAGTTCCCTACAATTGGGATAATTGTTTGTTAAATTATTGACGTGACAACGTCTTAAATTAGGTTGCGGCTGGGAGTCACTTATGAAAAAGTGTAACGCTCGGTAACGTTACGATGAGTTTAAGTTTACATGTACAATGTTTTAGTAAACAAAATATATTTCTATAGTTAAAATTTGTGCAATTCTTATTTTCATTCAATTCCTTGTTCCTATTGTGCAATTTAATTATATTCATATCAATAAATATTCTACCGAGAAAAAGACGTTGTCACGTAAAATCTTCGCCCGTAAAACCGACTTTACAGGCAACCATTTTTTTTACAATCATGGTTATGTCCGCAGCCATTTCTTTTGCAATGTTACGGGTATGCTTAACACAGTTTGAAATCTATTTTCGAAATCGAAATTCTAAATTAATATTTTTTATGGCAGGCATAGGCGGTGCATTTTGCCAATGTCAATTAAAAAAACGATAGTAATTCTTTTTTCAAAACCGCTCATGAAGCACGATAGACGCGTCCTTAGATCTTACATCGCGTGTAGCGCTACAGGTGCGCGCGCGGCCCGGAGCGACGGCCGCGCAGACTTCATTCATTGTTGCTCGCACTACCAACTGAGCCAACTGGATTGCTGCCTACCTACTGCATACATTGTTACAACGCCCGATCTGGGGAAAATAAAAAAACAATTGTTTCTCCGCTGATTATTATCAGGGTTATTTCACGATCCGTGGTGGACTGGGAGTAAGAGAAAAATGTACTTTACACACAGATGAATTTTATTCAATCTGCTGCCAGCGATGAAGTTCCTTCACCGCACCATACACAGAGAGAAGTTTCTCCCCCACTATCTAGTCGCTTGGCTTTCCAGCACCAGGTGCTACGCGCGTTCTTTTTTCTTGCGTACCAGAAAGATCTGGAATTAACTTCATTCGTTGTTGCTTGCAGTACCGACTGAGCCAACTGGATTGCTGCTTTCCTACTGCATACATTGTTACAACACTCGATCTGGGGAAAATAAAAAACAATCGTTACTCCGCTGATTATTATCAGGGTAATTTCACGATCCGTTATGGACTGAAAGTAAGAGAAAAATATACTTTACACACAGATGAATTATTAAATCTGCTGCCAGCGGCGAAGTTCCTTCACCGCACCATACGCAAAGAGAAGTTTCGCTCCCACCATCTAGTCGATTGGCTTTCCAGCATCAGGTGTTACGCGCGTTCTTTTTTCTTGCGTACCAGAAAGATCTGGAACGAACGAACTTCATTCATTGTTGCTCGCACTACCGACTGAGCCAACTGGACTGCTGTCTTCCTACTGCATACATTGATTCATAAAATTATAGTATACCGCAAAGCGTTTAATCTTTTAATTTCTTTAACTCTTTTATTTTATTTACTGAAAATATTATTTAACTATAGTGGGTCTTTATTTCCAAAGCAGATTGCTCAGCTTTCATACATCTTTGGCCTAAAGACCAATAATCATGAAAAATTGTTTCCTAGATTCGAAATTAAATACAAATTACTGTAGAAACGAATATTATTGACGGACACCCCTGAGAACTTCTATAAACCATATACACTGAACGATTTTGAGGTTATGTTTGCAAATAGGAACATAGGTATTAAAATAATAAAAAACATATAAGTTATATAGTAAATTAGGGAAATCAAGCCAAGTACCGAAATTATGTATTAGATTCAGGTATATAGAGCATGTACACAAACAGATAGTTGCCTGTTTTTAAAGTTAATGCATAACTTTTAAAATCAGGTAACATCTATACATTTCCAGTTATAATAAGGAACTCTGTGACAGAAACTGTGTGATGATTGTGAATGAGACACAGATTAGAGAGAATTTTTAAACTCTCGTTAACCAAAGAAAGCTAAGAGATTTAGATTATACAGCCATATCTTCAGTAGCTTCATTATTTTTGTCATGTGTATATTATAACCATATTTTAGATTTTTAGTGTATCACACCTTATAATGTGTTTATGGAGGTGTTTCGCGAAAAATGTATGGCAATAGATCTTATCATGTCGCCTACCATTTATAATAATTGTCTTAGCATGTAGTGAAAAAGATAATATAGTTGAGGATATTAATAGCACAGTGTAATAAAAAAAATATTTTATTTTATCGATCTTTACAAAATAGATTTGTTTTTATGTTATTTAAACAACTTGGATCAGTCTTTGACTGAATGTTACTACACCCATAGCCAATAAAAATGATTCGTATGTTTTCCAAACCGGTAAAATTAAAAGTCCTTTTTAAAATGAATATATTATACAAAGGTGTCCGTTAAAATCTAATGACTGTAAAATAAAGTATAAATTATGGCAAAAATTACCGTATATGTCAATATTTTTTGTACATTTGGGCCAATTTGAGCAATCTCCTTTAATATTTTCATTTGTGCTTTGAATATAAACTGGGAAAACTGTGCCTGGTGAATTTTCTGGGTAGCTTCTGATGTGATTTTTCTTAAAGTAAGGAGCAGTCTGATAATTGAATGGCTGCTTTCCGATTTTTATTCCGTTTTAGATCCATACCTCCACTATCAGTACTCATTTTGACCTTGCATTAACTATTTAATGCCAAAAAGTTCAAATCAATTTGAAATTGATACAAAAAAAATGTGATTGAAAAATCGGAGAAAAAAAATTGAACCTCCAAAGTAGATACCCGCAGAAAAAAAAGGAAAAAGCGATAAAAATAGTAATGACAGACATCGCATTCCATTTTTAAAATGATGAAAAGGAACAAAATATATTGGTTTTTAATTATTTGTCCAGCCAGTCCGGCAACTTTATGAGTTCCTATGCTTTAATAAGTAGACAAATAAGAAGGTGCATTATTTCGACGAAACTATTGCATGAATAATCAGTCATAAGAATATTCTACAGCACTAACAAGTTAGGTTTAGAAACGAACCATGCACTGAAATTATGGTCAAAACATAGTATTGTCTTTTTATTATTAAGCGTTCTTAATTATATGACCACCACTGTATAACATTTTTCATTGATAAATGCTGAACAAATAAAATGTGAAACGCTTGCCTACACCATGTCAAATTCGCAAATGATGTGAGCACCTACCCAGAGAGCAGTTTAATGGCATTTCATAATTCATCACACAACCAGGCAGTAGCGATAGCTTACCAGCCAATGGCTAAGCGTCCCGACGCCAAAGGAAATCATTTGTAACGAGAATGAGATAATTACGGACTGAACGCGTGTCGGATGAGGCTAACATGTCAGCCATCACTCACCTGTGACGTCATCATACATCACTGTGTGACCACGCATTGATAGTCAGGGAGCCAATGCAGAGATTTTTTGATTCACTCGAGCGCGGTAGAATAGCATAAGGGGGCAACCTTGCACCTTGTGAAGTACTCCCACTATACCTCCCACTAGTCCTCTATGTAGAGCCGAACGACTAGAGCAGCAAAAAAATCGTCCAAATCGTCCGAATCGTTCACGTAACACCCCTTCTCAATGGAAGACGCGCTCAATTATTTTTCCTATTTTCTACCCCTTCGTATAGCCACACTCACGCTTATTTTTTTCGTCCTCAGAAATGTTACGATTTGGACGCAACCAAAAGTTTTATTTTATTTTGCTGCGCTAGACGTTCGGTCCCACAGAACACAGAAAGAGGTTAGAAGGGTCACGTGGGCGGGGCAGGCACGCCACAGTAATGTGTGAGCAAATGCTCATAACTTAGCCAAAACTTGGTTCTGGGTTGCTCGCCGGTGTGAGCGCTGATTGGGTCGATTGTTTGATATCGCGTCGTTTGATCAGCTATTATCTATTAGGTGAAAGTGTAGTGGGGGCGAGCCAGCGATATTGGTTCCCGTACAAACGGTCTATGAGCACCCTTCTAACCTCTTTCTGTTTTCGGTCCTACATAGAGGGTTCAGGTATGGTAGGAGTACTTCACACGGTGCAATGTTTCCCCCATTATATTATTCTACCGCGCTCGAGTAAGTCCAAAAATCCCTGCTTGGACTCCCCTACTTTAACAGATGAAATGCATTTTTCTACGTGAAAATGGTAGCAAGCGTATCATTTTACCATCATTATCAGCGTAAAAATAACTAAACTGATGGAGGGTACGTAACAGACTTGTAGTATATGTAAGAACACACTAGAAAAATAACTTAATGGGATTATGATTAGCGCGATCAGCTACGATTGTGGTAGTTAAGCAACTTTCACAAGGACCTGACATAGGATGGGTGACTAAATATTCACTGGTTCAGGTCTTCTCTGATTTGGAAGTCATGTTTAGCCGTAAATGGCTGTATCAGTCGTAAGCACACACTAATCTGCAATGCTCCATCTTGGATCCGCTATGGATCCGCGCGTGAATTTTTTGTGAGTATTTACAGAACAGCATTGCTGCACTGGGTTGGCGTCGTGGGTTTACATCTCATTTTTTCTCCCTGTCTAAAGGGAAGGTATGTTTTTAATAATCTGCCTAATAAACGAAAAAAAATTGCCATTACCTTACTGTCTCATTAAAACAGTTATCATTCGGTACTGCGTTAAGACCTATAATTGACATGAAATAAGGTAAAAACACCTTTTTCATCGTACCGCGCAGGTACGAACTAAGAATCTTAAACAGGATCGGGCAGGTATTTTAATTAAAATTTTCTCCTGGTTTTTTTCTACGTTTTATCCGATCCAATTACTATGTTGACGGATGCGGTTGGTGTTCAGTCACGTAAGAGACCCACGTTGATGGTACTAAATGATTGCTGGAGATACGTAAAGTTGAAGACCAAATGTGAGTAAGCTAGTAGTATCTTACTTAATATATTTTTCAACACATTTGCTCAAAAATTCATCATTTACCGAGGTTGCATACATTATTCGAAAGTTCAAAATTACGGGCTGTACAACGGAACCTGCGTATCCTTTACGATTTTTTTTTAATTTTGATCTAACCTCCTCCTTTTAATCTATACCTTTGTTTCACTTTCTTTTTTTCAAAGGAAAAGATCCTTTGCCAGTCCCAACAGGGAGAAATTGACCAAAAAAAAGATATGAAGGTTGAAGTTCTAATTTTCACCACCCACACGTGGCGGCATTTGAAAATACGCGCCATTTTCTTATTAGAAAAAGTTTTCTTCATTTCTTATTATATATTTTGTAATGAACTGTTTTCTCGAAAATGTGTTGAAAAACGTTATATGACATTCTTATGGAATTGGGATTTACAAACTTCGTCTCGGTTTACATTCGTCTACTCGTTTGTAATAACCAACTTATCGCACTAATATCATAAATAACTATTTGCTACATAATCTTAAAAACCATTTGAATATTTGAGGCTTTGCTAAAGGATTAACCAAATAATGTACACAAAGTTGCAATATTTTTTTGAGTGGGGGTTAAGTTCGACCGTCGTTCAAGTCCTTTAAGTGACACGAAGATTCGGGAATTACATTATCGTATATGAGTGAGCATCATCATGTTATGTAATATTGTAGTGGGACAAACTCAGGTTATCATAATCATAATCTTTATTGCTTCATGTTGGTACACACATGGGTTCTTAAATTTAAAATAAATATTCACAACATGAGCCCTGCAAGGGCATTGCAAATTTTCTTAATTTCTAACAAACAATAGCAACACTTAATAGTAATACAAGTGATAATTATGTTTATATATTATTTCAATATTTGTCCTGATTAAATATACATAACACTAAAGAAATATTTACATTTAATTATCTTTTATCATTTATAAAATTGATATGCATTTATTTATATATATTTGGTGTTCTATTATAATTTGATAATTAATTATCTATACTTATAATAAATCTGTAGAGATGTCAATTCTGTACATGAAATATATTTTTAAAATAACTATCAGGGGGTGATTATTGATCGATACTGATGCCAAAAATGCAATCAGTAATTTTTTTGTCTGTCTGTCTGTCTGTCTGTCTGTGTGTATGTTCCTTATAGAAACAAAAACTACTCGACGGATTTTAACGAAACTTGGTACAATTATTCTTGATACTCCTGGGCAGGTTATAGTATACTTTTCATCACGCTACAATCAATAGGAGCAGAGTAATGAAGGGAAATGTTGGGAAAACGGGAGAAGTTACTCCATTTTTTAAGCTTCCGTCGCGTGTGCATCCTTAATGATTAAAGTTACATAGAAATCATGTATGACGGAAATATTCTACATAAAATTGTCTAAAAAATATCCCGCAACAGCATATGTCTATCTTTTATGGTTGACTCACAGTAACACGTGTAACTCCCGATAGCTGCATATTCTGAGCATTCTGATCGTATTTGTTTACTCTTACGTTTATAATACTCTGACTCATCCCTAATTTAAAAAAGTTAACATTATTACCTATTCAATAAAAACAAAACATAGAAATCGGTATAGAAACACCAAACTTATACATGAAATAAGCCATCGTGCCGTCGCACGTGAATACTGAATCATGCTATAAGGATTATTTTTGTGTAACGGTTGCCGCGCTCGACACGGGTCGCGGCGGCGGTAGGGTATCAAAAGGCGGGAGGTCCGAGAGCGAGCTGTCTAAATCTGTTCTGCGTCCACCCCCCCCCCCCCCCCCGGGGGGCGATCGCTTCCGATGAAGCCTTAGAGGCCTTCCGGCCAGAGGCAGCCCCTACGGGTGTTTTTTAGTCAGTACGAGTCTGACATAACCTAGCAGCCGGCTGTAGGGTATCCATGAGGATTTCTCACCTGCTCCCCCTGCCTGGGAGGAAACAAAAAAAATAAAAAAAGAGAGCGAGCGAGCTTCAATATTTGGCTGTTGATGCGTTCAGAGCGTTCGACCTTAAACCGACAGACAATAATTGACAAATATTAAGAAACCGTGCTTATCAGCGCGACTTTAAGTCTTTAAATAGTTTATTTGAATTTCTTTTGTCGTTATTTTGTAAAATAGGTATTAGTTGTTTTGGTAGTGTTTAAATATTCGTTCAAAGTGTAATTTAATCATATGGGATGAATGAATGTACGATGGCCTATCGAAAAGGAGTAGAAGCGGTAGACAGAACTTTAAGGGATATAAGACAAAATGATCGACCAATGCGCGATATCACAGTTTTATTTTGTGGTGATTTCCGACAAACCTTACCGGTAATACCACGGGGAACCCGAGCTGATGAGGTTAGGGCTTGCCTGAAAAGCTCTTATTTGTGGCGTGATATACAATCGGTGCATTTGACTATAAACATGCGAGTGAGAACTGTAGATAACCCGGATGATCGTGAATTTTCTGATATATTATTAAAGAAAATACCTTCACCAAAGATACCTATCCACTGCTACACCAAAGAAAACTTATTCTGACGCCTGAGTTATGTTGTATAGTGCAATCCCAACAACATCTTACATCGTCAGTTTACGGTGACGTAACAAATATATTAAATAAGGACAATTCTTGGCTATGCGAAAGGTCCATTTTAACTCCTCGCAATGACCAGGCATCTGAGATTAATAATAAAATACTGTCGAATATCCATGGGGAAAGCAAAGTTTATAGTTCAATAAATAGAATGGCCGATGAACACAAAACCACTAATTACCCGATAGAATTTTTAAATTCTTTAAATATGCCTGGACTTCCTTCTCATGAAATTTGTTTAAAAATTGGCATTCCGATTATTCTGCTCCGAAATTTAAGACCACCACAAAGCAATGGAACTCGGCTTAAAGTAACCCAGTTGCAACAATATGTAATCGAGGCTCAAATTTTAACAGGTTGCGGTGCAGGAGAAACCATCTTTACTCCCAGAATTCCCATAATACCAAATAATTTTCCATTCCAATTTAAAAGAACGCAATTCCCAGTATCGGTGTGTTATGCAATGACAATAAATAAGGCTCAAGGGCAGACTTTTCGTGTTGCTGGAGTAGATCTCGGTGTCAGTTGTTTTTCACATGGTCCCGGGTATTTCCCGGGTTAGCAGTCCTAGAAATTTTTATGTTCACGTGCCCGATGGGTCAACTTTCAACGTAGTTTACCCGGAAGCTTTGCACTGAAGTATTTTCATTCTATATGTACTTAAGCCTCATGTGAAAGCGATCTAAACAATATTACCAATACATTAAGATAATAACATACAAGGAGTTACACGCTGATGGTCTCGGGGTACAGTGATAATAATAATATTCTGTTAAAAATATCGCAATAAGGAATATTGCGATATTTTTAACAGTATTGTGGATTGACATATTATATTTCCCTACTAAAATACGAAAGTTAATCTGTCTGTCACATCAAAACCACGAAACCCTGAGGAAGGACATATGCTACTTTTTTACGAAAATCGACGAAAACGCGGACGAAGTCGCGGGCAAAAGCTAGTTTAAATATATATTGCAACGATTGAAAAACTGTATATTTTTTATTATTGTTATATTATTATTTTCAATATCAGTATACTGTCAATTATTTAATTTCATTATTAAGATCATCATCATCATCATCAGCCCATTAATGTCCCCACTGCTGGGGCACAGGCCTTCCCTATGGATGGAATAGGGAGATTAAATCATTAAGATATTCATCAATATTATAAAAACAGTTATTAATTAGGAAACCTTTTAATTTTTTACTGAACATTGTATGTTTTTCTTCGTCTTTAATATTCTGGGGTAATTTATTATATAACTTAATAGCCATATAGTATGGACTGCAGTTAAGGAGTTTTATTTTGGATGGTGGAAAGTGTAATCTTTTTTTATGTCGGGTATTTATGTTATGAGTATCTTCTATTTTTTTAAATGAATTCATATTATTAGAAACTAATATACATAGGTCATATATATAAATCGATACCAATGTCATTATTTTGTAATTGATAAAATATGATCGACAACTTTTTGTGTTTTTTATTTGAGATATTATTCTCACACATTTCTTTTGCCTAAGGAAAAGTGAATTCGCAGTGTAAATACACTGTTTCCCCACAGTATTATTCCATATTTTACCAGGAATAAGCATAATATTTATTATAGTATTTATATACCGCGGTCCCCCTGCTAGATAACAGACGAGGCAATGGCGACCGAGCAGTGGCGGTATAACCACACTCCTGACCAGAGGTCAGAAGAGGCTACAGGGGCCTTGGGGTACAAATAACCTCTAAAATAACTGGTGCAGAAGGCAACGGGAAACCACTGCAACTAATCTCCCGAGAAAATCGTTATGAAAGTAGACACAGAGAGATCACAATTGCCATGCGAACCGCCTAGCGACCGGCGCCGCGCCGCGTCCGGGGCGTGCGGTGAGAAATGGACTACCGGCCATGTTGGAGTAGGAGACCAGGCTCCGCATGGAAAAAATGCTACTGGAAACTCCATCAAGTTGCGAAAAATCCAGAAGATAGGCACGTGGAATGTTCACGGCTTGTTAAAACCCGGTAAATTTAACATCATAGAGAGGGAAGTCACCAGATGTGATTTATGCATTTGTGGACTATCTGAAACCCACTGGAGAGGCAACGGGCATTTCCTTACCGACACCAGTACAGTCTACTTTTCCGGCAATGACGACAGTAGCCAAAACGGAGTAGCAATACTTATTCCTAAGCGTCTAAATAACAGTGTGATAGGGTATGAGGCAGTTAGCGACCGCATCATATCCATGAAGCTTAAAGCGTCACCTGTAAATTTGAACCTGATACAGGTATATGCTCCCACCAGTGAAGCTTTACCCACCGTCCTGGAGAGTTTTTACAAAGAACTACAAACAACGATTGCCAAAATCCCCAGCAGAGAGCTGCTTATCGGTGATTTTAATTCGAAAATTGGTGCAAACTCTGCCCAGTATAGTAAATGTGTGGGAAACTTCGGACTTGGAGTACGCAATGGAAGAGGTGAAAGATTTATGCAGTTCGCAGACGAAAACAGCTTGGTGGTGGCAAACAGTCTATTCCAACACCATCCACGTAGACTGTTCACCTGGACCTCACCTGGAGGTAAGGCCAAAAACCAGATCGACTACATACTGATTGGATCACGCTGGCGCACCTCCATTCTCAACGCTCACACGCTTCCTGGGGCTGATTGTGGTTCCGACCATGAACTCGTTATCGCAAAGATACGGTTGAAACTCAAAGCTGCCCGATCCTCCAAGAAAATAAGACGGATTGAAGTAACAGATAGCGAGAAGCTCAATGCAGCCTTTGAGCGGAAATGGATGGAATGGACAGATGCAAACCACAATGAAGCTACACCAGACATGCTATGAAATAAAGCTAAACATCTCATCCAAAGTGCAGTGGCGGAGTCTAATCCAAGATCAGAAACCCGCAAACGTCAACATTGGATGACGGATAGTACTCTTGCTCTAATGGAGGAGAGGCGCCTTAACAAAGCTGCAGGAACAGACATAAGGGAGTTGAATAAGATGTCTGCTAACATCCAAGCTTGCTGCAGGAGAGACCACAACCGCCATCTTCATAGCATTTGTGAAGAGGTTGAAAAACACGCTCTGAAGCACGAGTCTCGAGATCTATACCACAAAATTCGTCTTATTACCAAATCTCTACCGGCTCGAACCTGGGCCATTGAGAACGACAGAAATGAAGTGGTAACAGAGCTCGAACAAATCTCCGAAACGTGGAAGAACTACTGTCAGTCATTGTTCCGAGACCCGCAGTCACGACAGTTTGCAAGTACAGACCCAGAACGGGAGAATTTGGAACCAGACATTCTACTGTCCGAAGTAAGAGCTGCCATAAAACACCTGAAATGTAAAAAAGCAACTGGTAGAGATGCAATTCTGATAGAGACAATTAAAGCCTTAGGAGATCGTGACGACCAGATGTTTCATCTTATTTGCAACAAGGTATGGCAGACAGGAGTTTGGCCTACTGAATGGACACACACCGTTTTCATAACCTTGCACAAAAAAGGTTCGACAAAGAAATGTAACAATTACCGCCTCATTGCTCTAATATCACACGCTAGCAAAATAATGTTGCATATTCTCAACGAGCGACTGAAAACCTACCTTTCTAAGGAGATCGCTCCGGAACAAGCCGGTTTTGTGAAGGGGAAAGGCACTCGGGAACAAATTCTCATCGTACGTCAGATCATCGAGAAGTCGAGAGAATTCAATAAGCCCTTATTCATTTGCTTTGTTGATTTCTCCAAAGCATTCGATTCGGTGAAATACCCGGTATTATGGAAGACCTTGCTAGATATGGGCACACCAAAACATCTTGTTCACCTTTTAAGACGCCTATATGAAGAAGGCACAGCCTCAGTGCGCACAGATGATGTCCTATCAGGTGATTTCCATCCTAGTGCAGGAGTACGCCAGGGATGCATAATATCCCCGCTCTTATTCAACGCCTACACAGAGCTGATAATGCGCATCACTTTGGAGCACTGGATGGACGGAGTAACAATTGGTGGATACAGGATTGCAAACTTGCGTTACGCGGATGACACCACCTTATTTGCAACCAGTTCACAACACTTGGATGAGCTACTGTCAAAGATGGAGCGAGTGAGCCGTGAGTTTGGCCTTAAAATTAATCGCAGCAAGACAAGGTAATGATTGTTGACCGTGCCAGAAATAATTCGCCTGAAGTGACACAAATCGCGAATTGCACTGTGGTCCAATCTTATATCTATCTTGGAGCCCTGATTTCAAACATGGCGGATGCATCGATGAAATCAAACGACGTATGGGCATCACAAGATCAGCGATGGACAAGATGCGGAAAATATGGAGGAATAGAAACATTACTAAAGCCACAAAGACCAAGCTTGTGAGGACACTTATATTCCCCATATTTCTTTACGCGGCTGAGACGTGGACTTTGCGAGATGTGAAAAGGCAGAAAGTGGACGCTTTGGAAATGTGGTGCTGGAGAAGAATGCTTGGGGTTTCGTGGACCGAGTTTCGCACGAACGTCTCGATACTTCAAGAACTCGGTATCAGGCAGCGTCTATTTTCGACAGTACAATCTCGCATCCTAACATTCTTCGGACACGTTTCTCGGCGTAACAACCTATCCATAAAACGCCTTGTCGTCCAAGGAAAGGTGGAAGGTACTAGACATAGGCAGCAAGATGACCTCTAGCAGGCAGCAATGGCGAAACATAGTGAAGCGCATCACATCTGCCCCCTCCAATAATACTACAAGTGTATAGCGATCACGACCGCTCTGTCAAGAGCGTACCGGCTAAGAAGAAGAAGCATAACATGCATAGTAGGTAGCGAGCGCCGTTTCTGTATCTGGGCTTTGTTTTATTTTAAATAACGCATATGTGAATTTGGAAAATTTTATTTTTTATGTGATTAATATGGCTTTTCCAGTTAATATTTTTATCAATATGCAGTCCAAGCAAATTGAAAGTGTCAACTACTTCTATTTTAGTATTTTCTATAGTTATATTTATATCCAGGGGAGGCATTGAATAGGGAAGGAAATGTTTAATTTTTGTTTTTATTAAATTTAATTCAAGATTGTGATTTTTGAGCCAGACTTTTACATTTTCTAGTGTGTTTCTAACAATTAAATTATGATTTGAACCCTTTTCGCATTTACACAAGATGGAAATGTCATCTGCAAATAAAACTGGTAACGAATTTTTTTTATCAAATATTTTTGGAAGATCGTTTACAAATATCAAAAAGAGAATACAGCCCAGCACGCTTCCTTGGGGGATGGAACAGTTCATGTCTTTCTCTTCTGAAGTTACTGCTTCTATTTCATTTGTTTTCTTATTTAAATATTCTAATTGGACTTTTTGTTTTCTATTTTTCAGGTATGATTTGAACCAATTATAAGCTGTACTTCGTACCCCTGACCTATATAATTTGGATAATAAGATTTCATGCGATACTCTCTCACACGCCTTGGACATGTCCAGTAATACTCCCAAAGCACACCTTTTATCGTTCATATGTTGAAGAGCACCTTGAATATACTGTAGATCACGAGTCACACACTTACCTATTTCATCGGCTTCGAAAGGGAAGATGATCTCGATTTGTCATAAACGATTAATCCATTGATTCAAATATTGAATTAACGTCTGTTTTATATTGCAACATGAAGGAAAACTTTCTATCCATTTCACGCAAAATGGCGCACGGGAGACAACGATATTAAAGAGTGTAAAATTTGCTAACTTGAAAATTAATGGATATTAGAAAACAAATTTAATACTACATACCTTTGTACTACATTGAAGAAATCATTAATTGCACACAGATTGGAATCATTGCAAACGCACTCCCATGCATGCCTGCGTGGAAAGCCGTCAAGCACCAGTCCAGCATGAATTAATAAACTGAAATATTAATTACAATTTACTGCAACGTTAAATTAATCGTGTGAGTCTGACTAAGCACGTATTCCGAATAGATCTGATAGAATTTGAAATTGAATTGTCAATAATTGCGGGAGGCGTCGGAGGTCAAAGATCAGCATAGTGAGAAGCAAGGTGGTATACGAAATATGTCTGCCCTTAGACACGTGGCCAGACAACGAAAGACTAACCTGGGCAATGCTGCAAGCTCTGATTTTTAAAAATCAGGTTGCGTTATAGAAAAAAGCAGCAGATATATGGAAAGAGCCACAAGAACAAACAGTAGTAACAATAGGCGTACTTTTTCCGATTTGCACTCCCCCCCCCTAGAATTAGTAAGTACTTAAAGCTCGTTAATGGCGGAAACGCAACTCAACATGCAATTTAAAAATAAAATCGTATTATAAGAAAAACAGTAGATTCATGTAGAAAAACAGAAGAACAGGAGAAATTTCAGAATAACAGGAGATCTCCTGTAAAATCGGGAGACCTGGTAACAGTCATTGCACCTGGGTAGCCTGCAGGCGCAACTCGAGGTCTCCAAAGACATCAAGAGAGTGTTGACCTTCTTGAGGGACCTTGGATGGCGTGACTGAAGCCTTTCATTACGCAAACCAGGTACCTACCTGGTGCCAAAGCGTTGCGGAAAATACCCAGCTTTAAGAAGAAGAAAAAACGCCTGTCTTTATGAAGTAGTTGGTGTTTTGAAATTGTTACCAATTCACATTAAAGAAAACTTGAAGTCAATCCGCTCGAAGAAGTCTTGAAGTCGATCGAGGCGACCAAAATCAAGTTGTTGTTAAATCATAGGAACAGCCAGTTCTTTTCAGTATTTATTTATTTTGTATTGACAGTTTACCTCTGGAAAATAAACATATTTATAGTAAGATGACACACTGTTTTGGTAATAACTATGTTAATTTGAGAAAGTAACGTAAGAGAATATCTCAAACTTAAGTTGGGAATATAATTTCATACTACAGATGAAGAGATACAGTATCTACTAGTAAAAGGATGAGTACTAGATTTTTTAAAGAATAGTCAACAAGAAATCTCCCTATAGGTAAGATAAGGGGCAACTAAATTTCTACTAATGTCCCCACTGCTGGGGCACAGGCCTTCCCTATGGACTGAACAGGGAGATTGGGCCATGACCCACCACGTGAGCCCAGTGAGGATTGGCGGATGCTGACGGCCGTAAATGCAGCCGGGACCAACGGCTTCACGTGTCTTCCGGAGCACGGAGGTACTCGAGAAAGTTGTTTAACTTCAACGATCACAGCCGAACGTGGTAACCACCTGTGCCATCGAGCTCCTCGAGTTAACTACTCACTAACTGATTATGACGTTACAAAAATGCTACATAAATTAAAATACAAAATTTTTTTTTCTAGTAAACTTTTCTTTAGATTTAAACACCTAGCAGTTAAATGCTTAAAAAATAAATAAAATCATAAATGCTATTTATCTGAAGTTTTTTCAGTAGGAATATAATTCTAAAGATAGGCCATTTAGGTAATTTGTAAGTTTAGGATATGTAACAACATATCCCGTCGTATCCCACGAAAACTGCCCCTATGATCATAAGGTATTTTCCCTTTTATTTCTTTTTTACATTCTACATTAATTTAGGCATCTTTTAGTCTAATAACTGTATAATAAAGTTTAAAACTTTTATTGATATTTCAATTAATTGTAAAGCCACAATTTCATGACGGGGAAAAAATACCTAAAATATAGACTCTATTGCCGTTGGAGCCATCTTTTAGGACTGGAAAGCGCACTCTGGCGCCGCTCGGTCAGTACTCCGCGGACCGCGATTGTGACTGCATTTATCGTGCGTACTATAGTTCCTTAGGTATTAACCTAATAATGAGATGCTTTTAGTTTATGTAGTTATAATACTTGTAAAACACAGAACAAGGCCCTTGTGTTGATTGGGGCTTTTTTCTGCGGAATTGTAAAAATACAAATGTATGGAAAAAAAGAAGCCGTAATGGCGTTAGTGTCTTTATTCTACTTCAAAATATTTGTTTTGACCTAATTAATGGGTTATGGTGACATAAATTAGGTTAGTTGCTATCTTTTAAAACTAAACGAAAGGCATTTCAGATTACAATGCGTTTTCATCTTATTTATTAAATAAATACACGTCATTTCAACAAAGTAATATAAAGTCTATAAAGGCTGTTTCGTACCTTCATTTCATAATTCGAGGCAAAATTCAACCATTTGCGAATATCCTACACCGCATAAGACTTTAATTTTTAAAGTCTTATGCGGTGTAGGTCAATGGTAAAATCTGTAAAAAAAGGTAAATCTTTCAGAATGGTTATTTACCATTCTGAAAGATTTACCTTTTTTACAGATTTTACCATCAATATAAGTAATTGTATTGATTCCTTCGGGTTGTGAACAAGAGATCAAGTTCTTATTGCAAGTTGAAGCAGAAGAATTTTTAGAATTAAACAATAATGATGATTTGCCAGACCTTTTTGTTACTATAGAAGAAGAAACAGAACATAAAAATAAAGAAAAAAACAAAGTACAAGAAACAAATAACGATGTACAATTATCACCATTGAATAATGTTGTATAACCCATTGCTGAGGAGATTATAGCTCAAGAAAAACGGGTAGAAGTACAAAGACAAAATTGTATACCATCATCATCAAAAAATATTTTAGAAGGGCCAGAGGTTCTTGAGGATGAAATGATACTATCAGAAGCTGCCAATACAAGTATTGATTGCCCTGAGTGAACACTTATCAATTTTGACGACTGATTTAAATTTTAACAGTCCTACTTTAAGCTTCACGATTCCATCTCCATTATCGTCCGCTATTTCTTCCCCGGTTGGTTTTCCTTTAGATTGTAGTAACAAACGGCGTTCTGGTAAGGAACGTACTCGAAATTATACAGAATGGAAAGATCTTAAAAGAAAAGCACTCAAAAATCTTGAAATCTTGTCTGTCACTTCTTTGATATATGGCAAAAATACTGGTTGCCTGCCTACTTTATGTGTCTGGTGCCTCAACAAGACAAGATTTCGAACATACTGAATAAGTACTGACTGAATACTGTCTTCACTCCTTTACAAAAGCGTCACAGTTTCTACGATCTCCCAAAGACAACTTTCCTTTGGAGAAACCTGGTGTATACAAGATCGACTGCAGCTGTGGTAGTTCGTATATTGGCCAAACGAAGCGGACAATAGCGTGCCGAATAAAATAACACTTAAAAGCAGTCCGAAACAATGATACGCAAAAATCAGCTATCGCGGAACATTTAATCGATTCGGGTCCTAATCACTGGATTGAGCTCCATAATCCACAAATCATCTCTACAAAATGCCACTACATACCAAGATTGGAAGGCAAGCGATTGAAATAACCAAACACAAAAATTTATATCGTGAGGATGGGTTTAAATTGTCAAGTGTTTGGAATCCAGCGGTTCAATCGACGATCTGATACTGTGAGTATTGTGTGTCGGGAACAGTTGCGAGTGAATAGTGAGAATGTGACCAATGGTAGGGGTATCGAGCGCAGTAAAAGACGACGTCAAAAGGTAGACCGATATATCTGCCAATAACATCTACCCGCAATTACTTCAGTTACTCCGTGATCATAGCGCTTGCAAAAGTGCCGAAATATCGGAGACTCATAAAAAACAAGGTGCATGGTAACAATCTGAAACAATATGAATATGAAACAATAACAACATTAAAAAAAGTAGAAGAGGAAACAAAATAATATCGGATCCAGAAGTTCAACTTGCCAATACGACTCCTATTAAAATTAAATATGATAAATACAAAGACACACATAGACAATGTGTGACTCAAAAATAATCCCTGATGAATTTCATTAATATTTCCGAGGATTACCATATGAGCAAACACTGTTAGGGAATGATAACAATACAGAAAGTACTGACGAAGAAGATGATTAGTGAGTTAAATCTTAAACCGAAAACTTAAGTAAGATATTTTGTATAGATGACTAGATGTGGATTAGACTGATTCAATAATAATCAAAGAGTGTGAAGTTTTGTTTTTGCTATATGATTATTAATTATCAAAAGGATAATTTATATCTAAGAAGTAATCATGTTTTTGTAATTTTTATGTTACTTTAATTTGATTATCTGATCTCAATTAGTTAAGGCGTTTTAATATTAATAAGAAAAGAAGCGTTTTGATTGTGGTTATTTTGTGTTAATTATTACAGTATTTATTTATATATTATGAGAGGTAATTATTTTTTTATAGTGTCATCCTCTTTTTGTTCTATGCACGAATTTTATTTAAAAATAAACAAACTTATATATTAAAATAAGTGTTTATTTTAATACAGCAGGTACGGTAAGTATTTTATACAATTATATTAAGTAACCTGATAGTTTTATCGAGCAATATAAATAATGAAAAAGCATTAATAATATTTTGAAATAACCTAATGTCGATTGTTGTCTTAACATTTCCAAGGAAAAGGGTTATCATATACCTTAGGACCCATGTTGGGTGCTCTTTAGTGGAAATATAATGGAGAATAAGGAATTAAGGGGTATAACTATTCAAAAAATCATTATTATTACCAATAAAATTACTCAGGCTAACTACAAGATGAAAAAACTACATAGTGGCCCGCCCTCGCTTCACTTCGGTGTAGAACTGTAGTGTAGACTATAGTTTTTGTTCTCCTGAAAAGTTGCTGTTTTGCAATAACGCCCCTTTTCGTGGGATACGACGATCTATTTCTTGTTACTTACAATTCTGCAAAGACAATTTGAAATTGTATTCATTAAATAAAACTAGTTTTTACGGGTTAATGCACGAAACTTTATTTATTTATTGACGTTTCACAGCCTTTTCAGGTCTGCATCGTCAGAATAATGATTTTTTATTTAAAATTGTCGAGCTACCTTCGAAAGACTTATATTGAGCGTTCGGTTATTTCATTGGAAGATTTTTAAAATTTTAATGTCTATGTATGAATTTATTATTTAATTTACTTAATAAAGTATTTTATTTAAAATTCTTGTTTGTAATTTTGAGTTTATTTATTTATTTGACCCTAACTACCGTAAACTACCACCGGTTCCAAAATTGGGAGACCTTCCTGAGAAGAACCGGCGAAACAAACTCAAGAGAGGCTTTCTATCTCCTTCTTATGTTAAATTATGCAAACAAAAAGAACTAATAGTATCTGATGGTCTTGCAGTGTGTGCTCGGGGTTGGGATTTTATCTCCTGTATAATAGGTTCCCAAGCTGGTGGTATATACCAACCATCTTCCCTATTGAAATTTGGATATTTTTTAATCTCAATAGCCTCGCGCATCATTGGAGGAACGAACCGCCGCTCAGCTGCAAGGATCAGTGGTCTATCAAATCTAATGTAGTGGTTTGTTCCCCCTAATGCATGTTCACACTTGCATTAACCCGTAAAAACTAGTTTTATTTAATGAGTGATGTGCGTGAAAACCTAAGAAACAAATATTGTATTAATTTTTATGACGGCTTATCTTAAGAAGGAGAATTTACAAGTTTTCTCTTTAATACAAAAATGCACTTTATTATAATTTCTTGAACAGTTGCTAAATTTTAAAAATGTTATATTTTTTATCACAATTTAAAATGCTCGATAACTGCACATATGATGTATAAAATATTAATCTCATATTAGTTTCCGTTTCATCCAATATGCGCCATCTTGTTCTGATTAAGTGTGAGTAGAATGGTACTTGTAATGCCTCAATATAACTGCTTTAACTTCTTGTGAGCTACAAAGAAAGTTATTACCATGCATAAAGCGGCCATTTTAATGGCTCGCTATGTCCTAATCACAAAGCTCGTCCCGCAATTAATAACAGGCTAAACGTTATTGTGTGAGCCGCTATTATGTGGGATTTATACCACGGGGAAATTGGCAAAGTATTCGTTTAGGGTGGCCATGAAAAGAAACACTATGGGACTGATAAAGAAAACTAAAAACAAATGACTATCGACTTACAAAAGTTTTATTTAAAATTGATATAGGTACACGTTATTAATACTTTTTTTTATAGCCAGGTAGGCAAATAACTCTACCTCACCTGATGTTGAGTGGTGATTATATCCAAACGCGATGATAGCTGGTACAGCAGTTATAAACTGCTACACTGCTACTACTTTCTAGATTGATGATGCTGTTGGTAGTTCGCACCATCTTTATAAATCTTGCAGTTCAAACTATTATCGTAAAACGACCAAGCACGTTACTTTAACTTGAAATTTGAATAACAATTGCACGAGAAATTTGAATAACACAGAAGTATAGGTACTTTATGTTGTCACCAGGATAAATTTATTGAATTTCTAGTCAAATCGATGGAGAAAAAAAAGCTGTATATTATCTCAAACGGGTAAAGATCCTTCTGGTGCTGTTATTGTTTCTGATGTCCACAAGTGTCAAATATAGTCTTATTTATTTCAATCACATTTTTTTGTAATTCGCTGTTCGATATGAAATCGGTGTTCTTTAATCTTGTTGATAAGACAAATTGATAACACTCTTTTAGTTCCAAAATAAAATTGTTAGTGTGAACTCCCATGGTCACCCTACCCGGCACTCTATGTTGCCGATAATAACTTTATGATGTTAATTATTTTATGGCAACCGTACAGCGGTGAATGGTGCGGTGTTATGTTGCACCGACATTGTGTACGGTCGATCACATATCAACGTGTACACTTGCAATACGAATACTGTTATGTATGGCTTCTTTATAAACGGGCTGTTGAAGTGATACTGTGTTCGTTGATGTGATTTCGATTGTACAACCGCCGGTGTTTGGGGCGTGAACTGGGCGACCGTTAAGACACACCGCAGGTTAATGAAAGAACTTTGGGAATTACACGGCTTCTATTGTGGGCAATTAAAATTGATTGAACCTCAATCATGGTGTAATGAGAGGAATCTAAAACTTTTAACAGTAAAGCATCAAGGTTTAAATTTAGGTAAAAGGTGAGAATACTATATCTTTATCAAACCACATTTCGAGGAAATGGGTCCCAAATTATATTTAATATTCAAAAAAATATTGCATACATGTTGTGTCCTTAATTCCCATATAGACCTATCACCCTCGCATCCAATAATTTCTTTTTATTTATTTTTTAATTTCCGAGTGGTTTGTACGCCGGGTTTCATGGCGTCACCAACTCCAGAGGTCTCGGGTTCGAATCCCGTTGGGGGCAGATGTTTGTGTGATGAACACAAACATTTGTACTCCAGTCATGGAAGTTAAATATGTATTTCTATATAAATATACTTATATATGTAAAGTATATGTATTCTATCCGTTACCCTAGTATCCCATAACACAAGCCTTATAGTGCTTACTTTGGGGCTAGGCTAATTGGTGTGAGTGTTGGAAATATTTATTTATTATTATTTAATAACTATACTTTGTTGGGTTGGCAGAACTTCAGAGCTGCGCTAGAAGAGCTGCGAGAGATAGATAAATGTAGGTAGTACTTTTGAGTTACTAGTAAAACTATATCTCGGCGATGGCATTTTCGGGGTTGCTAGCTGTAAAAGTTGGCATTATCATCATCAGCCAATTAATGTCCCCACTGCTGGGGCACAGGCCTTCCCTATGGATGGAATAGGGAGTTTTGGCCCATGCATGACCCACCACGCGGGCCCAGTGCGGATTGGTGGGTACTAACGACTGCAGATGCAGGTGGGACCAACGGCTTAACGTGGCAACTCGAGATAGTAAATTATTGGTCACCCCTCCAATGACCGACCACTGCGAAAGTACTTCAACGATCGCAGCCGTACGCGCTAACCACTTACGCCATCGAGTTCCTTGTAAATGTTGTACTGAAACAAAAGTATAGACCAATAAAAGCAAGTTTTTCACTTACTTTAATAATGTCGTACTATACGGACATTGCTGTTTTAATTTATCATTACAGTTCTTTAACGATATTAATGATGACGTTTCTTTTTGATCGTGTAAATAACTTATTCGACAGGCAAGTTTCATCCAAATATTAAAAATATCAAGGAGCACCATATCAAATATAGAGGAGCTCAATGGCGCAAGTGGTTAACGCGTTCGGCTGCGATCGTTGAAGTTAAGCAACTTTCGCAGTGGTCGGTCATTGGATGGGTGACCAAAAAATGTACTATCTCGAGCTCCTACGTGCTTCGGAAGGTACGTTAAGCCGTTGGTCCCGGCTGCATCTGCAGTCGTAAGCACCCACCAATCCGCACTGGGTCCGCGTGGTGGGCCGCGGCCCAAACTCTCTATTCCATCCATAGAGAAGGCCTGTGCCGCAGCAGTGGGGACATTAATAGGCTGATGATGATGATGATGATGATAAAAAATATTACTCCTAAGTAATTTAAAAAGTTTGTTCCAATTATCAGCTAGGCAAAATGAGCAGCTTGCGCATTCTATGATTTCCTTTCGCTTCCAGTCCATTTTGAGAGAATGTTATTACTCTTTATGAAACAATAAGCCAGCTATCGACGAACCGACCGACCGAAAGAAAGAAGATAACGCATCGATCTACGCGTGTAATCGAACGCTTTCCCACATGCGCACGCAGTTATGGCGGCTGTATACTCTCATGAACTCTCTTGTCACATGACTAAACAAGGCACAGAGGCAAAGATTCAAGCTGTGCACATGTGGAAGTGAGCACTGGTGGACTCTCGCTGCCAATAGCAACGATTCTCTGCGTACGCGACAGACGCTACTCATTTTTTTTTGTTTTATCCCAGGCGGGGGAGCGGTTCAGATATCCTCATGGATATCCTACAGCCGGCTGCAAGGTTATGTAAGACTCGTACTGACTAAAACACCTTTAGGGGCTTCCTCTGGCCGGGAAGGCCTCTAAGGTCTAGGGCGACGAGCGCCAGTCGAACAATCGCAATTTTATAAAGCTTTGTCTCCATATCTTCTTTATTCATGTGAGAGTAGGACATGAATAAAGAGGAGTCGAGAGTCTAGTTCGAGAACGCACTCGACGAGTGTTCTCATTGATGCTTGCTTTCACAGAACATATAGAGGTTACATTAGGTTACATATTATTACAAATTATTTAATTTAGATATTGTCAGCAATGTTACTTTACTTTACAATAACTAAATTAAATAGAACTGCTGTACCGGCTATCTTTACGTCTGGACTGCACTGTCGCTTAACATCAGGTGAGGTGGAGTCATTTGTGGAACCTTTATACATATTTTTTTTTATATTTATCTATAGAAAAAAATTGTTTAGTCAAATCAGATACAATTTTCAAACGTTGTAATTTCCACGATCGGGACCCTATGCAACTAACTGGTGTGTTATTATTTTGTAGTTTGCAATGCCGGCCGTAAGTATACAACCTCTATAGATATGGAAATGTTACTAGGATTTAATTTGACTCGTAATGTTCTCGTTTGATGCGGTTGATTGAAGAAGCGGATGCGCGTAATTGATGTGCATGTAGGTGGATGGGACGTGTGGCGATTTCGTTGTGCTTCAAAGCTACTTAAGTTGCCCGTTGAGTAACGAGATATACTTAATTGTAAAACGTTGATAGTATTTTCTTAGGTTTGAAGTTATTAAGGGTAATGTTTAGTGGTTATGAATTTCCATATCAACATATGGAAGGGCTAAATGGAACAGTAGCTTGTTTTCTTTATAATTAATATAAATTAAGCTGAATTATCGTTTTGACATAAACTTTCTATTTTTTCGTCACTACACACTAAGTAGATGTTCCCAAAGCGGAATCGGTACATATGATCTAAGTTTCTTTATTTCCAAAGATATATCTTTTGAAAGAAAGAAACTTAGATAATATTATCCACGTACATAGTCTTCTGTAAGTGCTAATGGATAAACAAAAAAGATTTTGGTTCGCGTAAAGGTAATGTTTAAGTTTGTAGTGAATTATTCAAAAACATTATTTACCTAATACCTACATACTAAAGAAGACACGCTTGGTTGACTCACCACACTCAACTAGAGTATAATTACCGGGAAAATAAGTACAATTATATGCGCGTATCCAATAAAAGCATTTGCCTGCCGCGTGTTCATGACCATGACTAATTTATTCAACAATAAGTCGAGTCACACCAATGTCCGCCAGCCATCATTATTTCGCATTCATATCTTGTAGGCCAATGGGAGGTGGGTGTGCGCCTCTCGTGCGCCCATTAGCCAATCACGAGGCGCCATTTGAAAAACAATAGAACATAAAAAATGTACGTCACGCTCTTCGACGCGTGCGCCGCTCTAATTCGTAGCGGAGCGAACAATCGCTATTATCTACAGTCGTTTAAGGTGTCTCCTAAATGGTGATAATTTTGTTATTGTTCAACTACACACATCAAAAGTGTCTAGGGATCAAGCATTTTTATGCGGATTTCTTGAGATTGAGATGTGGCTTTGTAATAAATTTATGATTTTATAAATTTATATGGATCCTTTTTGGTGCATTTCATAATTTGAATCAGGAACTGTGAATCAAATTCGAGTAAAAGATGAAAATCAGCTGTCAATATTTTCCCTATAAAAACATACAACGCATTGAAGACATTATTAGTGCTACTGTTTCCCTACTACTGATGAAAACCAACGTTATTATGGAGCGGCGACGTCATTTAAGCAGGGAAGAAATGCTCAGAGCCGTGGGAATGATAGAAGCTGGTTCCCGGCAACGTACTGTGGCTTTAGCTCTGAATACAAGTCAGAGTGTTATCAGTCGACTTTGGACACGATACCGAAGCACTGGTACCGTGGCTGAGCGCCATGGAGGACGGTATCGCTGCACCACACGGATACAAGACCGATACATTCAAATCTTAACTCGAAGAGCTCCAACAATAACCGCCATGATGTTATCCGTGAGGCTTCATCACTCTTCAGGGAACTTAATTAGCGACCAAACAGTCAGAAACCGCTTGCATGAAGTGAACCTTCATTCCCGAAGACCGCTACGGGTACCACCTATAGCAATGCACAATCGTAGGATTCGATATCAATGGGCTCTTGAACACAGAAATTGGGCAGAAGAACAATGGCGTTTCGTGTGCTTTTCTGATGAGTCTCGTTTTGGTATGAGACCGGATACAAGACGTATACGACACTGGAGAACCCCTGGACGCCAACAGCGATTAAAATCCTGCCAGGAAGTCCATCCTTATAGTGGTGGAACCATCATGGTATGGGCGGGTATTTGGATCGGCGGAAGAACTGAGTTGATTTGGATCAGAGGCAACCTCAACGCTCAAATTTATGCTGAGACGATTGTATCAGACGTCATCGTTCCTCTACAAGTGCAAATCGGTCCCTTATTTCAGTTAATGCATGATAATGCACGACCGCACACCGCAAGAGTTGTAAGACAGACTCTCGCCGCAGCTAACATCAATGTCCTGCCCTGGCCTGCTCAGTCGCCAGACTTGAACCCGATTGAGCATGCATGGGATATGCTACAGAGAAGAGCTCTGCCGAATATGGAGGGTATCCAGTCGCAAGAAGACCTTTTTTTGTTGTTGCAACGAACATGGGCGGCCATTCCACAGCGTGATTTGGATGAACTCATTTTGAGTATGCCAAACCGATGTTCTTGTGTTGTTAGTGTTCGCGGTAGAAATACGGATTATTAATTGTTTAAGTTACCCAATAAAATTTTAGAGAAAACTGTTATTTCAGTCTTTTTTTCGAACTTTTGTGTTAGTGGTTCAAATGTCAAAAATCCCTTTATTAGGAAAATGGCAAATTTCTTTATTAATGCAAAGGTGACTTGGTTTATCGTTACTGTGACAAACGAAAACACTTTATTTGATGAATCCTTAAAGAAAATTTTAATTAATATCAATCAGGAGAAAAGTTATTGCAAAAATATATGTTGATCCCTAGACACTTCTGATGTGTGTATATGAAATGAAATGAAATCATACTTCGTTCAAGTTGACTTATTGAAAGTTTTTTTTAAATTATCTCATATTTTCTTATCCCCCATACCGTTGCTTACATATTTTATTACTTTAAGAAGAATGGGCGCAAGAAACATCAGCATTTACCAGAAGTGGCAAAATTTACATAAAATCATGTCGTTACCGATACAATATGTATAACTCAAGAGTTCAATGAACTTTGCTCTTTATTTCTAATCGTCGTTATGCAATCATAAACTTTAATTGACTCATAATATTTAAATTTATCTTCTTCTTAAAAGGAAATATATATGAATGTAACATAAAAAACCAATGACCCGCCTTCGCTTTGTCAAGATATAGTGTAGACTGCAGTTTGTCTTATCGGACTTGTATTTTACAACTTCACAAAAATTTTCCATGAAATCAGCTATCGGACGGCAAATACTGACACAAAATTCATAGCGTAGAGAAAAGGAAGTGAATAAACGTTAAAAGCGACTCTTTTTTGAAACTCATTGTTCTGAATTTGATTGTTAGTTTAGTAAAGTATTCTGAATTTGAGTCTTGTCTTTATTAAACGATCATATTTCTATGTCTTTTAACGGAAGAGATATATTTTTTTTACGTACGACAATAAGGAATCCTTAGATTGAGTAACACAGTAATTTGTTAGAGAGAATAAAATCACTGTGCGGAGGTCTAAACAATGGTATTTCCAACATGTTCCAGAATATAAGGCGACAAGGATTCCAACACCTAAGCTCTCCTAATGAGGTGTGAGAACAACTCCCACAGGACCTTAACGCCCAGGCGTTAATCTAATAGGGTTGTCGACACTAAAAATAATTATTTATTATTGTTTTTTTCCAATTTTACATTGTTGAGCTCTGCCATGTCTTCTTTCAACAGGCTATTTAGTAGTAAGTAGTTATTCAAATACCTTGCGCTCATTTTCTTTAATATTGTTTATACCAATGTAAAAAGAGCTCTCGGCATTTGAATACCTGCGGTAGGCCTGTTCCCATTCAAGTCAAATGAAATATTTTCTATTTTTCTAGATTTACATCATGTAAACTGTTATGATTTTCAACGGTGTTATTCCTTTTCAGTCGGTACGACGGATGGAGGCTAGGTGAAAAAAAAATTAACCTTTTTCCCTCACAATCTAGCGACGCAGATGGGTGGGTAGCGCGATGCTCAGCTAGGTGGGCGAGCAGTGACGACAATGGCTGTGGACTTGTCATAAAGTTTTTTTACTATATTGATGTGATACGGGGATTGTGCGGATTGATGGGTAGGATATATTTTTTTTTGGATAAAATAGGGAGATTGGATAATGAGCCGGTACGCGGCCACAGTACAGATTGGTGGGTATGATACCTTTTTGGGGAATAGAGAGATTGGGCCATGACTTTCCACACGGGCCCAGTACGAATCGGTGTTATCTATTTTCTTTTCTATAGCTTATGCCATGGAGAGTGCTTCTAGAAACTTTTTAAGATAATGCCCACACATTGATAATGGACTGTGTGTTTTCAGAGGCTTTTTTTTACAATTAAGCAAAACCAAGAGCTCCATGTCGAGGCTTTCCTTTAGGAATAAAGCATTACTTTCTTCAACTATAGCGTGAAGATGTTTACACAAAATCTTGTGTGGGAGGCAACCATTGGCCGTGGTGGCTGCTTCCTATCATGCTGACAGTGTGCTTGTTTTTATTCTACAAAAAAACTTGATAAAGAAGTTTATCTATTGCAAGGACCACAAACGAGTTTATGTTATCACTTAATATAGGATTAAAATAAACTAGCGGACGCCCGCGACTTTGTCCGAGTTAACCCGAGTTTTAGAGAATCCTTATTTTTTTTCGGGTTAAATGATTTGATTGAATAAGAAACAGACAAACATAAGTACAAACTTTCACATTTATAATATAAGTAGGATGTAAATTACATTTATAATTATGTAAGGTTTAATGTTGGTTTGATGTAACAATGATAATTCAATCTTATCTCAGATATATCAGCCCTACACACTCGCAAGCGTTGCGTGTAATTAGAGATTGTATACATTAGCGAATACAAATAAAGCACAATGCGGCGAGCAGCGCCCGGCGCGTACATTAGTCTCGCGAGAGGTCGGGGATGTAAGTACCCACGGTATCCGCGGATACGGTTGCACTGTCCGCTAGTTAATTTTAAACGAACGTTAATACTGTATGAGCAGTATGATAATATCATTTCTGAAATCGTGGTTATCGTATCGTCTTTTGTTTCTGTTTTCTTTGACACAAATTATTTAGCTTCTTTTAAAGTTAAAGATTACTAGTGCGATAGAAAGAAACCTTACATTGAGATTGTTGTTGTTTAATTTCATTCTTTTTTAAAATATTATAAGCTTAAGGAATGTAAATTATTAACTCTTTGCATATTTGTTATGAGCTAAAATTCAAACTTACATGTTTTAGCTCCCAAATAGTGTTTGATTAATTTCAAGTACTGCAATGCAAAATAACAAACTAGTAGAATTTATACTGATAAAAATCAAAAACATAATTTAACTGAACGTTATAATTTATTTTAATCTAGGTGTAAGAATGTTACTGAATCAAAAACATTATTCGACCAATCAATATTGTAACACGCATCGACAGGAATACAGCTTGATATCTGTATGTATGCTGTACCGGGTTTAATTATCAAACAGTTCCTAGCGGTCGATTACAGTTCCGTTAAGCGATATTGAAGAACTGGACATGTAAGAACGTTCGCAACAGTGGCATCAGCCGGCCTAATTAACATAAACACCAACTCCCAGTTTATTTATATCTTATACACTATTATATATTTGTCTCAAACAACGGCGAGCGAAGTAATTATTTACGCTGAGAAATTGTGGCTGAATTGATCTAGATTTTATCATCGGTCAACGACAGTGTGTTAGAGTAAGTGGTTTTCGTTTTACCGTTTACCGGTGGCTGTTTGGTGTCCGTGACAAACGTCTCTTACCGATGAATTTAATCAGCTTTTGAGAATTTTGCGAAGCCTTTTTTTATAATATTTATCATAGGACGCATACGAGCAAATAACGCACCTGATGGTGCGTACCGTCGCTACCTGCAACACCAGAAGGAGCCATCACAAGTTATTGTCGGCTATTAAGGAAGTAATGCCATCCTTTTTAAAGGTTTTCAGGTTGTATAAGTACGGAAACACCGTTTACAATAAATGTTTGTCGTGAGGAATTTTGAAAAAATGGCATGATAGTTGGTGGTGAGCAATTTTGAAAAACTGGGCGTACTAAGTAGGTTTTTTCAGTACTTCTCGCCTGGGCAGCTTTTAACTCTGTACAGATCTCAGGTCAGATCATTCATGGAGCACTGCAGTCGCCTTTGGGATGGTTCAGCCAAATAAATACCAACTTGCTGCACTAGATTCGGTGTCTAGAACGCCGAGCCAAGAGAATTATAGGTGACAATATATATAATATAAGCTTCACACCTTTGATCATCGCCGCAAGGTTACTTGTCTCCCCGCGCGCACCAAACCCATCTCATAGAGTTTTATTATGCGAACAGCGAAGGAGTGAAACTGCCTGCCTGTGTCTGTATTTCCGAGTACATAATCCGACTCTTTTAAAGCCAGAGGGAATAGGCCCCATCTGGGTCATCATCATCATCATCAGCCTATTAATGTCCCCACTGCTGGGGCACAGGCCTTCCCTATGGATGGAATAGGGAGATTGGGCCATGACCCACCACTCGATCCCAGTGCGGATTGGTGGGTGCTAACGACTGCAGATGCAGCCGGGACCAACAGCTTAACGTGCCTTCCGAAGCACGGAGAACCTCGAAAGAATAAATTTTTGGTCACCCATCCAATGACCGACCACTGCGAAAGTTGCTTAACTTCAATGACCGCAGCCGAACGCGCGAAACCACTTGCGCCATGGAGCTCCTCCGTCTGGGTAATCTTGCTATATCATAGATCCCATCTCTGTTCTCGGGCCGGATAAAGAGGTAAAAACTTACCCATTAACAAATAATAAAAAAAATAATAAATAATGGTCAAGATGATAAGAGTGAAATTTGTCACGATTTACTATAGTGAAAAGTTGCAGCTGTTATAATAATAATGAGCCTCGTTTATTCCTTAATAATAAAGCAATACAATTTTCTAATTGTACATTACAATTTCTCACTTGTTACTTAATAATTTTGATAATATTAGTTTGACAATAAATTAGCTATTTGAATTATTCAGGTAAAAGATTGGTATTTAGAATACTCGACAATTATTATTTATTTGAGTGTATCACACTATAATATTTTAAAGATGACAGTTAGTAAGTGTGTACGTTTGTTACTTCTTCACGTCTGAACGGCTGGAGAGATTTTAATAAAATTTGGTATGGAGTTAGCTGACACCCTGGATTAACCTATAGGCTACGTTTCACTGCGGTTAAATATCCCTAATAAATCGCGGGTAACAGCTAATAAATTATAAAAGTGAAAAGTAGCTCTTATAAATTCGAAAAAAGGAAAGATTTTTAGAAGGGCTAGGGAGTAATAGATTTACCGCTCAAGATAGAGTCCGTGAATGAAAGTTAAGAGGTTCATGTGGATGGAGAAGGGGCAGGAGATGAGGTTAGTATCGCAAACATCTAAACTTCAGACGCTTTATCGTTAGACTCCAAAGATCAAACGGGTCCTATAACTTTAAAGGCTTATTCGTCACAGAATACACTTTTATTATGCCATTATTTTCTCTTTTATAATAAGCCTCTCTACGTTGATTCTTGACAATTTTAATTGAATTTGGTCAAGTAGACATTATCTTATAATAAAGTTAACATGAATATACCTGAAAAAAAAAAGATCTAGACAGAAACGGGTGGACAGAAAAATAAAATCCTATAATGGGTATGGTAGGTATTTTTACTTCTAAAATACCTACGGAATCAAAAAAAAAACAAAATTTTGCCGTCTAACGTTCATAAATCCTCTCTTAATCACCGTAACAAACAAAGTAATCCTATAAGGAAAGAATATAAGTCTATCACTAGCAATAAAGTTCTTATAAAGGCATTGCTGTAAACGTTTTAGCTTATAATAGCATTTGTCAAATCTTAACATACTTAAGAGCGTTTTATATCTGAGTCTTATAGTTGTAAATAGTCTTGAGATCGGTTTCAGTACTAATTTTGCTCCTTGTGGTATTAATCTATTTGCAAATAGTGAATCTGCAGTGTGATTCCTGCGTGCTCTCACATCAACATATTTAATTACGCTCGCGTGATTTCAATCGCTACTGGATCTGCCCCGGGTCCCTCACCAACCTGTGTAACAGGAATTATATGGAAATAGATAGAAAAAGCATATCTGAACATCTGAACTATTTGTTTACACGAATGAGCGATGAGCGTGTAAGTATCCAAGCTATTTGTTTCTACCTAATGCAAAAAACCAGCCAATCGCATGAAGGGAATACTTTTATTTCTGAAAATCTTTGGACTAAACTTAATATTTTAGTTGCATATGTATTAACACACATGTAAAAAAATATGGAAAAATATTGATAACGCGACTTTCAGGAAAATAAGTAAGTTATGCTGAAAAATATTGAAGATTGAATTTTGCATTTATATAATACGCATTAAATTCAGTGTTTTTATTATTTACTAATACACTGTAATAATTTTACTTGATAATGAATGATGATTTTTTAAATATAAAACGCATACTCCCTTATCACAACTGATTTGGTTGCGGAACTCCTAATATGATTTTAATTTGTTTAACTTCCCATTTGCTCTTGTTGGGTATGTAGGGTTGGTCTTCTCTGTCTGTCAGCTCAGAAGAATGGAAATCTCATAAAAAAAATGGACAGTATTTGCACTACGATCTTATGTCAATTCTTTACACTGTAGCCCTAATTTTTTGTTCAATTTATTCATTATGCAGTTAGAAAAGGACAAATAGCCTTTGTCTTACATCTTTCACCGGCGCGTCTTTCTCCGGCATATCCTTCACTGACACATCTTTTACCGGCATATCTTACGCAGTCTTTTTAATAAATAAATAAAGGTCTATCCAGTGTTTTCAATATTTTTTAAAGTATTCATTTTTAAATTTATAAGACCATATGTTTGAAGTCTTCACATTGAAATATTTCACTTGATAAGCATGGTACAGGTAGATAAATCTTAATTTTCGAATTCACCCCCCAATAGTAACACCAGAAATTTGATGATTCACTTCTTTGTCGCACTATTCGTAAATCTGGGATCCTTTAAAAGAGTCGTGAAGAAGCAAAATGCAGGCCGGCAGGGTGAGGATGGCTGGTGTAGCAGGTAGAACTGCTGTATTTAGTTTCTTTTAAAGTTAAAGGAAGGTGAAGTCCAGATGCGAACTATCTTCGCGTCTGGACTTCACCTTCACTTAACATCAGGTGGGATGGAGTCATTTGTCGGACCTATCTATAAAAAAAAAATCGGAATTTTCTTATTAACTTTATTCGTCCGTATTTGAGTCACAAACATGCATGTACCTATGTATAAAATTTTAACTGAATCCGTCGATTCCGAGCAAATATACTGTGACAGACAGACAGACAGACATCCGAGTGATGCTATAAGGGGTCTGTTTTTGACGATTGAGGTAAGGAATCCTAAAAAAGAACTTGATTCTTATAATATTTATTCCCTTAAGTAAGAAGCATTGTTCCATTATTTCACATATTTAATTATTCATTCAACTAAAATAGAATGATTTTATGCACAAACGAAAATAAGACGAGAAAATAGTTACTCAGGTGACAAACGATACAGACTTGACGTGATAGTACTCATCGCATGCTTTACTTCGCTTTAAATTACTATACACAATTACAAATTAATTAAACAAATTTAATCAAAGGAAATATGTACAGACGAAGACGAGAGAAATTTAGAATTAACCAAAAGTAGATTCACCAATGTTACTCAGAAACCTAGATTAACTTTGACACAATCAGTTACTTACAGCAATACCAACGCGCATAATTGATGAAAGAAATAATTTATCAACGCTAGTTCTAGAACTGAATAAAAAAAAGGACAGATAAAACAAACAACCACGCAAAGTAGCGATTCGTAGCGCGCCCGCGAAATATGAACGTATTTTTCATAAATAAATTTAAATATCCTTTTCAATGGGCATAAATCCACATGTACAGAGTATACGGTAGCGAGTCTCGCACGCAAGCTAATTAATATGGAGTACGCTTCGATTTATAGGTGTTTGAGCCAAAGTTAAGCGTTGGACGAAAGGATTAAACATATGTGACCCAATCCACCCGCGCTTAACTTTCTTATGCATACCAACAAAACTATAATTTAACTATAGATTTTACTTCATTTATGCCCCCCCCCCCCCCCCCCATGACAACGGCTAACTAGCGCCAAGGTCCGAGTCTCAGAGACGCCCTCTAGTTGAGCCCCTCAGGTACGAGTGGTCTAGAGGTTGCAGATGTAGAGGAGACTTCTCCTTTGGGGAGATGCCATCCGCCTGGAATACCTGTATAGGCACTCGCCAATTCTTGGCTTGAGTCCCTTTAGGATCTCGCCGTCCCCGAACCCGGTGACGCTGTAAAGATCAGCTGCGACCAACAACATGATACACACTCAAATAAAATAAACTAAATAAATTATTTATTTTGTTTTAATTACAATGTTTACCTTATTTCAGAATACTTAGGCAGATAATTTTTATTTCGTCATAAATAAAAATTATACTCAAATCACCCAACAATCTTATTGTTAGTTACAACATCTACTGAGTTAACGTTTTTTTTTATGAATTCGTTGTATGTATTTTCAATAAAGCGAATCATGGAATCTATATACTATAATTGAACATATATATCGCTCACTTTTTGTTAAAATAAGATTTGTTTTTGTTCATTAAGTGGTTAAAACACTAAAATAAATTCAAATACTTGTAAGTAGGACTAAACAAAACACAATTCTACTTTTTCCGCGATCTCAATCTCACAAACACCATCCAACATGCTCCACACAATATCACTCCGTGTACTCAACCATAGAGCATCAAATTACAACCGTGTCTACACAAAAGCGTAGACGCATACAGATGCTATCTACCAGTAGTTCTTGTATCTGAAACTAAATACGATTCGTTGATGACTAAGAAAGCTTTTAGATTTGTGTCCAATAAGGTAATTGCGTCTAATAAGGGCCGGGTTTTTGGAAATCGAAATAAATCAATGTTTGGAAGTGTGATAATTAGTACGACGTCATGATCAACCAAACTGTTTTTATTTGAAAAGAAAACGTTGCACAAAAACAACACACGAATGACCATTTATTTACAAAAAAAGTTTTTTAAAAGCTTGTTTATGGTCCTTATTGTGTACTAGGGCTCGAATTAAGGTCCATGATTGAACTGCAAGATTTCAGACGTTGAGTATCAGAAAAAATAAATCTTAAGATAGCAACGGCTTTAAACTACTTTCAACTTCATGGGTTTCCAATATTTAAACGGTAATTGATATAATTTAGTATTGTGACCCTTATAAAGTCATACGAAATATATATAAGTTGTAACTTATATATTTTCTAGCTATAAATGAAACAAATTGAAAGTTTGTGCAAATTTTTATTAATTTTACGAAAGACAATCACTGAAAGTTACTAATGAGTTATTTTTTCAGTCTTAATCTTGGGACCTTATTAGGTATAACACTTATTTAATCATAGTGTGGACCTTATTAAGTATTTCTAACAGGTAACACGGTAACCACTGAACTTAAAGGTTCAGTGTGTATATACTTATCCTTATTAAATATATTTTCTATTCAGTAATCAAAATAAACGTATATAAATGCCACTTGCTAGGCCAGGCTGCTTATTTACACTCATATAAGTCATTTATGTAACTGATCATGCCTATTTTAAAATATCGTAAACCAATAAGGGCCGGCCCTTATTTGTAGACAGCAACTTGGACCTTCTTAGGCAATCACATGTGTCCTGAGAAAATGAAACAAAATTTAGATAAATAAGCAATAATTTTAGTAACTTATCCCGTCAATCCACGTTCTGAAAGTATTTTAACATTACTATTGCAAAATTATTACATATCACCGAGTTTTATTATTGAAACAAAGCAAAATTGGATCAGAATATTTTATTCGTTCAGTCACGTCGACTGCACCTGAGGTTACACACAGAGCCACTGCCAAAATGGCCGGCGCGGAGGCAATGAACGTCAGTGCGCTTTTATGATTGGTTACTGGGGAGGCGCTGCGCAAAATCAGTTTTGGTTTAAATATTAAGTGCGGGAAGTTTGAAAAGATGGACCTTATTTGGAACCGGCCCCTTTTAGGCGCACTTACCTTACAATTAAATTTTATGTTATCACGTCACCTAATATTTTTAAAGTACGTAGGATTAATTAGAATCAAATATCCTTACTATCATCATCACCAGCCTAATTGAATGTCCCCACTACCGGGGCACACGCCTTTCCTATGAATAGGGATATTGGGCCATGACCTACCACGCGGGCCCAGTGCAGATTGGTGGGTGCTGACTGCAGATGCGGCAGGGACCAACGGCGTAACGTGCTATCCGAAGCACGGAGGGGCTCGAAATAATAAGTTTTTGGTCACCCGTGCCATGACTGACCATTGTAAAAGTTGCTTAATTTCTGAGATTGAAGACCGGACGCGTTAACCACCTACGCCATCGAGCTCTTCATCCATACTACTATTAATTAATAATATAACAAATGCGAAGGACACTCTGTTTGTCTATCCGTCACTCTTTCCCACCTAAACTACTATTTAACGTATTTTGATGAATTTTGATATGGAGATAAAGTATTTAAGTCTGAAACCGCGTAGCGTAACAAAGAGACGGAGTTACCTTTTGCATTCATAATTTTTAACATGGATTAAATGGCGTAAATATCTGTACGTATTGTAATTATTTAAGTCATAATGAAGTTTCTTCGATTTTAATATAAGAAGTACTCTATTAAGTATAACATTTTTTTAAATATTTAACTGCAAGATGTTTAAAACTAAAGAAAATTTTAATAGAAAAAGAAACATCCTGCCCGCTGCCTGGACAGCGTGGATTTTTTTTGAGTTAAAGGACAGTGGGCAAAAATGTAAGGACGCTGCACCCACGTCCGCCACGGCTTAAACTACATTTGTTTGAAAGGTATTATAGTGATGATTTTCTGTGCCAAAGCGCATCAAATTCCATCCCGGGGGTCTTTAGTTATTTTAAGTTAAATATGTACAAGTGCTATAACGAACGAACATTAATGAAACAAGGGAATTAATTTAGTTAGTTAGTTCGACCCTACAAAGGGGGCTCAGGTATTATGGGAGTACTTCACAAGGTGCAAGGGTGCTTATGTCATTCTGCCGTGCTAGAGTAAATTCAAAAATCCCCGCATGGGTTGGGGATTATTCAAACATTCTGTTCTTTATAGTAAATTGTCTTCTATGTTAAACGGAACGACCACAAATCACACAAACTTGTATACGCTTCGGAGAAAACATCATTCCACTTCATCCATATTAATTGATAAAACCGATAATCGTGTTCCAATGTCCAAAACGTATTAGATAAAATCAGTCAAGTGACAGGGTGCGCACAATCACAACGAAGTAAGACGAGTCGACTATTTGCAACTGCAAGTCCTTCAACATCCGTAAACCGTTTTGACGTGTCCTTGTAAGTGCAAGCGCGGGATGGTCGGCTTTATCGTATATCTGGTTGTATAGTACGATATGGAATATTATTATGGTTAATAATAATATAAAATGAAAGTACTATAAAATGAATTTAATTAGCTACTTAAATATGCCCATGTGTCATATCTTTTAACTACCAGGATAAAGTTTACGGTGTCATATCTTTTGACTGCCAGGATAATTTTTTTCGGTGTCATAATAAAAAAGGCTAGTTTTTCATAGATCTTTCGATTCATACTAATTACATTGTTGGCGGAGCTGGGTGCGTTTTGCCCATTGTCCTTTTCTTTAGGTTTAAGAAGTACTCTTTTTGTTTATTGTCAATTCGGTTTATTAATAATTTCCTACACAATTATTTATATTGTACCGAAACAGTACATTGAGGAATTAAAGTTTTAATTATTCTTCCGTCAAATAAATTGCATAATAAGAGTTTTTTTATCGATATAAAAGACAGCGGCGTAGTTCAAGATTTAATTATAGGTTAGTCGTTAAATCATGGACAGAGCAGAGTGACTGCCTCGATAAGATCCCTATACTAAGATAATTATGAGTATCAGTTACATCAGCGATGCATATCTCTTCTTCTCAACCATCACAATTTGTTTAATTTATTGATATCCGTAATCAGACGTTGCCAGATAAGCTCGGATATCTTTTACTAGAGCTTTATTTTATAATTGTCAGATGAAACTGCCAAATAAATCTATACGCAATTAAATATTTTCATGATTATTATTATTATTTATGTTATAAGGATGATGATGAGGAGCTCGATGGCGCAGGTAGTTACCGCGTTCAGCTGCGATCGTTGAAGTTAAGCAAATTTCACAGTGGTCGGTCTTTGGATGGATGACTAAAAATCTTCTATCTCGAGTTCCTCCGTGCTTCGGAAGGTACGTTAAGCCGTTGGTCCCGGCTGCATCTGCAGTCGTTAGCACCCACCACTCCGCACTGGGCCCGCGTGGTGGGTCATGGCCCAATCTCCCTATTCCATCCATAGGGAAGGCCTGTCCCCCAGCAGTGGGGACATTAATAGGCTGATGATGATGAAAAGGATGGAAAACAAGCATATGACCCGTCTGATGCGTTAGCTGCAACCATAGCCTATAAACGCTCGTGATACCAAAATATCCAAGCTGGTTGGGGTAGGGAACAGCTTACCCTGACCCATCCCCTATCTCGTGGAGCCCTGGAACCTTACTCACCAGACAAACTGACAGAAAAACAGCACCACCAAAAATGTAATGTTATTTTACGGTTTTCCCCAGACTGGCGGGCGCTCCAATTCGAGCGGAAAATTCGCTTTGCCCTACCTCTCTTAAAAAAGTGATGATAATAAGAATCCTGCAAAGCAACGAGTTTTATCAAGGAATAGAAGGTTCAACCCTTGATAAAAGTGATAATTAGATAGAAACAATACTTTAGCTTAGAAAGAATGGAATTGTTTCAAGAGTAGAATACATTCCGATTAGTATCATTTACAATAGGGGTGATGACGGGGTACAGTAAACGAAATTCTATTTAGTCCGTCAATTAGATGATCAAAAAATAATGGACACGTATTTTTCCTTTGGGCAATCTATCAAAAAATGACAAAGTTATAGCGCGGATATAAGTTTGTGAGTAGGGGCTCGGGACGTCACTTTTAAGTGAAAATTATACCAAAACGTGACGTCATGCGACTTTTCAAATCAATATATCTCTGCAATGTTTATATTATGTGAAAAAACAAAAAGTACATGTCCAATACTTCTTGATAATCTACCTGATAAACGAAGAAAAAAAATAGTCATCATCCCTATTGTAATGGTAATTACAATGAAGTTTCCACTCCTATAGGAGCATAGGAGTGAAAAATTCACTGTAATTACCCTACTAAAGTTAAATTACGTTAGGAGAAAAGAATGAGAATTATTATGCACGGACAAATCTATTTTTGTATTCCATTATGCAATATCATAAAACATGTGACAAATTGAAAAAATAATCGTCATCATCAGCCTATTATTGTACCCACTGCTGGGGGACAGGCCTTCCCTGTGGATGGAATAGGATTTTGGGCAAAGACCCACCACGCGGGCCCAGTGCGGAGTGGTGGCTGCTAAAGACTGCAGATGCAGCCGGGACCAACGGCTTAAGGTGCCTTCCGAAGCACGAGCTCGAGATAGTAAATTTTTGGTCACCCATCCAATGACTGACCACTTCGAAAGTTGCTTAAGTTCAACGATCGCACCCGAAAGCGCTAACCACTTCCGCCATCGAGATCCTCCATTGAAAAAAATAATGCCAACTTAAATAATAATTATTAATCTACCGCACAAAAAAACCGACTCCTGTATTTCGAGTCATTCGTTAGACCGCTAGGTGTCATGTTTAATTGGATGGTGGAATCGTTTGTGTAAATTTATCGCCCTCTGGGCACAAACATGATCATGGATGCTGAGACATGAATCTAGGGGATTGACTGTTGAAACGAATAAAGTTAAAAATTGAAAATGTCTAACTTCTGTCTTGTAGTTTTTCAAGACAGTAGTTCGAATTTATATATAAATATACTTTTTCACGTTATACGTAGTTTCTTGGGACTCCACAGGAAACTAAAATAACATGATGCCTCTATAAAAAACACCCAATGGCTGAATTTAGCTAATGAACTGCGACTTTAATTTTAAATTAAGACTTTATTGAACACATTAAAATAATATAATAAATGGTTATACTACTAAAGGCATTGTTATTAAATAAATATATATATTTTTAGACGCTCTTTGCTCAAAATTTAAAACGAATAAAATTTTTATATCTCAAATCTCAAATTTAGAGGCAGTAAAGGGTAAAATTTTAAAATGTAATTAGAAAAATCGTGATCATCTTTTTTATTGAAACTTATTAGCGTTTCTGTCATAATTACAGAATATCGGTGACATTAATTATGACTTATTTCCCACCGTCTCCCTAGCTATGATCGCTTTCTGCCTATAAAGACTTCAAAGAACCAAACCGGGGACTCTAGATACTACTAAAAATACGTCTAGCTATATCAATAGACCAACTTATTGAGAGACTTCCAAGTCAGATGCATTTTCTTAAAGGAGCCAAGAAAATGATGTCCGATCAGACGCTAGGATAATGTGGATAACTCCAAGACGACGATACTCAAATTATTGGATAAAATTGTAAATACAAAGAGGCCTTACCTTTTTGAGGAGAGGTGTTTACAGAAAGTTAATTAATTAACTAAGAAATCGGTAGGTAAAAAGACCGTAACGCAATAATCAAATAGTTAATATCATGTTTAGGTATAGATAATATATTGGGTCTATTATAATTGTACAAAAAATCTTTCTTAACATAAACGAGTGTAAAACTTGAGTTATACAAAGACTTTAATGTCGAACACACTGTGACATATGGAAAAACCGAAAAAAGCGCAAATAATAGATAAACTGAACAGATCGTTCGTCAGCTCATAGCAGAGCGGCGCAATCTGTTCGTGTCTCTAATTGTTTGAAAGCATTCAATGTGTGCCTGTGTAGTGACGAACGTAACTACCATATGTAGTAGATATTTTTGGGGCGCTTCCATGCAGTTAATAGAGTATCTAGGTGTGTGCAAGGAGCTCGATGGTGCAGGTGGTTAGCGCGTTCGGCTGCAATCGTTGAATGGGTGACCAAAAATTTACTATCTCGAGCTCCCCGTGCTTCGGAAGGCACGTTAAGGCTTTGGTCCCGGCTACGTCTGCAATCGTTAGCACCCACCAATCCGCTCTGGGCCCGCGTAGTAGGTCATGGCCCGATCTCCCTATTCCATCCAGAGCGAAAGACCTATGCCCCAGCAGTGGGGACATTAATAGGCTGATGATGATGAGGTGTGTATATAATCAGTGCTAACAGACCTGCTTGGCGTATCCACGTTGGGGCCAAAGTCGCAAGTTCATAACGGCAGTGGCGGATAAAATTGCAGGTAGCATAAAGGAAAACGGGCGGATATAGAAAATCTCTCAATACCGCCGCGGCTCAAAAGCCTCCGTGTCCGCGCTGTAATCACTACGGATGTAGTATAATGCATTCGACCTCTGTGAGGCTCTATCGGAATGTTACTTTATGAAACATGCTTTGATTATATTCGGGAGTTGGGAAGTTTGTTACTTGTTACCTTGTTTTTTTTCTGTTTCTTTGCTATACAACTACAGATGCTATTCCAAAATACTCGCCAATTTGGACTCTTTTTTATGCTGTGATAGTATGAAAATACTTTAGTAAATATGTACTTAATACAACACAACAGTGAATGACACAAAAGTGGACCACATGAAATGCTGCTGGTTTATAATATGATTGTGTATTATATATTATAAGTGTGTGTGTGTGTGTGTGTAACTGACGACCTCCGTGGCCGAGTGGTTTGTACGCCGGGTTTCATGGTATCGCTGACTCGAGAGGTCCCGGGTTCAAATCCCGGTGGGGGCAGATGTTTGGGTGATGAACACGAGCATTTGTCCTCCAGCCATGGATGTTTAATATGTATTTCTATATAAATACACATATATATGTACTTTATATGTATTGTATCCGTTACCCTAGCATCCCATATCACAAGCCTTACAGTTCTAATTGGTGTGAGTGTTCAGGCTAATTGGTGTGAGTGTTGGAAATATTTTTTATTATTATTATCTACGTGGTGTACCATATTTTGTACCATTAAGTCTTCTTCAATAAATCGACATCAACCTATCTAAGTCTGCATTTATTATAACCTGCCGCCATCACCCAAAATATCACAATGCTTCAAAGAGGAGATTTTCTATTATGTATCTATTGGAGTGCATAAGAGTTGCAGGACTAAGGACTTCAAATGTGAGAAGTCGACAGACACAATGAGAAGCCTGCGGCAACATCCGTCGACCTTAGGCCCAATAGGGCCATGGTCTGCTGCTGCAGGCTACGAGGGGCAGCAGGAAGAGCTTCGAGGAGCGGCAGAAGCTATATAAAGGCTTTGTTTACTGACCGTCCAAGAACCCAAGGCCGCCAGATCTTATTAATTTGGGGATGAAGAAAATATGGAAAATCAAGTAGACTTAGTGGGTACAATGAACGTACACGTACTTTTTAACACAGCTTCGAATTAAAAATTATCTAGTAAATAGAGTAAAGAAAGATTTTTTTGATTTGAATCAATCCTAATATAATGATATAAATGTAAAAAATAGTGAAAAATTACCCGGAAAGAGACATAGGATACTTTCATTATATCGGAAAAATGACGAGTTCCTGTGGGATTCTGCAAAAACTAAAGTTAACGTGGACGAAGTCGCGGACGGCTGCTGGTAATTAAATAATTTCTTATTATCTTATTATCAATGTTATTGCAGAAAATAAGTTTGTGATTTTGCTTTTGTTGTTTGAAGTGCATTAAATACTGCCGATAGAATATGTCTGGCAGTATTACTTTACTTTACATACCTAAGAATCGGTCCTCAGACTTTAAGTAAACCTGATATTGGGCCCACAGCACAAGTTAGCGAGTATGCATGCTCGATTATCCATATTTTCTCCATTAGAAAATACGGGCTTTGGATTTGGAATTATCTATATATTTTGATGTGATTTTCTAATCCTGGTAGGGGGGAGAAATTCAGATCGTAAGAAAGAAATAAAAGTTGCTGAGTGATACAGTAAATGATATTTTTTTAATTTATATCCTCATTTCCTTAGCTTTTTTGAATTCGTAAGTCCACTGCAAGAATGTTACGCACGAAGTCCAGTAATTTACTTAAACATAAAATAAAATGATTTTGTTGAAATTTTCCACACACACAGTTTTTAACTTGGAAAGAGATATGGGATACCATTTATCCCGAAATAAAAACGATTCCCGTGATTCCTGTAAGTTAAAATTAACGTTTAAGTAAAAAATAACTAAATAACCTGTTCAGATTATGTTTCACGTCCAACACAAATTCAATAACAGTTTTCATACCACATCCGCACACAATACTCATAAAAGAAATAGAAGAAACGCGTCCATAACGAATTCACAAACAATCAATTACAAAAGAGGAACTGTCAAAGGAAAACATCGTCCGGGGAGTTGGAAGCAGGTGAAACCGGCAATATAAAACTTGCCTCGCCAAAGGGAACAAAACATTGATTAATGACAAAATGCACTCGAAAACAAACTGTCGAACTTCTTCAAATTCGCAATACAAATGCCTTCGGTATAAGGTAACCCTCGGAAATAATGGTTTCCTCTTCAGCCGCTCACACCCTAAACACCATCAACCTCCTTGGAAAATCCAACTCTAAATCACCTGAAATAAAGTCGCAATCTCCATATTCAATGTTTACGGGGTTTCTGGTCTCGCTTTCGGCGCGCGGAACATTTTCTCGGCGACTTTTTTGTTGTCGCAAGGAAACGGAAGTAACATGTAAGAGCTTGTCTTTTCCTCTCTTTTTTGTTGGGAAATTGTTTCGGTGCCATTAAGCCGTTGACAGATCACCGCGCTTTGAGTAATGCCCTTGAATTGTTCGCCGGGGAGAGAGAATACAGGCATTTGTGTGACAATGGGGCGTCGGGGGGCCGATTTGTGTTAAGGACAACTATAAAGGTTGTCCTTAAGAGTTACTTAGCAGTTAAACTATGGAAGTGGAACTATTTGGAGATTTATTAGTTCGTGAATGACCTTTTGAGGGGGATAAGCGGCAAAAGTTTCGTCTGTGAGCATGAGACTTTGTTGATAAACTAAGCCGGAGTTAATCAATTAAATAACTTTATCTACACTCATGTCGAAATATTGGAATAACAAATATAAAGATGGTTTTATAAGAAGAAGATATAAGGTGAAGAAGCAACATGCAGGCCGGCAAGGTGAGGATGGCTGGTGTGGCAGGTAGAACTGCTTTACCAGCTATCTTCACATCTGGACTTCACCATCACTTAACATCAGGTGGGTTGGAGTAATTTGTCGGACCTATCTATAAAAAAAAATAAAAAAAAGTACTATAAACGCACATACATACATAAAATTAAAAATAAAACTCATTACAGTACTGCTGCTGGCTGTATCGTAAAATAACTTTTTTATCATTGTTATAGGTACACTTTTATTTTTTAAATTAATCTATTAGGTTTAAACCCATTCGTAGTTTAAACTTAATTTCTGTCGATCGTGTTTTGTTTTCGGGATTTCAGTACCCCTAGCACGAACCAATATCGAATCCGTATCGTTTGCGAGTACGTAATGTCATTGTCAAATTTTGTATTCCATCCCATTACACACCTGGTTATTAGTGGATACACAAACTTTTTATAAATATAAACATAAGAAAAAATCGATATTAAGATAAAGCAAATACTTGTACATTACAAAAACCACCTGTTTCATCCTATTTAAAATAGACGTAAAGATGTAAAAACACGCAAACAAATACAGCTTAAATATTTACTTGACTAGAGAATTAAATGCTAATTAATAATTTCAAAACGCAATGCAACATTGTTGTGAAGTGTGTAATCAACAGTGCGATCTTGTATGTTTAACTAATAGGTCCTGTTGGTTTAAACCGGTGTGATTAAACAAACAGTATTAAAATAAAAGACGTGCTAACCGTGTCAGAATTCACTTTCAGGCTGGCGAAGCAGGTGTTCAAAACGATCAAATGTAATACAAAAGTTTGAAACAATATATTTTATATTTTTTCTGCATAAATGGACAATATATTGTTCTAAACTTTCATGGTCACTAACATTATAGTAGTATAAGTTATTTACGGGATTGTTACCATGTTACCTTGTTTTTAGTGAGTTTCCGATATTTCGGCACTGTTGCAAGCGCCATGATGAAGAAGCAACATGCAGGCCGGCAAGGTGAGGATGGCTGCTGTGGCAGGTAGAACTGCTTTACCAGCTATCTTCACATCTGGACTTCACCATCACTTAACATCAGGTGGGGTGGAGTAATTTGTCGGACCTATCTATAAAAAAAAATAAAAAAAAGTAGTGAGTTTCCGATATTTCGGCACTGTTGCAAGCGCCATGATCACGGAGTAACTCAATAAACAATAAAAATATCGGAAACTCGCTAAATACAAGGTACATGGTAACAATCCCGTAAATAACTTATATTACTATAAAGTTTGAAACAGTGCCTAATCTAATATAAATAAATAAATATTTCCAACCCGCACACCAATTAGCTTAGCCCCAAAGTAAGCACTGTAAGGCTTTTGTTACGGGATACTAGGGTAACGGATAGAATACATATACAGTACATATACATATAAGTATATTTATATGGAAATACAAATTAAACATCCATGACTGGAGTACAAATGCTCGTATTCATCACACAAACATCTACCCCCATCGGGATTCGAACCCGGGACCTCTCGAGTCGACGACACCATGAAACCCGGCATACAAACCACTCGGCCACGGAGGTCGTCTTTGATGTAGCTCTTTCAATTTCTGCGTCATCATGTCTTTGTATACTAATTTACTTTCCGTTAATTAAAACGAATGGTCCAAATTTAACCCTGTTTTCGAACCATTGCAATAGAATCTTATTAATCAAATTTTCAGATGCATTTCAAATAAACCTAATGATTACCTACTCCACGAATTCAATAAGCTTACAACCGATGCTTAAAACTAAACACTTGCAAACATAGTAATTTAAATGTATTAGCTTTCGAACATTTAATTTCCAGTTGCTGGCCGTGTATTATTAGTTGGTAAAAAATTAACAGCATTAATGCGTTTCGGCGGTGAGTCCAATGCGTTTTTCTCACGTGAAAGTGTAATATGAATTAAATTTCCTATGGAACGACAATATTCTCACGGTGTACAATATTATGAAGGTACGACGTGTTGTAAAATCAAAGTTGCCGTAAATCCACTGTGATCACTGTAAGCTGTGTACGCTATAACTCGTTACAAAAGATTTAACACCGATATTCGGTATTGGTTATAGTGTAGGGAAGAGCGGGTCGTTTTGAAAAGCAAATAGCTAACCTATATTTGAATATTATATCAATATTTTTTTAAAGAAAAGATGGAAGGATATAAAATGCGGCAGATAATAATTTCTCAGATCCAAACAATGCCAAATTATCGTCAAATTTAAGTGACTGAAAGTAGACATAAAGTATGTACACATTTCACTTTAAATGTTTCTGTATTAATATAATAAGAGCAGAGCGTTGACAATGAGTTTTCAACTTTGATACGTTAATTAAGTATGTATATGAATGAGAGATAAAGAGTGCCATCTGGTAAGAAGCAAAGCATATTATACAGCTCCAAAAAAATTGTGTGCACGGAGCACACATCTAAAGTGAACTTCTTTTTTTAAATAACCTAAAATTAGGCGTTGCATAAGGCATAGGGGAGTGGAGCAGCGCACGCATTACTCATATACATGTATAGATATATATATATATATATATATTGTCGCGTGTGTCGTTCATGACTTCATGACGTTTCAGCTTTCGCCGAGTTACCCTCCAACTTTCATGCACGTCGCATTCCACACACACATATATATGTAGTCGCGTGACGCTCGTGACGCATTTCCGTTTCATCTTTTCCATAGGATTTTTCCATTCAGGAAAGAAGTTTCACTTCAAAACCAAATATATTAGTGTACGCGCGATTACGCAATTTACACCTGCTGTATAAATAGTGTGTGATTTGTTTGTAGTTTTAATATAACATAAGTGCCTACATAAAAATATCTATATTTCTTAATTGCAGTATTAAACCTCGCTATCCCATCACTATGTCACCGGCCCGTGGGTCAAAAGTCACTCGAATCTCTATCGGCAGTCAAATTTTATCTTAATTCAAATCTCGTATTAAGCGACTCTAAAACTTTAGTTAAATTTACTGCTTTCGAGTGCATTGCCTTTGTCCAGCTAAATTTATTGTCTTCGTTAATGGGAATTTAGAACAGTGGTTTTAGCTATGTATTTAATGAAAATTTAACCATTTATACTCTAAATGAAAACCCGTTCCGTATTGATCTTTACCCCTTGAACTTCTGACATGCAAACCTAATGGTGATCCTTGTATAAGTGTCGTGATAAATTTTATCTCGTTCATTGATAACTCTAACGAATTGCCCAATTAGGAACTGACTTGAATATGGTTGAGTTGCAACAAAATTACCATGTAAGTACATGAAAAGATTGAGGGATTAGATTGCATACTGTTTGTTGGGTTCTAATTGTTTATCATCATAGTTTGTCATCATGATGTTTTTCCAGCTGAAGTCTACCAATGGTGGACTTTAAAATTACTTTTTTATTCGGTTTTGTAACTAAAAGTATTCTCAAGTCACCAGGAAATAAATAGATTGATTATATACATAATCATAACCAATTTTGAACACCTCCGTGCCCGAGTGGTTTAAACGCCGGTTTTCATGATGTCGCCTACTCGTGAGGTCTCGGGTTCTAATCCCGGTGGGGAGTGATGTTTGTGTGATGATTACGAGCATTTATCATGAATGTTTAATATGTTTTTCTTTATAAATATACTTACTATACAATATATGTATTATGTACCATATATGTATTCTATCCGTTATTCAGTATCCCATAACACAAGCCTTACAGTGCTTACTTTGGGGCTAGGCTAATTGGTGTGAGTGTTGGAAATATTTATTTATTAACTTTGCACATTTATATGAATAGTTGCCTATAGAGGTTTCATTAGTTCATCTGTGCTTATAACAAAAGCCTTTACGCCAGAAAAGGAGTTTGTTTGCGACGTCCACACCACAGATAGATTCGCGCCGCAAAAACTCTCCCATTTATGAGTAACAGCTTTGGTAACTAACTCGAAACTATTGGGTATTCATTCAATATCACGCATCGTTTTGGCTGGACAAAAAAACTTGACGAGCTCTAGCCTTAGCCGGCTGACGCGTGACCGCTTGTAATTGGCAACCTGATGGATGAGGAAAGACTGTTTTCATTACAAGACTACCAACATATCTTTACAGCTTTATAGTACATAAACAACCAGCACACAAGACGCATTTTCGGTTAACTGAAATGCAAGAGAATCTTGGTGGGATCAGAGAAACAGTTGGATAATTATTAGCAAGTGCGCGAGCACATCTTGTAGTTAGAAACCTTTGATGCCGCGATATCTCGAGATTGCCTAAATAGGCGGTTGACTTTTGCTTTCTGGTTAGAAAGGACTATTTTCTTGGCGTAATGGGAGACCGGCCAATCAGATTTGATAGATTTGCATTTATTAATCTTTTGGTGTAGAATCGGTGACCCTATTGAATGTGTAATTTAAATCAGGAGCCTGTTCTGAACCTCCAATCCAAAACATTTCTCACAACACTATTGATGCTTCAAAAACTACTGGAATCAGTCCAGTACATAAAGTTTTCACCATTAGAATGCTATATTATCCTTGAGTTACACAGAATTTATAACATTGGATGGGAGACCAAGAAGTAATTATCTCGAGTTCCTCCGTGCTTCAGAAGATACGTCAAGCTGTTGGTCCCGTCTGCATCTACAGTCGTTAGCACCCACCAATAGGTCCGCGTGGTGGGTCATGATCCTGTTTTCCTATTCCATCCATACAGAAGTCCTGTATTCCAGCAGTTGGGACATTAATAGGCTGATGATGATGAGGATGATCTAAGTCTACACTTTTCTCGTTAAAATTTAGTTCAGCCGTACAGCCAGGGCGCATCAAATAAATAAATGTCATTATCAGAGCCTTTCCCTATTTGGAAGCCGGTTATTTCGTAAGAATTGCCTTGAAATCCGATTCACAAAATATCGACGTAAGCTGTTAACGAACATCGCTCTCCTTCGCTTTCCTTTAGCCCATAAAAGCCCATTGTTTCGCGTCGCTTGAGTAAGTTGTAACCGCGTAATTGGCTGACTTTAAGTTTTGACTTAACATTAATAAGTGGCCATTAAAGTAACGATACCGATGACACTTACACCAAACAAAAAAAAATTATTATAACAACGTGACCAAATCGAGGTGTCATTTTTGTTAACCAATTGTAAACAGATAACTTAGAGGGTGTCCACAAATCGACACTTTTTCTTTAAAATTTAAATTATCCCTTTTCACATTCTTTGATTAGAGATTAATATATTATATGCTTAATTATTATTTACTAAAATCAGCATTCAATAATTTCATGTTTAAGTATTATTAATACGAATGTGTTCATATCTACTCGTATCTGTCTGTCCTGATTGTAATACGATATAGTATATAAATCGCTTACGATACCTCAGCCTTATCTGCCCTATAAAGTTTATGTAAATTTATGCACTGCAACAGAATCCAGAGTTACTAGGCATTTTTTTACAAAGTTGAAAATAAGTACCTACTTCTCCAGAATTGAGTTTTCACATTATTTTTATATTCATGTAGACAAACTAGCTGACGGACCTGCAGATGGATTGCCGGCTCTGCAGGAAAAGGTTTACCCGCCTTTTGAAGACCGCCATATCATAGCTGTAAGGAAATTCCGCTGAGGGAAGTTAGTTCATTTCAGATCATAAATACATTATATATTTCATTTTCTAATATTAGACTTATACTAGATAAGTTAAACTTTATTAACAACTAGCAGCCGCTCGCGACTTCGTATGCGTAGAGGTAGTTAGAAATAAAGGTTCACTGGTCGTTTCCCGTAGGTGATAGCGTGATAATATGTAGCCTATATGTTGACCCGACATCTTAATAATATTTGTGCCAAATTTTAAGTAAATCCATACAGAACTTATTGAGTTTATCCCGGGCATACATACAGACAAACAGACAATAAATCTAAAAACTATATTTTTGGCTTCAGTTTCGATTATAAATCACAACCCAGGTATTCTTTTAAAAAAATATTCTATGTACAGTTTTGACTTTCCTACCATTTTATTATATGTATAAAGAGACACACTTCAACACATCCTGTATGTCAGTTGTCTGCTCATATAATGTGACGAAGGAAGCTTACCCCACTTTATAAGTCAGATTATCATATAAAGTAGGCAATACTGACCCATTAGGCGGCGTGCACACTCGCGGGTGTGGCTGGTTTCACTTTCATAAAAATCACCGGATATTAATTAGTAGCCAATGTGTATCGCAACAGTGAAGTGAGAACTAGCGCAATCGACTGTTGATGTAGGTAAATGCTCACACACTTAACACTTGAGAAGCATACTTACTATTCGTACCATTAAAAAGTTAGGCGTTCAACATGAGTTCAAGATGAAGATGTTTAAACATGGTTTAACCTTTTTTTTTTGTGGTACAGCCCTAAGGGCCCGTTGTTTGATACATAGTCAAACTTGACTTATAGTCAATACCACTTCAAAAATATAGATGTATGTGTAAATTTTTGCCAAATGGTTATTTTTTCTATGTTAGTTTAAACTATAGTCAAAATCTAAAGAATAGGCTTTATGGGCACAGTACCATAAGCCTTCGCAGAATAGGTAAAGTAATTAAAAAATATAGACAAATTTAGGTTTGTTTCACACAACGCGTCCAATTTAATAATAAAAGCACCTTCAGTTTAATTCTATTCTAGATTTTTTCGTTTATATGTATAATAGAACATTCTTAGACGTTTAAAGTTTGTATATTATTCTTGAATACGGAACCTGAAAGAGCACGGTTAGTCATTTATAACAGATTACAATAAATAATAGCACTTTACAATGTCATGAAAAAAGACAGAATTTAAACATCGAACAAAAACATGCAAAAAAACATTATAAGACAGGATTTTTTAAACTCTTTTTTTAACAATGTATTATATTTTGACATTCACAGTCGCAAAAAACAAGGTATCCTTATACCTATATATATATTGCTACCTTTAGCAATCCCGCAAATAACATAAATTCCTCATAATATGTATGGCTATTAAAGTTTAAACATTATTTATTACAAAAAATTAAAGAAGCACTCTACCAACCCTAAAGAAATGTAATCATTTGAAACGACGACTGTTCTAGAATGTTGACTAAGTTTTCCACTCCGCCCGGTGTCTCACTCAAAGCTGAAATTGAAGAAACAATCGGGATTCCAAATTTAAATTCAGATTCGCGATTGACCCGCGCTGCGAGGACAAACTGCGCGGTAATTGGTGATTGACATGTGAGCCCTTCCTGATTGGCTGGGTACGGCCGGTGTTCGATGAATTTAAAAAGTTTAGAACAGAAAAGAGGTGAAAATCTAAAATAATTCCGAATTTAAATTACGAAATTAATTATTTATAGTAATTCCGTGTTAATAATTTCATGAACAATTTCACGTGTAAACGTTAAGTTTTACAATGCATGAATATATTTCAGTTTTTGGATAAAAGTAGTGCCTTGCAACTGATGGTATCGTATAAGCGTGACACGAAACAAAAGTTACGAAAAGCGCCTGCGCTGATAGGACGTATGTTTGTAAGCCATAGTTGGGGAATTAATTAAAAAAATATAAAACCAACGTTTGAGACAGCTGATAAAAATTACCAATGAATACTAACAAAAAGACTGCCTCAACATTGTGTAATACAAAGTTAAGGTACAATGCTGTCAGAGCCATATGTTAATTACACGACACTTATTTTTAACGAAACTAGTTAGGCATTATTGCGAACAATTTTTGTTTCATAACGCAAATTCGTCTTATGGAAAGGAAAATGATTACATATTTATTTTAACACGAATAAATTTCGTTAACTGTTTTTTTTAGATAGGTCCGACAAATGACTGTAGGTACCTACCCTACCTGATGTAAAGCTTGGACAGCAGTTCTACCTGCCACACCAGTCATCCTTACCTTGCTGGCCTGTATGTTGCTCCTTCACGCCTCTTTTAAAGGATCCCAGGTTGTAACAGGGAGGGAACACGTGAGCGGGCAGAACATTCCATTTACGGATTGTGCAACAAAGAAATGAGTCACCAAACTTCTTTGTACGCGTTGAGCCGCGTATCCACTAGTGGCAGCCTCGCGTCGAGCGGCCTCGACTTGAAGCAAATAGCCTCAGTATGAGGCTGCTCGCTCTGAAGCAACGGCTACGGATCAGCTCGAGGCGTGTCGCCTCAGCTTGATCCGCCGGCGGCGCACTGCGCAGTTAAAAGCCAAAACGTCTCCATTAAACACACGGCTCGGACTGAGGCGCGTTTGAGCACGGCACAGAAACCGACAAAATATGGCTCGGCTCGCGGCGACGAATTTGCCTTGCGTCGCGGCGTGCCTCAGGTTGAGGTAGCGTCTCCACTTGCGCAGCCTCGGAGTGAGGCAGCCGCTCGACCCGAGGCTGCCTCTAGTGGGTACGCGGCTTTGGAATAGTGACCACAGTTCGTGGGTGGCAACGTAGGCCAGCGCGCGTGGTCCTCTGAAGGAAAGGGGAAGGTGGAATCAGAGAGAATAACTCCTCAGAACACTCGCCGTGGTACAGATGATAGAACGCTCCTAATCTCGCCACATCACGGCGTAATTGAAGATGCTCAAGGTGTTTAGTCACCTCCTCATCGCCTATGATGCGGATCGCGCGCCGCTGTGACCTATCCAAAGCATCGAGCAAGTACTTGGCGGAGCCATCCCAGAGGTGCGAGCAATATTCCACGCAAGACCATATGACAAGCACAAGCAAGCAAGTGCGTCTTATACAACAAACACAGTTGCTCGGACGTGAAAAAACGCCGCACGATTTCGATGTAATTTAATTGTTTAAAAAAATCGCAATTGCCGTGAATTGCGAACAATCGACATAATAAAAGTAAGCTTTTATTTTTAAAGTAAGTCATAATTAAAATTGATTTGTTTTTATTTTCAAGTGTAATTTTTCGTTTTTTCATTATTAAGTTTTTCGTTTTAGTATACTTTTATAAAAATATATGATTAGTCCTTTTTATGGAAAACAATTACGTAAATTAAATTGCATTGTATCACCAACATTCCTCAGACCCTAAAATAGTTTTCTCTGAAAATCAGGAATAACTAAAGTTTCACAAACACTCAAATCCTTAGACAACCACCAAAAAGTAGTCTTCTAAGAATTTAACGCAAGCATCGTTCAATAATTCCGTTTATTTCCGTCCGCAGTTTCAGGATCCGTAAACCTTCAAAAAAGGAGCGTACCATAAAGGCATGAGCATCGTCATAAACATTATATCACGTTTTTTATTGCACCTAACTGTCAAATTCCGTAGTAATTTGACATTTGAGCGTGATAAAACCGAGCGATATATCATATCGCAGTGCTCATGCTAGGGGGGCTGGTATTGCTGGTGTCTATATGACATATAGTATACAATATGTGTGATAGTATAGTAGTTGTAGTGATAGTATAGTGAGCTGACAGCTCGTATGCTCCCTAATATAAAAAATGACACATCTAAGTCTGCTATAGTCTATGGTGCCGGCTAAAATGGAAGCACCTTTATATTCAATAGGCAAAGGCATCCAGCCCTCTCCATAAGGCAGAATAATAGCAATGCGCCTCCACCATACCTTACCAAAACAGTTCTAATCAGCCGGCGCAGTTACTTAAGCCTGATGGATTAGTTTTTCGTTGCCAGTTTCGAGTGGGCTTCGACGAATAACTATCCAAGGAAAATCCTATGACGCAACGATTAATTAGAAGAATAACGCAGTGGTGTTTTTCCGTAAATAAAGTTTAGTTTTTTTAATCGACTTCAAGAAGGGGAAGGATCTCAATTCGTCATTATATTTTGTTATTGTTGTTTGCGCATATCTGCGAGATGCGTGGACCGATATTGATATATTTTTTTTATGTGAAACATCTGTAATGTGAATAGTGTGGCGACGTGTTGCCATGCGCAATCGAATTCGATTTTTGTATTTAATGAAAATAAATGTTTATTAAATAAACAATCGTCGTTTTCTGGATAAAAATCGTAATATTTTATTTTATCATTATGCCATATTTAGCTCCTATCGCAATCTGTTCTTTTCTGCATATTACTTTTACAAAATAATGATCGACATTATGTTTCACATCTGCTAGGCGTGTCGTGACGGCTCAATTTTTTTTGTTTGAGTCAGTTTATTGGCTAGATAATCCCATACTAATTTGGTGAGGTTCTGATCAGTACTTTCGGAGAAAACAGTGCAACTCTTCAATTCTAAACAGTGCTTAATTCGTGTTTGGTTACTTTAAGAGATATGAAAGAGATAATGCCGTCCTGGTAACAAGTACTTAGTAATTTGATCTTACTCTGGCTTATAAAAAGTGTTAATTACAAACTTTTTCACAAATGAAAACCGCCTTCATACAAAAAAAAAACATTAAAAAGTAAAAAATAAAGCATATATTATAATGAGCTCCTCTGTTCTTACAACCAATAATCAATGTATTCTTAAGTAGGTATTTTGACGTTCTGTTTCCACTCCAAAGGGAGGCTTTATGTAACACTATGTACCTACTCAGTTACTTAACAAATATCCTAAGAGCCCGTAAGTCGACAACAGATCCTTATGTCGTATTTAAATCAAATAACAGCACAAAAAGACACCAACAATCAAAGGCACAGTTACCAAATAACAATTCCAGCATCTATTTTCTTACTTATAAGGTACAATTTCATTTAACAAAACGTTGATATCAATCCTAATGAACTGCATAATTAAACAGTGATTCTGTGACCCTATCCGAAGGGCATTCAGGGGGCCACATTATATTTAATTTGTCTGTTTTAATTCGATTTTGATTTAACAAAGTGTATTTATTAATAATTCAATGGCAGAGGGGAACTCGAAAGTGGGTACGTCAGATTAATAAGGCCTATTAAAGTACTTATACATTATCATAATTGTTAAAAATAATAATACTTTTTTTATAGTATCCAAATTTTGTTGATTTTAGACATAATTTTTCCTAGATGGATGCGAACTAGTTAGTTCCGTACTACCAGAGTTTAAGCTATGACTTCTTTTTGGTTTTCATTAGAATGTGGGTCTGACGCATATTGATAAGCACTTGGAAACTTTTTTTTTTCTCAAGTATAGCTTACCAGTATATTTTAACATTTTCACAATTTGACCAGTTGTGCTTATTTTAAATCTAAAAAATACTACAGTCAATCAACTAATATGTTTTTTTTTATGTTAAAAGAGTGACAAACAAGCCCACAGGTACACATAAACAGGTTAGAAGGGCCTTGTGTGTAATGTGTGAGCAAATGCTCATAACTTGACCAAAACTTAGTTCTGATTGCTTCGTTGCTCTCGGGTGTGAGCACTGATTGGTTCGATTGTCTGATGTCGTGTCATTTCATTAACTATTATGTATTAGGTGGAAGTGTAGTGGGCGCGGGGCAGCGATATCAGTTCCCGTACAAAACAGTCTATGAACACCCTTCTTACCGATTTCTGCGTACTGTGGTATAGCCCGCCTGGTGGTAACCGGCCACCATAGACGCTTGTGATGCCAAAAATATCATTCGCACCGCTGCCTATCCTGATTATATCGACGTTGAAATTGGTGCAATATCGTAATTTTTTTTGTCGTAAAATAATATTGTTTGATAAAATAAAAAATAAAAAACGTAATTAAATAAGTACACATAAAAAGAACTCACAAAGCATGACTTCCATTAGTTCACAAAAATTGTTTGTGAATTCAAACTTCATGTCTGTCTGTCCAGAAATAAAATAAAAAAGGACCATTTGCAAACATTCGGTTAAAAATCGTTCATTACCGAAATTTCGTTTCGGAGAAACAGAATAGATGCTGCTTACTCTGCAAGTAATTGAAAAGGTTAAATCCAAAGAAAACTTTACTAGAAAAAAATCTTATAATTCTTAGGCTGCAAGGCAGTGTCATCTCTTCGCATTATAGGTAACCCACAATGTCCTTAGCATGTACATAATTAAAAGGTGAAATAATAATTATAGTGATTATTTATTTTTAACAATATTTACCTGCTAGATGTTTTAATCTAAAGGAAATTTTAATTGTATTTGTAGCTGATCATTAATTATTTTTTTGAAGTCTTTTTAAATATTTCCCCTTTTTAAAACAGGGATTGGTAACTGTTGACAAATTCTAAAATGAAAATATAATTAATTATTTACATTAACAAAGGACACTGTTTGAAAGAATTTCTGGCATGTTTCAATCATAATTAATAATGATTCAATTCAATTCATTCATTTATGATAATATTGATATTGTGATGCAATCACAAATTAATACAATTAATACATGTTCACTGCAGACATAGATGATTATAAGTTCTTAAATATCAAGTCTGAACTACAGTCATTTAGACTAGATATTTAAGAATTTCTGGCATGTTTCAATCATAATTAATAATGATTAATATACGCCTCCTAAGCACATACTCATTAGTACTTAATTTTGTACTGCACTCCAAAATGCCTACACATCAAAGAATTTTTTAACCCCCTCGACGCCAATGGCTGCATATTTGTCAAAACAAACACCCTCCCGAGGGTTTAACCCTTCACTGCGATCAATTAATCGGCTCAATTTATGAATTATGCTTTCAAACAGGCCTTGTCATAGAAGGAATAAATAATAAGTACTCATTCAGTAAAGTCGAATGAAATATGTGCAATTGATTAATTTAGGAAGGATTTATCCTTGTTCAAAAAATCAAGTATTCTTACATTATCATCGTCTGATACATTTTGATTGTTAATTTTAATTTCTATTGAAGTTTTCAATACATAAAAAGTAGCAGCCAAATGCCAAAATATTTTTTAATACTCTTGATTGATAGTCTTATAATATCAAATAAAAAAAATCACAAAAAACACAATAAAGTAAGAAAAATACAATTCTTTACTTGTATCTAAACTACATTTAAAGTCAAATTCTCTCTCAGATCTGAGATTTACTGCTTCGATTGACATGGCACAGACACCAAATGTTAATTTGACTTTAAATGTTATTATCTAAATAACAACAAGGAAAGAATTGTATTATTATCAACATTTTAGTGGTTTTATGAAGTATTTTTATTTTATTTTTTTGTTAATAAAGTTTTTATCAAGAGCATCGTCTGTAACAGTGGATGATTTCTGCCACGAGTTCAGAAAATTATTTAAATTTTTCATGTTTTGCGTTTTATCATAGTTTTTTAGTTGACACATCTAATATATAAATAAGTTTGTAGAGAAACTATTCAGGATTGATTTAAGACATAAATTAAGCCTGGATATTTGTTTCTTAGGGTTTCACGCACATCACTCATTAAATAAAACTAGTTCTTTACGGGTGCACGAAACTTTATTTTTATATAAAAATTTGATTCCGACGACGTAGCCTGTAAAGGCTACGAAACGTTAATAAATAAATAAAGTTTCGTGCATTACCCGTAAAAACTAGTTTTATTTAAGCTTGGATGTACAGTACAACTCGAATATTAAAAGGAAAATCGACCGGTTTTTTTCCGGCCGTGAACAACAATGTAGGCTACACCGATCAGGGAATAATAATATTTTAGGTATTACATTTATTATTATTTAAGACAGAAAACCAGTCAACATCCTTATCAACAACATTTTTAGAACCGTTGCTGTCAAATCGGAAAAACACCAATTCAATATAAAAAAAAAAAACTAAGAAAATATCGACTGCAGTAAATAGGACTGCTAATGACTACATAAATTTGTGCGAGCCCAAGAATATACAATAAATAATAAAATCATAAGTGTCCGGGGTCTGTTCGACCTCGCGCGCCTGTGTCACGTGACCCCGGATTAAGGGTTAATCTCGCTAAGGGGTTGCCCTATAAATCATGTTACGTTTCACCATCTAGGGTTGACGAGTAATAAGAAATAATTGTTATAACTTAAATATTTAAAAAAAACGATGTATTCGTTGATAAATAAAGTAAAGATAAGTAATATTAATATTTATCGTAATACTATGGAATGGATTTATTGGAGCTCAAATATATTTCTTCTGTTCTTTCATAAAAAAATTGTAACGGTGTCCTTTGTTCTTGTAACATGCGATAACAATAATGTTCTTTATTGTACACAACAGACGACACACGAAACATACTCTTATAAAACAGAAGAAAGATTATACAACCGGCAACCTATGGTGGAAAATATATATAGAAGGACTCAAAAGTAGACATTAGATAAACCTACATAAATATATAAGAAGAAATGGAAATTAAATAGGATGTTACATGTATTTAAGGTAAGGAAAAGAAATGACTTTTAACGTGGCAGCTAAAGGAATCCAGTGTTTGAGCCTTTCCGATTCCTCCTGGAAAAGTATTCCTCAGACGAGCATCGTGCACAAAAAAAGAATAAGAAAAGAAATCAGAAGAATGACCGGGAGTCTCAAAGAGAAGGTAAGAAGAAGTTCGCAGCAGAAGCTGTGAAGAAGTGGAGAAAAAAGAAAAACATTGCTGAAGATAAGGTGGAGATGATGGTATGAAAAGTACAGAATAAAGAACCGTAACAGTATGCAAATCCCTGCGCCAGTGAATAGAGAGCTAATTTTATTGAGTTTACTACGGAAGTGAGACACGTTGTCGAATTTTCCGAGATTATACATGAACCTGATGCAAACATTCTGCAGTTGCTCTAATTTTGACTCTTTGAGCTCTAGTCAAATACAACACCGAGGTTTCTTAATAAAAATATCCAACAAAATCATTCCACTCATAAAGGACATTGCTCGTCCCCCGTACATTGAATGCCCTAGAACGCACAGCAATGAGAAAATGCTAGTTGTGTTCGGAATCATTCATAAACTCTAATTAGGCATTTGTTGAGATACGGACAACTTGAGGAACCGTGGCCTACTACAGAATGTATTAGATTTTGAGGTTATAATTATTATACTTAATCGTTAAAGATGTACACTTTATATATTCTGAATAGATTTAGTGCTAACCTCTATGTAAGCACTTAAATAATATGCATTAAATGAACATAAAATGCATATAATAATAAAAGTAATAAATGCTTATATTTATATTGATTATAAGTGTTTTTTTTTTTTTTTTTTTTTTTTTTTTTTTATAGTTAGGTCCGACAAATGACTCCACCCACTCCACTCCACCTGATGTTAAGTGAAGGTGAAGTCCAGACGCGAAGATAGCTGATACAGCAGTTCTACCTGCCACACCAGCCATCCTCACCCTGCCGGCCTGCATGTTGCTTCTTCACGCCTCTTTTAAAGGATCCCAGGTTGTAAGAGGGAGGGAACACGTGAGCGGGCAGAGCATTCCATTTACGGATAGTGCGACAAAGAAATGAGTCACCAAATTTCTTTGTACGCGTTGGAATTGTGGCCACAGTAAAACGGTGACAACGTAGGCCAGCGCGCGTGGTCCTCTGAAGGAAAGGGGAAGGTGGGATAAGAGAGAATAACTCCTCAGAACACTCGCCGTGGTACAAACGATAGAACGCGCTTAGTGACGCCACGTCACGGCGTAATTGAAGAGGCTCAAGGTGTTTAGTCACCTCCTCATCGCCTATGATGCGGATCGCGCGCCGCTGTAACCTATCCAAAGCATCGAGCAAGTACTTGGCGGAGCCATCCCAGAGGTGCGAGCAATATTCCACGCAGGACCGCACTTGCGTTTTGTACAACAAGCACAGTTGATCGGGCGTGAAAAAACGCCGCACCTTGTTCAGGACTCCGAGTTTGCGTGAAGCTGTTTTGATCACGGTTTCGATGTAGTCCTTTGGATTCAGGTCTGAGCGAACTTCCATACCGAGCATGGAAATGTTGCTCTGCAGCGGTAGTGTTGTGCCCTGAAGAGATGGAAGGGGAAGGAATGGCGATGTTTTTGCCGTGAAAGCGCAAGCCTGAGTTTTCTTGGCATTGAACCCAACCAAGTTCCTGGTACCCCATTCGGAAATGTGGTCCAAAGCCTGATTGAGTTCAATGACAAGATTTTCCCGTTTCTCCCTGGTTACTGCATGCCCAGCCGCTGCTTGTCCGAGATACCCCGCATGCACTGTACTATCGTCTGCATAGCAATGAATATTCCCAAGAGGAATCAGGTCATTGATATGCAGCAGAAAGAGAGTGGGGGATAGGACGGAGCCCTGGGGAACACCGGCATTCACTGACATGAACCGCGAACTGCTACCATCCGTAAGGACACGAATTCTACGCTCATGCAGGAAGTCAGCTACCCAAGAACAGAACTGGGCTGGCAGACCGTATGCCGGAAGCTTGGAGAGAAGGCTTTTGTGCCAGACCCTGTCGAACGCCTTGGCAATGTCAAGGCTGATAGCCAACGACTCGCCACGCTTGTCGATAGCCTCACCCCAGATATGAGTTAAGTACGCTAGAAGATCACCCGTCGATCGTTTCGGTCTAAATCCATATTGACGATCATTAATCAGGGAGTGATCCTCTAGGTAGCGGGTCAGATGGTTATTAAGGACCTTTTCTAGAACTTTACATAAAACTGAGGTGACTGCTATTGGCCGATAGTTTGCCGGGTCTGAGCGATCCCCTTTTTTGGGCACCGGTTGCACGTTAGCATCTCTCCAAGTCTCCGGCACACGCCCCAAAGAATACGAGCATTGGTACAAGCGCGTGAGCACGGGAGACAACTCCGCTGCACATTTTTTAAGTACTACTGCTGGGATGCCATCAGGTCCACTAGCTTTCCGGACGTCGAGTGATTGCAACTCAGCACGAACCTCACGCTGCCTGATTTTAATATCAGGCATCGTTGTGCCACAGTGAGGTAATGATGGTGGCAGTGCATTGCAATCCTCGATTCGGGAGTTAGCCGCAAAGAGTTTTGCCAGTAAATCGGCTTTCTCCTGCGGCTTATGAGCTAGTGTTCCATCTGGGCATCTCAGAGGTGGCAGCGAGGGCTGGCAGAAGTTTTTTTGCACGGCCTTGGCCAAACGCCAGTAGCTACGGGAGCCCGCAGGATGCGTTATAAGTTCCTGGCCAACACGTGCAACACGCTGGGCATCCGCTCTGATGTAAGCCTTCTTACAGGCCTTGGAAGCAGAATTGTAGGCTGCTTTGAGTGAATCGACCCCGGGATCCTTGAGAGCGCGGCCTCTGATCCAAGCACGATATGCCGCTTGCTTACGCGAAGCAGCTTCAGCACAGTCGTGATTGAACCAGAGGTTACGTGTGCCCTTACTGATGAGATCAGAATGAGGAATATAGTATTCCATACCCATTATGATCTCCTCAGTAATGGCAACGGCACTGCCCGATAGGTCCCTGTCACTGAAGCAGCGCTGCTTCCAAGGGACGGACGCAAAGTAATCACGCATACCGTCCCAATCTGCCGACCCATAATGCCAGATACGGCGCTTGACCACTGCTGGACGCGGAGGCTTGGCCTGTGGTGCTTTGGCAGATATCAGGCAGTGGTCGGACGAGCCCAGGGGGGCTCTTACCACAACCTGATAGCCCTGTGGATGGGTCGTGAGCAGAAGGTCCAGTAAAGAAGGCGCTTGACTTGGAATATCTGGGATCCTGGTGGGCTGATCAACCAGTTGCTTCAAGTCATGCGTGAGAGCGAATGTGTGAGCAGAGATCCCTGCATGGTCAGTTTTGGAAGAACTTAACCACAAATTGTGGTGAGCATTAAAGTCCCCCAAAAACACCAATTCTGCATTGGGAAATCGCTCCTGCGCGTCATCTGCTGCCCGACTAAGGTGTTCAAAAAGTCGAGTTGTCTCAACATCGCCGGTGTGGGATCTGTAGAGGCACACGTAGACTCTGGCCCGGGGGCCAGAGTCGACGTGTACCCCCAGCATGGAGAAGGAGGGATCTTCCAAGCAGCGGAGACGGCGACAACAAACATCCGCCCGAACATACAGGCATACACCGGCTTTCGCTTTGAAGGACTCTTCAAGCACGTAGCCGGGATAATTAAGGTAGCCTGTGTCAGCAGGCGGAAGTATTTGTGTCTCCGTCAGGAACAACAATGCTGGCCGTGCTGTCTCGAGATGGTGGTGGACAGCGTTGAGGTTAGAGTGGAGTCCGCGTATGTTGCAGAACTCGACCTCAAACAGCGTTGAAGGCGTGGGGGTGTGCACCGCTGTACGTCCAAACTTTGTTATTGAGGCTGCCATGGTGGAAGTGAAAAAAAAAAGAGACGCGAAAACGAGCGGACGCCGTCGCGAAGAGTCCGGGCAAATAAGGGGGGTTTGTCTTCCCGATTGACTGCCTGCAGTGGAGATGCGCCGACCCGCCGGACGGAAGGGCCCCCGCACCCCCCCGGGAGTGGCCGCCGGGACCCCACGCCCCGGTCACCAACCGGCACGACGGTCCACCCCGAGATTATGCGTGACATGATGGGGCAGCCTCGCGAACTGGTTAGGAACGCTTGGGCCCCTGTACTGTGCCACGGGCGGCCAGCGGGACAGCCGTTTCTACGGGTCTCCCTGGCCGACGGGTCGATGCAGTCCTCCCGGCATCGGTTCCACGGATGCCTCCCCTGGACCGAATCCTTCGCGACAACTTCCACTCGAGCTCTGGTTGTACGCTGGCTGACCCCGAAACGCGCGAGAAGCACTTCACGGGTTTTTCACCATGCGCACGGTGGTAACAAACCAGGCGGGTGTTAGGCACCCTACCACCAGAAGAGCGGATGGAAGCTCCGACATCCCTTAGTCGCTTCTTACGACACCCACGGGAAGAAAAGGGGCGGTGAGTTGTATTCTTTCTCCGTCACCGCACGGATAGCTAGATAGTGTTGGCAGTTGGCACCTATGATACCTATACCTACCTGTAGTAATAATAGATTTCTTTTCAAATGAAATATTCAAAGTCTTTCCATTTACCTGTTTCTATATTTTACTATCGGTAATTAGGTATGTACCTAGTTATTATTATGAATTTCATAAAAATAAAGAGATATTATATGGAATGGGAGTATAAACTAAATATACATAATTTCAAAATAATCTTTTTATAAATATAATAAAAATACTAGTAATCTCTTATCTAATAGACAAGTCCGTCCGTCCGTCCGTGGTGCTGTTTCAGCGGCCAAACCGTAAGAGATAGATAAAGAGAATGTTTAAGTTATAAGTTAAGAATAGTCTGATAAGACTACAAACCGGATTTGAGTAACGTAGCACTTCCGGTTTTCGAGAAATCACGTGATTTCTATTTCAAAAGAAACCACACAAAATCTCCGAAGTTCTCAATTAATTAAATACATTTTTTTTTGGTGAACATTTGGTTCACTGGTTTGCTAGTAAGTATTATTAGCTAAGGATTAACTAAGGTACCTAGTTCTATTCTTATGTTGATAAATACGTATGGTTGCCTATATTGCATTTATTAAGATAAACAATCTTGGCACAACTTTTTAACAAAATCAACCGTTTAAAATAAAATAATAACGAAGTCAATAAACTATTAAAATAAATCGTTTTTTTAAACCGATCTTTCGTTTACTATGATTAATTGCTAATAAGTTAAAAAAATAATAGTGAAAGACATTCTTTTGGGCATGCTGGGGCCGATTTCGTCAATGTCCTTTAACATTTATTTGAAATATATTTTCCTAAAAAGATAATTTAAAATATGTTTTCCCAACCCTAACACGGCAGTATAATAACTCATTCAGTTGACACAGATGGCGCTGTGTAGATCAAAATGGCCGCAGATTACTGTCCCAAATGATTTATATCCATCAACTATTTGTATGCAAATATATCCTGCATTGAAAACTATTAGAATAGCAATTATTTTGTAAATACATACTTAATAACAAAATTTTCAAATGTTGAAGTTTTTTTTGTTCTATTAGACTGTTAAATCTGCTATCTCGTTCCTCCGTGCTTCGGAAGGCTCGTTAAGCCGTTGTTCCCTGGTTCCCGGCTGCATCTGCAGTCGTTAGCACCAATTATAAACAGCGAAGTTTCTATGGCAACTAAACAACGCCCCCTACCGAACCTAAGAACAAACTAGCTTTTTATGTAGGAAAGGACAATGGGCAAAACACACCCAGCTCTAATTAGTATGAATCGATAGATCTATGGAAAACAAGCCTTTTTTATTATGACACCTTAAAAAAATATCCTTGTCGTCAAAAGATATGACACATGGTCATATTTAAGTAGCTAAATAAATTAATTTTATACTACCTTCATTTTATATAGTAACCATAATAATATGTCATATATACAACTATATATGTCGTACTATACAACCAGATATACGACAAAGCCTGTCGACCATCCTGCGCTTGCACTTACTGAGCCACCACAAAACGATTTACGGGGGTTGAAGGACTTGCAGTTGCAAATAGTCGACTCGTCTTACTTCGTTGGGATTGTGCATTCCCTGTCACTTGATTGACTTTTATCTAATACGCTTTGGACATTGGAACACGATTATCGGTTTTGTCAATTAGTATGGATGAACTGGAATCAAGTTTTCTCCAAAGCGTGCACAACTTTGTGTAATTTGTGATCGCTCCGTTTTACATAGAAGACAATTTTTCTATAACGTACAGACTATTTGAAAAAACCCCAACCCATGCGGGGATTTTTGGATTTACTTTAGCACGGTAGAATAACATAAGGGTAACCCTTGCACCTTGTGAAGTACTCCCATAATACCTGAGCCCTCTATGTACGGTCAAACTAACTAACTAAATTAATTCCCTTCTTTCATTAATGTTCGTTCGTTATAGTACTTGTACTTATTTAACTGAAAATAACTAAAGACCCCCGGGATGGAATTTGATGCGGTTTGACACAGATGATCATGACTATTATACCTTTCAAACAAATGTAGTTTAAGCCGTGGCGGACGTGGGTGCAGCGTCCATACATTTTTGCTCAATGTCCTTTGACTTGATGATATGAATACTTTCTCGCAAATTTTTCGTGCTTGGGATACTCACCTTGCTTTAGAAAAGTCACGAAATTATTTGGGAAACTACCAAAACAGACCAAAGTTTTGTTTTGTACAAGGTTTTTTTTTATTTAAATAATAATTGTTTTTATCTAAAGAAAATATAACTAGAAGAAATTCCACGCGGACCAGGCAGCAGACGGGACTCGAACCCGCACCCTTCGCAATCCGGGCGAATGCACTGACCAATTATGCTACCGCGGCCCTCACGGACCGCGTCGAAATTCTTTCTAGCTATTCTTAAGCTGCAAGGCAGCGCCATCTCTTCGCATTATAGGTAAACCCACAATGTCAAATGAATACTTTTACAAGTATTAAACATTTGAAAGAAGAAATAGCAATTATAGTTATAATTTTTATTATTTTTAAAGCATGTAACTGCTATCCGGGCGAATGCACTAACCATTATGCTACTGCGGCCCTGATGGTCGTATCGAATTCTTTCTAGCCTTTCATATCTGCAGAGCAACTCCATCTCTTCGCATTGTAGATAACCCACAATGTTTTATTGATTTGGGATATCAATATTCTTACTCAAAAACATTACAAAATAAAGAGTAGGCAGATACTTCAAATTTGAAAAAAATTCGTCAATCTGTAGCGATACAAGGAGTTTATAAAATGAAACTTGGCGGTGTCTTTACCGCGATCGCGCGATAACGTTTGAATAATCGTTTCATTAATAAATTGCTTCTTTATTAAAGGTAAAATTTAAGTGGAGACTCTTAATAAATAAACAGGCTCAGGCAGGCAACAGCAGAGATGCGATCGTCGTGAATAAATGATCATTACTGGACATTTCGAAGCTTTTTACCGAAAACAATGTGTTTTTGGATTGAACTTTACAGAGTGGTTTTAACACCAACTCTATATAACATCGAAGGTGTTTCAAATACTAATGTCAGTCATAATTTATATAAATAAAACATTTTAGTGAATATTATTATTTTATTTATTAATATCAGTCTTGATTTTTTACGTGTCGCTTAATAAAAGAAATCCTATGAATTTTAAAGTTCTGTTAATGAAATAAATACAGGAAAATATATTAAATACTGTAAAAATTAAATTCCCTTTAACAAGTATACTATACAAAAGTTATGCACATTTGGAGAGCAGGCAATAGTGGAGAAGAATATAAAACTTTTAGATTTCTCTTTGGAGGTAGCAACAGTCCTGTAGAAATTCCACTTGCTGGCACCGGGCGTGCCTACTGCAAATGCCGTGCATTTCTTAGTTGGATTTTTAAAGAAATTAATTACAGTCTTTAGCAGTACACACGATAGATTCCCCGAGATATTTAGATACGTGTTCTTAATGGCCACTTTATGCCGCTCAGCCGACGAAATGTCTATAGAAAAACACCTTTTTCGTTTTTTAATAACATAATTAAAGTTTTTTCGACGGCCATTTTAGATTGGGCTTCGATTGTGAGCGTAGGCGAGTCAACGAACTTGCATCTAAGTTTGAATTTACCGATTCTTTTTTTTTAAATGTTATTATTTAAAGGAAGGAGTTTGCTATTAATACAAACCAGAAAAACGTATCTCTTCCTAACACGAAGTTGTTAGGTAAGTATCTGTCGATGAGCTCGTTGGCGCTTAGCGCAGTGCTTTGCGAGTGCGATTTGCGATTATAGTGTGACCGTAATAGGTCAGGGGCACAGTGTGCCAAAAGAAATATTACTGTATTATACGCTGGCCGGGTATAATACAGAAACTATCGTGTGAGGCGGGTCGTTGCGTTCCCTAAAAAATGGTTGAGCAAAGCGATGGCTGGTTCATGCGTCATGCTCGTGAACGGTGATGAGTCTGCTCTTGCTTCATTGGATACTATTAATCGTTGTACTAAACTTTAATCGTTCATTTTTTTTACCTAAACAGCAGGACACGGCATTCCTAAACTTTGTTAAACCAGTTTTTTATATAGTCATAATTTTTACATTATTTGCATTTGTAATGGAAAGTGACTTTATGAGTTACCTCATATTGAAGTCATTTTTCAATTTGACGAGAAAACCGAGAAACCAAGAAAAAACAGCCCTTGCTGAGTTTCTTGCCGGTTCTTCTCAGTACAAGCGCCCTAGATTTCCCGCCGTAGATTTGTGAACCGATGGCGTAGCTTTTCGACATTCACAAGTGCTTGTAACAGCCTAGACTGAATAAACGATATTGAATTTTGAACTAAATTGAAGTTTCTCCTCCGTGTCCGTGCTTTGGAAGGCACGTTAAGCCGTTGGTCCCGGCTACATCTGCAGTCGTTAGCACCCACCAATCCGCACTGGGCCCGCGTGGTGGGTCATGACCCAATCTCCCTATTCCATCATCCACAGGAAAGTCCTGTGCCCCAGCAGTGGGGACATTAATAGGCTGATGATGATGATTTGAAGTTGTACGACTGCTGCTTAAGATGGCGGCATATGAAACTAATAAAATCACGTCAAGACAGACCGTAGACTAATAAGAAAAGGGCAGACATATTCCTTATGTTTCTTCACTTGGCCCTGCTTAATCTTTACAAACAAAGACTTTGGATTTGAGTATCATACATTTATCATCTCGAGTTTCTCCGTGCTTGGGAAAGAATTTTAAGCTGTTGGTCACAGCAGCAGCTGCATTCGCTAGCGTCCATCAATCCGCGGTTTGCTCGCACGGTTAGGTTATATGTATTATAATAATAATAATCTTTATTAAGACCAGCATATTTAAGTAACATTACACCTCTTAGTCGTGTCTTAGTCTTATAAACACTTACACAATATAAAAGCTTAAGGATATAAAAGATAATTATTACAGAGAATGTAACAGTTATGTATGACTCATGCTGTTTGGTAGTCCAAAATGGGTACCAAAAATATGCTGATGATTAGGAAATATTTAAATAAAGACCATACATGATCCCTAAAATCTTAAAGGGAAAAACTTTTCGTTTCTCGTACAGTCATGGATTCCTCGACGAATACAATTTGTCATTGAGTATTATTACATGGCAACAGTATTGATATTTGTATTGCAAACCAATTGCAATCCACCTTCTCCTTTCCTTCAGAGGACCACGCGCGCTGGCCTACATTGTCACCGTCTAACTGTGGCCACAATTCCAACGCGTCCAAAAAAATTTGATGAATTATTTCTTCGTCGCACTATCCGTAAATGGAATGCTCTGCCCGCTCACATGTTTCCCTCCCTCATACAACCTGGGACCCTTTAAAAGAGGCGTGAAGAAGCAACATGCAGGCCGGTAAGGTGAGTATGGCTGGCTGTGGCAGGTTGAACTGCTGTATCAGCTATCTTCGCGTTTGGACTTCACCATCACTTAACATCAGGTGGAGTGGCATCATTTGTCGGACTTATCTATAAAAAAATAGTTTTTACTGAACTTCTTTAGGTTAAAACGGTAGCAAACAAGCATCAGATTGCCTGATGGTAAGCGGCCACAAAGAAAAATATCACTCGCTCCGTTGACTACCCTGACTCAACGGAGCTCCTCTCGGATCCTCTGCTCTACGGAGCCCTGAAACCTGACATACCGACAGAAACACTACAAAACCAAAAGGTAGAGTTATTTTACTGTGGTCTTCTATAAGGTGGAGGTTACCTCCCCAGACGGGCACTCCAAACCGAGCGGTAAATCCGCTATGCCCTACCTCCCTTAAAGATACAGTTTTTTTTTTTTAAACTTAGAAACAAAAAGGCAACATTTAAATTTATTATATGTAGTTAACTTCGTACATCTGAACGTCCATACAAGGGTTTATTTACTCCTAGAAAGTTAATTATGATCCAAGAACAGTAGCTCGCAATTTCCACGGGACCGGTCGGTGGGACGAAATAATAAATAATTCCAGTTATATAACAGGTTTCATTAAGACAGCAGTAAATCAGGCTACCTGAGATGCGCCGGCGCAAGAGTCTTGCTGCATTACGATGTAGCGTCAGCGTAGCAACTTGTATTAAATTTATTCATATTAATCGCGAAATTTGGCAATTTGGGAATTCACGTGGTGCACTACAATAAGGGTGATTACGGGGTAAATTAAAAATTCTATTTAGTCCTTCAGTAAGATTGTCAAAAAATAATGGACACAACCTTTGTGAAACAAACAAAAAATTACAAAGCAAAAGTGCGTCAAATTTTGGAAGTCAATAACCCATGACGACACTTATAAGTAAAAATTGTACCTGGACGTGACGTTATCTTTAGTGACACTTTAATGATTTGATTATGTGAATAAAGAAAAAATACGTGTTCAATACTTTTTAATAATCTACTCGATAGACGAAGAAAAAAAATGTAGTCATCATCCCTATTGTCGAAAATAATTGATTTCTCGGCCAATTTAAAAGAAACTAGCTACAAAATATTAGGCTAATGCTCATTAGGGTCATTTGGCATCTTGCAACAGATGGGGTATGTACCCCATCACATGTTTGTCTTGCATTGATTATGTTTGTCAATGCAAGACAAGCATGTGAGCACCACTTTGTTCTACCGAATTGCATGCATTATGATCTTGCCAACGAGATGACCCGGAGAAGATACAGTAGTAATGCATATTTCTATGATATTGGGCTCTATTCATTCATAGATGTCCATATTAAATAGAATAGTCACTCCACCACGCGAGGCAGTGCTGGTTGGGTATCTCGATGGTGAATTGAAATATGGTTCAGCAACTCGATAGTCTAAATTTGTCTATGGGTTGCGGTCAGAATTAACTGTTACCGTCGAGAGAGTTATATCGCTATATCATCTGAAGAATTAATTATTTAATTTTGATTGTATTTTACATTACACAATTTGTATTTATACCAATTTTATTAGCGATTTCACTAAAGTACAAATAGTAAGATATTTATAACTAAAAACCTTCAAATATATAATAACTAAAATACATTATTAAAAGGAGTCTCATTAGGCAAGGTTCCAAAGATACTGGAGGCGTTCCCCCTTTGAATAGCTAGACTGAAGAATTCATCAACCATAATACGAAATTGAATTAATCTTTTGTATAACAGTAACATGCATACTTAATCATCATATGAGTAAAGGTAGTCTTAAAGTACCAAACTTTTACAGGCTCCAGAATAAATAATTACTGAAGACTAACTTATAAATCCTTTGAAAGGATAATTTCCAACTGTTCGCGTCAACATAAAGATTTCACCAACTCCCCCCTTGAACATAAATGAAAACTCGTAGAAAGCCTCGGCATAGCTAAACACTTCGCAAATTGTTTTCACCCTTCGATGTAAACTTCCGTCATTGCTACAATTAGCAGTCCTAAAATATTCCCTCTATGTGACAGTTAGGCTTTTTATTAACTAAACATGAATAAAACGTGGCAATATCAAAGTTTTTAAATATCAAATGAGTTTTTGTTATTCTAACCAGTTAAAGATTATTTGAACACGATTAAAATATCTGCGAACTGAACAAAATTTGTTCATTTATTATTCGATACCTTGTAAAAATGTTCTTCATAGGCTCGCGTATACTGCGGCGGACCGCACCGCAACACATCGCATAACAAAAAATCTCTTTAAATCACTTTCGTACATTTTATATGAACTATCGCAACGCATTGGTGGATCAAGTGATCCACCTAGGCGTATTTTTGCGGCGATGTTAAATGCGTAGCGATGCGGCCCGTTACCGTAAACAATTCTTCGACAGAACCATCCATCGCTTTGGACTGCCAACGGCTAACTGATTCAATTATTGCGGTGCGCCCCAGCATGACTTTAATACGCTTTGGCGTTATTTTGTAATGCAGGTCTCTGTGGCCTGTCGCGGTTACGGTAAACGCGAACATGCGTCACATAGAGAATAGGATCATAATTGTACGTTAGAATATATTTTTAATGTAAATGTTGCCACTGCAAAAGAAAGAAAGGTGTTTAGAACGGGTGATAGGAAATAAATATTAAAGGACTATTAACAAGAGCTTTTTAGTAGTCAAATTTATTTCAGTTTATATCAATTGACACATTCACTTTAGGCTTTTTTATGTCAGGTACGGCAAGCATATTGAAACTTGATCCATCGCAAAAATTGTCTACTAAAATAAGTAATGTACGCCATTTGTTTTGCCAACCGTATCCCGTGTCTAATCTTTTAAGCTATTTGTGTAGTACGGTGAGTGGGTGCGATTATTAAAAGAATACATCTTCACGGCTTATCCCGAGGGCTAGTAGCTTGTTTTACCCTTTGCCGTATATGAGAGGGTACATTACGCTGAGACTCTTATAATTATACCTCTGTCGGTAGTTTTTTTGCAACACATTTTATGTGGAACAAAACGGAATTGCACGCATGCTATAGTATCGGGAATATTCGTGTAATGAGCTGTATTTACAGCGTAAGGTTTAGATATGCCTTCGGATTTATGTTTGAGGTTGTTGAAAATGCAAGATTTTTCACTTCTATCTTAGAGATTATTAAGTGGCATATCATTGTCACGGTAGTATTATATAGATAATACTATCGTGTCATTGTTGCGGTATCGAGTTTTGGGTACCTATTACGTAATATAAATAAAATAAATAAATATTTCCAACACACACCAATTAGCCTAGCCAAAAAGTAAGCTCTGTAAGGCTTGTGTTATGGGATACTAAGGTAACGGATAGGATACATATACTGTACATATATAAGTATATAGTATATACAGAAATACCTATTCAACATCCATGACTGGAGAACAAATGCTCGTATTCATCACACAAACATTTGGCCCACCGGGATTCGAACCTCTCGAGTCGGCGACACCATGAAACCCGGCGTACAAACCACTCGGCCACGGAGTCGTCAAATGTTATATTAACCAAGGGAATCTTGTCTAGTATTTTTATTGCTCATATAAAAGTTATAGCCATTTTTATACATTTCAAATAGAAGATACCTAACGTTGTCTAGTAATAATATGCGTCAATACTAAAACATTAAATGTATTTTAATGTTTAACTTTTTTTCACCATTATTTTTATATGATCTCGATAGCACAAATGATTAGCGCTTTAGACTGCGATAGTTAAAGTAAAGCAACTTGCCAATTGAATGGGTGATACATTATTTAGTTTCTCGGGCTCCTCCGTGCTTCGGAAGGCACGTTAAACCGTTGGTCTCGGCTGCATCTGCAGTCGTTACCACCCACCAATCTGCACTGGGCCCGTGTGGATTACGGCCCAATCTCCCTATTCCATCCATAAAGACGGCCTGTACCCTAGCAATGAGACATTAATAGGCTGATTTTTGGGGGGTTTAATTTATACGATATAATTTTTAAAGGGCCGAGTTGGCTTATTTAGAGGCATATGCGAACCTTACCTAGCTGACCTGATCATGTGCTCATCACTCTTTTTAGCATCTTACCTAAACAAACACTCACATACACATACAATCACGACTAAAAGAAAATCACTGAAACTGTTTATATATTAATGACCTAAGAACTCATTAGAGTTGGAATTGAGAGGCTTGGAATTGAGAAATAGGATTTTGCTACAGACTGCAATGAGAATATAGTGACATTACCTGTCAGCAGTACACAACGTGTGCCATTCGAAAACTAGTTGCAATGCGATAGAGGACCACTTAGATTTATCGATACAAATCTTCGGCCTATCAGATGTCAACGCCGAATAAGGTAATATCTTAACGAACTAGACAAAACAAAATACCTTTATCAAATTACCGGGTTACCGGCCACAAAAACTGACTGGCCCACCTTGTATACGAAACTAGTTGAGAAGATCTAGCCGAGGACATTCCCACATCTAGAATAAAGACGCGCTTTTCCATTTGTTACTGTTTTGTTAAAATTACTATTTTGTTGTATAGCATCTTATAGAGGACCAAAGACAGTAGAATAACAGTACCTTTTGATAATATTTTGTGTAAACAGTTTTAAATAAATAAACGTTAAATTGTTAAGTAAACAAAAACAACCAGCGAGCCTTACAGTAGTCGCGTATGATGTGTAACATTTGAAACCTCACCTTAGTAAAAAAAGAAAGAAAACCTACTACAAAAGGAATAAGCCATTTGAACATTATGTTCTAAAATCAAATCAAACAGCGCGCGCTTTCGCGAATTCCTGTTACAAACTTCCGTCCCATTTCACGAAATCACTCCCACAAATTGCAGGAAAGTGAGAGGAAAGATGTTACATATCAAAAAAAAATTAAGTTCACAAAGTCGACAGCAATGGAAAACGGCAATGTCGTGGCCTGCTAACATCTGGGATCGTCGATCGATGTATGTAAATCGGAACATTTACATACGCTACGTCTATTATTTCGCGAATCTCAAATACGGTTGTTTTGCTCGGTACAATGTATAGTTTTTTCAATTCAAACTAATGAACATTGTAATTATGACTATTTGTAAGTTGTTAACTGGACAAATTTCAAAGAAAGCATACGAATAATTTCTTAAAATAAAATGAAGTTTGTAGTTCTGACATACTTTCAGAATTTCGTAACTTTTACGAACAAAGGTTATAAATTCTAGATTTTTTTACACATAGCTTTATTCATTCGGTACACGGAAAAACTTATTTTTTCACCCCTATTCAGGCGGCTAAAAAGTGCGTTTTATCCCTGCATTAATCTATTATACGAATCTCTACTACACACTACATACATTTCATACAATTTAATGACTAATTAAGGTATTGATTTGTCTATTATTATCCCAACGAAATTGGCAGCACTAATTAAACAAACTTCTAAGTCAATTGATGTCCCATAGCTTACACGTGAGTTTATTTTTTAAATTTTAGGTGTTTTATTTATAGCAACTTCAAGTGGAAATAATAAAACAAGTATTATACCAATTACCAATTTCACAAGTTTCGCTTAAACAGTTTTAATATGTTTTGTTATCGAAATGGTTTCTACATTGAAAGCATGCATGTACCAGTACTGATCAGTCATGCAATATGTCAAGCCAGCACCTGCCTCAAAGGAAGTGGTATCTTAACCTGCCGCTCCATCAGTCATGCGCTGTGACGCGCTTTCCTCTCACATGCGCAAGCGCATAAGTAAAGAAGGCACTGTTGAGGTTGCTAGGCAATGAATGAAAAAAACAGACTTGTCAATTTATTAATTTTACTGTGTGAATAATTCGTGGAGTTACAAATACATTTTCTTTTTATGTAGCTACCATTTTCTTTTATTTATACATTTAACGGGACAATTTCGGACCATAAAAATCATGGAACCGGGTCCCCAACAAGTGGCGACCGTTGAAGGGAATTTAGAGGCTTTCTTCTTTTTCCACCAAGTGGGTCCAATTACCATAATGCTATCGAACAATTGAAAGCGCGTTTCGCTAAGGATGAGCTAATTATACAAACTTATGTACGAAAATTATTAGACCTAGTTTTGCAGCAGAGACACAGTTCAGAATACTCAGATTTGTGTACTTTGTACGACAAGTTGAATACGCAGTTGCGCGCACTTGAGTCATTGGGAGTAACTACCGACAAGAATGCTGCTATTCTTTATCCGTTAGTTGAGTCGGCGTTGCCGGAGTGCATAATAAGAGTTTGGGAACGTTCTCCAAAGTTACCAAATAAGGATTTGTTGAGTCAACTTATGGATTTTATGAAGCGCGAGGTAGATTGCGAAGAGAAAGTTCAGCTTGCAATGAACAGCTTTAATACCGCTCTGAAGCCACGGGAGCCTACGGCAGCGTGTGTTGCAGCTACTCGAGAGCGAAAACAGCCGTTAAAACGCGTAGGTCACGAACAGAAACAGAACGACAAGCAGTGCATATGGTGTGAGAAGAGTACTCACATTAGCTCAGAATGTGTAAGCACGAAGTCCATGACATTAGAGCAAAAGAAAAATTTTCTGAAAGAAAGAAAAGCATGTTTAATCTGTTTGAGAGTAGGCCATTTTGCTAACAGATGTCGTGCTTATCCGAAGTGTCTAAATTGCATGAAAAGGCATACATATATCATGTGTCCCGAGGTTAATAACGAGCAACCTTCGACGTCAAGAGTCATGTCAAATGTTTCGAAGGATGACCGTTTCGACAAAAATGATAAATGTCAAAATAGTTCGGATTTAAGTCAAAAAGTTTTATTGTCACAAAAGAATAATAATTTTACTTTATTACAGACTTTGATAGTTAATTTAGTTTGTAACAACAAGATTGTGAAGGTACGAGCATTATTTGATAGCGGTGCTCAACGTTCATATATTGTAAAAGATGTCGCTAAAAGCTTGGGGTTGAAGCCTATACACAGTGAGTCTTTAACACATAGTTTATTTGGCGGAATTGAATCGAATCTTACAAAACACAATATTTATAATGTTTCTGTGCAGGATTTATCTGGTAAGTTCGAATTAATTATTTCCGTTTTAGATAAAGACAAACTCTGTGGGTATTTGCCCAGTTTGAATGATCCTAGTTTTTATTAAGCTCGCTAAATTTAATATAACTTTGAATGATAATGATCATGACTGTCAACAAATAGGACTGTTGATAGGAGCTGACTATTCAGGTTTTCTTTACACGGGAGAATTAGTTCAGGTGAATGATTCGTTAGTTGCTATGCGAACAAAGTTAGGTTGGGTTTTACAGGGCGTTACTGTTAATGCTTGCGCTTCTACCATCACCCAAACAATTAATAATTTGCATATCGCTGAGTTGTGGGACTTAGAGTCTATTGGTATAAAAGATCCCGCACAAGTGAAAAATAGCGAGGTAGTTGAAAGAGAAATAATGAGATATTTTTTAGATACGGTGACGATGAATGCTGGCGGACGTTACGAAGTAAGCTTGCCATGGAAAGGAGATAAAAATCTATTGAATAATAAGGAGTTGGCTATGAAGCGGCTTCTGTCTAACACTAAGAGACTTCTGTGTACAGGTAATTTTGATGAGTACGATTCTTCTCTGAAGGAGTGGTTAGAATGCGGCATCATAGAGCAGCTGGAGGGCGATGCCAGTGGGCATTATTTACCCCACCATGCCGTAATTAAAGAGTCTAGTCTCACCACGCGTGTTAGACCTGTTTTTGACGCATCCGCGAGAGATTTTAATGGCAATTCAATCAACAATTCATTAGAAAAAGGCATTAATTTACTTACGCTTATTCCAAAATTACTTACCGGGTTTCGTAAGCAATCTGTGGGCTTGTCCGCCGATATAAAAAAGGCATTCCTACAAATAAGTTTAGCTGAAACCGATCGTAAATATTTACAATTTTTGTGGTGGGCTAACAAGGATAGGCAGTCGCTAATTACGTACCGTCACTGTCGTGTTGTTTTTGGGGTTACTTCGAGTCCATTTTTGTTAAACGCGACTATTATATATCACCTAGAGAGTGATAAAATACCTGATCGCTTAAAGGACACAGCAAATATATTAAAACAATCATTTTATGTCGACAATTGTATAACGAGTACGACAGAGTCAGGAGCAACAAGTTTTATAGAGCAATCGACAGAGCTCATGGCGATGGCTAAAATGGATTTAAGAGATTGGGTCGTTGGTCCATCTAAAAAAGAAAACATGGTGTCAACCTTAGGCTTGATGTGGAATACCAGATCTGATACTTTGAGTGTCAACACCAGCTCTCTACAATTTGAGGATTAAACTGTGACTAAACGATTAATACTTTCCGTAGCGCACAAAGTATTTGATCCTATAGGTTTTACTTGCCCTGTTTCAATAGTACCTAAAATTATATTGAAGGAGGTTCACTCATTAAAACTTGCCTGGGATGAGAAGATACCAGATATATTAAGTAGAGCGTTTTTAAGATGGGCGAGTAAGCTAGAAGTTTTACGTCATGTTTGTATTCCGCGACGTATCACTATGGAAAATATTAACTTTTGTGATCTGACAATACATGCCTTCTGTGATGCTAGCAAAGATGCTTATGCTGCCACATTATATTTACGCAGTGAGTTTCAGGGTAAGATTTGTGTACAGCTTTTAGCAGCCAAAGCTAGAGTTTCACCAAACAAAGAGGCGTCGGACATTTCTATACCAAGACTTGAGTTATTATCTGCAATTTTAGCTGTTCGTTTGTATGTACAGGCTAAAGATGCTCTTGACTTGAAGCATAATTGTTATTTTTGGTCGGACTCCATGGTGATATTAGCGTGGATTAAAAATAACGGAAACTACGATGTCTTTGTTAAAAATCGCATCAAGGAGATACAGAAAGTAACAAAATGTCAAGACTGGAATCATCTTCCTGGTTCTTTTAATCCAGCAGACCTCCCATCTCGTGGTTGTGATGCTGAAGTCTTACTGAACTCACGCTGGTGGGAAGGCCCCAGCTGGCTAAAATTAGATATGAAGGAATGGCCTTTTTCTGTAAATATGGTAGATAGTTCAACCGTGACAGAGGAGTCTTGTAAAACTGTTATGCTCCTTGACTCGACATTTGATAACTTTACAGATAGATTGTTATACTTCTCTAAATATACTAGAATAATAAGAATGGTGGCTGTGATATTAAGGTTTATTTTTAATTGTCGTTCAAGAGTCCCATCCCGTTTACATGGTATCTTGACTGTGGAAGAGTTTGAAAAGGCAGAGAAAGCTGTGTTTTTGTGTATACAAAAAGAACACTTCATAGAGGATGAGACTTATCGTAATTTATGTACATTTGTAGATAGTGTTGGCCTGATCAGGGTGAAGACGAAGCTTTTTTCAGAGGATATTCCACTATGCTATAAATATCCGATATTGTTACCATCAAAGCACCCTATCGTAGAAAGGTTGGTCATAGAGAAACATAGAAAACTCTATCATGCAGGAACGCAAACATTATTGGCTAATTTGAGAGACAATTTTTGGATAATTGGTGTAAGATTGCTTGTCAAAAAGGTATCCAAAAAATGTGTCATTTGTCAAAAGCAGAGGACAAGTTCATATAAAACGCCACCTGCTCCTCTTCCAGTTAACCGCACCAGAGCAGATAGTAAGCCTTTTGAAACTACTGGCATCGATTTGGCAGGTCCATTTGTGTTAAGATGTAGAACGAAGGCATGGTTAGTTCTGTTTACTTGCGGTGTTTACAGAGCGATTCATCTGGAAGTGGTTGAGAGTTTGTCCACAAATGATTTCCTGTTGGCTCTTCGTAGATTTATTGCGCGAAGAGGAAGAGTTCGTGACATTTACTCAGATAATGGCACCAACTTTGTCGGTACCAAAAATCTATTGCAAAGTGTCAATTGGGACTTAATACAAGAAAAGGCTACTCTATATAAAATCAACTGGCATTTAATAGCACCTGCTAGTCCGTGGTGGGGAGGATGGTGGGAGCGCATGATTCGCATGATTAAAGAACTTCTTCGCCGCGTTCTGGGTAGGGCATCTGTGTCGCTTTTAGAATTTCAGACACTTTTAACTGAATGTGAGTCTATAATTAATTCACGTCCGTTAACTTATATTAACGATGATGTAGATATTTTTACACAACCGTTAACACCACAGATGTTTTTACAACCTATTCCGTGCTCAGATGTCTCTGATTTAAACCAATTAGACGGGAAAGCTCTTAATGTCAGAGTCCGTTACTTACAGAGACTTAGAGAAGACCTGAAGTCTCGTTTTATAAAAGAATACTTGAGTTATCTAGTTCAAAAAGGCAGGGAGTACTGTTTTAAGTTCGCGAAGGTGGGTGACGTTGTACTGGTAGAATCACCACAAAAGCGTGTTTATTGGCCGTTGGGCGTCGTTATTGAGCTTTTTAATGGTATTGATGGTATTTGCCGAACTGCTAGAGTTAAAACCGCTAAAGGAATTTACACCCGTTCTCTTAAATGTTTGTACCCCTTAGAATTAGATATAAGTTCTTGAATATGTAAAGATAGATACTATGTTTTTGTTATATTAAAATTTCTTTATTTTTTGCGCCTCGGAGGATGTTGAGGTTGCTAGGCAATGAATGAAAAAAACAGACTTGTCAATTTATTAATTTTACTGTGTGAATAATTCGTGGAGTTACAAATACATTTTCTTTTTATGTAGCTACCATTTTCTTTTATTTATACATTTAACGGGACAATTTCGGACCATAAAAATCATGGAACCGGTCCCCAACAGGCACAGAGACTAAGTAAGCTATTACATTCGTTGCAGCCTTGGAAATAATAAAGAAAGATAGGCTAAAGTTATTTGCTATTTCTTCTTTCAAATGTTTAATACTTGTAAATGTATTCATTTGACATTGTGGGTTACCTACAATGCGAAGAGATGGCGCTGCCTTGCAGCCTAGGAAATGCTAGAGAGAATTCGACACGGACGATAAGGGACCGCGGTAGCATAATGCATCCGCCCGGATAGCGTCCGGTCAGCATGGAATTTTTTCTAGTAATTTTTTTTTACGATTTTAACATCTAGCAGTTAAATACTAATAGTGGGGGATAGATACCAAGCGGGGATTTTTAGATTTACTCGAGCGCGGCAGAATAACACATGGGGAGCAACCTTGCACCTAGTTAAGTACTCCCACCATACCTGAGCCATCTATGTAGGGCCGAAGGTCTAGGACAGCAAAAACAAAATTTCAACAAACTGCCATAACTTTTGGTCGAGTCCAAATCGTCAGTCCTTTGAATAGAAGCTACTGGAGGGTTCACGTAACATACCTTGTCAATGTCTGGCGGGCACGGTTATTTTTTCCTATATTCTACCCCTTCGTACGGCCACCCCCATATCATGCAAACCGCAACAGATTAATATTTTCCGTTCTTAGAAACGTTACATGAACCCTCTAGTCGCTTATATTCCAAAGACTGACGATTTGGGCGCGACCAAAAGTCATGACGTTTGGCCCTACATAGAGGGTTCAGGTATGGTGGGAGTACTTAACTAGGTGCAAGGTTGCTCCCCAAATGTTATTCTGCCGCGCTCGAATAAATCCAAAAATCCCCGCTTGGGGGGAGCCCCATAAAGAACACAACAATATAACGAAACTATTACTCCCTGATTTTGATTTTTGTTTGACCGAAATCTCAGCCGCTTCCCTTCACCGAACAAAGACATGCAGAAGACCGCTTCCTTACCATTTAATATAACTCTTAATGTTAGAAAATAATTACAATTAATTATTTTTAATATGTAAATAAAAATGTTATGATTTATAATATAATAATGAATATTTGATTAGCATAGTTTAATTTTAACCACAATATTGAATTTTAATTGAATCAGACCGTATCTGGATAAAATTAAATTTTCTCTCTTATTTATTTATATTGCTATTTGTTGTCTGATATGTTTCTTGAGCATTCTATGTATACATACCTACTTAGGATATGTCTCGATAACAAGCCTTTTGAGCAAAATGTTCATAGATTTCAATTGTTTGAATGAAATAAGCCGGGTATTAACATTTTAAATTAATCTCTCCTTGGAATCTGGCACCTTTTCAGAGGAACTAAAGGTATCAATTGTTAAGCCATTGCATAAAAAAGGAGACAAAGATGATATTAAAAACTATCGACCTATAACTCACCTGTTTTGTCTAAGGTTTTTGAAAAAATCATGTGCGATCAACTGATTACATTCTTTAATAAACATAAAATAATAAATCAGAATCAGTATGGCTTTCAAAGAAATAAGTCGACAGTGCATGCAACTTTCAATTTTGTTAATGAGATTTTGCAAAATGTCAATAAAGACAATTATGCCACTGTTGTTTTTTTAGACATGACTAGAGCATTGACCTTGTTTCACATAAACAGCTACTTTCTAAACAAGATCACTACGGTATTAGAGGTCCTGCATTAAGTTGGCTAAAGTCATACTTACAAAATAGGATTCAGAGAGTGGAAGTAACTTATATAAATAAATTTAATACTAAACAAGTACAACAGTCGGAATTTAGGACAATTAGTGTAGGTGTACCTCAGGGAAGTGTGCTCGGACCCTTGTTATTTCTTGTTTATATAAATGATTTACCTGATTCCACTAACCAAAAAACAGTTTTATTTGCGGATGACGTCTCCATACTAGTTACAACAAGTAAACAACAAAAAATCGAGCAACATATACATGACATAAAAACAACTCTAAAGCAAATATTAGAGTGGCTCTATAAAAAAAAATTAAAAATTAACCTCACCAAAACGAATATATTAAACTTTAATAATCTAGAAAATAAACCTATAATTATTGATTTCAACGGAGAAATCCTATCAAGCCCCAATAAGGTAACATTTTTAGGCCTTGAAATAAACTCCAAGCTGAACTGGAAAGAACATATGGACAAAGTTTGTGATAAGATCAACAGATTTGCATTCGCACTGTACAAATTGACAAGGGTGGCAAATAGGAGTACGGCCATTACAGCGTATATATGTTCAGTCAGTGCTCAGATATGGCTTGTTAATATGGGGAAATGCCGCAGATATTAGCAAAGTTTTTATTGCTCAAAAAAGATGCATAAGAGATCATGTGGCATCAAACCAGACATATCATGTAAACCGTATTTCCAAAACTTAAAAATTATGACTCTTACTGGTCTTTATGTGCTGGAAATTGCGAAGTTTGTTAGAAGCAACGGTCATTTGTTCTTACAATCAAAACAAGTGTCTACCAGAAGTCTGAGATATCCCCACAAACTTGTGCTTGAAACAAATCCAAAGACCAAGCGTTTCTTAAAAAATAGTTACGCAATGTGTAATGTAATATACAATAAAATACCACATGACATAAAAAAACTCCCATTTGACATGTTTCTCAAATCATTACGAAAATGGCTACTGGAAAAAGTTTTCCATTCAATTGACCAATATTTAAATTATAAATGACATTCATAATATTATTCTTATTAAATGAATTGATTCATGTATTGGTATTTTTGATTATTATCCTATTGAATATAATGTATACAATTTTTTTTCTATCTTATTACGGATTTATTAATGAAATTGTATTTTTATTTTGTTATTGTTTTCTTAGAAATATAAATGGAAATATTCCTTTTGCATGCTATATCATATGGCTAAAAAGGCTTAAAGCTACCTTTTTATCTTTGTTAACATGAACATTTCAATGTACCCACCTTATTTAATGGCAAATAAAGAATTTGAGAAAAATGATTTGTAACCGTGTGTTCTTAACAAATAAAAAAACTGACTGTGAGCACTGGTGGCCTGTCGCTGCCAGAAGAAACGGTTCTCTGCGGAATTATTTTTTTGAATGTGTATACTCGCAGATGACCTTTACAGCGTCACCGGGCTTGGGGATGGCGAGATCCTAATGGGACCACAAGCTTAGAATTGGCAAGTGCCTCTAGCTAGAGGTATTCCAGACGTATGGCATCTCCACACGGGAGGAGTCTCCTCTCCTTATGGAGCCTTTAGACCACTCGAACCTGAGAGGAACGGCTCAACTAGAGGGCGTATCTGAGACTCGGACCTCGGCTCTAGTTAGCCGTTGTCATTGGGTCTTTTCACATGCGCCAGTGTTCACTCAAACGCACACGCGTACAGTATGAAGCTTTGCCTCTGCGCCTTCTATAGTCATGTGTGCACATGCCTGCGCAAATATTTATGAACACCCCGCAATGATTGCGCGCAACGCGACTCGGAAATTATGATAGGAGAAGTTTTGCGTTACTAAAACGGTTTCAAATGACAATGACAACAACAATGGGGAGTGAATTATGTGGTTGTTTCATAATAGTAATTTATTGATGCTATGATAATGATTGATTAATTTATATTAGTATAAGTGAAAATACTGGTATCAACGATATTAAATACCCTAGACACACCACGTGCGCTCAAAATGTGTCCCAAACAAGAAGTGCTTGAACACCACTCAAGCACTTCTTTGTTCACAGTTACACACGGACCGTTGAAAAGTCAATGCCGCATTGCTCCGTGAAAAAATACTTATAGTACGTAAAGTGTCGTTCATTTGACGGGTATCTAATCAATGTTTGTTAATCGACGACCTCCGTGGCCGAGTGGTTTGTACGCCGAGTTTCATGGTATCGCCGACTCGAGAGATCCCGGGTTCAAATCCCGGTGAAGGCAGGTGTTTGTGTGATGAACACAAGTATTTGTACTTCAGTCATGGATGTTTAATATGTATTTCTATAAAAAATACTTATATATGTACAGTATATGTACTGTATCACAAGCCTTATAGTGCTTACTTTAGGGCTAGGCTAATTGGTGTGAGTGTTAGAAATATTTATTTATTATTATTTACTTAATTTTATTAATTTGAAGCAAATATTATTTCGCGATCATCTTACGGAGCTGCGTGGATTGTCCAATGTACTTTTGGACAGGTTTTGGACACGATTTTGTTCGTGTTGTTGTATCTAGGATATATAACATCGTTGACTGGGATTCTTAAGTATCTATATAGAAAAACATACAAAATAACAGTCGTGAAATTCCCACCGCAGTCTGTAGAAAGTTATCAAACAAGAAGGTATCTGAAACTATCACCTATTGTTTCCCAACAAAGTTCCAGTCCGAACTATCTCATCATCATCATCATCATCAGCCGAAAGACGTCCACTGTTGGACATAGGCCTCCCCCATGGATTTCCACAACGATCGGTCCCATGCTGCCCGCATCCAGCGGCTTCCCGCGACCTTTACCAGATCGTCGGTCCACCTTGTGGGGGGCCTGCCAACACTGCGTTTCCCGGTACGCGGTCGCCACTCGAGGACCTTTCCGCCCCAGCGGCCATCGGTCCTGCGAGCAATGTGCCCTGCCCATTGCCACTTAAGGTTTGCAATTCTGTGGGCTATGTCGGTGACTTTAGTTCTCTTGCGTATCTCCTCATTTCTGATTCGATCACGCAGAGAAACTCCGAGCATAGCCCTCTCCATTGCCCTTTGGGTGACTTTGAGCCTTCTTACAAGACCCATTGTAAGCGGCCACGTCTCGGTTCCGTATGTCATCACTGGCAACACGCACGAATTGAAGACTTTCGTCTTGAGGCACTGCGGTAGATGTTCCGAGAAGATGCTACGTAGCTTCCCGAACGCTGCCCAGCCGAATTGGATTCGTCGATTAACCTCTTTCTGGAAGTTGGACTTACCCAGTTGGACTATTTGTCCCAGGTATACGTACTGGTCAACAGCTTCCAGTGTAGAGCTCCCAACAGTCACTGGAGTGGGTACGACATTGAATTCGACATGATTTTCGTCTTGTCCATGTTCATTTTGAGACCCACTTGTTGGGACACCCTACTGAGGTCGCCGAGCATTGTGCCAAGGTCATCCATGGTCTCAGCCATGACTACGATATCATCTGCAAATCGAAGGTGCGTTATGTACTCGCCGTTTATGTTGATGCCAAGTCCGCTCCAGTCCAAAAGTTTGAAAACGTCTTCCAGCGCAGCTGTAAACAGTTTCGGTGATATAACGTCACCCTGTCTTACACCACGCTGCAGCTGGATTGGCTTCGTGTTTTGGTCCTGGAGTCGAACTGACATAGTGGCGTTTTCATACAACGACTGCAACACTTCGATGTATCGATAGTCTATTTGGCACCTTTGGAGTGACCGAAGCACGGCCCATGTCTCGATCGAATCGAAGGCTTTCTCGTAGTCCACAAACACCAAGCATAATGGCAGGTTATACTCTTCGGTCTTCTGTATATAACCTGCCGCAGCGTATGGATGTGGTCTACGGTACTAAACCCTTTTCAATCCGGCTTGTTCGGGAGGCTGGAAGTCGTCAAACCTGCGCGCGAGACGATTCGTGAGGACTCTCGAAAACAGCTTGTATACATGACTCAGGAGCGTGATGGGTCTGTAATTCTTCAATTGGGCCCTGTCGCCTTCTTGAAGAAAAGCGCCACCACTCCCCTATGCCATGCGCTAGGCGTTTGCCCTCGAGTATGACAGAGTTAAATAGCTTCTGAAGAGATTTCAAGACTGGTCGTCCACCTGCTTTCAAAAGCTCGGCTGTAACTCCGTCATCACCCGGCGCCTTTTTGTTTTTGAGCTGTTTCAGAGCTACACTAATCTCGTACAGGCTGACGTCCGGGATATCTTCGGTGTAGTGTCGGGTTAATTTGGCTCTTGGGTCGGTCGCCTTTATGACAGGTACTCGTGATGTCGCGTATAGCTGTCCGTAGAAGCTTTCGATCTCAGCCATAAGCTCAGGTTGCGACGAAATGATTCTGCCGTCCTCTGTCTTCAGCTTCGTCAGCAAACTCTGTCCAAGAGACAGATTTCTTGCGAACACTTTCGAGCCTTTGTTCCGCTCGATGGCCTCTTTAATACGATCAGTATTAAAGCGGCGTATGTCGCGAGTCAGAGACTTCGAAATCTGCCTATTGACATGCATCTTCAGAGGACTGTAGACCCATCTCACGCCTTTTCTCCATGAGCTTGAGAGTCGGCTCCGACATCTTGCTGCGTTTTTTGGTACGGATGGGCTTGCAGAACTTCGAGCCCACCGTAAGGACAGCTTCAACAAACCTGTCATTATAATTGTCCACGTCTACGCAGGTCTCTAGGCAATCGAAGCGATTTTGCAGTTCGAGTTGAAAGCGCTCGGGGTTTTGGATCCGGATGGCTTCAGGACGGAGCGTGGACTTCATCAGTCGATTCCTTTCGGCTTTGACATTTAGATTCAATGTGCCTCTTACCATTCGGTGATCGCTTCCCGTATTGAACGAATTGATCACTGAGACATCATTGAATATCCGAGTGTTAGTCGACATGATGAAGTCAATCTCATTTTTTGTCACGCCATCCGGACTTTTCCAGGTCCATTTTCGATGCAGCCGTTTTCTGAAGAAGGAGTTCATCATAAAGAGTCCCTCCTTCTCCATGTAATCGGCTAGCATTTGACCTCGGAAGTTCCGGATTCCAACTCCAAATTGCCCCACTTTCAACTCATCATCGCCACGTTTGCCCAGCCTTGCGTTGAAGTCCCCCATGACAACGGTGTAATGGGTCCTGGAAGCATGCATTGCCCGAGAAATATCCTCATACATGACTTCCACTTCCTCGTCGGGGTGCGTCGAGGTCGGAGCGTATACCTGTATGACCTTCAACGAATACCGTTTGGTGATTCTGAGTATAAGGTACGCCACCCTATTCGACACACTACCGATCTGTACAACATTGTTCACGAGAGACTTGTGGACAACAAACCCGACACCGCCCTGGGACAGATCTTCGCCCTCCCGGAAATAGAGCAGGTTGCCGAATTTAAGGACCATCGTGTCCTCGCCCTCTCTTCGGACTTCTGATAGTCCTACAATACTCCAGCGAATCCTGCTCAATTCTTCCTCCAGTTCCAGCAGCTTCTCCTCGGTCCGTAGTGTGCGTGCGTTGTACGTTGCCAGGGCCAAGGTCGTTCGATGGGGGATTTTTGCCGCCCGGGGATTCTTCGCACCCCTGGTCCCGGCGCCGAGTCGGCGTCCGTCAGCGCCGCCACGGACTCCAGCACCGCCGGGCACTTGGGGCCTCTTATTATGTACTATCTTTTTTAGGGGGGGTTTTGGGCCGTCTCCCACCACGCTGGCCCAGTGCGGGTTGGTGGGGAGCGCCAGAGCCTCGTCCGTTGGTCGGCAGGGTACACCGCGGGCAGGTGAGGTTGGCTTGGGTGCCGTTGGGTGTTAGGCGGCACCCCTTATACCCCCAACCAAGAACTATCTAACCAATTCCAAAATATATTGTGCACCCAGTGCCGTCTTTGAAATATTGGAGGCCCTGGGCATATTAGGATAATGGGGCCCCTATGACTTCCATTTGGTGATTTAACAGGAACTAGGGACTTTGTATTCGATCTGAGGGGGCCCCCTATCGATCGTGGGGCCCTGGGCTCTTGCCCAAAGTAGTGCCCACTGGGAAAGACGGGTCTGTGTGCATCCTTGAAGTACGGCGAAGGAAGCATTATTATTAATACTTACTACGATAAGTAGTTATTAATCTATTACAATGATTGTCGGTTAATGTTTTGCCCACTCGAAATATTTAAACGTAAAAATAAGTATATTGAATTGATTCTATTATTTATTTCTTGATTTATATTTTAACTACCGCCTGCGACTTTATTAGCGTTAACTCTTTTGTTTTTCAGTATCCCATAGAAAAAACATTTTTTTCGGAATAAAAAGTATCCTATGTCTTAATCCAGATTATAAACTATATGCGTACCAATTTTCATCAAATTCCATTAGTAGTTTTTTCTTGTTTGAGTAAGAAACATACAAGCTTTCACATTTACCTTCCTATATATAAATTATTTTTTCACTGCCCAATTATTTTGTAAATATTGTTACATAATTATTTAACGCTGTGAAGTTTTTTCGCCAGTTTTTCTCCACAGCTAAAAAAAATGTCCTTAACTGGTGGCAGGGAAAAAATACAGACGATTCAAAAGAGTTGTATTTTGCATTGAATTTGAATAAAGATATTTTGACTTTTGAAAAAAATCTTCTGTAATGCCCAGAATATATTACTTATCAAACGTGAGCGCTAAGATTCTCAACAAAAATCTTATATCGCAACCTCCCCTCGTTATTTCACATATGAATATTAATTGTAGCACTTAATTGTCATTACATACATTATGCGAGGCTGTCATAGTTAACCACGTTGTAATTGCAGTCCAGTTAGACTAGAAGGGAAAGTTACGAACAAGTAACGACCAAGCCCTCCATGCGTAGAACTCGTGGAATATGTTCTGTCGAATGCCCTGCGCTATAAGTATGCTTTATATCAGAATATGTATTTGTATTAATGCTTAATATACTCATACTATGTCGAAGAACTCGATGGAACTATTTGAATTCGATATTGGTTCGTGCTAGAGGTACAGGTTCAAAATGCGTCTTTTTTTCTTTTTTGACGTTTCGCATCCTTATTCGACAGAATTATGATTTTTATTTACTATTTTCGAGCTACCTTCCAAATACTTTTATTGAGCGTTCGGATACTTCATTGAAAGATGATATAGACATAAACAATAAAATTTTAAAATTCTTTCAATGAAGTATCAGAACTCTGAATAAAAGTGTATGTAACTCTCGCAGTGGTCGGTCATACGATGGGTGACCATAAATTTATAATCTCAAGATCTTTCGTATTTAGGAAGGCACGTTAAGCCGTTGATCCCGGCTGCATCTGCCCAATCTCCCTATTCCATCCATCGGCCAAGGCCTTTGCTGCTCCAGTAGAGGGAACATTAATAGGCTGACGATGATCCTTATATTGAAGAGTTTGATGGTGCAAAGTTAGCAATCTGCGATCATAGGGGTTAAGCAACTTTTGGCATGGCCCGTCGTCAGAAAGGTGACCATGATAATTCCAAACTCGTTCAGTGCCACGGTAGTACCGTAAACAGTTGGTCACACGGCTGCATCTGTACTCGTAGTCGTCAACAAGAGGAAACCAGTGCCCCAGAAGTAGGACATCAGGAAACCAGTGCCCCAGAAGTGAGACATTAATAGGCTTATGATGAAGCAAATACAGCAAGGTTATTACGTAATGTAAAACAATGCTTACCGTAGAAAATATACACATATTTACCTGCGTTTATTTTACTGAGGCCTCTGAGGGTTTGACTTAATCAAGGGAATCCTCCAGGAAAAGCTCCTATCATTGTAGTCCTCACTAAAGCAACATTGATTATGAAAACATACGTGTCGTAGGATTCATTCTCTACTTTAGAATATCTGAAAAACCAACTCAATGTTTTATTTAAAATATCAATAGCCTATGTCGAATAATTTTCGCTTTCATAATCTCATCGTCACTTTATTGTTTTCAAAAACATAAACGGGCACTTGAAAGTACTTGAAGTAAATACCGTCCATGGACTCGCGAACAATCCGCAGCATTCCTACACTATACTTACAAACGCACACATAAAGGCGTGCACCCATTAATCCATCCTCACAGGGCCTGTGCAGAATATAATGCCCAAGTAACTATTTAAACCAACAAACTCTCACGTAACAACCTGATAAATTCGATTGACAATCACCCCGGCCGACGCAGCGGGTGCGCAGGCGCAGCGAGTAGTGGCAACGTAAGCCGTGTATACAATCGTCTCTCTACTAATTTAACCAGCGGCTCCTTATAAAGAGGCGCGAGTGTTAAGAATCCACTCTTGATCGGCGTTTGTATGAGTGTAAAGTGCTTTCGTTTGACGAACTCGAGTTACGCCAAATAGGGTTCGTTCGGTCGGGCATGGTGAAAAATTTTGCTCTTCAACCCTCTTAATTGGGTGTCGCGTTGTTTTGTGCAGCTGACACAGGGGCGAGTGCAACAAGCGAATATTCTGTGTGGTACCTACTTTTATATGAAATTACTAGCTGTACCCCGCGGTGTTACCCGCGGTATATTAGGGATATTTACGCGCAGTAAAACGTAGCCTTTGTGTCAATCCAGGGCGTCATCTAACTCCATACCAAATTTTATTAATATCTCCAGCCGTTTAGACATGAAGAAGTAACAAACATACACACTTACAAACTTACGCATTTATAATATTAGTGTGATTTATCTATTTAATAAGTTAACTAATGGATGCCTGCAACTTCGTATGCGTATGTAAAATAAGTGGTCCTTCAACTTTTAGTATTGAATCAAAAAGTAGACTATGTTTGGTATTTATGCCAAAATTCATTAAAATCGGTTTCGCTTTTGAGGCGTAATAGGTTAACCAAACTGATTCAGGCATAATTTCATTCATTTCATTTCCATAATGAAATTATTTCACTTTCATCTTAATACTATTATTAATAAGGAACGGATCTCTGACAAAACTTAAACTGTCTGTCAGTCTGTCACTAAGCTGTATCTCATGATAGCTAGACAGCTGTTTTTTTCACGATGATGTATTTAATATACCCCTTTAACAAAAAATACTAAAAACAGAATAAAATACATATTTTGGGTGACTCCCATACAACAAACGTGTTCTTTTTTTTTACGTTTTTTGCTCTATATTATAATAGTGTCCAATGATGTATAGATTATGGTACGGAATCCTTCATGCGCGAGTCCGACTCGCACTTGGCTGTTTTTTATTTATTTAGAATAATGTAATTATTGTTAAGATTTTCCTAACATTAAATTTGAAATATAAACATTTATATAAATACGATGCTAGAATTACTGCATTATTTTTTTATCTGATACATGCAGTAGGTAACTATCTTGTTCGATAAACTTATAAGCTGTATGTATCACAGGCAGGGTTGTCACTGATTCCCTGTCGAGACATTTCTTTTAGCACTGATGTGGCGCTGATTGGGATGTATGAGGTGTTTGTATGCGTTTTTGTATTCTTTTTGTTACTAATGAGTATCCGTTATGGCGCCGTCGAAGGTTTTCGTTGAAAAGATCGCGAATATCGACGAAAGCTGGGTGGTGTATGCGGTTGTTATTCGAAAATGTATGGATTTATTGATTGTGAGTGTGTTAGTAGATAAAATATTAGATGTGAAAAAGGATTGTTGGGTTTAATTATTCAAGCTATTCAAATTGTCATAGTATAAATACAATGGTGAAAATTTGCAACGTAATTTGAATAGCGCTCATTGGTCCAAATTGGACAGTTTAAAAAGAAAACTAATCTTTTTAAGTTAAAAGGGTGTTGAGCAAAAGTATGGCCCGCCGGATGGTTTGCGGCCATTCTTACGACATCTTAATCATCACTCGCTCCGTTGCCTACCCTGACCCAATCCTCTACCCCGTGGAGCACTGATACCTAACTCACTGACAGAAACGCAACACCACGAAGAGGTAGAGTTATGTAAAATAATGTGTGTGGCCTGGTCTGGTCTGGTCACATCATTCATAAACATCATCATCAGCCCATTAATTTACCCAATGTACTGCTGGGGCACAAGCCTTTCCTAGATGGAATAGGAAGACTGGACCGTGACATCCGTGACCCACTAAACGGGTCCAGTGCGGATTAGTGGGTGCTTACGACAGCATATGCAACCAAGACCAACGGGCTAACGTGTCTCCCGAAGTACAGAGGAGCTCGAGATCGTAAATTTTTGGTCACCCATCCAAGAACCGATCATTCCGAAAAAAATCTGAACTTTCAAGATCGCAGGCTGAATGCGCTATTTACCTTCGCCATGGAGCTCCTCTTTTTGTAGACAGTGGAAAAGTATAATCACTTAAACGCCACTTTAGTAACTTTACAGAAACGTGGATCAAAGAGTTTTTTTTCACAAAAAAAAGTTAAATGACAAGTAAATGAGTAAATGAGAAGTAGCACGATAAAAATAAAAACATATTTATTAAAAAATATTTTTTAAATATTCTCCTATTAAAAAGTTACATAGTGCCTTTACTTTACGAATTAGATGTCGCTTAACCGAAAATCACTCGGCCTGCCACACATTTTTTGTCAAGCAAACATCAAATCATACGCCAAACAGTAGGTCGTAAGCGCCATTGATTTAAAAAAACTACAAAATTTATGTCACTTCAGCGTTGTGAATTATAAATATCTTCAAAAAATTGAGTTGCTTAAGCGCCTGAAAAGTACTCAAATATTCACGAAACATAAACAGATCGATGCAGTAAAAGAAATCTGGTTAATAATGTATTTCAAAAATATTAGCTTTCTGCAAAATAAGTTAAAAATATGGAATCTGTAAATCTCGGACACCTTATTGTGTAAAATGTGTATAAAGTTGGTTACGGAAGTTTTCCCCCCATGTTTTAATACCACCTTTTTTTTAAAGCAATAGCTGCTGGATGTTTTTATCTAAAGAAAATCTTACTAGAAAAATCTCGCTAGGTCCAGGTTTCAGACAGGAATGGAACTCGTATCTTCCATTTTCCGGACGGAATAACATTAAAAATAAAATTATTAACTTTTACACTACGTCGCCTTAAACATTTTAATTGTGCAAAAATCTTGCACTTTTTTTTGCGTAGAATTTGCTTAAAAGGGCTACCTACCCCTTTCCAAAAGATTTTCTTCTCATGTTACCATTATGATTACAGCTAGTGCGTTTATGTTTTCAACACAAATAATAGTTAGTTATCGTTTGTGTTAGTTAAAAACGGCACCATATTGTAAATTAATAATTTGCAAGATAAATACTGAAACCTTATTGGTTTCAACATGCATATACATTTAAAATAGTTATGACTTACGTGTCTCAAATTAAGTACGTAATTGTAAAGTTATTACAGAATTTATTCTGAATGCAATCCAAATGATCTAATTGACGTGTCAGAGCTTATAGGAAGTACAATACAGTTTGAAATTGCATAGTATTATATTTGATGCATAATCATGAATCGTAGATAAAGCGATTTCTCAATACGAACTATTACTGAAAATATTTACACAGTAAGTTTAATTTGCACAAATTCACTATAGCAAAAAAAAACACTAACAGCAACCTATTTTGATTTCTATTTTTAAGCAATAGAAAAAATACTGTTCATAAAAATAGCGTCCATATTTTTAAAAATCGAATCACATGACATTCAAGGAGCGCCATCCTATTTAAAAGATTTCAAACAAAAAAGGGGGAGGTTCTCATTTCGTCGTGTACCTAGAATATTTTCATAGTTATTTTTTAATAAGGTGCAACAAATATCTCACACTTGTTGTTTAGTATAAGACTTGAAATAAGATTCAGTCTAAACTCAACCCCATTACCCCTAGAGGCCTAGAGCTAAACCCAGAAATATTGCACCGCCAAGAAGAAATGTATTTTCTCATATATGATAGCAGATATTTAACCAGGCGAGTGCTAGAATTTCAGCGGAAATTCAGAAACTCCCTACCTATCTTGAGTGAATAATATTATTATACAAACAATGTAGAGAATACTATTCTAAAAATATATGCGTATTCATCCGAGCTTCGCATTTCCCGTAAAGCCTATCAACACTGAGGCCCACTTGCACTTAAACTCTTAATTAAATTTAAGGCTCAATCTTGTTTAACACGACATCATTTCCTCTTTGTTAATTATTTAATGTCACATAAAGATATAATGGGAATTAAAATTTATACATAAAAGTTTGATTTAAGAACTTTCGTGCAAGTGGGCATAAAAACCTTACTTACTGCTTTTACTATGTGACTGGGGTAATTTCTAGCCTGTACTTTGCCTCAAAGAACTGGATCCGAACTAATCCTGGATTATGGTGACGCGCGATAACTACCTAGATATCCTATGCTTTTAATTGGTACGCTAAGTTGAAACTTGAATGACTACTCAATATGGACTTATCTTTGTACGTTAATGCTTAAATGCATATTTCATATAAGGTATGGTGAAATCATTTTAATTAAGTCTATATTAATTCCTCTGCCAAACACACCGAAGCGAACGTTTAACGTACAAAATCGCCTTCGCATTTTAATGTGACTACATTCGAAAGACAGGGTAGACTGTTTTATTAGTAAATACTTCGCTTCGCTCGTGGCCTACCGTTTGTGTGGCAATGGAATTCTTTAAGTCATAATTTGCAAAGTGGAAATTACACTTCTCATTGTGTTTAACCCACAATGCCTTTGAAATGCTGGAGAAAATTCGACATGGCTATCAGGGCCGCGGTAGTATAATGGTCACTGCATTCTACCGGATAGCGAAGGATGCGGATTTGAGTCCTGTCTGCTGCTGGGCCGCGTGGATTTTTTTCTAGTAAAATTTTCTTTAGATATAAACATCTAGCAGTCAAATGCTGAATGAAAAATTAAAATATAACTATGTCAATTGTATTCAAATCAATGTAATTCGTAAACTCCCGATAGATGTATAAATGATTTGGAATGGAGTGTCCCACGAACAAACAGTCGCTAAATGGAAGAGCGGCGCTGCGAACAAATTGAGTAACAGTATCGCACCTATATAGCGTGACCGCGTCGATTTAGTACTTAATTATATGTGAATTTAAGAATTCGTTTAAGGGAAATAAGTAAAAACTTATATGGAGCACTTTCTGATATTTTTTTTTGTGCAAATAGTCAAAGTATATCAACGAGAAGGGATTTTCAAGGACATTTTAGACGATGATGACATGTATGGTTTTCGGTAAACTTTGCTAATTAGTTCTCCCATGCAGATAATAAAAACTTATAAGGGATTTTCATAAAACTCTTTTTTGAAGATGAATTAACGGACCAATTTAACTACAGTACTAATGTATTTCTTTATCTCTATGAAGTCTTAAAATAACCGTAGCTTGAAGTGATGTAGTTATATGCCATTAATTTTATTGTGATTAGATTTCTTACAAGTACTAAATCATGATTTAAACGACATAATGACGTGATGATTTGTCAAAAGAGTATAAGCTTTAAATTTTCATAAAAATCTACTAAGAATTTCTGAAATAATCAAACTTACTCGTAGTATTTCTGTTATTACCAAACGTAAACATTGAATTCCATTATATAATGAATAATAATATCTATTTAACTTTTTCTTTATGTGTTTTCTATCGTGTTCTGTTTATCATGAGTCTTCCTCAAGTGGTTTCATTTTAACATTTAACTGGTGGTCTTCCCAAAATTTGTTTGTTGATGCTATATATCATCGACTCTTCAGCTAACTACGGCAGCCTACTACCAAATAATCATATTTAAAGTAACTTAAATCACTGACATTTTAGGTGGATATGCACGACAAATTAATAAAACGAATCTAATCATATTAATAACTATTTAAAGCGTGTATTTAAGTTAATGAAAGATTAGTATAGTAAAGATTACTAATCTCTTCTATTTACAGTTATTTCTGTACAAAGTGTGTATTTATATAACGATCTCACCTATCGCAGCCGGGCGAGACAGGCGCGGCAGTTATGAGACTGGTTCGCCTTACATCCCGGTTGATGCTACAATCCGGTAGCTACATTCCAACAACATAAACCTAAGACCACATTATTAAATGGCTCTTGCCTCCTGTTATAGTAGCAGCAATAAAAGCTCAGACATAATATTAATTGTATGCCTGTAATTAACAATGATGATTATGTTATTAATTTCATTAGCAAATTGATAGGTTATCGATTTGAAATTAACCTAAAATAGATAACATTATTAAACTTTATTACTCTGGTTGCATTCATATATAAGCATATAAAACTATCACACAATTTATAAGAAACATGCAAGTAATTAAAAATAATTGTAATCAAAAACAAGGTACACAAACACATGCATAGGTTTGCTTATGATTGAAAGTAGAACTTTTAAGTAATGATGTTATAAAGAATTAATTTGAATCTATGAAAAAGTGCCTCAAACTCCGTTTTGTACGAGGCCCGTGATTATTATCTAATCAAAATAATTTTAGTTTTTTTTTGCCATTAAATCAAGTATCAAAATAAATAATCATGCTACACCGGCGCCTGGCGGAAACAATAGGGGGATCAAGTCTCCGCGCGTTCAATTGGCCGGTTGTAATTTCGTCCCATTGTCTCTATTTGTCCCGGTCCCTATTCCCGGATCTTCCCAAGGGACGTCGTTACGTCCTCTTTATTAATTTTGCTCGCTACAATTTGGGGTATAGCGATTCATCGTACTTTTACTTTTCTTTATTTTAATACTAGCGGCCGCCCGTGACTTCGTAGCCGTGGAGTTAGTTATTTGCACATACTTTTTGAGCCCTGTTCACTGCACGTTCCCCGTAGGTGATAGCGTGATAATAAGTAGCCTATATGTTGGCCCGACTTCTTAATAATATTCGTGCCAAATTTGAAATAAATATATGCAGTACTTTTTGAGTTTATCCCGGACATACATACAGACAAACAGACAAAAATTCGAAAAACTATATTTTTGGCTTCGGTATCGATTGTAGATTACACCCCATTAGTAGTAATAAAATAAAATTGTATTCTTTTAAAAAATATTCAATGTACACTTTTGACTTTCCTACCATTTTATTAAATGTATAGATGCTCTGTTTTAGGGATTACGTTTTTAGTGATTATTTATTTGGTAGGAAGTTTTTTTTATATTTCGTTTGTTTTTATAACGTTCGTTCGTTCGTTTCTTCTTTACTTTCATATTAAACTAATACACATTATGTAACTTCCAGATGTTAATTTTAGCCTAACCAATTTAAAATGAAGCGTCATTGAATAGTTGCAGTGAGACTTCATATTAATTATAAATTTTAAAGTACTGTATCTGCCTGTTATTGTTTTAAACCTTGGCCACTGACTCGATCTTTATGAATTTTGATTTGTACAAAGTTAAAGGGAATATTTAAGAAGAACGCAAACGCTACTATTTGCCACGGAAATACAACTTTACGAGCATGTATTAATCGGAATTGTTGTATTAACCATAATTATGATGATACACATTAAAATAACGATATCTACTATATTTATTATGTAAATAGTGGGTTTCTGCAACTTCGTCTACGAGGACAAATTTTGGACCCCCGTTATATATGCTATATGTGTGCCAAATTTCAGAGCAATATGTTTAGTGGTTTGAGCTATGCATTGATAAGTCAGTCAGTCGGTAACGGTTGCTTTTTATATATACAGATCAAAATCTGATTGAGAAGAAGCCCCCCACGGTAACGGCTAACTAGAGCCGAGGTTCGAGTCTCAGAGACGCCCTCTAGTTGAGCCGGCCACCTCAGGTTCGAGTGGTCTAGAGGCTCCACACGGAGAGGAGACTCCCCCCGTGGGGAGACGCCATCCGCCTGGAATATTTCTAGAGGCACTCGCCAATTCTCGGCTTGAGGTCCCCTTAGGATCGCCGTCCCCAAACCCGGTAACGCTGTAAAGGTCATCTGCGACCAACAGCATACACACTCAAAAAAAAAGATTGATAACGAGAAAACATCCGTAAAAAATCTCGAGCTGATTTATGATTTTACCGTGATTTTAATCGTTTAGCTAAGATTCTCAGATATATCCATAATATTTGTGTACAAATACGCATAACTATGCACAAACACGCTGGACATAGGCCTCCCCCATAGAACGCCACAATGGCTCAATCCAGTGGCTCCCAGCACATTTGACGATGTCGTCAGTCCACCTTGTTGGGGCCGCCCCACGCTGCGTCATCTGGTACGTGGTCGCCACTCGAGAAAGGTTTCTTACCCAACGGTTGTCAGATCCTCGAGCGATGTGGCCTGCCCATTGCCACTTCAGCGTGCTAACTCTTCGGGCTATGTCGTACACACCGGTCCTTCTACGGATCTCCGTATTTCGGGTCTTATCACGTAGGGAAACACCGAGCATAGCCCTCTCCATAGCATGCTGCGCGACTCTGAGTTTTGTTATGAGGCCGATATTCAGAGACCACGTCTCAGTCCCATAAGTCATCACTGGTAACACACACTGGTCATAGACCCTTCTTTTCAGGCTCTGGGGAATTTTTCCGTGAGGATGTGCCTAAGCTTCCCGAACGCTGCCCATCCGAGTTGGATTCGTCGGTTGACCTCTTTCTCGAAGTTGGATTTGCCCTACTGGACTGTTTGTCCTAGGTAGACGTAATGATCGACAACTTCGAGAATCGCATTCCCAACCGATACTGGTGCTAGAGTGACATGGACATTGAACATGACCTTGGTTGTATCCATGTTCATCCTTAAACCAACTCGTTCGGAAACTCTGCTGAGGTCATTGAGCATTGTGCCAAGGTCCTCCAGGGATTCTGCCATAACCACGATATCGTCTGCAAATCGAAGGTGAGTGATGTATTCGCCGTTGATGTTGATGCCGAGTCCGGTCCAATCCAGAAGCTTGAAGACGTTTTCCAATGCAGCGGTGAACAGTTTCAGGGAAATTACGTCCCCCTGTCTGACATCCTTCTGCAATGGAATCGGGATCGTACTTCTCTCCTGGATTCGGACTGACATAGTGGCGTTTCTATACAATCACTTCAACACTTCGATATATCGATAGTCAATTTGGCACCGCTGGAGGGACTGCAGCACCGCCCAAGTCTCGACCGAATCGAAGGCCTTCTCATAGTCCACATACGCTAGACACAGAGGTCGATTATACTCCTCGGTCTTCTGTATGATCTGACGCAGCGTATGTATGTGGTCCATGGTACTAAAGCCCTTTCAGAGACCGGCTTGTTCGGGAGGCTGGAAGTCGTAGAACCTGCGCGAAAGCCGATTTGTAATGACTCTCGAAAACAACTTATAGACGTGGCTCAAGAGCAAGATAGGTCGATAGTTCTTCAAGTGGGTTTTATCGCCTTTCTTGAAGAACAACACCACCACGCTCCTGGTCCACTCCTCTGGAACAATGCCCCCGAGGATGACAGAGTCGAATAGCTTCTGAAGGGCAACGAGGACCGGCTTACCTACCTTCAGAAGCTCCGTAGTGATTCCATCATCGCCCGGTGCTTTACTGTTTTCAAGCTGCTTGAGAGCCATCCTGATCTCATACAGGCTGACATCCGGGATGTCCTCGGTATAGTGTCGGGTTAGCTTGGATCGTGGATCTTGGACCAAGCCGACAACAGGAGTTTGGGATGTTTTGCACAACTGTCCATAGAACAGCTCGACCTCACTCAAGATCTCATCTTTGGAAGAAATGACAGTGCCGTTGTCGGTCTTCAGTCTGGTTAACTGACTCTGCCCAACAGACAGATCTTTTGCGAATGCTTTGGAGCCTTGGTTCCGCTCTATAGCCTCTTTAATACGCTTGCTATTGTAGAGGCAAATATCGCGTCGCACAGACTTCGAGATCTGTCTATTTAGCTGCCTCATCTTAGACCAGGAGGCTGGAGACTGCACCGTCATTTCCTTTCTCCATTCCATGAGCCCAAGAGTGTGGTCAGAGAGTTTTCCGGTTCTAGGAGCACGGCGGGTCCTAAAAAATTTCAACCTAACCGTGTGTACACTTTCCACAAACTTGTTGTTCATATCGTTCGCCGTTTCGCACTCGTCTAGGCATTGGAAGCGATTTTAAAGTTCGAGCCGAAAGCTCTCGGGGTTTTCGTACTCGGCAAGTGTAGGACGTAGAGTAGACTTCATCAGTCGGGACCGCTCGGCTTTGACACGAATATTCAATGTGCCTCGTAACATTCGGTGATCGCACCCGGTTTTCACCCTGTTGATCACTGAGACATCATTGAATATTTGCCGTTTGTCTGACAAGATAAAGTCTATCTCGTTCCGTGTCGAACCATTAGGGCTTATCCAGGTCCATTTCCTTTGTTGCGACTTCTTGAAGAAGGAATTCATCATGTAGAGATTTTCCTTCTCCAAAAAATCAGCCAACTTCTGCCCTCTCTGGGCTCTCAGCCAAATTTAACAATACCTAATAAGTATTGGCATCTAAGAAAGGGACTGGCTTCTTTAACACAAGTTTTACAATATTGTTTTAAATTTTCATGGTCACTAACATTATAGTAATATAAGTTTTTTACGGGATTGTTACCATGTACCTTGTAACTAAAGTCAGTTACTCCGTGATCATGGCGCTTGCAACAGTGCCGAAATATCGGAAACTCGCTAAAAACAAGGTACATGGTAACAATTGTAGCCCTAAATTTTTGCTCTAATGCATAAAATTTATTTTAACATTTATTAATTACACGGTTAGAATAGGACAAAAAGCCTCCGTCCTATATCACTCACAGGCACATTGTGCTCCAGCGCACTGTTCATAGACTTCGCGCACCGACCGTGTATAACGCCGCCTTTATTTATTAATATGCCAACGCCATTAACTTTTAAGAAAAAAGTCATTTTTACATTTTCCTTCTCGAAGACGTTCCACGTTTCGCTTTTTGGTAAGTTATTTAATACTTTTCCACTTTAAAAGGAGTGATTTCGTTTCGTGGATTCTTATTCCTATAAATCATTACAGGCGAAGCAGAAGAAACCCCTATTTACACAAATTTATATAAATCTAACATGTGCCGGCTTCATATGAGAAATCGTCACACGTTTTAATAATTGGTAAGCAATTACTATACTTTATTTTTAATGATCTTATCAGATCACAGTAAAATATGCATTTTTTTCTAGTAATCACATGTGAAAATCATGTATTACATGAATAAATTATTAACCAGTTAATACTACATTCCTATGATGATTAGTCAAATATGCATAAATATTCATTTATTCCCTTCAGGAATCAGTAAAATAATTCATAAAGAGTAACTCCCATTATGAAACTTTCTTTGAAGACGGTGTTTGTTGAAAAGGATTACCTCCCTAAATCCATTAGTTTTGTAGGAATGTGTTACTTACCACATTAATTAATTACAGATAATAACATGGAAGAATAAACCATTAAATCATTTTATACTTGCTGTCTTCAACGCCTCCGACAGGTATTTATTTAATTCAATCATTATAATACAATGAAAGAACAATTTTAACTTTATACTTTCTAATCAATTACTGGGTATAAGTAATTGAAACAACAGTTTTTAAGATAATTATAACTTATAACGCAGTTTTTCCATAAAGAGAAATGTTCAATTTACTTTAAAATATTTACTTACAAAGGAATAACATACAAATATTTCTTAATATCTTGTAGAATTTATAATTTCTTAATATTAATTTAATATCTACATTTCATGTAGATTACCTACTTACCTTTTATGTATTTTTTTCTCCGGAAGGCTAATAGTTACCGTTTCCCTTCCAGGAGGTGCAATGTTATGGTGCAATGCTATGCTGCAAGTTATTTCCATATTATACCGCAATGTTACCCTGTTACCCTGACGTTCTGCTACCCAGGCAACGTCCCATATAACCAGTAGCTACCCCAGAAGGACTCTCCTGTCCTAAGCAGCTGACGAAGCCCCTGCTTACCCCAACTCGTCTATTTACCCCGAAGAGTTTTGACTGCACCCTGTGCGCAGACCACCCTTCGTGCTGTCTACCCTGGACCTATAGATAACCATTTCTTTTTTATTTAAATTACCTTGAACTTTTAACATACCCAAGCGTTATCGACCAAATGCGCCACGACCTATTTTTTTTCCTACCTATTAAATTTAATTGTAACGACCGTTTTATTTGCGTGACCGTGCGGCTCCAGCCAGCGGCTAATTCCATTCCGTTTCTTAATCTTGTTAAAATTAACTTTAACTAGCCTTAACTTAACGTAACTTAACTTAACCTTTACTTTAACGGAGATTACCAATAAATGGAGTTATAATCGGAGTCTTATTTTTATTTACCCCACTTACCCGGTTTTTCACGTTACACAATCCCGTAAATAACATATATTACTACAAGTTATACTTACATCGGGAGTCAGCGTAAGGTTGATTTGAAAATTGGTAAGGTTAAAATAAAGAGATTTTCATTTTTATTTTTGGAGTTTACTCCTTAAGAATCGATTTGCATATATAAGGGGCCCGGTATGAGAAAAATGTGAGGAACAAAATCTATCGATGAATGACCTTGTTACGTTTTTAGTGCGCTTCCTATATCGCGCAACTTTGACAAACAAAGATGACGGATTGACATTAATATTTTTTCTTAAATCTGAACTGAATTTAGATATTGTTTCTGATAGAGCAATGGGGACAACGAGGTATGGTACAACCATTGATGCGGTATTTTCAAGATTCGTGAACCACGTATCTACGAACGTCCATGTGTCTTATTTTAGTTACCATAAACCACTTGTCACTGTAATTAATAATGCAGACAATGTTGATTTAATTAATATTTAAAAAAATGATAATAGTCTGATAATAATAATTACATAATTTATCAACATTCCTAATGATATATTTATGCACATCTGAAATTGACTATTGTAAAAAGTTTAATGTAAAATATTTCGTCGATTAGTTATAATAAATGTATATGAAATGAATAAATATATAATTATATATGTACATTATTTTCATCAATTTGTTAATTTACCCTTTCATACAGTATCAATCTTTTTTAAGTTAAATAAACTCTTTTTGCGTCTGGTTAGACTATCGAACTTAAGGAGTAAACTCCAGTCATGCGTCGGAGCTGACACACACAATTTTTTTTCAATTACACCATATAACCCTGCCGTTTCTCCCTTATAATAACGAATTAGTATAAAATAATAACCAACACGCAGACCTCAATGTTCAAATGTACGAAGAAATCGAAAGATCTGCGTAATTACGTTCACATGTACTATTCCGCGAGCAAGCGAGCAAGTTTTCATAAAGACAATCAATCTTCTATTTTTAGCTGATTCAAGTAATTTTAGTCGGGAATCAACGGCGACGCCTTGAGACGATTAAAGCCACAACAAAGCAACATTTCAAAGTGACAACAACAAATCTATACATGCAATACCTTTTAGCGAACATAAAAAGTGGACAAGCGCGAGTCTCGGGAACATACGTGGGATTTTACAGACAATTTATCTGATTGCACACAAAATAAATAAATAAATATTTCCAACACTCACACCAATTAGCCTAGCCCCAAAGTAAGCACTGTAAGACTTGTGTTATGGGATACTAGGATAACGGATAGAATACATACATTTTACATATATAAGTATATTTATATAGAAATACATATTAAACATCGATGACTGGAGTACAAATTCTCGTATTCAAAACATCTGCCCCCACCGGGATTCGAACCCGGGACCACTCGAGTCAGCGACACCATGAAACCCGGCGTATAAACCACTCGGCCACGGAGGTCGTCAACAAAGTTCTTTACCTTTAATTATTAAATTTACTAGTCTTACATGATGATAAAAATGTTCCATGGTGGAAGTGGTTAGCGCGTTTGGCTACGATCGTTGAAGTTAAGCAATTTTCGCAGTGGTCGGTCGTTGGATGGGTGACCAAAAATTTACGATCTCGAGCTGCTCCGTGCTTCGGAAGCCACGTTAAGCAGTTGGTCCCGGCTGCATCTAAAGTCGTTAGCATCCACCAATCCACACTGTGGGCCAATCGCCTAACCAGATTGCTTTGGAAAACGCTATCGCTTACGATTTCATTTTGTTATTTCTAACCGCCGAAATACCTCACGCTCATTTTCTTTAACATTGTTATTACCAATGCAAAAGAAAAAAAAAGAGCGCGAGGCATTTGAAAACCTCAGGGGGCTAGAAATAACAAAATGAAATCGTAAGCGATAGCGTTTTCCAAAGCAATCCAGTTAGGCGATTGGCCCCCTGGTCACGCGTGGTGGTTCATGCCCCAATCTCCCTATTCCATCCATTTGGAAGGCCTGTGCCCCAACAGTGGAGACATAAATAGGCTGATGATGATGATTTTTTTAATGCTCGGTAATCCTTAATTTACACTCAACCCCCTTAGTTTATTGTTAAGTAGTCTTATTTATACCTTTAACATAGAGAGCTTAACGCAAAACTAGGCACTGGGTAAGTAAGTGTGAAAGGGACGAAGCGATTTTGCGGTCAATGTGGTTTGTATAATACACGGTATATGTTATGACAGCGAGTCAATTTCATGTGAGTGTGGCTCAGTACACTTTTTATTGCTATGTGCTAAGTCTATAAATCTTAAAATAAAAGTATCATCATCGTCACCATTAGCCTATTAATATCCCCACTGCTGGGGCACAGGCCTTCCTTATGGGTGGAATAGGGAGATTGGGCCATGAACTACCACGCGGATCCAGTGTTGATTGGCTGTTGCTAACGACTGCAGTTGCAGCTGGGACCAACGGCAAAACGTGCCTTCCGAAGCACGGAGGAACTCGAGATAGAAGATTTTTGGTCACCCATCCAATGATCGACCACTGCGAAAAAGTTTCTAAAATTCAACGATCGCAACCGAATGCGCTAACGACCCGCCCCATCGAGCTCCTTAAAATAAAAGTATCATAAAATAAAATAATAATATATCGTCGCTATAATATAGCATACAAATTAGTTTACGTCTGTTATATCATAACAGACGTAAATGGAAAAATACACTAGAACAGACGTAAACTAATTGGTATGTTGTATTATAACAGGTGTAAACTAATTTTTACGATGAAATAATCCTACGTTCGTTTAATAAACAGTCCACTTTAAAACAAAACAACCTTCCAATCTCTGTATAAGGTTTTGTCGACGTAGACTTAAAACGATTAAAAAGTTAATACTTGCCAAAATTCTTCAAATACGATGGAATTTTTAAACGATTCACAATGAACATTAATATTCTTCAAAACAAAGTGCATGTCCTCAGCAAACGGAACCCCAGTGCGATTCTAAAAACCGCAACAAAGACAAAAGAGGCATCTCGGAGCGTAAGTCAGTTACTAATGGCTGATGCGGCCGCGATCACGCAAAGAGTTAAGAGCAATTAAAGCATCCGAAACGTTCTCTTAGGGATGAAACGATACCATCTAGGTATCGATACTTTTAATCGATACTGTATCGGTCATAAAGTATCGATGCCTACTCAGTATCGGATGAAAAATATCGATAGAGTATGTGCGGAACGAGAATGGGATTTAGATTGGAAGGCGCTGTAGTGCTTTTCTACCGTATTTGTAAGGTTTTACCCCTTTTAGACATGATTAAATACAAAAAACCGCAAGAAATTACAACAACAAACAAATCCGTATCAATACAAAACTTTGACGTTTTACAGATTGCTGGGTTTGATTGCCAAATAAAAATCTTAGTGTTAGTTCCGTTTTTCGCCACGCCCATTCTCTTTCCGCACAGACTCTACTTACTTGTATCGATAAATTTTAACGAACGATATTACAATTAGAAATTCAGTTACAGTTTCAATTTAACGAAAACAAAATAACAGCTTTAGCCTCGCGATGAACGAATAACTGACTGAATAAATTGGAATAAATATCAATCAATCAATCAATCAAAATCATTTATTCAGTTTAGGCTGTTACAAGCACATATGAATGTCTAGAAGCTACGCCATCGGTTCGTAAATCTACGGCGGGAGACCTTGTACTGAGAAGAACCGGCAAGAAACTCAGCAAGGGCTGTTTTTTTCTCCCTGTTTTATCATTTACAGAGTCGTCAAGTTGAAAAATGACTTCAGAGATGATTCATGAAGTCACCCTTCATTACATAAAAAAATCATATGCAAGACCACCAACTGAGCAGTAGAAAAGATGCGTTCGCGAAACGAAAATTCCAACTAATCACCTTACCATAGAGTAAATACAAGTAACTACTCGATACTTTTCTTTCGATACTGATTTCGGTACTTCTCAGTGAGTGACCGACCGAGTACCGATACAAGTACTTACTTAACGATACTACTTATTACTCAGTTCTAAAGTATCGATGCCAAAAGTACTTGGTATCGAAAGGAAAGTATCGAGTAGTTACTTATATTTACTCGTATCGTTGCATCCCTACGCTCTGCCAACCACCGGAGGCCTTTAAGTTAATCGCCGCGATTTAACACCCTGTTGCGCCGAGATAAGAGATAATGCCCTAACGTGCCTACTTAGCGGTAGCGGTCTGCAATAGTGTGAAAATTTAAGGTTAGTGCTATGTCATTGGAACGATTGCTCGGACGGAAGTGGACTCTTTAGTTTGCTAATAATGCGGTGTCATTACAGTAACTTGATAAATTAACTTGAAACTTACCATTTTTAGTTTAAGGTGTGTTAAACTTAAACTGGTTGATAAAATGTTATAGTATATTGATTTAAACTTTCATGGTCACAAACATTATAGTAGGTAATATAAGTTATCTACGGGATTGTTATCACGAAGTCTTTTACGGGTATCGAACTCAATAAAAGACTTCGTAGGAGGGTAGACCGATATGTCTGCCGTTAACAGCCTACCCGCAATTACTTCAGTTACTCGGTGATCATGGCGCTTGCAACAGTGCCGAAATATCGGAAACTCGCTAAAAACAAAGTACATGGTAACAATCCCGTAAATAACTTATATTACTATGAAATATTATACTTAATTTTGACTATACAGATGTCAGAACTAGTGTTGCCCAAATGCAAGAACAAGACGAGACTTAGCCAGTCTTGGTCTTGGTCTTGCAGCAAGAGTCTTGCAAGTCTTGCGATTACCTATTAGACTATTGCTATTTATTAAAGTTTACTTTAGATCTTAGAAAAACGTATTAGAATTGGAAAATTGTGAGCTTGAATTAACATAGCCATAGTAAAGACCAATCAGATTAATAAATGTCTGAAGATTTAAATCGAAGTTCGTGTCGTACCGTCTCGCTCGCTCATATATTAAATAGTATTAGCGTGAGTGGGACGGCACGACACGAAATTAGAATTTTTCATGAGTATACCTAAGCCCTGTGGCGGCAATCAAATAGTGTCAAATGTTGTGATTTCAGCGCGGCGCCAACGATTGTTGTATGTGATTTCAATAGAAGCCGCCGGCGCTTGATCATCACCATGTACTTCCGAAAAGCGGCAAATTTCTTTGAGAAGTCAATACAAAACCTTTAATGCCGCATTATCAAAGTGCCGATGGTTAAAACAAAACTATGCATGCACTCTGTTTGATTTTAATGGATGTTTTTTATTCGCTATGTATGTTTATGGTATTGGTCGTAATGCGCATAGGTCCAGTTTTTCATATTCTTTGATACAGTTTTTTGCGTCTCATAGAATTCCTAAGCGTACCTATACACCGAACTGTTATACCTAACTACTCCGTGAAATAGCGCTAAGTCCTAGCTGCAAGACGCAAGAGTCTTGCCGGATTAGTCTTGTTCTTGCTCAAATCTTGCACGGTCAGTCTTGGTCTTGGTCTTGCTAAAAATACGCGGTCTTGTTCTTGGTCTTGGTCTTGCAAAAATGCAAGAACAAGACTGAATTTGGGGAACACTAGTCAGAACCATATGAAATATTAATTTCCATCTATTGTTATTTTATCTCACGCCTCATGTGTCTCTAAAGACTTTGCCTTTCTGTATGTGTTCATAAAACCACCAAAAAATGTATCTAATTCAAAATCTTTTAGATTTTCTAATTTATTTATTGTGCGTTTTGTTTACTATTACACTACACATATCACATAAAACACGGAAAATTTTGCCTAAAATCGGGCAAAACTCAATATCACCTATAATTTATTGTTACTCAGAGGAATTAAAAAAAGAAAAGACACATAAAACCTCTTCGGGCGCTCGGAAGCCGAAAATGCAAATCTGCCACATGCCACTGTTTATGCGATTTTGTTTTTTAAAAAGCGTCTCGATTTTTTTTTCTTGTTTAATTCTCTCCGGCCACGGCATCGTGTCGTGCTGCCTGATTGCTTTCGTGCATCCCAATATTGTTCTTTTAAAACACCGCATGATTGAAGGCTTTGAACACTGGCCGAAATAAAATGAAAAAAAAAAAGAAAATTATAATAACATGTTTATCATTGTTTTACGATGCATTAAAAGAGTGTGTGGGACACTCGTAAAGTTTTGAATTTATTAATCTTTAAAAAGTACAATGGCTTTAAAATGTTACAGCCGTAAATATTTAATGTTGTTTTTTTGGGTAAGTATTCTTTCGTTTTGGTGATCTCATTCGATTAATATAAAATGGATAGCAGGGATTATTATGGGAATAATACTTACAAGCCTATGTCTCGAAAAAACAAGCTATTAGCGCCATTCTGTGGTTGGTTCTTTTTTAATAATAAACAGTACTTGTCGAATTACTGTTAACCGATATTGTTACCGTTTCTTAACAATATTTGACAACAGGATTATAAAATGTGTTCAAATATACATTAAGCGTAATCCAAAGAAATTGAGATTAAATTATAACGAAATCACATAATAATCTGAAAGCATAGGAAGCCCAAACTTATATTATCATTTTATTTTTATGTTGAAATAAGTAACAGTCCGAATTCTATTTCAATTCGACTCTGGATTCTAGGTCTTCTGTATTAAATCGTGTAAGGGGGTCTAATAAAAGAGTTCCCAAACCTATCAATTCAACACACATTCCAACAATCCAATCAGTTTTGATGACGGGATGTTGTCAACATCGTGATGTAGAAGTGTGCTTCAAGTCACGAGTTGGTATTATCTGGATAATCTCGATACATTTTCATCAAAAGTTACCGAGCTCTATGCATCGCATTTGTGTTACTTCTGGTGTTGCAGGTGTCTATGGTGATCTCTTACCATCTGGTGGGCTGTCAGCTTGTACGCTCCCTATAATATAAGAAACAGTCTTTCAATGTCCACTGTTGGGGCACAGGCCTTTCCTTTGGGTGGTTTATAACGATAATAATTTCACCCAGATCCGATAAAACTATAATGGAGATTTTTGTTTCTTAGGGTTTCACGCACATCACTCTTAAATAAAACTAGTTTTAACGGGTTAATGCACGTTTAATTAACCGTGCATTAACCCGTTAAAACTAGTTTTATATAACGGAGATTTTTAGAAAATGAATTTAATAAGATTGCTGCCAGAATATCAGCACTGCTGTAGCTTTGTTTCAACTGCTGCAGCACGTACTCACAGATAGGTTTAAAAGTTGAACTACCAAAATAAAATGCTGTCATTAACTTTCTATTTTTATTTAATTCCTATCTTTAAATCTAAAGAAAATTTTACTAGAAAAAAATCCACGCCAACCAGGCAGCAGACGGGACTCGAAGCCGCACCCTTCACTATGCGGGCGAATGCGCTGACTATTATGGTACCGCGGCCCTGATGGCCGTGTCGAATTCCACTCTAGTGTTTCTTAAACTGCAAAGCAGCGCCATCTCTTTGCATTGTAGGTAACCCACAATAATAAAATAAATATATAAAAAAAACCTATATTTAGTTTAAGTAAGTCTATAAAATGTTCTCTATTTTTATTCTTCCTCCTTTAAGTAAACTACAGACTTAAATCATGCAAATTAAATCGTACTGAGGTTATCGACCATAAATTCAGTTTTTTCTCATAATCTTGTTTTGATATCGGTAAGCCCTCATGTTTTCAGTGTTGTTTTATCAGACTTCCTTAACTTCACATCGAATTAAGTGATGGTCATACTTTGGGATTTATTAACTGACACTTAATTTCGGTCGGTGGGCCGAACCTCGAGAAACTGATTGTATTTTCTGAATACCAAAATTTCGAAGCGTATATACTCGATCAATAAATAAAGAAGTCGTACTTTTTTTAAGTCTGTTAAAAGTCGGTCGGGAGATGTCCCAAAATTTCTGGACTAGGCCATCATCCAATTTCTCAAAAATTGCATTGTTTATTGGATCGAATAACAAATTCACATTAAAATGAAAATACATAGTAATTGGATGTATGTGTCTAGGAAGAGACTGAAATAGAAGAAAATGGAAGAGGTCTACGTCCATATTTCCCTCAAGGTTTTTTGTATACTTTTCAATAATTACTTTCTCGCTCAAAAACTTTTTTTATTAAAACATATCGATCAAGGAACAATAATATAAAAGGTAATAGCTTTTATAAAAAAAATGTCAAATTTGAATTACATGCATATTCCCGATTGTGTTGTCATATCACATAAATATTTTTCTTACTTATTATTGTTTGTTAAAATAAAAAAAAAAAAAAAACAAAATTCAGTATCGTTTATTCAGTCTAGTATTGTGAATGTCGAATGTCGAAAAGCTACGTCATCGGTTCGCAAATTTACGGTGGGAGATCTTGTACCTACTGGGAAGAACCAGCAAGAAACTCAGCAAGGACTGTTTTTTTCTCCCTGTATTATATAAAAAATTACTTCAATATGAGATAACTCGTGAAGTCATAGGTAAGTAACAAATAGTAAAGTAGAAATAACAAACCAATATTTCCTTATGCATAACACACACAACACACATTTCAACATCTACATAAACGGTTTCCCGCATATTTTAGAATGCAGTCCCATTGCACACAACCTAAAACAGGCAAAATGAATATTCATTCATACCTTCACGAGTGAGTTTTGCCTAATTATAGGCGACTTTAAAAGAGCTCCGGTTTGAGAATGAAACTGAGCAATAATCAACATTGATTGATTGATTGATAGTATCTGTTATACTCGTGAATTAAATCGTTTGTAATTAATAAACCCAAATAGGCTCAATATATTAAAAGTTAAGTTTCTTTAATGTTAGAATGGTGGCATAAAAGCTCATGGACTGCCTGATGGTAAGCGGCCACCTCGCATCGTTGACTACCCTGACCCAATCCCCTACCCCGTGGAGCCCTGAGAACCTTACTAACAGACAAAAGCACAACGCCCCCAAAAGGTAGTGTTTTTTATTGTGATCTTCTTTAGGTAAGTTACCCAGATGGGTGCTCCAATCCGATTTAACCTACTGCAAATGCAAAATCGTAAGAATCATACATAAACGCGTATATTAAATATATCACTCATATAATAAATAACCTCAAATCATTTAATGAATAACAACAACTCACATAGCATTATCATCGTTAACAAATCCCCATAGCATTTGCAGTCTTATCGAGGTGTAAACCGCTAGCACCCAGATAATACTGAAGAAAAGTAAATAATTGGTTCAGATAAAAAAAATAACCAGTAGCCACTCCAATATAAGGCACAAGAAATTACTCCTAGTAGCTCGATGATGCATGAATTGGGGCGTTCGGTCTTCAATCGTGGTAGTTAAGCTACTTTCGCAATGGTCTTAGGATGGGTGTTCAAGTATTTCGCTTTTTTGAGCTCCCCCTTGCTTTGGAGGGCACGTTAAGCTCTTGGTTCCTTCTGCTTCTGCCTGCAGTCATTAGCACTCACTAAGTGCACCGCATTGGGATGAGTGGCAGGTCGTGGTAATGACTCATGGCCTATACACTAACATTAGTTGATGTTAAGTGTAAGTGCTTCGGAAGGCACGTTAAGCCGTCGGTCCCGGCTGCATCTGCAGTCGTTAGCACCCACCAATCCGCACTGGGCCCGCGTGGTGGGTCATGGTCCAATCTCCCTATTCCATTCATAGGGAAGGCCTGTGCCCCAGCAGTGGGGACATTAATAGGCTGATGATGAAGTGTAAGTGGATCGAGTGTGTATGGTATTAGTCGCAGATGACCTTTACAGCCTCACCAGACTTGGGAACTGCGAGATCCTAAAGGGAGGGAAGAGAATTGACGAGTGCTTCTAGAGATATTTCAGCCGGGCCTCTTGGAGGGGGTCTCCTCTCCTTCTGGAGTCTCTAGACCACTCGAGCCTGAGGAGGTCGGCTCAACTAGAGCGCTTCGTTGAGACTCGGACCTCGGCTCTAGTTAGCCGTTGTCGCGGGGGGCAATTGGAGCTTATGCGGCCGCATTAGCTAATGCGGCATATAAAAACGATGCCGCTACAATTACCCCCACCTTTGCCAGCCTGAATCCAGAACTCAATCCCCTATCCCGTAAATCCCAAGAAGGTTTCTGACCAAACGAAATACAGACCCATCACAGCGTCGTGATATCTCTGCGTTTGGCCGTCAAGTCGAATAAAGCTTGACAGTTATGGCAAACGCGTCCGAATAACTTAAAGACTCATACCAAATTAAAGTGTCGAATTCGGTTCAACATAATTATAACACTGCATCTTCACATCCATACATTTTCAGCTGAACATAAAATACTCTGTCATATGCGCATAATATATCTGTTGGCTGGTGGATAGGTTCCTCCTACAGTAATTAGCGTCAAACAAAACGTCGCCGGTACCCAGACGGCAGCAATATTTACATGGAACATTAATATAAATCATTCGGTTCACTTTTCTAAATTGATATTGTAATCCGTTCTGGTTTTGTTCTTGTTTCGTATTGAATAAATGAAGACGTTGTGATGCCGGTGCTTCGTTAAATTGCTATCGGAACCTCTGTTCGGAGTAGTCAATGTAATATTTTTTTTTTTTACATGCACAATGGTGTGGTAGTTTCTTTTTCATTATCTAAAATTTTGTTATTCTTGTTACAATAGATAAACTCACTTATATACTTCCTTAAATATCTAAAACCAGTCAAGTGCGTGTCATGCCACGTGCAGTGTAGGGTTCCGTAGTTGCCTGTTATTACCACAATATGTTAGAGTAGGAGTCTTTATTTTTCGTATAGGAAATTAAAAAACACAATTAATATCAAACTATGTAGTTCAACTAAAATATCTATATCAAAGTCAAACTGAGTCTCAAACTCAAAATCAATTCGATATGTTTTAATACGAATGATAACTGCCGATCTTTTCAAGTGACTTGTCACCTGAACATAATACATTTATTTTGCAGGAGCAGTTGCCGCAGATACTCGCGTCGCAGTAGCTTTGTGGGAGTAATGATATATAATGTGGTCTCTTAATATTTTTTTTGATACTAAGCCGCGAAACTAAATATACAATTTGTCGTGGCTTTATCTTTAGTTCGTTGGCAGTGGCAATAAAAAAATATTAGTGTCGTGACCCCTCCAAGCCTCCGATGTTCCACTTATCGCGTACAAAGATACAAAATGGAGTATCACGATCGGAGACTACTGACTTATGTCCTTACTCCGTGGTGATATGTTCATCTCAACAATAAATATGGGGATCCAATTAAACATACGATGGCATTTAAGCGGTGAAACAAAACATGCTATGTTATGACTATATAGGCACCTACATATATTGTGCAAAATGTTTTAAGTATATATAACCAATAAGTATATATTAACTGATCCCTAAAATTATATTATACAAAAAATTACAAGTACATATCACCAATGTGTTCCATATATTGATAGATAAGTTATTCGCTGCAACTTAAAAGGATAAATACGATGATACCAAGTGCCTATGTCATTAATATTTATTTTAAAATGCTTTGGTTTTAATTGATTAAATGATAGAAAGATTTAAATAACAAAAACTTAAAAACTACTTATTATCCAATTGGTAGGTGGTAGTAGGGTTGCCAACCCTACTATATAATATAGTATCCTACTATATTAGAGGATCAAATACTAGATTTCTAAATAATAAATATAGAAGACGAAACTACTAAAGCAGACTTTTGGCAGTAAAAGCTTTCTTAACAATAAAAATTTTATTATTAAGGCATAGAGCAGCAAAAATGTATTCATTTCAAAAATAAAGTACTATATTTTGTCCATTTTTTTCTATCTACTATATTTTTAGATGTAACTTGGAAAATACTATATTTGATAGAAAAATATTTAGTAACCCTAGGTGGTAGGTATACAAATACTCGTAATTTCGTACCAGCGGAGAGTTCCACGACAACACAATTTTTATTTGTGATCTTCTATAAAATTAAGTTTTAAATACAGCTAAGCTGCTATGTGATATGATGAGGCATGTCAAATAGTACCACAAATTTAGCTGAATTATTAATTTTCTTTTATACTATGATTTAGATTAAGATTCAATATGAGTAACGTGGCCTTTTAGGACAAAAGTCCTTTATAAATAAAGAGAAAAACAAGAGTTTTAAATACTTACTAGGATTCCGAATGGGATAGGACAAAATGCCCATGAGTCATAACGCGGGCCCGGTACCGTTTCTGGATGCTACAGACTGCAGGTAGGTGCAGGCTTTACTCGGGACCAAGGAACAGCTAGACGTGCCTTCTGAAGCATGGAGAAACTCTATATAGTAAACTAGTGGGTGCCGAAGACTTCGTCTGCGTGGAAAAATTGGTTTCCCGCACAACAGGGGGTCACCCTTTTTACCCTTTAAATAGTGGTTTCATGGATAAAAGCTTTCCTATGTCCATTCCCGGGGACTCTAAATTTCTATGCTTAAAGAGGTAACAGACAGACAGACTCACTTTCGCATTCAGAACATAAGACTGGATATTTTGTCATCCAACCTACGAGCGACCATTGTGAAACTTTCCTGCTCACAGAGACCTGTATTTATTTATTAAAGTTAACTTTCGTTTCGAATGCAATAGATTAAGATAACACATATCTTTAACAACCTTGACGACCTCCGTGGCCGAGTGGTTTGTACGCCGGGTTTCATGGTGTCGCCGACTCGGGAGGTCCCGGCTTCGAATCCCGGTGGGGGCAGATGTTTGTGTGATGAATACGAGCATTTGTACTCCAGTCATGGATATTTCATATTTAATTCTATATAAATATACTTATATATGTACAGTACATATATTCTATCCGTTACCCTAGCTAGTTATGGGATCATAACACAAGCCTTACAGTGCTTAATTTGGGGCTAGGCTAATTGGTGTGAGTATTGGAAATATTTATTTAACAAGCATTAAATTTAATCAAGTCACCCAGAGCTGCTATGTAAATATGAAAGAACGTAACACAGTGTCATAAAACTATATCAATACCTTGGGTCAGAAAGATTGTGACACGTCAAAAGTAAATTTCAAAGTATATATACTCGTAAGAAAACGGATTTTTTAGTAATTTATGATATTAGTGCGGTAAGTTGAATATTATAAACGAGTAAACGAACGGCTTTCCATGGTCACTAATTTTAGTAAATACCCATTTCGCACGAATGTCATTCAAAGTTTTTCAACACATTGGCGAAAAAACATTATACCTTATAATATATAACTATTGAAGCAAACTTTTTCTAATAAGAATATTGATGGATGGATGCGGATTTCCACATGGTGCTACGTGCGGGTGTTGAAAATTAGAACTACACCTTTCGACTCTAATGCATTAAAGTGAGACAAAGTTGCAGATTAAAAGTGCTTCCAAGCAGGTTCGAATGAAATTAAAAAAACCGTAACGCACTGCGTCATATATGGTCGTTTTATGGCCCCTAATATAGAATTCTCGAACAATGTATAAAACTTCCGTAAATTCATTTTTAGAGCAAATGTATTGAAAATGAATTTCTTTTATTTTATAGCTATGTTCATACGTATAGCTATATTCATATTTATAATGTGAGTTTAAATTATTGTGAAACACGTTTAAGTTACATATATATCTGTGAACGTGTGCGTGTATCGATAAAGTGGTTTTGCTGAATCGATTAAACTCCCCGACTCTTATCGACTCTGTGTCGATGTTTTCTTTGCAAAGTCGTCCTTAATGAATGCGGCGTGTTGATGACTTCATTTTGATGAATTCAAATTGGGTAGGAAGGTACTGTTGGTGGCATGTAATCTATAATTATTGATTTATGCAAATACAGGGGTCTAGGCTCCGAATATGATTTTGTTCCATTCGGTGTCGAGACCCTTGGTCCGTGGGGTCCTAGCGCTGTAAGGTTTTTCAAGGAAATAGCAAAAAGGTTAGTCGACATCACAGGAGATCGAAGAGCTGGCAGAATTAGTCTAGCTATTCAAAGGGGGAACGCTGCCAGTATCTTTGGAACCTTGGACTAAAGGGACTCCTTTTAATAATGTATTTTAGATCTTAATATCAGTAACTTATTAGTATCTTTTTTTTTTATAACGCAGGTAAAAAATCTTTTTACAGGCGACGGCGCCTTTAAGAGGCACACCGCCGAACGGACCTCACACCTGGCTCCCGCAAGTCTTACGGACCCCCCAGTGGCTGACCACCGAGGACCCCGCAACTCTTACGGGCGCTTTACGACATATTATCCGCTAAAAAAGTCCTGCGAATACCTTATACACTGCTTTATGCGAAGCCGCGGGGTCCCCGTTTAGGGATTCTTCCGCGACTCCGCACCCAGCAGCTTCTAGGTGTCTATCTGTCTATTATTTAACACTTCACACTTAAAACGCTGGACAGATTCAAATTAAAGGACATTGCTCGTTCCCCATACATTGAATGCCCCAGAACGCAAAGCAACCGGACCCAACGGCTTAGCGTGCCTTCCGAAGCACGGAAGAGCTCGAGATAATAAATTTTTGGTCACCCATCCATTGACCGCCCACTGCGAAAGTAGCTTAACTTCAACGATCGCAGCCGAACGCGCTAACCACCTGCGCCATCGAACTCCTCATTTACCTATTCATTTTGGTTAATACATATCATCTTTAGCGGCATTTATGTTTAATACCTTCTCCATGCTATTATATGTGCAATAAACGAGCTTATTTAAAATTTATACACGCTTTTCCACGTGCTAGCTAAATAATTGGGTCAAAGAGGCCTAACCTACTAATAAGTAGTAATTATAAATGTTTAAGTTTTTATGTTCGACGTTCTACTGCGATCGTTGAAGTTAAGCAACTTTCGCAGTGGTCGATCATTGGATGGGTGACCAAAAATTTACTATCTCGAGCTCCTCCGTGCTTCAGAAGGCATGTTAAGCCTAGTCTAGTTAGGCTGCTAGTATGCGCACTTTTTTAAAATGTATACATTCTCTTCCGCGTGCTAGCTAAAACGTTGGGTCAAAGATGCCTGTTTATTAATAATTAATTATCAATAAGAAAAACTTGAGATTATTTTTGTCATAAATATGATTAGGCGAGCTCTCCAGGTAACCGTCGGACAAGTGGTTGTCTATGATGTTTATGGATTTCCTCTCACACTTTCTCGTGTTAACCTGCTGGTTCACTTCTGATGTTAAGGGCCCTGTCACATCGCGGCACAATACGCCTTAAATCTAAGGAGTATTGTAAACATTCGAAATATAATTTAATGACGATATTCAATCATTTTTTTTGTTATTCAGAATTAATATTTATTTATTTGGCATGCTAACATTTTTACACCATACACAATTTAATAACATATTTCAAACGTAGAGTACTGCAAAAAGAATTACAAGCATAATCAATATATATTATAATATATATTTTTTGACTAAAGTGCAAAATTTGGTAAGCAAAGGATTATAAAATTATGGCGTGTAGAGTTAGGAGCATGGCTCTATATTAGATAACTCTTTGACAGTGTAAGAAGCCATATGGTCTGGACTTGGCAACATATATCTATATTTATTGCCCCCTCCCCTCCCCCCCGTATAAAACTATATTAAATTTATTTTTTAATTGTACGTATTGATTGTGTTTTAATCGAAAGTAACCTGTTTATTATTCTGTTTCAGTATGATATTTGTATTATAATATTTATTATTCTTTTAATATATTTTGGAACTGACAATCTATGCTGACAATAAATCAAAAAAGTGTTTATTTTTTTGTTACTTAATGTCGTCATAATAAGTACTTACTCAGATTTTCGAATTTTGTAATTTTGTGTTTTTTAAGAAATATTTTTTGTTTATTTTTTGCTTCCAAGATGATTCTTGAATGTTGTGGAACTATGTGATTGGCTTAATTTTTTAAATAAGTTTACTTAAGCATGTAGTTAAAAAAAATCTGTTGAGTTTCGTAATAGATAAAAAAAGAAACATTTACTTTAACATGTTTTTGCAGAGTAACTAAATTTCAGAGAGATATAAGAAAAGAAAGAAAGAAAGAAAAGAAAAATATTGGCCCTTAAGTGAAACAGAACGGAACATGAAATAAAACATAAACAATAAAAAAAAGAACTAAATACTAGGTCGTAGTGCGTGCCGTGCGAGGCCACTGGCTCAGCTATGCTCTGTGGCAGTCGCTTTCGCGATACCACAGTAGCGCTGATTTTCAGCTAGCGCTTATTAACGCTGCCTTATTAACGTATACGCGCGGTCGAGCCGCACAGTGTGCCAATACCCTAAGTAGACTTCGGTTCCCACAACACCGAGTAAGACATCAAGCACATTAAAACTTTGAACCGAACATAGCCGCATTTAAGCCGCTGGTTTTTATCAACACTCTCACGCTGTTACAGAGTGCTAATTTATATTTGACAAATTATTATTATCACATAAGACGTTAACCTCAACATTGAAATAAAATATCGAATTGGATAAAAAATACGTGGCTCAGGTGCTATAGTTATAAATAGACTTTCTCCATTACCATAATTTTCCATTGGCTTTATTAATAATCACTGTCTCTATAATAATATGTCTGTGTATATTTTGATGCAAGTGCCGAAATCTTATAAAATAAGATTTACCTAGTTTGAAAAAAGAACGCACTACATTGAAATCTCATACTTTTCGCGCTCTAAAAAAATATGAAAACTCTCACTTTTTAGGTGTGTGTCATCATCATTATCATCAGCCTATTAAAGTCCCCACTGTTGGGGCACAGGCCTTCCCTATGGGTGAAATAGGGAACGTATACATACTCGCTAGCTTGTGCTGTGGGCCAACTTACAGGTATCAGGTCTACTCTACTCAGAGCCTGGGGACTGATTCTTACGTGTATATTGTAAACAAATTTGAAATTAATACTGTCAGACACCTTCTACGTATATAAACAGTATATATTGCTAGACACTTTAAATACCGAAATCAAAAAACACAAACTCACCAACAGTCTGAGACCTGATATTTTGTAAGCTGCCAGATCAATCTTAGGGGCCACACATTTTCTAAGCTTATTTAAACTGACATTGTGAAAAAAAGCGTGCTCATGGTAATTAAGTAACTTTTAATACAAGTTTATTACAATTATCTTATAAATATAAATAATCATCATTTCTTGTTTGCCTAAACACGGCATTCCTTAACTTTATTAAACCAGTTTTTTATATATTTTTTTATTTTATAGTCATAATTTTTATATTATTTGCATTTGTAATGGAAAGTGACTTCATGAGTTACTTCATATTGAAGTCATTTTTCAATTTGACGACTCTGTATATAATACAGGGAGAAAAAAACAGCCCTTGCTGAGTTTCTTGCCGGTTCTTCTCAGTACAAGGTCTCCCGCCGTAGATTTGCGAACCGATGGCGTAGCTTTTCGACATTCACAAGTGCTTCTCACAGCTGAATAAACGATATTGAATTTAGATTTTTTTGAATTGAGGGCAAGGGAAGGTTACAATAATTATTAAATAATTATAATGCAATTATCAAATTTATTCCAGAAAATAAGCAAATTTTCGACAATAAAAGTGTCTGGCAATAAATACTGACAAAACGTATCTGGCAGTATAATTTCAAATTGTTTACAATATTCTCTACAACATACGCATGAATCAGTCCCCAGACTTTAAGTTACGTGTGTTTTTACATGCTTGTGTCTAAAAAAAATTGGCCCCAGCATAAGTTAGCGAGTATGTATACGTTCATTATTCACAATAATACAACTCGATTATCCATAATTTGTCCATGAGAAAATAAATAAAGTCTGACAGTCTTTAGATCTTATACTACAATACCTATCCTTTACAAGAACATCATAAATCATAGCATTTAGTATATGTAGATAACCGTTTCACTATTAAGTCTTTATAAAGTATATTAGCATATTAAACTGTTATTCGTACGCATTATTTCTCAAGGACGACATCGTATTTGCCATCTACCGTTTCACTTACAAAAATATGTTCAAAATGTATTATAATGACACACACACGTACACTCAGACGTACGGACAGCTAGTAAATATAGCAATCCGAATATTAATGTATAACTGCTTCTGGATTCCTTCGCCTTTCCCATGGATGGCATAAAATCATATCTACTATTTTCAAATTTATTATGTAGGCCTATAGTAGCTTTTTTTTGAGCTTTTTGTCTACTAACTAAGCACGAGAGCGATTCTTTGCTATGACTGTAAGTATAATTTTCAAATAGGTATTTGTAACAAGTTATCAAATATCCATCTAGATAGTAACTATGAATTAATTAATAAGGGTAGCTACACACAAAATGGGGTCAGCCAGACTATGCTGACCCGATTTTGTGTGTAGCTATCTTTATTAATTAATCATACTTCGGCAGTATTTGTCAAACAACAAAGTCGATCCATTTATTAATTTATATTTACTATCGACATGAATATATGATTAACTTGTTACAGAACTATTATGATAATAATCGTTTTAATTATAATTTGAAAATATAATAGGCACTAGTTTATACTCTTTGTGGATTCTATTAGATTACAAAACCAAAAAAGTTTATTTTAAGAATTTTCAACGTTTGTAAAACGCAACTGCATTAAATTTTTTTTTTAAACTCTAAAGATAATTTAATCTCCAACGCGGCTAAACATCAGCAGCTATAAATCGCGTTGCTGTTACCTTATCGTAGGGTCTTGTCAGTAGACAGTGTACTCACTACTCGATAAGTTGCTTTTTGATAGGCCGTTTTGATTAATACAGTGATTACTTTGTTTATAATATTTCTGTGGAGTTTTATGACGATAGATATTAAATAGTAATTTGTAACGATCTTGGTGAGTAATGTGTTAATTTTATGTTGGAAACTGTATACGGAGACATTTTAATACGTCAGATTGTTAGTAAGTATAAAGTCAATTAGTGACAAAAATTTCACTAAAGTTATTTATGCTGTGAGATAACAAAAAAAATAAATTAATTTTAAAGAACCGGTCGCATCTATTATACTTTTTGAATTATTCCTACATAAGTGAGACACCTTTAATTTACAGAGCAGTATAAAACAACTTTCTGAAAAAGAGGAACACGATCGCCATCGAGTTGCGCCCAATTGTTTGCGCATTAGACCTGCGATCGTGAAAGTTAAGCAACTTTCGTATTGGTCGATCATTGGATGGAAGACCAAAAGCTTATTATTTATTTATTTACTCTTTATAGTTTTATAACAAATGACGGACTTAATGCCACATGACATTATTTACCAGTCAATCATCGAGCTAAGCAGAGACATTGTGCGGTAAAATAAATAAAAGCATATTATTAAAAAGATAAAGAAGATAATAAAAATAAATTGATAAAACTACATGTTACTTAATATAAAAAATAACTAATATCTATAAATATGCATAACTACATATATATACATACATATTTACATGCACGATAAATACCACTATATTTACTTAAGAATACTATTATAAAAATCGATATTATGTCGAGCTCCTTCGTGCTTCGGAAGGCACGTGAAGCCACTGATCCCAGCTATATTTGCAGTCGTTAGCACCCACCAATCCACACTTAGGATCACGTAGAGTGTCATGGCCCAGCCTCCCTTTCCATCCATAGAGAAGGCCTGTGCCCCTGCAGTGGGGACATTAATAGGCTGATGATGCTAACTGATAAAAAAGTTTACTTTTATCTAGGTATAAATTTTAAACCGTGAAAGCAAATTGTGTCATGCACACTCATAATAAATATTTCTGATTCATACCCACATAACTTATACGATCAATCGCTATTCTTCAGTTCAGATAAACATATTACTTATATTTATATCACAATTTTCAAACAAAGAATGCAAGAGTTCTGAAAGTCAATAATTTGTTGCGCAATTCGCCCTAAAATCGCATTAAACATAGCTTCGCACTGGCAATTGTCCGAGCGTCCGAGACGCATCCGCGGGAGCGCCCGCGCAGCCCCAGGCACCCACTACTCTTTATAATTTGATCACATTTGTAGCCTGGACAATGCTAGCCCAAAGCGAGGACGACAGATAAACATAGAAAGCTATGGAGACGATTAATACTTAACGCATTTATAAGAAAATATTTTTGAAGTTATACTTCTTTAGGCGCGTTATGAAAAAATGATGAGAGTGAAATTTTAAGATGCACGCGCATCACTGTATGTACTGTGTCGCTTTAGCGACCAACTTCATGCTGTTACTTTTGTGTTTACCGCACATTAAGAAAATCTACCAACAAAATAGAAATAGAATCTCTATTTAGTGGGTGCTAACGACTGCATTGTGAAGGCCTATCAAAAGTATTTATTAATCTGGAACAACGGAACCAAAGCGCGATTCAGGAGACTACAGCGCCATCTCTTGACCATTGGTGTAGTAGAACCAAAAACCACATCTTTATTTTTTGTAATAAAGTAACAGTTATAGGTATTCATATTTTTAATATCAAAAGTATTTATTAACCTGGAACAACGGAACCAAAGCGCGATTCAGGAGACTACAGCGCCATCTCTTGACCATTGGTGTAGTAGAACCAAAAACCACATCTTTATTTTTTGTAATAAAGTAACAGTAATAGGTATTCATATTTATAATATTTATCCACATGTTTCTAGTTTGTATATTCGGAATACGTGTTTGAGTTTCATACAAGTGCAAATCACATATGTTCTAATAAATTATATTCAGTAGCGATTTTAATTGAATATTTTGATTATTTATTTATTTTTTCATATTAAAACTGAACTTTATTGACTGTGTCCTTTTCCAGACTTTTTATTAATTTATTGTAATTAATTATTTGCATGCAATTAAAAACTAATTTTAAACGATGCCAAAGAAGGATAACTTCTCACGCGCCTACATAAGTACACGCACCCATTTTTTTTATAATATTTTGTTAATTTTATTGGAATAGTCACTTACATATGTAGATCATACTGTTGTTGATATTTGCTGTAATTTTTTGATAATCCTACAGGAACCTAAAATATTTTCGGGATAAAAAGTATCCAATGTTTCAATCCCGATTATAAACAATATGCTTGATCGAGGAACAAACACACAAACGTTCAAAAATTCACATTTATAAAATTAGTAGGAAGTAAGATTCCTTGCGATCTCATAGTTCCCGCAGATTAAAACAAATAAAGAATTATTCACTAAATTTATTTATTTCTTGACATATCGCAGCCTTTTCCGGTCTGTTTCATTTATTCTGACGATGCAGACCTGAACAGGCTGCGAAACGTCAATAAATAAATAAATTTAGTACATTAACCCTTAAAAACTAGTTTTATTTAATGAGTGATGTGCGTAAAAACTTAAGAAACAAAAAATAATTATTCGTTTGAATAGTCTTTACGATGCTATACTTTGGGTAAGTATTTGTAATTCAAATTACGTATTGGTTACTTATGTATATGTCGTTATATGGAAGCAAGACTGAGTAAAATATTGTCAACCCATCATAGATACAATCTTATAAATCTAGGTACTCATTTCGTTTTAGTGTTTTTATCATTTATGTGCCTCGCAAAATTGTGGTGATATGTTGTTCAACCAGAGATCATTCAATTAAAATAAGCATTAATAAACAAACAAACAGTCTCCAATATAAGTTTAAGCTAAATAAATAATTTTATTTAATTCATAATTATTAATTGCTTTAATTCAAAATCATATTAATAACAGATTTTTCAGGGAAGCTAAGTACACACATCAAAAGTGTCTAGGGATCAACATATATTTTTGCAATAACTTTTCTCCTGATTGATATTAATTAAAATTTTCTTTAAGGATTCATCAAATAAAGTGTTTTCGTTTGTCACAGTAACGATAAACCAAGTCACCTTTGCATTAATAAAGAAATTTGCCATTTTCCTAATAAAGGGATTTTTGACATTTGAACCACTAACACAAAAGTTCGAAAAAAAGACTGAAATAACAGTTTTCTCTAAAATTTTATTGGGTAACTTAAACAATTAATAATCCGTATTTCTACCGCGAACACTAACAACACAAGAACATCGGTTTGGCATACTCAAAATGAGTTCATCCAAATCACGCTGTGGAATGGCCGCCCATGTTCGTTGCAACAACAAAAAAAGGTCTTCTTGCGACTGGATACCCTCCATATTCGGCAGAGCTCTTCTCTGTAGCATATCCCATGCATGCTCAATCGGGTTCAAGTCTGGCGACTGAGCAGGCCAGGGCAGGACATTGATGTTAGCTGCGGCGAGAGTCTGTCTTACAACTCTTGCGGTGTGCGGTCGTGCATTATCATGCATTAACTGAAATAAGGGACCGATTTGCACTTGTAGAGGAACGATGACGTCTGATACAATCGTCTCAGCATAAATTTGAGCGTTGAGGTTGCCTCTGATCCAAATCAACTCAGTTCTTCCGCCGATCCAAATACCCGCCCATACCATGATGGTTCCACCACTATAAGGATGGACTTCCTGGCAGGATTTTAATCGCTGTTGGCGTCCAGGGGTTCTCCAGTGTCGTATACGTCTTGTATCCGGTCTCATACCAAAACGAGACTCATCAGAAAAGCACACGAAACGCCATTGTTCTTCTGCCCAATTTCTGTGTTCAAGAGCCCATTGATATCGAATCCTACGATTGTGCATTGCTATAGGTGGTACCCGTAGCGGTCTTCGGGAATGAAGGTTCACTTCATGCAAGCGGTTTCTGACTGTTTGGTCGCTAATTAAGTTCCCTGAAGAGTGATGAAGCCTCACGGCTAACATCATGGCGGTTATTGTTGGAGCTCTTCGAGTTAAGATTTGAATGTATCGGTCTTGTCTCCGTGTGGTGCAGCGATACCGTCCTCCATGGCGCTCAGCCACGGTACCAGTGCTTCGGTATAGTGTCCAAAGTCGACTGATAACACTCTGACTTGTATTCAGAGCTAAAGCCACAGTACGTTGCCGGGAACCAGCTTCTATCATTCCCACGGCTCTGAGCATTTCTTCCCTGCTTAAATGACGTCGCCGCTCCATAATAACGTTGGTTTTAATCAGTAGTAGGGAAACAGTAGCACTAATAATGTCTTCAATGCGTTGTATGTTTTTATAGGGAAAATATTGACAGCTGATTTTCATCTTTTACTCGAATTTGATTCACAGTTCCTGATTCAAATTATGAAATGCACCAAAAAGGATCCATATAAATTTATAAAATCATTTTATTACAAAGCCACATCTCAATCTCAAGAAATCCGCATAAAAATGCTTGATCCCTAGACACTTTTGATGTGTGTACATAAGTACTAATAGGTAAGTACATTTAATTCACGAAATATTTTTTGTTTAACAAAACACGTTTTTCTCTACACATCCCTTGCTCCGCACAACTCGACTTCTTCAGTGGAGTGGCCCGAGGCTTGCCGTCGCTACTTCTCCCGACATAATAACATTTGTATTCCTCTCGCATTCGCGCCGCCGCCTGCGGTAAGCCACTGTCAGCTGACGCGTTAGTACTTTGTCAGGATCTTTGAGAAAGGTTAGGTCACTAAAAGACATTGGTAGTTTTAATTTGACATTGACTTTTATTGAGAATCGACGTTTGTTACTTTTGTAATGCCGACAGCGCAGTTATGGAATTTGTTGTAGAATCAAAGAGCAGATCTTTAATAGGGTATTTTACAAGTTTTCGTTTTCTAAAAATGATATCACGTTATTGACTAATGTTTATGGAGTCCGTAAAAAGTGGATATTCATCATTCTGTTGTGTATTTTAGTAAAAATAACCAAATCAAAAACTCCACTTTCAAATTGCCGCGAAAACGTTTTTCTGGACAATATGGCGTCTTACTAGTGTGTGACGTCTCACGACTGTTATTAAAACGTCAAACGACACAATGTAATGTCACTTTAACCGGAAGTTTACTTGCGTGTGACGTCATTTAGGCTCCGCCAATCCCAAGCGTTTTGGGTAACGTTATAATAGATAAGAAAACTATAATCTTTTTCGCGGGTTTTTAGTAAAATTATAAATATTTAATATTGTCAAAAACACTATTTAAACAATATGTGTTAATCGCGAATGAATAAGTTTTTACTTTTTGCATAATTCAACAGGCAAAAACATTATTAAAATCTGGATTTAGCAGTAGCGAAACTTCGGGGGGTTCTTAATATTTTTACACCAAAATCTGAGTTACAATTCTTAAGAGCCATTGTTGGGGCAATTTTGTACGGGATTTGGTGAATCTCCTTAATCGATGAGTATGGCTTCCAGGGCTCCACGACGTTATGGAATCAAAGGGTCAGGGTAGGCAACGCTTTTTTTTGAGTGTGTATGCTGTTGGTCGCAGATGACCTTTACAGTGTCATCGGGTTTGGGGACGGCGAGATCCTAAGGGTACCTCAAGCCGAGAAATGGTAAGTGCCTCTAGAGGTATTCCAGGCGGATGGCGTGTCCCCAATTGGGGAGTCTCCTCTCCGTCTGGAGCCTCTAAACCACTCGAACCTGAGGGGGTCGGCTCAAATAGAGGGCGTCTCTGAGACTCGGACCTCGGCTCTTGTTAGCCATTGTCGTGGGGGAGTAGGCAACGCGCTACTGATACTCAGGCATCAACAGCATCTCAAACAGTGGCATCCATTACCATCAACCAGACCAAGTGCTTCTGTTTCAATATATCGACATAAAAATATACCTATTTAGGCTTTTACCTATTTATTGGCATGTGTTATATGTTTCTTTGTTTCTGGTAATGGGGAAAATACATGTATTGCCTCAGTACAACATAACGCATGGCAAACGATTTTTAAGAAAAAACCATTTCAACGCGTGATCCTGCGTGGCGCATACAGTCTCTGGCTATGATGGGCTTCTCCAAGAAAAATTTCAACGAGCAATCCAGATGGCCATAAGACTAGTTGCCAGATAAAACAACATAACCCTTCACAGTCAGATATGATTGCTGTCTCTTTTAAAGAGCATATTATACATACTATATTTAATCAGAGGCCCCAATCGGTAATACAATAGACTAATACTATTTATGTTATCTGATTGGAACTATTGTTTCGAAGAATTTATTTTACAAAGTTTCATACTAAAGTATGTACCCTAAAAACATTTATTCTTTAAGTGACAACATACTTACATTTTATACAATTTTTCGTCCAAAGACATATTATGATAATAAAAGCATTAAAGATTACTATAAAACTTTTTAGATATCTTTTTTTATATTATATGCAGTAAATATATGAGCTAAACGTAACGTGGTTTGTAACGTTTTAAATTTTAAGCGCGTGTCATAATTATTGTCTCGTATAATAGAGAGTTTTAAATAAACCGTAAAGGATTTTCGGTGAGCCAATATGGCAGCCGTTATTAACCGATTTTATTACGGGAACAACATTAGACGGGCAAGTCGATGAGAAAGAATCACGTCAAGTCGAATTGAACAAGAACATAAAGGTTCCGTAGTTCAGAAAGTTTTGTAAATCCTCGTTTACACCAAGGTATAATACTAAGGATCTATACAACAAATTTTTATATACAAATATTTGAAATACAAAAGTTTAAAACTACTTAATCTAAAAACTTAAAATAAGAATTATCTTAAAACTTACCTAATAAAATAAATAAACATTTACAAAATGGGCACCATTACTGACGGCGGCACTGGGGGTGATATACGAGTTTATATCACCCCCAGTGCCGCCGTCAGGAATGGTGCCCAATAGGCTGGCAGAATTTTCTCGTTGGATAGCAAGGCTGATCCATTGACCAAGGTAGCTGCCAGCCTTATGATCACCAGTCACCTCTGTATGTTTACACTATGTTTTAATTTTTTGTTCACACTTATATACACGTATAAAACATATAGCATACAATACTTGTGTCAAACTTGTTGGATACGCAAAATATGTAAAGTAAATAGTAATTTAGTGTAAACGAAAAAAATTCGTATTTATTTATTTATACTTCATTGCACAAATGAGTGTACAAGTTGCGGACCCAATGCCATTAGGCTTTCTCTACCAGTCAACCGGAGAATTATAGCAATTACTACAGTATTCTACTAGTTTTGTGTAAAACTTAAGCTTAATATATATATGCGAGTACAATATATGTACATATATATTGTTTTTAACTTTAATGGTCACTAACATTATAGATATTAACGGCATTGTTACCATGCCGAGAACAATGTGAGTGTACAGTGAAATTGTGACCAGTGGTATAGGTATCGAACGCTGTAAAAGACGACGTCAGAGAGTAGACCGATATGTCTGCCAATAACATCTACCCACAATTACTTTAGTTACTCCGTGATCATGGCGCTTGCAACAGTGCCGAAATATCGGAGACTCATAAAAACAAGGTACATGGTAACAATCCCGTAAATATAATAATAATAATAAATATTTCCAACACACACCAATTAGCCTAGCCCCAAAGTAAGCACTGTAAGGCTTGTGTTATGGGATACTAGGATAACGGATAGAATACATACATTTTACATATATAAGTATATTTATATAGAAATACATATTAAACATCCATGACTGGAGTACAAATTCTCGTATTCATCATACAAACATCTGCCCCTACTGGGATTCGAACGGGACCTCTTGAGTCGGCGTCACCATGAAACCCGGCGTACAAACCACTCGGCCGCGGAGGTAGTCATAATCTATAATATATACATATTTCATTTACTAGCTATAAAAGAAAGATAGAAAGAAAATGAAGCGATTCACTTCAAAAATATTCTTTTGCTGACACACTGTACCCTAAAATCTCCTAATACCACCCAAAACTATTCTTTATGTTAACGTTACGTAATTGCAATTTATGCCGATTATCTAACATTAGGCGGCAATTATGAACAATTTATTGGTCACTTATTAAGTTAATTCTAACTGTAAATTGTTTAATTCTAGAATTGAGTTCAATAAAAATATGTATGATGTCATGTTATATCCGAAGCATGGAAAGTAATATAAAAGCGATATTAAGATTGTATTTTAAAGCAGCCATCTTTTTAGTGGAGTCGCTTAGGTGATAAAAATAAAGAAATTATCATTATAATTGACGATTATGGAGTTTACACAATCAGTGGATTAAGTCTTAAAATCGTATAAGCCTAAGAGGCCATGAAAGTCATTTTAATGTTAAAATTAGTTTAATACATTAACTAATTACTAAAGTATATTTATAAATGTTTGAATATTATATGTTGCATAACTTTCTGTCTTGCTTACGTTGTGGTCTACCACGTGCTTTAGCATAGAAAAATAAATTAAGTATATATTAAATGATTTTTGAAACAAACAAACAATTGAATAGCTCCATCTTTTTATTTATATATAGGTATATTTTAAAGTAAATATGGCGAACTGACCTCGTCGTGTATCAACTAATATAAAAATGTGAAAATGTGTCTGACGGTCTCCTCTTCACACTTTAACCGCCGAACCGATTTATGTTTACAATTTAATGTGGATATACACACATCAAAAGTGTCTAGGGATCAACATATATTTTTGCAATAACTTTTCTCCTGATTGATATTAATTAAAATTTTCTTTAAGGATTCATCAAATAAAGTGTTTTCGTTTGTCACAGTAACGATAAACCAAGTCACCTTTGCATTAATAAAGAAATTTGCCATTTTCCTAATAAAGGGATTTTTGACATTTGAACCACTAACACAAAAGTTCGAAAAAAAGACTGAAATAACAGTTTTCTCTAAAATTTTATTGGGTAACTTAAACAATTAATAATCCGTATTTCTACCGCGAACACTAACAACACAAGAACATCGGTTTGGCATACTCAAAATGAGTTCATCCAAATCACGCTGTGGAATGGCCGCCCATGTTCGTTGCAACAACAAAAAAAGGTCTTCTTGCGACTGGATACCCTCCATATTCGGCAGAGCTCTTCTCTGTAGCATATCCCATGCATGCTCAATCGGGTTCAAGTCTGGCGACTGTGCAGGCCAGGGCAGGACATTGATGTTAGCTGCGGCGAGAGTCTGTCTTACAACTCTTGCGGTGTGCGGTCGTGCATTATCATGCATTAACTGAAATAAGGGACCGATTTGCACTTGTAGAGGAACGATGACGTCTGATACAATCGTCTCAGCATAAATTTGAGCGTTGAGGTTGCCTCTGATCCAAATCAACTCAGTTCTTCCGCCGATCCAAATACCCGCCCATACCATGATGGTTCCACCACTATAAGGATGGACTTCCTGGCAGGATTTTAATCGCTGTTGGCGTCCAGGGGTTCTCCAGTGTCGTATACGTCTTGTATCCGGTCTCATACCAAAACAAGACTCATCAGAAAAGCACACGAAACGCCATTGTTCTTCTGCCCAATTTCTGTGTTCAAGAGCCCATTGATATCGAATCCTACGATTGTGCATTGCTATAGGTGGTACCCGTAGCGGTCTTCGGGAATGAAGGTTCACTTCATGCAAGCGGTTTCTGACTGTTTGGTCGCTAATTAAGTTCCCTGAAGAGTGATGAAGCCTCACGGCTAACATCATGGCGGTTATTGTTGGAGCTCTTCGAGTTAAGATTTGAATGTATCGGTCTTGTCTCCGTGTGGTGCAGCGATACCGTCCTCCATGGCGCTCAGCCACGGTACCAGTGCTTCGGTATCGTGTCCAAAGTCGACTGATAACACTCTGACTTGTATTCAGAGCTAAAGCCACAGTACGTTGCCGGGAACCAGCTTCTATCATTCCCACGGCTCTGAGCATTTCTTCCCTGCTTAAATGACGTCGCCGCTCCATAATAACGTTGGTTTTAATTAGTAGTAGGGAAACAGTAGCACTAATAATGTCTTCAATGCGTTGTATGTTTTTATAGGGAAAATATTGACAGCTGATTTTCATCTTTTACTCGAATTTGATTCACAGTTCCTGATTCAAATTATGAAATGCACCAAAAAGGATCCATATAAATTTATAAAATCATAAATTTATTACAAAGCCACATCTCAATCTCAAGAAATCCGCATAAAAATGCTTGATCCCTAGACACTTTTGATGTGTGTAGTTCGAGTCTCAGATTGGGACACGGGATAGCTTTTATCTCAAAAATTATCCTTTAAAGAGATGAAACAGAGGGTGGAAGTTTGTATGGGAAATCAATTGGATCACGCAGACGAAGTCACGTGTACCCACTAGTATTACTTACTTTGTTTTTAACGGATTAGTGGGTGCTTGCTAACGACTGCAGATGCAGACGGGACCAACGGATTAACGTGCCTTCCGAAGCACCGAGGAGCTCGAAATAGTAAATTTTTGGTCACCCATCCAATGACCGACCACTGCAAAAGTTGCTTAACTACAACAATCGCAGTCGACCGCGGTAAACACTTGCACCATCGAACTCCTCAATGATTATCTTATGTACTAGTAAAAGAACCATAATCGTATACGAAGCATGATAAGGTGTAGATATAGGTAGTAAATTTTCACCGGACATTTACGCGCATAATGGCATTTTAAATTCAGACCGCGCAACCTCTTATTACGAGAACAAAGCCCGATCATCTGAATAAATTTGCTAAATTATTGTTATTTCGAATTCAGCCTTCGGGCGCACTTCGCCCAAATTATCGTCGGATATACTATTGGTGCACAACTCGAATTTAACTCGAAAGTCTCTAAATTATAATAGGATAAAACTTTAATACGTTTGTTATTTTACTGTTTATTAAAATATTTCAAGTTGTATATATCACTAGAATGGTGATGAATACATTTTAAAATTCTAAAAAATACATAAATTTTAAAAAAATCTTGAATTTAAATTTTATTTTTACATTATACATATAAAAAAAAGTTCTCTTTTGCATCCCCTGTTCTGTCCTATATATGAACCAACCAACTGCCACTAAGTAATAAAACGTTTCAAAAAAAATCAAAGGCAGTTTTTCTCAAAATTTGATTGATTTGATTTGATAAAGCAAAAAACCTTTGAAAAAAATATACGTTTTATAAGGATAAAATGAAGCATTACATTTCATTAAAATTAATGTTGGAAAAGTCAAAAACATTTTTGGAAATCGAAATAAACCAACTAGTTTCGACTGAAAAATCGTGTGTTTTCATAGGGAATTTCCGATATCTCGAGAACGAAAACAAAATCACTTGGGTATTGAACCAAGGAACATTTTAGGTCATTATATTTTCTTCGATATTGTTGACGGTTGAGATTGTAGAGGTGCCCTTAGCCGCGAGTTTTGCGCGGCCGGTGTTGGGAAATAAAAATGTATTACAAATAAGATTTTTTTGTTTTATTTTTAATAATCTATAATAGGTCGATTCACATTCAATGCCCTTTCAAGTCGTATAAAGCACTGTGAATAAAGTGTATAGTAAATAAATATTGATCTAGATCATGATCGGACACCACTGGTAGTGGTCACATAAACTACCAATTTTATGTACAAAGTAACCGATGCTTACTAGATCGTTGATTTAAAACACAGGTGCGCACGCGCTTTCGGCGAGTAATTGCGTATTATTTTATCAACCTGTTTCTGATACACTCTGATACATTCTTCTTGGTTGTATATGAAACGCCATTTAAAATAGAGTACCAAGGTGCGTTAATGGGTTTTTATTTTAAAGATACTCTTGTATAGTATAGTTGACGACCTCCGTGGCCGAGTGGTTTGTACACCGGGTTACATGGTGTCGGCGACTCGAGAGTAACTGGGTTCAAATACCGGTGGGAGCAGATGTTTGTGTGATGAATACGAGCATTTTGTACTCCAGTCATGGATGTTTAATGCCTATTTCTATAAAAGTGTACTTACATATTTACAGTATATGTTTTCTATCCGTTACCCTAGTATCCCATAACACAAGCCTTACAGTGCTTACTTTGGGGCTAGGCTAATTGGTGTGAGTGTTGGAAATTGTTATTTTATTTAGTATAGTATATATTGTTTTTACAAGACATAGCATTTTTTTTCAATTCGCCTGATATGTAACTTTTTCGCATTTTCCCATCTTTTTTAGGATAAGTAGGCTTTGGAACAAGCTTTAGAGTGTCAAAATAAAGGTTTACATAAGTTACTATTACTATGTAAAATTACGAGATTCTGAACTTTACTATTATGTTCTTGGACTAATAATATCATATTTACACTTTTTCTTTAGATTTAAACGTTAAAGAAATAGAGAAAAAGTTAAACTTTTAGCTCTTAGTTTCGGAGATATTTAGTTGGTGCGGCAGAAAAACATATTGCTTCTGTAACAGTCGCGCTACGAAGCTGGTTTCAGTATGACGTTCCAGCTTGCTGCTGCAAAAGTTCCGGTTTGAAGCGCCTGTTGGTACATGACTATATTTATTTTTATGAGAAAGTAAGGCACATCAGATGTCTCGGTCGAATTCAATTGCCATTTGGGTAAATAGGTAGCAATCACCTTACAGAAGATAGTGGCCAATTTAAAACTATTATTAGTGTAAGGCAGCCAGAACTACTTAGGGTAATATAATAAGGTTCAGGTTAAGCCAGTTGGAGTTTCTCTACTGCAACAGATATCTTTGAATTATCCCGCCAAATGACTTCTCTAAGGTCAACATTTCAATATCTCACCAACGCTTTAAAGTTTTGTCTACTCCTTCTTCCACACCTGCGCGACGAAGCTTAATACTAAATGCGCTAAAATTTGCATTCGATATTTGAATTTAGTTTTATCGTATATCGGGCTGCGTGTCTATTGACGCTAGACAAAAGCTTGACTGGTGATTTTTGACACGCATAAAAGAGGTTGTGGGAGATTTTGTTTGTTAGTCAGCTGAAATAGCGTACTTACGATGGAACTATTTCAAATTTCGACCGTTTATTTCACCGCATTTTAGTATCAAAGCTTTGTCACACTACTGTTGATTTAATACAATAAAGTGAATCAAAGTTTTATCCGAATGTACTGTTACAGCAATTCTGCTTCCTTTTCTCTGACTACCTGACTCCAACCTACCAACCGAGAATATGGTATTCTCCGTTGGTATGGTATACGCCAATAGAAATACTATTATGTAACTTAAGAGAACTGACACAGCTATGTTGTTTTTTGTGTACTTTTAGAGAAAGTTTATAAGTTTTCGATTTTTGTGATTAAAGTTAAATTAGTTTAAATTTAAGTCTGCAAAGTTCTGCTTCTGATAGCACACAACTACAAAATATTACAGGTTATTTGACAGCAGTTTTGTATAACAGCAAGCTAGTAAATACTCAAGGAAGCAAAATAGAACTAGAGTTCTTGGGAACTAGAACTAGAGTTGAGTTCTATTTTGCTAATAATATCAGATAAATAATCTAGAGATTATTTTAAAGAAAACAGCCGTATACTGAGATACCTAACACTCTAAGAAACTGAATACGAATTCTTTTCTCAATTAACGGCCCCGTTTTACCGATGATATCGATCAGCAATTTATTCCAAATTGAAGTCAAATAATTTCGCAAATAACTCGCGGCATCGTTGTACGTCGATGTTCAGTAGAACGCGTAATTTTGCCTCTAGGGCGAAGCGCATGCGTTAACTGGAGGAAACCCGCCACCACAGAAGACAAAATGAACACCCGGTGGAGAAAATGCCAACAAAAGTTCTTGAAGCCAAACTGCAAATAAGTGATGCCCAATGAACATAACGGATGCTGGATTTTAATGCGTATTACTGTCGAGAAGCTCGATGACGTAAGTGGATCGTGGAAATTTCGGATGTGTGACCAAAAAGTTACTATCTTGAGCTTCTCCGTGCTTCGGAAGGCACGTTAAGCCGTTGGTCCTGGCTGCATCTGCAGCACTCGCAAATCCACACGGGGCTTGTGTGATGGGTAACAATCCAATCTCCTTATATCATCCAAAGGGAAGGCCTGTCTATCAGTGGGGACAATAATGGGCTAAAGATGATGATGACTGTCGTCGATGAAAGAGCTTTTGCTACGCTGAGCTGAATTCACGTGAAGATCACTGAATGAAGCAGTAGGAAATGAAAGATCTCCACTACGTCGCTTCGGTTTGTTGCATGCACAACATAGCACATGAACTTAGTCATTTGGCCTCGTCATTAATGGAAAAGTACTTCTTCGCCGACTATAGTATCATTATAGCGAGACGTATTCAGGACTTTTTTTGGAGATTTGGTGTCGCAGATTACCTTTACAGCATCACCGGGCTTGGGAACGGTGAGATCCTAAGGGGACCTCAAGCCGAGAATTGGCGAGTGCCTCGAAAAGTATTGCAGGCGGATGGTTTCTCCCCACGGGGGAGTTTCCTTTCCATCTGGAGCCATCTAGACCACTCGAACTTCCTCAAGTTCGGGTTGGCTCAACTAGAAGGCGTCCCTGAAACTCGGACCTCGGCTCTAGTTAGATGTTGTCGTGGGGGGCTGTATGCAGGACGGTATCTTCATTTCATGACGAATCCCGCCACGTCGAATGTGAATAAATAAAATGGCTATAAATAAATGGTATTTCATCCCAGCACAAGTGTTCTCTCCTAGTTATAACCTGAGGTAGCATGAAGAACTTTAAATGCGAAGCAAAATCTGCTGTTGAAGAGCATATAATAAAAACCTGACTAAATTAAAATGATAGGTGAATCTGTAAGATCGGGCAGGAGATGATGACACTAGTACAGTCAAGTCTTTTTTGCAAACATCAGCTGAAACGGGGCTTTCAAATTAACAAATAGTTGTTTTACAAAAAATCTGTTTCCATATTTAAACGATGTTAGTTATAAAGTAAAGTAAGTAAACATAATTTCTGATTGTTTACAGGCAGGTATTTGGTTGAAGTCAGAGTAATCTGCATCATGCTGTTCTATATTATGATTATAATGCTTCCTATGAGATTTTGAAACAAATAGGAATTCTGTTGAATTGCCACTTTAGCCCTTTCGCCGCAACGACACTATAGTACCACCGCAAATTTATTGAAACAGACCATTCATTCATGACAAGAGTTTGTGCAAACTTGATCCTTGAAGCTTACACAATAAGGCTTGTCAAAAGTCCGACTTGAACAATAATACCTTGGTTGTACACCCAGGATGCATAGCAGATTAAAGGATAGCTTTTATTATGGTTTAATATCACATTTCAAACTGAATTGTTTTGACTATAAATAAGGACAGTTTTCATTACAACAGAGCTATAGGCCGAGAAATAAGAACGTTTATAAGTTTATAATGGCGACCATTAAGAATCTTTATGGATTCTCAGCCTGTTTCGATGCACCTTCTAGAATTTCATCAGAGAATAATAAAATGATAGAAATGCATTCGTTTTGTTTTTCAGAAACCTAACTGAGAGCTAATCTCAGACATGGAAGCATATTGGCTTATTTTGATTCCCTGCGATTGCGATCAAGTACTTAGTTTAATGCTATTTTTATGCCTTAAAAATAAACCTTTTTAAACTATTAAATTGTAATAATGAGATTTTTAGAGATGTAATTACGTAGCAGTACTTAAATTAAGTTAAAATTTTCAGAGTTTCTTATTGTGAAACACATTTAATCGCAAAATGCCGCTATTTGTAAAGTGAAAAACTCAATTAAAAATAAAATCAGCAACAAATCAATAAATCAAAGAACAATATCAACTTAAAATTAAAGTCACAGCCCTACTACTTGTGTAATAAAATCCATTTCCTACACTTAGCCCTAATAAGATTTCAACATTATAACAATATGAAGTCTAAAGAGATATTTTGTACCGTTTATATTATCGGAACACCACGTTTAGAGCACCGTGTAGCACGCAATGCAGTTTGCAAGTCACCCGGGGCTACGGCTACTTGCTTCTACGCCACTACTGACAACACATCATATAAAGCACCTCCAATATCATCAAATCCAATTTCAGCTTTATTACCTAGTATAGAAAGGCTGTCAACTCAAGCACCTCCAATATCATCAAAACCAATGTCAGCTTTATTAGCTAGTATAGAGAGACTTTTCGAATCAATTAATTTCTCAAGTGTGTTTTATTGTGTCGTAAGAGTAGTTCGCGTGTCGCTCGAAGCTAACTGGAATTATATCTGTTAACCGTAATAAAGCGTGGTGAGCTCGAAATAAGGAACGTGTTAAGTAATAATTAAAACCTATTGTTGTTACAATAGTTGTATATGACGGACACACGTGCAAACAGAACTCTCACGATATAAGGGTTTCAGAATTTAGATGCTTATATTAGTACCTCAGACAATCTGAAAAATTGATGTGGTGTTGAACCACGATTCAATTGAAACTTTTAAAATCATTAATTAAAAAAGAGTTTGGATTCGAACTCGGACCGCCCTTTCTATCACTGAACCACCAATGCTAGTTGAAAAGGTCAGAATTTTTAATTACAATTTAAAATGCAATGCGACTTGTTTAAGGTGTCCTATAACAATTCCGGCGATAAAATAAAAACTAATGCAGTGATTAAGTAACGATTTGTTACTTATTGTTTTTTTTTTCAATAAAGTATGATTTAATTTATTATTTTACCCGACTGCGCAATGCAAGAGAGCGAAGCGCGACGCGCAGACAGGGTATAGTGTTTAACAGTCTATATATGTATGTTTGTTCCTTTGTTGCATACTAGAGACCAAAATAGGTTATTTTGATGATTCATACATCAATCGATTCGTCTCAATCATGGGAGTGCTACTAAAGATATGATACTAATCAAAATTCAATATGAGCACAATTAGGCGCCATATTGTGACGAAGTAAAAAAAATAAGTTCATAAAATATGTCGAGTGGGATATCACTGTCTAGACAATCAAAAATCATGTTTAGGTTCCTAACACCATTTTTCATTTAATATGATAGTTTAGGATCTACAACGCTTTAAAATTGTATTTTAACCACTTGCGCCTTTAATTTCAATCTTACGTTTGTATGGATCTTTGTTACTCTTTCACCTTAAAAATACTGAATGGATTTTAATGAAACTTAACAGTAATATAGCTCATATATGATTATAACATATACATAATAATTTATGTAGTTATTGAGTGAATTGGCCAAAATATAACAATAAGTGTCACATAAGATGGATAAAATCTCCCATCTGCGAGCCATTTTGGTCTGCACTGCAAAAACAATAAAAGTTACATGAATGTAATGTAGAGTGAAAACGTATCTCTTAAATATTTCTAAAAAAAAGGTCCGTAACACCATATATCTGTTTTTAATGTATAAGCCATTACCGCTAAAATAATGAATCAAAACTAAAATATTATTTGATATCTATTTCCAAAATGTACATTTTGTATTAACAAATTATTTTTTATCAAAACAAATACTTTTATCGCTTTTGATATTTAAAGACGATAAACTTTGCCTTTTACACTATGTCATTTCGACAAATATTTAAAAAGTTACAACAATGACAAAGTGATAGTGCGGTGTACTATGTAGGAGTAGGCTGCGGGAATACTAAGAGAAGAAATTTAATATAGGTGTTTATAAAGTGGATAAAACCTAGCCAAAAAAGAAAAAAATGGGCTACTCGCAGTATCTGATCCTATATAAAACAGTTCCTTCTTATTAAATGATGAAAAGTAAATTATCTTAATAAGTATTTATGATTATTGAATTTTAATGAAAAACTCAGAATTATACTGTTTTTTTAACGATATTACTTAATATTACAAAAAAGGTTTACTTAATATAATGACAAATACCCCTTTTTAACTAGTAGGTACATACTTATTGTATTTATTACTGTATTTATAAATCAGCTCGAGATAATATTGATTTTGTAATTATAAACGAGAATTCTGCAAAATTCACAGTAAATAATATAGATTTTATAGGTAAATCACCCCTTTCATCACACTACGCCTATAAGTATTGCGATGTTGTAGCCAAGAACGAAGTTCCCATCTACTTCTATAGGGCAATTCATTATAATCGATTTAGCTATTAGGGCACGGAAGCGCAACAAACAAACTCACTTTCGCATCTTTAATATTATATTATACTTACTAGTGATCCACCTGAGCATTGTACGGGCGGAATTTATTTTATCGGGATAAAATATAGCCTATGTCACTCGGACAAAATGTATTTAAATAAAGAAAAATGTAATAATAAATAATGTAGCTACCTTATGATAAATTAATATTTGAAACCGGTTCAGTAGTTTGACATATTATTTGTTACAAACATACAAATCTTGCCTCTTTATAATATTAGTATAGATAGTTAGGATAAGTATTGTTAATTATTGATTATATTTGTAAAAGTTACTTAGTATTTGTGCTTAATAGCGGTACGTTATTCGGTATTTTTTTATACAAAAAAAATATTTGGAAAATAATTGCCATGATTGCACTATTTGCAATATGCAACATAAACGCCATTGATTGGTATTGTATATAGGGTGATTAACAACATTTGAAGTTAACTTCTGGCATCTACATACTACTGGGTTTCTGTGAATTATATAGGTATATCAAATTATGATACTAGGATATGGCACTGCATTTGTGTATATCACAATCTTAGAGCCGGTCGTTGACATGACAATGCTGCCACTGCCAATTTTAAATAGTCAACGAATAAAAGTAAATGAATTTTATATTTACTGCTAAACTACTAAAACGAACATAAACAAAAGATGACTTTTTGAATAAGTGCTAGTTTACTATAAAATTTACATACATTAGATATTTAAGTAACGACTTGATTTAACTTCACACATTTTTGCGAAAATTGAGGCCTATCTGTAGCCTTGACCCCGCTGGTAAAGTCTCTTTATGTCTTAATAAATAAATCTATTAGACCACCGCAAGGTACTTTAATAATACCCGCAATATTAATTCCCTTACTGAAGTAACAAGACTACGGTATATACCGTCTTAAAATACTAACTAACTAAAAAGTGTGAAATAAAAAAGGTAAATTTAAAAAATCTAAATACCCGACTGCTTAATTATACTTCAAATAAAAACTGAAAATAAAAAAACAAGTTCAGTAGTCTATAATTCTGTTAATAAGGAACAAAGCTACTTTAACAGCCGGGACCCATTAGATATTCAAGAATACATTATATTTTTCAATAAATGGGTTCCGACTGTTAAAGTAGCTTTGTTTCTTCTACTGAACTTGTTTTTTTATTTTCAGTTTTTATTTGAAGTATAATTAAGCAGTCGGGTTTTTAGATTTTTTAAATTTACCTTTTTAAGTGTCATGATTACAAATCTTCGATGTATACAATTCTATACATATCTTCTAACACAAAGCTATAAAGGATAAATGACCTGTATGCAGAAGAAGTAGAAAAAGATTTTTGTTGTTTCCCATGTGATTTATTAAGCATTAATTTACACGATATTAATTTCGTACGTTGGTTGTTTCCTTAAAATTAACAAACGATATTAATGGCGTTTTTATTCTGAAAACAATATAAAAGAAATACCAGATTAACTTAAGTTTACCATTTTAATATTAGAATAATAAAACATCATGTTAACACCCATCCAATATTGTACCTATGTGGATTCTTTAATACAATAGGACACTGGTATATTCTCCCCACTTTTTGCCATTTTCCTTTATGGTTTCGCTCGAATACGAACAATGCTAAAAAGGCGAGACGTTACAATATGTCATCAACGCATTAATGTCCCGACTGCTGGGGCACAGACCTTCCCTATAGATGAAATTGTGAGATTAAACCATGGCCAAATACGGGCCCAGTGCGAGGCAGCAGCTGTAGATGCAGCTAGGTTCAACGGTTTAGCGTTCCTTGTGGACCACGGAAGAGCCTGAGATAATGAATTTTTGGTCACCCATCCGATGACTGAAAGATCTGAAGCAGACCGAATTAGCAGCGATGAAATAAAAACATGTATAAATGGAAAAAGAAGAAGAAACAAATTAAGGCTTACCTGACCACCCAGATCGTTACAAACAAGAAAATCAATACTGACTGTCTACTATACTAAACTGTCAACTGCTCTAAATCGATCAAACACCACACAGAAATGGAACACTGCATAAATACTTACGTGAAAGTCACAACTAAACACAACGTTTTGAGTGTTAAACTAATGCCACATAAATTTACGGACCTTACACTAGAACTAAATGACGACGCCTCAGGCGATACCCACTCGACAACCTGTTCTGTTACAACAAACTCGACACTAGCAAACGCGTCCTTATTTAAAATTGCATTAGGTTCAATTTCATGCATTGCAAACAATTTTTCATTTCAACCCATTACTGCACTGTTTCTATCATCGGTAGTAATTTCTTAGGCCCCAAATCATGTGCTGGATATCCTTTACCGTCCTTTGTTTTAAGAGCTACTGTTGTAAGTAGTTGAGTTAGCCGAGAATTTATGCCGTCAATTGTTGGAAGGAATTGTTTCTTAGCCTGAAGGAGATTGGTTAAGTTATTGCCTGTGGCCTTACACTCGAAATCATTCAGTATCTTAGCATCTGGCTCGCTTTTGATATGCTTTACAACCAGGGCTGGTTCTGATTTTGTTCCGTTTAATGATGCATGATTTATTAATGGTTTATGATAGTATTTCGCTTGTACTTACGTGTCTGAGTTATTGTTTGAATGTATGAAAAGATTTTTTAATTTACAATTTGAATCATTTCTTGGAATAATAAAGAACTGAAATAAGTAGTACTATACGAAAGCATACATATAAAAAATACATTTCGTTTAAAGCATTGCCAGAAAAAATATGTGGGTTAACGTACCCAGTTATCTGTCTCTACGAAGTAAGTTATACTTTCTTTATTATAATATTTATTTATTTAATAGGTGTATTTACAGCTAAGCATATAAAAACATTAAAAAATAAAATAATACTTATTGCAAGCCTTTACAAGCATACACAACATTCACTTGAGTAAAGTACAATGTAATTAATAATCAATAAATAATGAATAAGTAGTGCAATAAATACTTAATGTTTAATTTAAAATTAATAATGTTATAATGTAATGTCAAATTGATACAAAAAAAATAATGTGCAATTAATGAGAATCGAGTAGCTTAAACAATGTTGCTTTAAAGTTTTTCTGCAAAACGACAAACACATCCAAGTTGGGTGATGAAGACCAAGGTTAGTTCTGTGTAAAGGCAATAATACATTGTTTTGTGATTTTCCTTGATCTATTGACTAAGAGCACCACCGATTACTCTTAGTAGGTAATAGGTACAGATCTAGATTGAATTAGACATCGCATGTTCTTCAAATTGTATTTAAACCGAGCTTGTCAGATTTTGAGTACTTACGAGTCAAATAAGTGGTAAAAAAGCATTGGCCCCGGTTACCTATTTCTATTATATAACGTTTTTACAGCTTAATATTACATAAAAATAGTGTGCATGGACCAAACATCTGTAGTGAAACTTCTTTTCTTAAATAACCTAACGTTAGGTGGTGCAGAAGGCATACGGGAATGGAGCAGCATTCATATATGTATATGTATATATTGTCGCGGGTGACGCTCATGACGCTCGTAGTACACAAATTACGCAAGCATCCCATACACACAAACACACATACAATTATATCTATATATATATATATATATATATATATATATTTATATATATTTTAAATCTCTGACTGAATATAATTTCTCTCGGCCCTGTGCTGCGAGTACAGTTTCTACATAATACCAGTTGACAATGGTTTCCCAACGTTTTGATTTGCATAGCAGAGCTAGGTTGTAAGTTTTATTCACAATCAAGTAGCAAATTGCTGCAAGTATTTTCGACAATCTAACAAGCCAAAGAATACTTTATGGGTGATCATTAACTTCAAAACTGATATCGTATATAATAAATATAATCCAGAGAGTTCATTAGCAATTATAAATTTTATAAGCTACAGTCTCATTGGGTAACCGTTTCAGTGCAAGCAATCCAACGATTTAGGAAAAAACTGTTTGCACTGCACCAATGAATAAGTTCAACTGACGTATTTTGCAACTTTATTTACCTGTCGGTAGCCAAGTTGCGAAGGCATTCGCATCAAATCAAAAGGTGTCAAATCTAAAGTAAATATAACTAGAAAAAAATCCACTCAACCTGGCAGCAGACGGGACTCGAATCCGCACCCTTCGCTATCCGGAATGCACTGACCATTATGCCCTGATGGTCGTGTCGAATTCTTTCTAGCCTTTCTTAAGCTGCAAGGCTGCGCCATCTCTTCGCATTATAGGTAACCCACAATGTCAAATGAAATATACCTTTACAAGTATCAAACATTTGTAAGAAAAAATAGCAGTTAAAGTTATAATATATTTTTCTAGTTATATTTTCGTTAGATTTAAGCATCGAGCAGTTCCATGCTTAAAAAATAAAAATTACAAAAGGTGTCAGTTCATGTTTTTAAAAATTGAGATTTTTTGAAGTTATACTTCTTTAGGCGCGTTATAAAAAAATGATGAGAGTGAAATTTTAAGATGCGCGCGCATCACTGTAACATAAAAATTAACAGCATGAAGTTGGTCGCTAAAGCTAAAGCGACCAACTTCATGCTGTTACTTTTGTGTTTACCGCACATTAAGAAAATCTACCAACAAAATAGAAATAGAATCTCTATTTAGTGGGTGCTAACGACTGCATTGTGAAGGCCTATCAAAAGTATTTATTAATCTGGAACAATGGAACCAAAGCGCGATTCAGGAGACTACAGCGCCATCTCTTGACCATTGGTGTAGTAGAACCAAAAACGACATATTTATTTTTTGTAATAAAGTAACAGTTATAGGTATACATATTTTTAATATCAAAAGTATTTATTAATCTGGAACAACGGAACCAAAGCGCGATTCAGGAGACTACAGCGCCATCTCTTGACCATTGGTGTAGTAGAACCAAAAACCACATCTTTATTTTTTGTAATAAAGTAACAGTTATAGGTATTCATATTTATAATATTTATCCACATGTTTCTAGTTTGTATATTCGGAATACGTGTTTGAGTTTCATACAAGTGCAAATCACATATGTTCTAATAAATTATATTCAGTAGCGAATTTAATTGAATATTTTGATTATTTATTTATTTTTTCAAATTAAAACTGAACTTTATTGACTGTGTCCTTTTCCAGACTTTTTATTAATTTATATATTGTAATTAATTATTTGCATGCAATTAAAACCTAATTTTAAACGATGCCAAAGAAGGATAACTTCTCACGCGCCTACATAATTACACGCACTCATTTTTTTTACAATATGGATATTCTCATACGAAACTTACTACTTATATTACCCTAAAATTAATCTGCTTAAACAGAACAAAGCTGAATGCGAGATGAAATTGTTGACCTGCTGCATAGAAGAGCAATATATCACATGGAGTCCATTAACGCGCCCGCTACCCGGCAGTGCTAACATTTTAATATTATTTACAAGCTATTAACGAGTATCTAATTTATGACACTCCTGTTATCATCCTGTATTGAATAGACAGTATATAACGAAACAGTTTGCAGAATAGGTTCATGGATAGGATGATGGAAAATTAAACTGCATAAAGAAATTGTTTAAAAAAACGGGTGTGCTTATGACCACACGACTGAAGTGAAACATCTTTAGCTCCATGTGTATGTAATATATATACATACTACTATAAGTTTAACTTACAGTTTAATTCAACCATCAACCATCCATGAATAATATATATATATCTTTTATACATATAATTCTTCTGTGAGTGTGTATGTCACTGAACTTCTCTTAAACGACTGGACCGATTTTGATGAAATTTTTTGTGTGTGTTCAAGGGGATCTGAGAATGGTTTAGATTCACAATTTTGTCCGCTGGACAACCCCTATTTTTTTAGGGCGGTACGAAGTTCGCTGGGTCAGCTAGTATATATATATATATGTATGTGTGTAAAATATATACATGTATGTACGTATACATATTTCATGTACTAGCGATGCGAGAAAGAGCTTCTTTCTCTTGCTTATATCCCCCTATCAACTTCCGTTCGCCTCGCCCGAACACACTCTTCGTAACACGTAACGCATTTTCCAAAACTTTACTTTAAAAACCTAACGTCAAGATAATATATATAAAATTAGTACAGATTGTCAAAGCACCCAGGTTAGATAAATTATCTTCGCTTTGAGCTTTCATCCACTATCTGGTTTCTATAGCGGAATGATCTTGGCTGGCGCAATTATTTACCATGTCACATTTTAATGTCATAATCATATAATGATAGATAATTTTACTCACTAGCTGACTTAAGTATTCTGAGATGGCGATAAAAGTGCATGTAATAAGAAATTCTTGTTTGAGAATATGATATCAAATATTCCGCTTCCGAAATCAATTAATTAAAACTACAAAGAATTTGACATGGGTGCATAGAAGATTTTTTTTAGCATCTATTCGAAAAACAAACTCTCAATTTGTTCTCTTTTTACAGGGACCAAAATAGCGTTTTAATCTGCTCTATACTACTCTATTATTGTAATGATAATTTTAATTATTAAATTTAGATTGTATTTTACATTACACAATTTGTATTTAAACTGTATGACACAGCAATCAAAATGTAAGTAATCATTTATTATTTCTCTGATAAAGATTTAACGGCGGTGTGGATTCTGGTATGGATTTCTAGACCTGAACTTGGTTTTGCAGCGGTGTATCCTTGTCATTCTCTATACAGACTGAAAAGGGGGGACTGATGTTGGATTTGGTTTTGGGTTGGGAGAGTTGTGCCAGAATCGACAACAGCGTTTAGGTAATCACATGCATGTGTCCTGCCGTTGTGTTTATAGTTTGATATAATAATGTACACTGGTACTTATATATTGTTTTTCTATTTTTGTAACATAGTATCCATGTGTGGTTATGAGTAGTCATGCTCTCTTAAAAATCTCTTCGGTGGTGTCGTGTGAGGCAGGTCGTTGCGTTCCCTAAAAAATGGTTGAGCGAAGCGATGGCTGATTCATGCGTCATGCTCGTGAACGGGTGCTGCCAGCGGAGATGAGTCTGCTCTTGCTTCATTGGGTACTATTAATCGTTGTACTAAACTTTAATCGTTCATTATTTTTTATTATTTTTTTTTGCCTAAACAGTAGGACACGGCATTCCTAAACTTTGTTAAACCAGTTTTTTATATCGTCATAATTTTTATATTATTTGCATTTGTAATGGAAAGTGACTTTATGAGTTACCTCATATTGAAGTCATTTTTCAATTTGACGACTCTGTATATAATACAGGGAGAAAATAACAGCCCTTGCTGAGTTTCTTGCCGGTTCTTCTCAGTACCCGCCGTAGATTTGCGAACCGATGGCGTAGCTTTTCAACATTCATAAGTGCTTGTAATAGCCTAGACTGAATAAACGATATTGAATTTTTTTTATGAGAGATTTTTTTAAAAAAGTCACGAAAAAAAATTAATGCAAGAGATATTTTTAAATTAATGTTTGTTCTTCCGCCATCTTCCGATATTGACAACTCATGTCATTACAGGCATGAGTAAGCTGAGCATTTGTTTGGAAATTACTTCTATGCTTATACATACATATACATACATACTTATACTAGATTTGTAAATGTAACAAAAATTTCAGGAAAATAGTATACACAAGTCTAAAGCGACAGAAATTATGCTTATGTTTTGGCAGGAAGACAGGAGGAACATGATGGAGGACAATGACATAGTTTTTATTTCTACATGATATAAATCTTAACTACCGCATTTGGTTTTGGTTTCCAAAAAACTAAAACTACTCTTAATTTCCCAGTAAGTCGTAATTGTCGACCTGGGCTACACGCTCGGGGAATACGGACGTGAATTTTCGGATCATTATAATTACGTGATGCAATTAACACCGAAGGAGATGCAGCTAATGGTGGTCGATTGACCGTTCTTCCACCGACGTATGCACAGTGGTAGTTTGTGTCATTATGAACATGAACAAGAAGTAATGACATAAATGTTCGGCGTTACGGTGGGTGGGCCAGATCTATTAGTTGCTTCGCGGCTTATAATTCTAAGATGGAATCGGTAGAACTCTGAAGATATTTTTAATATCTTTGTATTTGGCCACTGTTCATGATAAATCTGATATTGGGGAAAAATATTGTAAATACACACTTCAAAAGTGTCTAGGGATCAAGCATTTTTATGCGGATTTCTTGAGATTGAGATGTGGCTTTGTAATAAATTTATGATTTTATAAATTTATATGGATCCTTTTTGGTGCATTTCATAATTTGAATCAGGAACTGTGAATCAAATTCGAGTAAAAGATGAAAATCAGCTGTCAATATTTTCCCTATAAAAACATACAACGCATTGAAGACATTATTAGTGCTACTGTTTCCCTACTACTGATTAAAACCAACGTTATTATGGAGCGGCGACGTCATTTAAGCAGGGAAGAAATGCTCAGAGCCGTGGGAAAATCAGCTGTCAATATTTTCCCTATAAAAACATACAACGCATTGAAGACATTATTAGTGCTACTGTTTCCCTACCACTGATTAAAACCAACGTTATTATGGAGCGGCGACGTCATTTAAGCAGGGAAGAAATGCTCAGAGCCGTGGGAATAATAGAAGCTGGTTCCCGGCAACGTACTGTGGCTTTAGCTCTGAATACAAGTCAGAGTGTTATCAGTCGACTTTGGACACGATACCGAAGCACTGGTACCGTGGCTGAGCGCCATGGAGGACGGTATCGCTGCACCACACGGAGACAAGACCGATACATTCAAATCTTAACTCGAAGAGCTCCAACAATAACCGCCATGATGTTAGCCGTGAGGCTTCATCACTCTTCAGGGAACTTAATTAGCGACCAAACAGTCAGAAACCGCTTGCATGAAGTGAACCTTCATTCCCGAAGACCGCTACGGGTACCACCTATAGCAATGCACAATCGTAGGATTCGATATCAATGGGCTCTTGAACACAGAAATTGGGCAGAAGAACAATGGCGTTTCGTGTGCTTTTCTGATGAGTCTCGTTTTGGTATGAGACCGGATACAAGACGTATACGACACTGGAGAACCCCTGGACGCCAACAGCGATTAAAATCCTGCCAGGAAGTCCATCCTTATAGTGGTGGAACCATCATGATATGGGCGGGTATTTGGATCGGCGGAAGAACTGAGTTGATTTGGATCAGAGGCAACCTCAACGCTCAAATTTATGCTGAGACGATTGTATCAGACGTCATCGTTCCTCTACAAGTGCAAATCGGTCCCTTATTTCAGTTAATGCATGATAATGCACGACCGCACACCGCAAGAGTTGTAAGACAGACTCTCGCCGCAGCTAACATCAATGTCCTGCCCTGGCCTGCTCAGTCGCCAGACTTGAACCCGATTGAGCATGCATGGGATATGCTACAGAGAAGAGCTCTGCCGAATATGGAGGGTATCCAGTCGCAAGAAGACCTTTTTTTGTTGTTGCAACGAACATGGACGGCCATTCCACAGCGTGATTTGGATGAACTCATTTTGAGTATGCCAAACCGATGTTCTTGTGTTGTTAGTGTTCGCGGTAGAAATACGGATTATTAATTGTTTAAGTTACCCAATAAAATTTTAGAGAAAACTGTTATTTCAGTCTTTTTTTCGAACTTTTGTGTTAGTGGTTCAAATGTCAAAAATCCCTTTATTAGGAAAATGGCAAATTTCTTTATTAATGCAAAGGTGACTTGGTTTATCGTTACTGTGACAAACGAAAACACTTTATTTGATGAATCCTTAAAGAAAATTTTAATTAATATCAATCAGGAGAAAAGTTATTGCAAAAATATATGTTGATCCCTAGACACTTTTGATGTGTGTAGTTAGATTAAGGTGTTTTGGGCGGAATGAAATTTCCTTAAAAAAGTCTAAAGATTTCCGCCAAACACTGACAGTTATTCCAGGATCTGTTCAATACGAATTTTGAACGATGTGCATGTTTAGCCGCACTTTCAAACTTTTTTGATCGGGAAGCAATCGTGGTCGTTTGGCAGTATATAGGAATCCCTTTGTCTAATCCGGTGACCATAGACAACTCTTTAAAAGTAGAAAAGCATCCAAAACCTATATGAACTATTAGCCCCACAATCGCTTCGTCTCTCTCACACGGTCACAACCAAGACTGGCTGTAAAGCGCCATATTGGTCGTTTCTTTGATTACAATAAACTAACTGTGTATCAAAACTCTTTGCAGAAAAAACGTATTAAGTTGCGTAATGATACGAAGCATCTTCACTCACGAACTGTCCGGATGACACTGAGAATGGTTGGTCGCGGATTGGCCGCATTCGCGGTCGCAGATTTAGTGCGCAAGGGCTCATAATAAACACAAAACAAACTATGTATGCCTAAGTTGGCTGCATCGACCAGGTGCGCGACCAATTGAACGCTGCAACCAAGTGCGCGATGTTCATACGGTTCCTTTAGTAACTCTGGTCGTTGTGGCCACTGGTCGTGGCCGTCTATGCGGCCGTACTCAAGCTAAAACGCGGCTTAATGACAAAACCAAGTTTTGAGATTGGTCCAAAAAACTGCACGTAAATTTTAAATTATTGCTATTTTGTAACCATTAATCACATGCCGGATTTTTAGACTTAAACTATAAAAGATATGAATACTTGTTAAAGACAGATCGATAGAGAATTAAAAACTGTATACGATGCAATTTAAGACTGAAAAATCGACCACATGTTACTTAGCCGCATTTTAGTTTGAGGACGGCAGAATGGCAGTCCCTAGTTTTACTTGACAGTTGGACGGGGAGGGAACGCTGAGTCTATTCTCTATGATATTTATAGCGCCCATTCGGTGCCGGCGTTTGCGCCGCACCCATTTGTCCTGTAAATAACAATCACTATCGCTAATAGCCGTCCCGATAAATTAACAACATCACACATAATTGCGATCGCAAACAAAAAGTTTATTAAAACAATAATTAGTTTTAGTCCAGAGTACCGGCTACCGGTCGGTAGTGGGACTAACGCAATCTATTCTCAGTATCGGCGGCGCAATTCAGGTTCCTATACCTAATAACAGGTGGTTCCAATGCTATTATCATCTGATAACCTGCGGAGCTATTCTGTTATAACAAACTCACTTTTCACCGCGGAATTCGCCGGTCTGATTTCATATTTATATACGAAATTCGTGTTCTTACTTTATATCACATCGCAATATGCCCCTCTAGCATGACCACCGAAAAGGGATATGATAAAGATAAAGCGATATATCGACATTAACTGTCAGACTACAGTGGAGTTTGACAGTGTCTGTGTCAGTGTTTCGGTGGTCATGCTAAAGGGGCAGAGTTTGTTCTTACAGAATAACGCTAGTATTCAGTTTCTATTGAGACGAAATTGCGCTACAGATTTATTAATCTTTGTAGGTAAATTAAATATCTAGCGGCCGTTTCAATTATTGTGAACTGGTTTTTTTTGAGAATTTCATGCTCAAAAGTTGACAATTGAAAAAGATGGGTAATCTCTGTCTGATATTCCGTCACAGGTCTCACAGGTTTTTGAATGGAAACTAGGTGGACCCCTAAAATTTTCACAGTCCGCGTGTTAGGGCGCTTGTTAACAAGGCGATTTTTACCCGGGTCTAGGCACGGTTTGAAACCGTCTCTACGTCTGGTCGTTAGTTAGGTATCGGATATTAAGTGGGTTTGTTAACGACACTGGCGCTAGCGACGGTTTGGGGTCGGTACAAACGTATAAACCGTGCTCATGAACAAGCTTAGCCGCTACCGGCCCGGGTAGAAACGGGGTATAAATCGTCTTGTTGATAAGCACTTTCTGTGGTCGCTAGAAGAACCAATCGACAGTGAAAAGGAAAAATCGCCGACATGTTACAAAATAGCAATAATTTAAAGTTAACGTGCAGTTTTTTAGCCCAATCTAAAAAGTTGGTTTTGCCATTAAGCCGCGTTTTAGTTTGAGTACGGCAGAATAATTAACCAACCCCAAGTCAACTCATAGTCTGGCACTTCGACTCACGCTTGATTTTCACTGATATATATTCAAATATTATCATCGTATCAGCTTATGTAGGTTTAAGTAACCTTTTTAATCAACCACCTAGTAATGGCTAAATGGATGAAATTCGATACACGTTATATGTAGTTAAATAGCTATATTGAGATCGGAAAAATATTACATTTCAACAGTCAGATTCTTAAATAACCAAAGTTTAGGCCGACGAAGTCGCGGTCGGAAGCTAGTGTTACAATGATAATAATTAACAAGGGCCCTTATAAAAAAATATGACCGTTATCCAAACAACGTAACCAAGGCTTAACGTGTCTTTCGAAGCATGCAGGAACTCGAGTTAAATTTTTCTGGTCACCCATCCAATGACCGACCACTGCGAAAGTTGTTTAACTTCAACAATCTCAGCTGAACTCGTTAACCACTTGTTCCATCGAACTCCCCAGCTTTGTTTGGTTGAACTCGCTAATCTCGGAAATTTTCGAACCGATTCGAAAGTTCTTTTTGTGTTGGATTGTGCATTTATCGAGAAAGGCGATGGGATTAATAGGAGAGGAGCACTAATGCAAAAATGTTGCAAAAACGGAATAAAAAATCCATTTGACAGCTTCCGTAAACGGTAAATGTTACACAAAAACCATATATATGGCGGAATTATTTCCCTTTAGGTTCTATAAAAAAGTATGTGACAGCTTAAGTCTACCTTGAAAACGCAGAGCACCTCTAGTAGTAATAAATAAAGTGTAAAGCTCACTTGCTCCAAAATTCTTAAATTCCCGTTTAAAATATCATTCCATCTTTTTGAAATGAAAGTATGAAGTGGCAGTGTAACCGCTCTCTGTGATATCGGAGTTACAGCGGGCACTTATGTGCTAATCGGGACGCGGCGGGCAGCCACTTAATACATACATAATAAGTGTGATTACCTAAGACGGAGCCTGCGGCAACGGTAGCCGGGATGTGCCAATCTTTTCCTTATTGTTGAACCGCTTACATGGCGCTGGAATTAAATTCATTTCAATGATTAGTTGAATTTTATGACACTTTATTTATATTTGTGGAATAAGTGTATTTTGAAGCGAAATCTTTTGTAGCACCCCGTTGTGATTTGAAACTCGATGAAACGAAAAAGCGACAGTATTTGACACAAGATATCAGTAATTTTGTAACTCTCTGCAAGAAACAGATTGCCGAACGGTAACGGTATTGGGGTCGACACCAAATGATCGGTGGTTCGATCCTGGGCTATTTTTTTAGTTGTTTTTTTTTCGTTTATTAACCTATTTTTTATTTTCGTTAGGTTTCACTTATATTGCATGTGAACGGCACATGTCTGTTTTTTTTCTTGAAAATGTATTATTGTACTTTGATGTTATAAAGAAAATTTTAATTAATATTTTATGGCCTATAATGGACTAGGAGTGAAGGAACTAAGTATGCGTTAGCTGCATGTTTCCTGTACTGTATAGGAAAAGTTTATCAATGGCCAGGGCATATTTGGAAATTATTAAACAGAAAGAGATAGGCTAAGTATTAAGGCTTATGTAGCCTCTAAGTATTAGAAGAAGTTTACTTCCCCTTGTGTTATTTATCTATCTATGCCAGCCTTTGGGTTCGTCTTCTAAGATAGGCCTCCATTTTTACTTTTCATCGACTTCTGTCCCCGGCCACTTGCATCCAGTTAATTCCACCCTATTGCCTGATGTCATCTTTTCATCACTTAAGTAGTCTTCCTCTACCGCGGGTGTCATTTCGGGGTCTCCACTCTAAGATCTTTCTAGCCCAGCGATCGTGGTTCATCCGTATACAACCAATATAATTGTGTTATTGACACATCTCCTCTCCGCTAGGCTTCAGTGGAGATCGCTGTGCGGAGATGTGTAATATTTGTATGGCGCGATGAAAACGGAGATGTAAGCTGTGCGCGGGCAACGCGCAGTGGAGACGAGAGATGTGAGCGGCGTGCAGTGAGCGGTGTCACTCTCCACCCTCTCGCCCGCCAGCAACTCACTCCAGCACTCAACGCCTCGCTCCCTAGCTGAAAAACATCTCTTCTCGCATAGCACATAGCACACCGCAAACATCTCCGCTTTGGTGGAGTCCCCCGAGCTAAAAAACATCTCGTCTCGCACAGCACACAGCACACCGCACACATCTCTGCTTCGGTGGAGTCCCGGCCTTACAGTCGCTTTCTGCCACTTACCATCCGCATGGAGTTCACTTCACACCTTAGCGCCAAGTGGTTCACGTACAGTGCGGTTTTGATGACACTTCCTCCTTTGAACGGAAGGATTATGGACAGAACTTCCTACCATGGTTATTCCTAGGTTGCTCAAGTTTGTAGGTTTTTACCATTAACGTCGCCACTCAATAGCTGCACTTGCATCCGCCGCAATTAATGTTTAACAAAGATGTTTGTAGAACTTGTACGAACCACCCTGAGCGGTATTTTCTCTTAGCCATAATTTGACGGTTTTCAAAAGGTGGCTAAACCTTTTCCTTCGTGCTGCAAGTGTCTATGGGAGGCAGTGACTATTCACCATTAGGTGGAATGTCAACTCGTTTGCCTGCATAAACATAAAAAAAAATGTGTGTATGGACCACATATCTGAAGTGAAACTTCTTTCATAAATAACCTGACATTAGGCGGTGCATAAGACACAGCGGAATGGAGCAGCGCACGCATCACTCATATATATGAATATATATACATCTTGTCGCGTGTGACGCTCGTGACGCTTGTAGCGTTTCGGACTTCTCCGAGCTACCCTCCAACTTTTATGCTCGCCGGAAAGAGCTCAACTTGCATCCCACACTCACACACACATGCGCATATATATATATATATATATCCCCACTGCTGGGGCACAGGCTTTCTCTATGGATGGAATAGGTAGATTGGGCCATGATCCACCACGCGGGCCTAGTGCAGATTGGTGGATGCTAACGACTGCAGATGCAACCGGGATCAACGGCTTAACGCGTCTTCCGAAGCGTTTTTGACGACCTCCGTGGCCGAGTAGTTTGTACGCCGGGTTTCATGGTGTCGCCGACTCGAGAGGTCCCGGGTTCGAATCCCGGTGGGGGCAGATGTTTGTGTGATGAATACGAGCATTTGTACTCCAGTCATGGGTGTTTAATATGTATTTCCATATAAATATACTTATATATGTACAGTATATGTATTCTATCCGTTACCCTAGCATCCCATAACACAAGCCTTACAGTGCTTACTTTGGGGCTAGGCTAATTGGTGTGAGTGTTGGAAATATTTATTTATTTATTTATTATTTTATTTAAGCACGGAGGAGCTCGAGATAGTAAATTTTTTGGTCACCTTTCCAATGACCGACCAGTGCGAAAGTTGCTTAACCGAATGCACTGACCAATTAATGTACTTGTAAAAGTATTAATTTGACATTGTGGGTTACCTATAATGCGAAGAGATGGCGCTGCCTTGCAACTTAAGAATGGCTAGAAGAATTTCGACGCGGTCCGTGAGGGCCGTGGTAGCATAATTGGTCAGTGCATTCGCCCAGATTGCGAAGGGTGCGGGTTCGAGTCCCGTCTGCTGCCTGGTCCGCGTGGATTTTTTTCTAATTATATTTTCTTTAGATTTAAACATCAAGCAGTAACATGCTTTAAAATATATATATATATATATAAAGATAATATCTAATCAAGCGCCATCATGTAAGCCGTCCTGCCCAGTTTCGCGTACGCAACGCACTATTATAAGGAGTCAACGCACCCGCGCGTAGGTATGTGCGGCGTAATAACAACAGCTACTGTTCACCGGCGACCGGCCGCGACAACCTGCACATGATAATACGGCACCTGGAAAAACTGCGGCCCGGCCTGAGGTGCTACATGGAGTTGATATAACCGCAAAATGGGAACTTTTTTGAAGTGAAAACTTCTTTAGTTGCGTTGTACACTTTTTTTGTATGCGTAAAAAATGTTAAACTGGCGTCAGGTCAAACACGTGGGCTGATCGCATCATGACACACAATAAAATTGGAAAGTTTGTTGACTTGCAATATATTGGACGAAACATGGTAATACTTATTTTATCGTATTATAAATCGAAAATTCATAAGACGAAAACAATAAAATTGGAAAGGTTGTTGACTTTCAATATATTGGACGAATCATAGTAATATTTTATTTTATCGTAATATAATAATAAGTCTGTATCTAGGACTTTTTTTACAATAGATGTCGCTAGGTGCGCTTAAATGAGTAATAGGCTAGTTGACTCATGACGAATTGTATTAAATAAATGTTTATTGTAATCTATTTTATACTTTACTAACATAGTTTTTAGGTTGTTACTAAGATTCTATGGACTGTATTGTCTATGAGAATAAATTATTATTATTATTTCTTAAAGTATTTGGTCTAAGGAACCTAAATATATCGATTTCACTTCATAAAAGCAGAAGATTGCTGTAGAAATTTAATTATAAAAAAAAAATTAGACTATACTTTTTAAACACTAAAAACGCTGTTCACCACATCCACCATGATTGTGACGTCTCTTTAGTAGTAAATAACTAAATGTCATTCATACAAAACTTTAAAACTTGTATTATTAAAACTGATAATAAATGAAGAGACTTAAAATATTATTCAATGAGTACTTACATCAAAGTGATCTTCGCAAAAATAAATTTTACTATGAGTCGATAACGTTGCAGGATCACTTTTAGCAAGTTGTAACCAGGTATTGCGTAGGTAAATTTCTTTTGGCACTTTAATCCACAAGTTTCCAGGAGTCTTCAAAGATGTGTTTTTACATTCTCGTACAATACAATAATGATAATTACTATATTTTTGGTGGTATTTATTAGAAATCATGTTTTTTTTTTATTATAAACTCAGATCGGTTATTTTCTACGTGCTTACGAGTTTTTGTTTACTACCGTCGACGTCATCGCATAGATAATCTATAGACTAAAATGGCCGACAGCGTTTTTGTATGTCCATGAAGTCTATTTTAAAATTAAATATTTGTAGCTTTCTAGGTCTCAAAAAAATACAATACATTTTTTTCGGTCTAATAGAACATTTATTAACCATTTAAAACCTTTTTCCAAAAAGGGTCAACTAGCCTATTCTGAAAGATAAACTTTTTAATGTAATATAAATAGTCATGTTTGTGTACGATAGCGTAATAAATAAATATTGTATTCTACCACATAAATGATAGTACTTTTATACTGATAATTAAAGAAACTCGCGCAAAATTATTCCCTAACCATTCCAAAATATCAAAAATGCACAACGTCAATATTCAAGTTTCCACTTCTGCCGGCACTCCCGGAGTGCAACCCGTCGTTTTTTATTTACTTAAATGTTTTTAAGCATTTAACTGCTAGATGTTTAAATCTAAAGAAAAAAAATTAAAGCCTAAGATATTCGACACAGCCATCAACAGGGTCGCGGTAGCATAATGGTCAGTGCATTCACCCGGATAGCGAAGGGCGCGGGTTCGAGTCCCATCTGCTGCTGGTCCACGTGGAATATTTTTCTAGTAAAAAAAAATCTATAAACTTTACTTACTTTAGCAGACATTCCACCTGATGGTAAGTGTTTACTGCCGCCCGTGGACACTTGCAGCACCAAGGGTCGTCATGGGTCACTCATGCGTTGCCAGCTGCAAGGAAAAGGTTTACCCTTCTTTTGCAACCTGCTACACCACAGCTAAAAGGGAAAACCGCTGAAAGAAGTGGGTTCCAGATCTTTCTGGTAGGCAAGAAAATTGGAATGCGCATAACGCATGGTGCTAGAACGCTACTAATTGAGTAGGTTTTGTGACTTGATTTTTGTATCAATAAAATAAAGTATTTCTAAGGTCCAATTAACTTTTTAATTTTTCTTTTCAAAAAGTCACTGCTCGGGGCTTTTCATGTTTTTAGCAACCCAGTTCAAAGCCTCATCAAGTCTTAATATGACTTAAGCTTATCTCTCACATCTTTATATATATAATTCTTCTGTGAGTGTGTATGTCACTGAACTTCTCTTAAACGACTGGACCGATTTTGATGAAATTTTTTGTGTGTGTTCAAGGGGATCTGAGAATGGTTTAGATTCACAATTTTGTCCGCTGGACAACCCCTATTTTTTTAGGGCGGTACGAAGTTCGCTGGGTCAGCTAGTATGAGTATAAAATAATAGGAATAGCGGAATTTCTAAAAGTTACACAAATCAGTCATTTTGGCCGACTATGTAACTCTGTTTTATAAAGAAGAACAATTCTGGTTATTAAATAAGTAGTAAAAGTATCTTCTTTTTTATATTTTGTTCTTAATTACCTAAGCTTTCTTCCTATTTTTATCAACACTGTCCTTTATTTTTTCTTATATATACTTTCCAAGCAGTACCTATTTGCTAAGATTTCAATTCATTTAAAGTCGTACAAAATTCTTCGGTTTCTGTGTAATTTTTTATCTAATCAACTAAATACAATTCAAGCAAGCGATTTCAATTTTTTGTTAATATATATCATAATAAATAGTATGTAACTATGTTGCTGTAACAAACACTGTTATAAGGACAGCAGACTAAGCCCACGTTCCTCGATACAATTTTTTTAACATAACATAATATAATAATATGGAGATTGAGTTTATGTTTAATAAAATGTTATTTAACATTGTTGTCAATTGTATCCGGACTTCCCACAATAAATCTATCCGTGAGCAGAGGCGACGTATGTCCCGCCACTATTTTGCTCACAATGAAATATTGTTTGAGCCAATCTCCATACATTAAGTTCGCGACACACGAGCCACGGTGGCTACCCCCGCTGTTTAGATAAAATTATTACGCGATACTAAGTAATAAATGTACTTACGTGCCTATGTTTATAATAAATGTTTACCTTTATGATTTAATGGTGTTCTTTTCCCATTACAGTAGTTAATGATTATAGTTTTGTTGTTTAGATATTAAATGATGTGTTTAATAAAGCTCATATATAACCTACATGTAATAGAACCTCTTGAAATAGACCAAGTATTAACGAAATCTTAGATCCATGGTTTTGATAGGAAGATAGTTCTTTGGGCTGACGTTCCAATTTAAGCGGGTTATCTGTTACGGCAACCTGTAATAATAAATTGTTTCTTTCATACACAAGATTTGTTTAATAAAACTATTACATACTACTTTAAATAGCCTACATAAAATACTTTTTAATGAATGATGAAACCTGTTAAAACAATGTAGGCGTTCGTTATGGGATACTAGGGTAACGGATAGAAATACTTATGATAATACATGGATCTATTTATTTCAGTAGAAATATACAAGTATACAACAGCCATGAATCAGGTACAACTGCTCGTCTTCATCTTATTAAAATTTTACAAACCCGTGACAGGATTCGAATCTAAAATCCAAGACATTGAAGTAGCCTACAATTTTAGAACTAGTGTCCCACTCTATATGATTTGATTATGTATATGTATGACAAAATAAGCTGGTCACTGGCTGACGTCATCAAAGCTACCTAGCGGTTGTAGCTAACCGTCAGGCGGATAATCTTTCTTCAAATACAAAAAAAAACTTTCATGGTCACTAACACTATAGTCATCATCATCATCAGCCTATGAATGCCCCCACTGCTGGGGCACAGGCCTTCCCTATGGATAAAATAGGGAGATTGGGCCATGAACCACCACGCGGGCCCAGTGCGGATTGGCGGGTGCTAACGAATGCAGATACAGCCGGGACTAAAGGCTTAACATTGAAGTTCTGAAGCACGGAGGATTTTTGGTCACCCACCCAATAACCGACCACTGCGAAAGTTGCTTAACTTCAACGATTGCAGACCGCCACCCGCGCCATCGAGCTCCTCACACTATAGTTATTTATGTTATTTAAGGGATTTACGGGCAAACAAGATACACAGTATTATATTCTATGATAAAAAATGGACTTAACATTCCGGATCTAGAAATCTCATTTAAAACCCGATAGGTATAAAAAAAAACATTATGCATGAGTCGATACGATTGTATGCATCGCAACTCTGGTTTGCACAATACACGTTCAATAATATTTCTAAAGATAGAGCGTAATGAATGAATGATGTAACGACGCCCGGGATCCTGTTTATTTGTCAGTTGTCCCACCGGACAATAATCGTGGCCTGCGTGCGCTTTGTAAGCCATTTGAGATCTATATAGAAATGTTACAACACTTTACTTCAGCTGCTGTATAAAAAATATGTAAAAAATTATAATATACCTAATATTACTATAAAAAATTGACAAACTCTTTTTTGTATTTATATTACTGCATAAAATGGTAAAGTTTGTGAATTGTGACGCTGTAGGAGGTAATCTCTGGATTTACTGAACCGATTTTGAAAATTCTTTTACCCTTGGTAAGCTACGTTATTTGTGAGTGTTATAGGCTATATATTAGAACAAAAACTATAATCCTCAACGAAGCGAAGCGAGGGCAGGCCAATAGTGTTTATATATAGGTATTTTTATGTCAACTATTCATTTTCGTTAAATAGTTTGTTGTTGAGAATTAGAATCAGGTTATCGTCTTCAAAAAGTAAAAATAGGTATGACTTAAGTATTGGGTAAGGTCATCTACTGCTTAGGTAAAATTATGCCGGACTCTCTGCAAAACGCGATTATCAAAAAAGTGCTTGTAACTTAATGTGAATTTGTATTTTTAGAGACATTTTTCAATGCAATCAGTAATCCTATAAACTACACTTACACTTAAACCTCAAGTAAGATGTAATAACATAATATAATATTAAATGTGCCTTCAGCAATAAATATATGAAAGTTAGCTCTTTTCTCCCTTCTTACAGCCTAAATAGTTGTGACCCTTACGAAACGAAACCATTCGAATAGTTGAATTCAATCTCGATACGTGTCAAACGTCACGAAATGTCGTATGGAAGTTTTAACAGCACCATAACTGACTTAACTAGAATTTCATACAAAACGTCTTAAGATTTGACTCGCATGGAGATCGAATATAATTAACTATTCGAATTCGATATTGGCTCGTGCTAGGGGTACTGCAAATATCTCAAAAAATCTTCTAAGCATCTTTAGAAATATTGGTAATTTAAAAGTGTTTATTTTTATCAAAAGATTTTATTCGATGTTTCCATAGTTACAGCTAGTGCCAACGTTATCTCAGCTCTATACAAATAAACGATTGCAATTAGATTGTCAATAGACAAGTGTCGGCGACTTGTTCCATTCCGATGGTGCGGTTAAGAAACATCGGTTACCGCAATCCGTAAGTATACGGCGGATAGTTCCAGTTCTGCTTATATACATATATCCGATTGACTATCCACTCCCTGTAAATATCTGTGATAATTAGCCGTTCTTGCTTGACTATATTAGAACGATTTCACTTGTTTATGTATAATATCGCCTCTGATATTGAAAGAGTGTCTAACATTTTGAGTGTGAAACACTGCGTTATTCGTTTATGGGCTTTTATTATTGAACTCAAATTCATTTCAAATACACATCAAACTGAACGTTGAAAGTTACGCCGTCAGTTCGAAAATCTACGGTGTATCATTGCAGTTTTACCCCTGTTTCAATTCATACAGTACCGTCAATTTGCAAGATGATATCAGCACAGAAAACCAATGTTTCTCTTACTTCTAGAACAGCATAGAAACTTTGTGAGATTCAGGATCTAGATTTCGAAAATATGACTTCCGACATTGGTCGATGACTATCAGAATAATAATGCAAACAAAGAAACCCGACCACACAACTGGAATAATCTCAATAATACGTAGATTGCCGGATGCGCGTGAGCACTTCACAAACACCATTGTCTGCGAGTATGTTTGTACGCGACTGAATTACGCGAGCTGTGTGCCACGAACGAAAGGTATGTATGGATGTGCCCAAAATTTGCTGTTGGTAATTTTGGGTAATATAATCTCATTCAATCCACAAACTGTAAAGGTGATAAATTCTGTGATTTTTAATAAATTACCATAAGTTCTGAAATTTGTTATGACGAAGTCATGTGTACCGCAAATGTAAATGCTTAAATGTTTGTAAAACTCAAATTTAAAACACATTTTGTGTGATTCAAATGTAATTTGTGTAGATATTTTTTTATGAAAAGTAACCTTAAAATTACAAATCGATCTAAAAGAACGTTGCGAATGTTTAGAATATTTAGCATGTTTTAAATTGGGTATTTAAATACATATAACCGTAAACAACCCGACTTAATACTTTTATTTTCAAAAAGACAGACAGAAAAAAAAGCTTAAATACAAATCGATCTAAAAAGTCCTGCAAGTATTTAAGATGTTTTATTGTTATTTAAATACTCGTACATACAACCTTAAAACCTAAGCTACCTAATACAATTATTCTCTAAAGAAAAGAAAGTTTTTTTTGTCTATAAAACATAAATTAAGACGAAAAGAGGGAAGGGGTAGTAGATAAATTATATTATTTTCTTATCCATATTAATGAAAGCATCGTCCCGTAATGATTACCAATCATGGCCTCTGCTCCCAATATTATAGACAAAACCGATCGTTTGAACAACAAATCTTTCATTTCATTCACAACCTGTAATTTCAGTGGCTATCAGTTCTTCGATACAGGCTTTGTACCTTTTATTATAGATACGGCATTATTTGAGTTTTATCTTAGGAATTTATTATTTGAAAGTGATTTTATCAACATGTTTGAAATAATGCCTTGGAATTTCAAATTTGTGGTTTTAGAAATTCTAAGTATAGGTATATTTTATTACAATAAATAAAACTAGTTTTAAATGGTTAATGCACGAAACTTTATTTATTTATGACGTTTCGCAGCCTTTTCAGGTCTGCATCTTCAGAATGATTTTTTATTTAATTTTGTCGAGCTACCTTCGAAAGACTTACAGTTTTTATATTTTATTACAGTTCGTCAAACGAAGACGAGGTGACAATGACGTTTGTTGCGTTCGGGAAGTGAGTGTTGTTTTGCTGGTAGTAAGTTTCCAAGGTTTTTCGTTTCCACTAAGCAGCTTAGAGGGTATTCGCAGGGTTTTTTGGCGGATATTAAGCCGTAAAGCGCCCTTAAGAGTTACGGGGTCCTCAGTGGGCAGCCACTGTGGGGGCTCGTAAGGTTTGCGGGAGCCAGGTGTGAGGTCCGTCCGGCGGTGTGCCTCTTAAAGGCGCCGTCGTCTGTAAACAGAGTTTTTGCCTGCGTCACAAACAAAAAAAAGGGATAGGGTCAAGTGATATTTTTGGTATCGCAAGCGTCTATAGGCTATTGTGGCCGCTTATCATCAGACGCTCGTAACCAAGCGCTTGTTTGCCACTCTTTTAACATAAAGAAGTAGAATTTGTGAATAACGGTGCCTGGGGAAAACTAAATTTTGCAAATGATATCCTAAGGCTAAGGCTTATTACGCAGATACTCGATTACTGCTTAGTATGATAGTTTATTATTCATTTATTTATTAGTGAACGTGAACGGTGACATTTATTATATAAACATTTGTCTCTACCAGGATTCGAACCCAGAATCTTGTAGAACGAAGAATCTTGTTGTTCTGAAATTCATTTGGCATAATCTTCTTAAACTTTTCTTTATATTTCGTAATGCATATTTTTTATTAAGTATAATTATTAATTGACCGAATGTTTAAATGTTCGAAATCACAATAGCATACTTTAAAGATTGCAGAATTTTACTTAGCATAATTTCCATGAGCATAATTGGTACTTGTGGTGATTGGGTTAGAATAGGTTAGTGTTGTGACTTTTGGGCAGTCACCATAGATAAATATAAATAAACAAGGAAAAGTTCGATTTTTATTTCTATGTTTTGAAATTATTCCTTTGCAAATTTATGTTATTATTTTCAGTTTTCTTTTCATATGTTTATTAGTCTTACTTTGAAAGTTATATTTACTGATTCCTTCTAAGAACTATCAAGCAACTACGCATTACAAAATATTGGGGAAATTCTTTACTAAGATACATTTTATAAATTTCTTAATAAATAAATAAAATTAAAATAATCTGCTCAATGGATATATACAATCATCAAGTAAACGACTGCGAAGGAGGCGTTTATATTTCACCAAACGGAAATGTTAGAGATATGATTTAATAAGGTTGGCAAACAAACACCCTGCGCGCCTGGTGATAAACGGCAACCATAGGCTACGGACGCTGGTGATAAAAAGAAATATCACTCACCCAGGTGCCAACCCGTGGAGCCCAGTAACCTTACTCAGCGACAGAAACACAACACCACGAAAAGGTAGTCTTATCTTACTGTGTTCTTCTGAAGGTGGTAATAGTACTCATCCATTAGCTACTATAATTTAAAAGGGTTATATTTAGTTAAAAAATAATAAGAAAATTAAACACTTATCGCCAGTAGCACCCTGTACATAATGAAGACTTAACTAATGAATTGTGACAAATGGGACAAAATGCTTTACAGAAAATAGTGTAAAAGAAGTTATTTTCATGAAAAAATCAGAAAATTATTATTTTTCATATGGTCGCCAACCTGTAAAATATAATATTTAGTAATAACAGACTCGATTTAAATAACTCATAAGATTAGTATTCATCGAAATAATATTAAATAAGTCAATAAATATCATTCATAAAAGTACCATTAGCAGCTATTAAACACAATAAAAACGCACTACGTACGATTTTAATAAAACCAACAATTTATTAACGATGAGAACCGAAACGAATCGAATCGTAAAACTCGAGTGAACCCAAAAAGCGAGTAACATACAAAACGCGCGTGAACGATGCCATCGAGTCGTCGAAATCGAATACATTATCTGGATTCGAGTCGAGCGCCGCATAATTTGCTCGACTGAGAACTCACGACACGATTTCCATCCGCGCCCGACGCGGTCGCGGGACCGCAACTCGCGTAGAAATTATACTTGAGTATTTTTGATGACGGGATTTACGCCCTTAAGTCTCGATGACACGGGGCGAGTTTACAAGCTACAAGCCAGCGAGTTCACTAGTAGCTTGTAAACTCGCCCCGTAGCACCGACTAGCAGATGGTAAAAAAGCCGATGACACGGGGCGAGTCTACAAGCTGCTAGCAAACTAGCTGGCTTGTAGCTTGTAAACTCGCTCCGAGTCATCGAGGCTTTAGAGTGCGTGGTTGTTTGCAGTTCCCGCTGTACCAGCGCGCACGCACGTCACCCGCTTAGGTATCAAAAGCGCTAAAATTTACATTGGAAAATTTAATTAGTTCTGTAGTAATGAATTATCGGCCTGTGTGTGGACGATAGCTTGACTGTCGATAATTTGACACGCTAAAAGAGGTTGTGGAAACCGATAAATTTGTATGTGCAGCTGAAGGAGCGTACTTAATTCCTAATTCTGATCCTAAAACTAAATTCCGTACCAAAACCATCCAAAATTACGTCACGCAGAGATGGGATAAGCTGGAAACTTGGCAGGCTTCGTCCGATCTTCTCTTATTGAGTTTCTGAGCGTTCTCGCAGCCGCGGGCGCTACAGGATCACACAAAACTGCAGTTTCGTGAGTTGTGAAGTAAAACAGCTCAGCCGCGGCGGGTGTGGATAAAAACCGCTCCGTGAGTTCTCTGCCCGTACATTCGCGGTGCGATATGGTAACGCGACCGATTCCCGATTGTTGGATGAAAACAAAACAAATAACTGGTGCTATTAGAAATTCCATTCAGTGATAAAAGGGAATTGTTTTTATAAGCAATCGTAGGGGGAATCTTTGCCGTGCGCTTCTATTATTCATGATTCGTGGCTTTTGTTTTTCTAACACCCCTTTTATTTAGATACTTGGAATCAGTAGCCACTAATTCTTCTTCAGCTGAGATTTATTATTATAGTTCATTGGTATGTTTAGTGATTTAGGCCCATTTGCAGTAAATTTGCTAAATCTCGATTTGACCAATATAAAAATGTGAAAACGTCAGTGTCAATTTAACATTCTTGTATGGTTTAAATCTTAGGTTTAAATGTAATTTTAGTTTAATTTAAAATAACGAAATTGCTGCAAGTGAACCTTAGTGACCATTTCTAGTTTGCCAGGTAGTGATTCGTACTTAAATTATTTGTCTGTTAGTAAAGTTTCTTTTTCACTAAGATATTTAGTAAGGCTTTATTTACGATAATATTTTGAGTTATGAATGTCCCAATATATCCTTGTAAATTTATGCGATTTTAAGCACTGTAGAATCATAGAACACATGTGGAATGATCTTCTGATGCTGATTCCACACCTGCGTGGCGAAACTTCGTGAGGCTTTAATACCAAAATGCGCTAAAATTTGCGATCGAAATTTGCATTAATTACGTATATACATTATTATCAGCTGCGCATGCCAAGGTTTCATTATTTTCTCCATAGAACTCTGCCACTAGTGCCTATGCATTTAAATGTAGAAAAATACGCCGAATTCAACAGAAATGTAAATGGAGTTTATTATCCACTTTTACCATATAAAATGTCATTCAAACATTTAAATTATGGCAAGGCAGATAATATATGTATTATTATAAATGTGTTGAAAACAATTAGCTACCTAATTCACGTGATTATTGATACAGTCAATCACAATCCAGAAAATGAATTTGAATCAATAGTATTAGCTGTCATCTGTCATTCAACGACAAATTGCGTCTAAGTAATAACGTTTCTCTATACGCAGAATGAATATATCCAGATTTTGGGGAGTGAATCTTTTTTTATTAATTTTAGATGTTTTTGGGGATAATTTGTAACAAGGTACAAAATTGGGCAAAAATCTAAAGTCTCCTTTATCGTTCTCCGCGACCTCTTTTAGGGGTCAAATTATCGCCAGACAAGCTATTGTCTAGCGACACATAGCTCGCTAATTCATGGCGTCGGAACTAATTCAAATTAGTTTCAAAATATATCTAATATATAATATCAAATTTCGAACGCTTACTTAAGTATCAAAGCTACGCGAAGCTTTGTCGCGCAGGTGTAGGAGTAGTATAATAATTATGAACTTCTCCAGAGAGATAAATTCCGCAGGATAATCGAGTACATCTATCATGCCATTTATATTTCACTAAATTCTTTAATTGCTGAATCAAACTCTTGCTAAAGAGTTTATAATACTTATGGCACCGCATTCAACACATTCACACGTATCCTTAGTGTTGGCCGGTTTCAATATCGATTCTTAGCATCCACGAGAATCGATTCAAGTTTACGATTGTGTTAACGTTATTCAATCAAGTTCTCAACAAGAGGATATGCCATTGGTAGCGATGACGCTAGCAAATACCATTTCAGTATTCTATAATCTATATTTATTATGTATGTTGTGTTTCTATAGTAATAGAGATCATATTTGCACTATTATTCTTCAATTCATCAGCATATTAAGTTTGCTATTAAGATTTTCACAAAGGCATCACTGGTAAAGTGTACGTTTGTGGTTTAGAAAGCTGAGTGTAAAGTTTATATTTAATCGCTTACGTCATTGTGCTGGAAATTGCACATTGGGAATATGAAAGGACTGTCGACAATAATCTGATGTTCTTTAGTGATAACATTATAAGTAAACTAGTATAATAATATAATCAGAAATGAGTTGCCATAGATCAAATGTTGAAGAAAAGCTCATAAAGGTTTACTTCATGTTCCTATTATATCTTCATGATAATGAAATAAGCTTGAAAATCTTTATAAATGGTTTAGAAGTTTTTTATTACGCTTAATAGTACATCTAGAAATGCTAAATTGGCAGTTGCACCTTTAGGCTCAACCTACACTGGCGCAGTCGTAGCGATGTGAGATGGTTTACCGTGTTTTGCCTGTAGCAAATACATCTCTATTTTCCCACTATTAAGATAAACCCTATTATCCGACGCGCGTCGACGCGAGCCGAGACTCTTGGAAAGGATCACGCGGAATGACGCGTCTGACGCCAACAACAGCAGACGTAAGTAGAACACAGTAATGCTCCCTCCATCGCGTCGGCCTGGGCACGTCTTAGAGTACCCCGACGACTACTAGAGCTGAGGTCCGAGTCTCAGAGACGGTTGAGCCGACCCCCTCAGGTTCGAGTGGTCTAGAGGCTCCAGACGGAGAGGAGACTCCCCCCGTGGGGAGATGCCATCCACCTGGAATAACCCTAGAGGCATTCAATAGTTCTCGGTTCGAGGTCCCCTTAGAATCTCGCCGTCCCTAAACCCGGTGACGTTGTAAAGGTCATCCGCGAACAACAGAATACACACGCAAAAAAAACATACACACTAAAAAAACAGTACTTAACTGAGTGTCGACGTGCGTCGATGCGCGTCGCAGTTGAAAAACCGGACGCGACGCGACGCCTCTACTCTGCGCTAGTGTGAGTTGAACCTTACACTCTTTGCAAGTTCAATAATAAAAAATGTCTATCAAATTTATAATAAAAATCACTTAGATAAATGAAACGCTACAGAAATCATTTTCACCGTTTTATCAATGATCTCAACTGTTCTTTTTAAATGTATTCAATTTACATACAAACTTCGTGTTTTAGGTTTATTATCACGATCATTAGAATGGACGAATCGATTTGAGAAGGCGCACTGAGAATTTTATCTTTTCAAATCGATATCCAATGTCGCCGTCCTCGTGAGGGTTAATTTGGTAGGAATTTCTTGAATCCAACTAACAGGCGTGGAAAAGAAAATAAAGTGTAATTGTGTAGGTAATGAAATGTAAATAATTGGTACTTGGTAGAACCGTAGAACCATGTCGCATTGCAGTATTTTATTTCTTCTAATTATATACATCTGGCTGTGGCAGTCTCTTTGACAAAGATCTATGATATAGCATAACATGATTATAGGACAATATTCGATGAGATCGATGTGGCGGTGGTTAGTGTGTTCAGCTTGCGATCATATAGTTTAAGTAACGCCGGTCTTACGAAGGGTGACCGAAAATGTTTCGTATTGAGCAGCTTCAGGAGGCACGTTAATGCGTTGGTCCCGGTAGCATCTGCAGTTGTTAGTACGCGTTACTTTTTGGGTCATAGGGGAAATTTCCCTTTTTCATCCACAGGAAAGGCCTATGCACCAGCTAGTGAGGACATCAGTAGGCCGATGATCATTATCATCGCCTCATAATTATGAGGACAATATTATAATATTAAGAGATAAGTGCAGCTCATATAACGTTGTCAGTATCCGTAACCAGCCTAGTCACTATTTCCTTGCCCTGTAGAGCATTAAAGCCATCTCTCTATATTATTATATTATTATATATGAATATGTTGCACTCTCTGAACTGACAAGAGACTGCTCTTCTTTAACATAACGCGTCTGAGTCAAGCGATGGCCAATTCATACGCCATGCTTGGTAAATGTTCTCTCAGTAGTGATGAGTTGCTACCTCATTTATTTATGAAGTTTTAGTATGATTTATTACAAATTTTCCTTGAGACTAATTATAATTCTCTTAATTCCATGACTGTGACTAATAGAAAATATATGTATAAATCTGTCAATAGGTAACGGCTCATTGAAACGCCCATTATACATAGTAACTAATACCGCACAAGCCGAGTGATTTATTAAAATGACAAAACACTATCAAATCTTCGCGGCAAAAGCATCGTGAGAACTCCACTTCCACAAGCTACACTACCGTGCTTAATTACGATTAACATAAAAGAATATTTTGTGTTAAGTCCCCCATAAGCAGACGTGAGAGAAACGCACTCAAACTTAGTCGGTTCGAATCCAATTACCATAGTTAAAGCGTTGTATCGATACTTACTTGAAAACTAACAGAATTATTTTAACGCCAAACGGATGCGTACTAAAAGTAGATGCAAGGCTGTGATTCGCGTAATGAGAGAGGCGTTCTGATAAGCGGATAGCGGATCTGAATGCATTCTTTCTATTTTTATGCATTCTATTTCTATGCGTCCACTGTCTAATTATGTAGGTAAATGCTAAATCATACCCCTCATTCGAATATATTATTGTGATGGTTGTCTTACGAACTTTCGTAGCTTCGATGTGTGATTAGAAAAACTATAATTCTGTGATTTTAACGCGTATGATCTCCTGTAAAATACGATAAAAAGATACTGTGATCCATATTTTCTAGCCACTGTGTTTTCAGAACTGAGAGAATTTCGTTCGAGAAAATAATTTTCTTTCTTATATTTCTCTTTTTATTTTTTATTTCCAACCCCTAATGTAGCATATATAACCTGTCTCGTTACATTGTTTTGGTGGCACTTGCAGGTTGTCATCGAAGCCATTCGTTACAAAACCACATTTGATCTTAGATGGGTGCAAATATAATACCCGGAACCTACAATATTTACTTTCCGAATATGCCCTGTCCGTTGATTCCGTCCACTTTTATACTCTGCGTTGGATAGTTAGCAGTTAGCCCATTCCATATCTATCAACTTCTCCTGGAAACGAAAAAAATCTCGTGCCAAGTCCACAATGGGAATAAATAATAATTCACAGTACAGCGTGGGAATAAGTAGTCTTCAAAATCTGAATCGGAGCCGGTTTTGTACTCATCTAGAGTGCAGTGATTGAGTTTTTTAAAGTAGTTACTGTTTTCCAAAAATAAAATATGTGATCATATTTTTATCAAAAGCATGTTATCGAATCATGCTAGTTATATATTTTGATATTCTAGCTCATATGGAATTTTACTAATAAGTCAATAAATTGGTAAGAGACAATAGAATACAGTTTATGGCAAAATCGAACGCTTCTTGTTAACATTGAATCCGCAGCCTTAGTTCACTCAAAACTAAACTCCATTAAAGTTACAGTGGCTTTCTTAAACACATAAACTTCTTGGGTTATGTTAATTCGTATTTAATCAGCATTAGAATCTATAATTCACATGTATATGTAGGTACAGTCGATTAAAAAAAGTCGATGATAAAATATTGTAACTGTCCAACTTCGAACGTTCAAAAGAAACTTTGGTTAAGTTTAACAAACTTTTGTTGCCGACGATGCATTTAATTAAATTCATTGGAAAACAGATGCCCGTTTCTAGATGCCGTTTAATTATTATAATTCTAATAGAAAATGTAAATATAAGAAAAACTACCTACTTACATGATTTCCTATCGTTTTTAGAAAATTAAATATATTTTAATGACATTTTCTTTGAATAAATCATTGGAACTTAGCAGTAAAGTTTAGTATACTGTAAATATTAATGTACCGAATATGGAAACATTCACATTATTTTTTCTAATTAAATTAATATCTTAAAAATATTTAGTTACTAAAATTAATTAGTGGGGGAAGGGTTCAAAGTTATTATCATATATTATTAATTTAAGCAATGTACACTATGACTTTTGAGTTACCTGAGAAATTTTACAAAGTAATTCAGACAACGATTAAGGTTATATATCCTCTAAAAAATTGGACCGCTATTATTTTTTTCTAAAAATGTCTCAATCTTAACACGCTTTATGTGTAATTATGAAACAAATTTAATTGTTTTTAATTGATTTGAAAACAATCTCCTTTTAGAATCTACGTACTTTACACAGACAATAGTTCTATTATAGGTATGTTATTTACATAATCGTTTTAGGATATTTTATAAACGATATAAACTAATATTTTTTGTATGGGGGTATAGTACTGTTCGCACTATTTTTACTCACCTGATGATTTTTAAGTTTCTCAGGTAACTTAAATTCACTAAATATCTTTTTATCTTTCTATATATCAGATGCATTTCCGTTTTCACATCTGCATTATCATTACCTATTATTATTGTCACAAAGCCTTTAAATAGTTTGTAAATATATTTTTTTCACTTACCTACACCAATTGGACCAGCCCAAAAGTAAGCTTGTTCTACGAGATGCTAGTGTATATGTGTATACAAATACTTATAACGATACCCAGATATTCAAACCTAAAAATAATAACACACCCAAATCTTACGCTGTATTTTTTAAACGAGAAAAAAGTACAAGAGCTATTTTTCAAGGCTCTGAATAAATTCGAGCTTAGGATTGGCTGTTCAATCTTGCCAAGTGATTGATGATCTGTGTACGAATGAGTGACCGAACTGATGACCGAATGGAATCGATTTACCGAGTAATGGCTGACATTTGCATATGTAAAGGCAGAAAATGAGGTCTTCACGTAATGGCCTATCTAAAAACGGATCAGAAAAGCATGTATCTAGTGATTGTATCACAAGCACAATGGTGATAATAGACTGCGAGTTTCAATTATTAGATTCTAGATAAATTATTTAAAAATAATATAAATATTGAGTGATTTAGTGCAAGACTATATTCTATTCACTTTGGCGTGAGACAAAATGTAAACAAATAATCTAAGGTTCTAAAACTAAATATCAGAAAATACCTACTAGTCAATGATTACGTATGATTTAAGTTACCTATAATTTATTAACAAATTGAAACTTAACAGAAAAAAATAACAACAAACTCAACAAATAAAACAAGGAAATAACAAGAATTTAACAAAATAATATGATGGAATATGCACGCTCGCGTCAACAGGTTGATCGGGAGAGTATAGATGGCTAACGTAAATCAACCGATTACAAAACACAACACTTTAACGTATAATAATTATATCATGTTTACTCTTAAATTTCGTCGTATTATATTACGTCTTAAGTTTGGAAATGATTGTGTTTTTAGATTTTTTTCCATGTTAACTTAAGTTTTTAAAATACTTTTATCATCAAAATAAAAATATACGAATTTATGATGTGTATGTACGTTAAATATGTGTTAAATATTTTATTTACTTATTCATTTATGTATGTACCCAACTTTTCAAATAATTACCTAACTTAATGTTTTCCTGCATTTCCTATGTAAATAATACTATTTACATAATTTACATTAAATACTTAATCTTTGCTTTTGCAAACGTGACCTTAAAAAGTATCCTTTTTATGGTTTGTTTACATTTTGTCTCACGCCAATGTGAATAGACTATAAATATAGACTTTCCCCTTATGAAAGTGTGGTACTCAAAAAAAAAATATTTATTTCTATTAGGTAAATTCTGAAGTCGTTCTCAAATCTTAAACAATAAAGATGAAAAACTAAAGAGAAACTACGTACTCGAAAACTAGCCGATGCCATGATCAAATTATACAATTAACCTGGTACAGTCAACCACAAATAAAAGCCGACGGTGGGACTGGCTAATGAGTTGTTACGCCGAGCCGTGCATTGAAAAACCACATGCGAGCTATTAGAGATGTGAATAGGTGACATATTATACAGTATCGATAAAAAACAAACATGAATCTTATATACATATCTATCCTTTACCCTAGTAAACCATAACAGAAACCTCCAGTGCTTACTTCGGGGTTGGGCTCATGGTTATGTATGTAAAAAAATATAGAGATATTATATAGCTTTTTATATAAAAAATGTAACAACTATCAAACTTACAAGTCGCATGATGTTAAGAGGCCAGTCTAACTAAACACAATTGCGACGCCAAAATATCACTTGATCTTTGCCTATCCTACCAGCCCCATCACCTAGGCTCACCTAGACTATGAGGCTCCATAGGGGAGCCCTGGAACCGCAGCTTCGGGTGAATATAATGGGCACTTTTGGACTAAGTTTTGTATTATTTTCAAAGAATTTTTAACAATATTATTAATATGTTTTCACTTTAGAATGCCGTCTGTCGAGTAGAGACAAAAAGTAACCGTGTTTTTTTTTATTTATATATTTTGTACACACAAATATAAATTGACAGATTTTTTTATTTTAAATACTACTTTACTTTTCAATATGAAATGCTCTTGAATGCCAGCCGTTGGCATTAGACAAGCAAAATAATGGTTACGATGCGGACGTTACAGTACCTTGTGGCTCTCTGGTTCCGTTGCTCACTGCAGAACTATAACCAACCATACAAAAGAATATTTATTTATTTATTTATTTATTTATTTGGACAACCAACAAGATCATACACCTTAAAAGCTAAAAGTTACACATTTATTATAAAAGAGTTGGTGCGACCTCAATTACAGGTTGCCACGGCAAGCGTATACAATGGGAGTCGGGAGCGTAGGGCATCCCTTAGCTTAAATATTATAATTTAAATAAAGGTTTATTACAAGAAAAAGTTAATACTAAGAATCTATTTGAACATTATACGTAATTTTTTTTTTAATGCAGGTAAACTTAGATGGAATATGTCAATTTCACGATTTTTACTGATATTATTATAATCAGTAAGGAGCCTGTTAATAGAGGAAAATGAGCCTAGGTTCGTCTTGGAGCGCTTTGGTTTAAATAATGAGTATCTAGAGAGGCGCGGAAGATTATGAGAAATTGTAAAATTAACTTTTTGAAGCAATTGAGGACAATTTAAGTTGCCGTTGACTAAATTGTGAAGGAACGAAAGATTTAAAATTTTGCGGCGATTTTTAAGAGATATAAGATTAAAATGTCTTAACCGGTCCGAATAGCTTTTAAGGCTTTTACACAAATTAAATTTGTATGATAAGTGGTACAAGAACCTCTTCTGGACGCGTTCGATTTTATTGGAGTGGACCTCATAATACGGGTGCCAAACGACGCAACAGTACTCTAAAAGCGATCTGACTAGACTCTCGTATAACCTTATTACACTCGATTTGTTTTTAAAGAATTTGGTATTTCTGATAACAAATCCAACGCATTTTAATGACTTATTGACTATGTGGTCGTAGTGTTCCTTAAAATTTAATTGCTTATCAAGAATGACACCGAGGTCTCGGACGGATTCAACCTCCCGAATACATTTTCCTGATACAGTATATACTCCCGGTAACTCACTATGTTTACGAGTAAAATGAATATGACAGCATTTATCACCATTTAAAACCATATTGTTGCTCCTACACCAACATTCCAACCTATCAATATCTTCTTGAAGCAGCAATTTATCGTTGGTGTCCCTGATTGGTCTCATCAACTTTAAATCGTCCGCGTAAAGATATGGTTTGCTATTTCGGAAGCAGGATGTGACATCGTTCATGAATATGTTAAAAAATACAGGACCCAGGTGGGAACCTTGGGGCACACCTGACAAATTGGGAAAGGGGTTAGATACATAACCACTTACTACGACTTTCGACGTACGACCATGTAAGTATGACGAGCACCAATCGAGAAAAGTGCCGGCAAACCCAAACTGGGATAGTTTTTGAAGTAGACTACAATGTGGAACTTTATCAAAGGCTTTGGATAAATCCGTATATATAACATCCACTGCTATGCGCTCATCTACCAGGCGCGATATCTCATCGACAAAATCTACTAGATTAGTGCTGGTGGAGCGAGCAGCAACAAATCCATGTTGGGAGTCCGCCAGTACACTCTTAATGTGCCACGATATGTGAGGACATACCAAGGATTCTAGTAATTTACCAAACACCGATAAAATGGTAATGGGTCTGTAATTAATGGCATTATTTATGTCTATATATATTATTTGGCCGCAGTCTTTTCAGTTTTCCGCTATTTCATAGTTCACAAATTATATTATACAATGTACAACAGTAATGGAACAGCAATATATTGTTGTAAAAAGGAAAAAAAACTCTCTTTTCAAAAGTGTTTTCTAAAATTGATTACAACTTTTAGTTGTTTAGCAATTCAGTGTAATTCAACTCTTATCCAAAACAAACTTGTAAATACTGTTAATATATGACGACTTAAATTTCAAACTGTATCGACACTTATTAATAAATTTATCGACTGACACAAACATCACTACCCCGCGGTCGAATGCGTTGTGCCACACTAGTGCAGTAATTGGTTTGCTCTGCGGCCGCTACCATCTGATTTTTATCTTCAATTATTGAGTTTTCACGCCAATTAAATATTATCTGTGTTCCGGCGGAAGCGGCGTGGCGGCCGGCGTATCGGCTTATTTATTGTTAGATTATTGTAAGCTATATACGGTTAAACAATGATGTGAATGTAAAACGGTAACCTGCGCTGTTTTACCAAGAGAAGCGGACTTAAGTTACGCGGGGTGCACTTAAACTTTCAGGAATAAATAAGACAAAAATACTATGATATATTTGACAGTATAAAAAATAAAGTGCCATTTGTTAGCATCTGTATTAAGAATGAATATTGGCAGGGGTTTTGACTATGTATAAAAAACAAATATCATAATTTTACTAAAAACGTAGTTACACCGTAATCATTAACTATTACGGAGTAGTTATCCGTGATCTCTAACTACTACAGAGTAGTTACACCGTGATCAGTAACTATTACGGAGTAGTTACACCGTGATCATGGCGCTTGCAACAGTGCATCGGAGACTCATAAAAAACAAGGTACATGGTAACAATCCCGTTAATAGCTATAATGTATGTGACCATGAAAGTTTAAAATAATATATCAACGTTTTATGTCCTGAATTTATAATTTATTGTATTTGATTACTCATAATGCTCATTAAACAACTCTGACTGAACCGAACATGGTTCCCACGTGCTTGATATTGTAGTGTTTTAATAATAAATATAGGATTATCTGCAATAATAACTTGGCTCGATTGAGCTGAACAATACGACGGCGGAGAGTGGGAAGCGGATACTAACTCGCCCAGCAATTTAGAGAGTTGTTAACACACCGAGAAAAAATATTACCAAAAGATGTAGGCACGTAAATAAATTTTTATTCATGTTATTTGACAATAAAGTGCTTTATCGACTTAGTCTATCTGCAAAATCTAATAAAAAATAGTAATATTTTTTCAATATTATTTGACAGATTTTAAGACTCATGTACGAGTAAAAGAAATATCACAATCAGACACGACAAAAAGTTTCAAGAGTATCTGGTTAATACCCCACTGGCGCCGATTCATGCATGATCCTCTAAACTTAAAATTAAATTTAACATCAGTCTCTCCTTTTCATTCTGTATAGAGAATGACAAGAATGCACTGTTGTCAAATTTTAGGTTAAGAGTATCGCGCCAGAATCTTTCAACCTTATTAAAAGACGACGTTACATGATTACGGTTACCATAACATGTATCAAAAATGCGTAAGGGTGCAGAAAAAAAGGTAATACTCCGAGTTATCTACACAAGGCAAATTAACTCAATTGTCAACTTAACAGCAGTGGCAGATCTCCGTCCGCCTTGCGTTAGTGTCGCCGCACACGGGCCACCGACCACAACCACAAAACGCCGCCAACGGCATACTTCTTGTAGTTTTCATACATTTTATATGGACTTGCCACATACGGTACGCCGGTGGCCGCCATACGCTACAAATCGTCGTTGCTCGCTTCTTGTGGCCCGCACCGGCCACTTAATGCGCCGATATAAAACACTGCCACACGTCACTCGCGCGATTCCCCACCCCTCTCTCCCTTACCTTAGTCGGCCGCTGTCGTCCGCTTCAGCCACTTTAGTAGCCGCTTCTAGCTTCTCGTGGCGGCGTTTGTGGCTGTGGCGTGTGGCCCGTGTGCGGCGACACTTACAAGTATTATACATTTTGAAAAGTTTGAATTTCAGTCATTTTTAAGTCGTAATGTCGACGCAATGACATCGTCAAGTATTTTGTTGAAGAAGCTACTTTAATAACATACCTGATGATGTCGTTGCGTCGACATTTATACCTACAGTAAAAATATAAATAGTAGCACCGTCGCTACATAGCCTGCAGCGTAGAGTAGAGCAGTGTAAGAAGCGCCTTATGATTTAAAATGTTTTCAATTAAAATTAGAGATTAGTAATCCATAGGACAGCATTTTTCATTATTTACTTAAACGGATGATAAATTGCTTTTCGAGCTGAATTAAAATTACTGCCTATATTTCAGATATATCAGCTTTGAATTTATAATTTTGGTGTTTTTGTATTTCTATTGGGATAGGAGATTGGGCGAGTGATATTTATGTATTACAAGCGTCTAAAGGCTATGGTGACCGCTTACCATCACCCGAGTCATAAGAAAAAGAATAAATTTGTTGTATTACAGGTATTAACAGCTCTACATCCATACCATCAAGGAGCTCTTGTAATAGCGACCGTGGCTGATTTAATTGTGGCCAGCGTTAATTGGCCATTGTCCAGTAATATTGCTCTGCCCTAACTTGCCCTGCAGTTCACTACAACCTATTGTTTTTGCACTAAACCCTTTTTTGATCAGATAGCAGATGGTTCACTGGCTGTTTGCCTTTAGTTATTATGTTGTCGATGTGTGTATTTTTCCTATCTCGTGTGTTTTATCTGTGACTCATCTTATCTATGAATATTAATGTCTTATTCGGAATGGGAAATGTTGATTGGCTGTAAAAGATTTCTTTACAAGAGAAGGAAAAGAAAATGAGTTTAGCTCACATTATTTTCAGAAATTTCAGTATTTATAATTAAACTCAGAATCATTGTTTTGTTAACAGTATTCTAGTAAAATAAATTTATAGAGGCAAACGACAATCACTTTAAATTATTCAAGTCATAGCTTTTGCCTAACACTTATTATGAGAAAAATATTGTTAATTTGGCAAAAAACAAAGCACATTAATTCTCTAACATTTGAAAGGGGTAGAGGATTGGTATAGAGAAATTTCTGCTCAAATTGAAGTGGACATAATCAATACTTACAAAATATGATAGTGTACATAGTGTCTCAAAGTCAACAATACCTTTTTTGGTGACTTGGTTTCTATAGATGAGTTAGACTCTAGGACTCAACAGATATATACACCGGCTAAAATTCGACTCTCTTTATAGCAAGAGCGAAAATACTCTTTTTGGGTAAGTTTGATACACCGTAGATCCCATCTCTGCTCTCAAGTTGGAAAAGGACCAAGAGCTTACCCATTAACAAATAAAACAAGCGTGCACGTCTCGGCATTTCTTTATACACTGTGGATTTTGAGTTACCCGAGACACATAAAATTCGTATAATAAATAAAAAATATTGAATACAGATACTAATATCTGCAATAATTGTAAATTATTGCATTTCAATACATTTTCTTTACTCCTATTCCGGTATGAAAGATAACTAATGCCGTATAATTGGTCGTTAGCCCGTATTCGGGTATACGCAAAAAACATTACTCGAATTCGGGCACCCGAAGTAATATTAACACTGGAATACGGGCTGGAAGACGTTGTCGGGTAAACGAAAGGTAATTTACGTACGCGTAAGGCGTACTCGACTCCGTTCATTTAAAATTAGTCGTTCGCCCGAATTCCATTGGAACTCGTATTCGGGCTAACGACCAAGTGCAAACGCGCCATTAGGCCATAACAAAAAATCATATGACCGTCAAAAACCACATATTCTTTTTCTGTACACTCAAATGCAAGCCAGCAGTTAGCGTATCTAATCCAGTCCAGCAACAAAATTTAATATGACGCTTATCCCACTTCACGCATATCTTTCCATCTGTTATCTAAATGTTCCCAGACCCACACAAAGCGTAAGATAACGCGGCGGACGAACGGTCGAGAGAAAAAACAAAACAAAAAACAATCAAGCCTCCAAGATTCGCAAACAAAGAAGCGAGAACTTGCTGCATCCTTCTTTGAAGTATATCCATAATCATAATAATTAAATGTCGCAATAAGGAGTAACCTTATCGGACGAAAGCGTAGCTCTGGCTACTGACTAAGGGCTTTATTCTTAAACCATCCGATTTTATCTTAAGAAATTTTAACTAAAAGTTATTCCACTTGGTCCAAGGTTTGGGAGATTTACAGGTTATTTTTTCTAGTCATATTTACTTTAGATTAAACAGTTAAATGCTTAAAATAAAAATAGAATAACCATTCATTTTATTAAATTTACGGTCATGCTCAGCGAAGGCAACTTACTTTTGAGTCTGACTAAAGTTTATGCTGTCACTTTATTTGAGAAAACAATAGATGAGAGAACAGATGACTTGGTAGAGAATTGAAGACCAATCATTTTAATCGAACATAGGTATCTAAACATTTTAGTAGTTTTTACAAGAAATCGAGAAGTTCAATGCTAAAAATATTATTATCGATATCGGTACAGTTTCTGTTTAAAGATGTGATTTTTTTAAGCCTGAGTTAATAACCCAGCGACTAAAGCCTTTAAGTATTGAAAAAAGCGATTTGTTCGACTGCTGGTGGCAAGCATTGCTTTGTATCCATTTTTTAACCTCAAGGGCTGATTTTTTCTCAATATTTAACAATACCACTGGATATTGCTCTGCTGACCTCGCAATGAATATAGCATCCGTTGCAAACACGAGAAATTTTAATATATAGAACTATAATAACAACATACACAAAGCTGAACTAGAAAATAAAACTGAAAATTAAAATTAAGACTTAAATAGCTCGCACGAAACCAATTTCGAGTGAATTGGAAATTGTGCTCCAAAAGACATCAAGTTCTACAATGCCGTTAGGGCTTTTAAGACAAACTGCATAAGGCTGTATTACCTAGTGTGTTTTTCATCAGATCATAAAATGTTTCACATAGCCAAAGCATCAATGGATCACTTGTGAAGCGGTAAGGTTGTATAATCAAGAACGACTCGGATGTGTCGGTGTAAGAACCAGTTAGGCAAATTATCAGCGAGGATTCAGTGAGTTCACCTGCCTCTCTTTATTTATTTATTTATATATACACGGTTACCGTGTGTGCTTGATTAGCCGATGTATTGTTTTGTTTTAATTTATGGCATTGTTTTTTGTAGCTGTGTTTTGTTTTGTTTTTGGTTAGACTTGTATGCATACCTTCTTAATCTGGCTCCTTAAGTGCTACCTTATAGCTTGCGGCAAACCTGATCATCTTTTTCATTCAGCGTAAAGTGTGAATAAGTGGTTGAAATTTTTAGTGTTTCTTTTTTATTGTCAATAACTAAATGTATCTTATCAAGGAAGATGTACAGAGAAGAACCAGTGTCTAAATTTGAGATGCTGTTAAACTGCACAAGCATCAAGAGTATTTCATTTGAAAGGATATAATTCGTCTATATTTCAGGCATGGTTTTTTCTGATACATTTTACTTACTGAATGCTATGTTACGTTATGAGAACAATTTCAAAAATAAATTAAGTTCGATCTTTGTAGTGTTGATAGGTATTCTGCTCAAATTGGAGAAGTTATCTCGTCCGTACAGAAGACCACATAAAAATAACACTAAGGCTTGGTTATGGTCTGTTGGTGAATAAATCCAGGACTTAAAAGAGGTAGGCCCTAGTAGAGGAAAGTAACCTCCAATTTACAGAAGACCACAGTAAAATAACTATTCTTTTTGTATTTCTGTCGGTGAGTAAGGTTCCAGGGCTCCATGGGGTAGCTAATTGGGTCATGGTAGGTAACGGTGCGTGTGATAGTTTAGTTGTCGCAAGCATCTATAGGCTACCATTATCATCGTCAGCCTATTAATGTCCCAACTGCTGGGGCACAGGCTTTCCCTATGGATGGAATAGGGAGATTGGACCATGATCCACCACGCGGGCCCAGTGCAGATTGATGGGTGCTAACTGCAGATGCAGCCAGAACCAACGCCTTAACGTGCCTTCCGAAGCACGGAGGACCTCGAGATATAAGATTTTTGGTCACCCATCCAATGACCGACTATTGCCAAAGTTGCTTAACTTCAAATATCGTAGCCGAACGCGCTAGCCACCTGCGCCATCGTGCTCCTATAGTCTATGACGGCCGCTTACTATCAGCCGGCCCATACGTTCTGCCACCTTTTTGACCTCTGTGAAGGCGACACTTTCAAACTTGGCGTCCATACACGCACGGAGGTCATCGTAAACACAGAAACACGCTAAGTACAAAATATTCTCATGCATCAACATACAAAATTTAATACACATAATTACTCACGAATACTAAAATGTTAAATTAACAAATATTCATAACGCAATAACAAATAGGCCGGAACAGAGTATTTTAAACAAGAACATTAGACATGTATTTAAAAACACAAACGATATTTTAAGGCCTGTTATAAACTGCGAGAACTGTTCTCCGAGATTTTTCAATCAGCCACACAGCGAGGGGCCTAATTATAAATATAATGATCTGGATAGTAAGTATATGTTGCAATAGATTTTGAATGGAAATAAATGCTTTATGATATGTTTGTTTTGTGATATGGTTATAACATGATTTGATATTGTCTGATTTTCTTTCTTTTATAATAGACATTATATTTTTGTAAGAAGGATGTTATATTTTATAAAGTGTCATATTCGTTGCTTTCACGCGCTTCCTTTTAGCGGCACGAAATCTTGGCCAAACACTTCTTAAGCTATAGCATAAGTTTCAAGTATTTACAACAAATGTTTTTTACGAAGGTGGGTCATAAAAATGCTAAGCTTTGTTTTGAGAGGGTAATTCGTTATGTTTGAGCGTTTCATGGTGTGAATTGTGAGATTTTGTCACATCGCGTATTTTAAGCAATATAATTGAAGTTTTGAATGTTTTTATGTGTGTAGTTTACTGAGCCGTTATTAATTTTTGTGTTGTTTTGGATTTTATTAAAGTGTAAACTTACATAAAAAGCAAAAAAAATGCCATTAACGCCAGTACAAGGGCTCACCCAACGTGAGGTGGCTATTGTACTCAATGTGCCGCGTTCATCAATGCAGTACCCCTTAAAACGATACCGTGAGACAAGTACCTACCGCCGTAGACCAGGCAGTGGAGGTGTAAGATGCACATCGGTTAGGGATGACCGTTTTATCGTTTTGGAAATTTTGAGAAACCGCTACCTTACTGCGGTTGAGATACGATAGCGACTCTAAATTGCAAGAGGTGTGAATGTAAGTGAGCGTACGATAAGAAGACGAATGGAGGAGGTGAATTTAAAAGCGCGAAGACCAGGTCGAGGTCCAGAACTCCTTAGATAGCATCGAGTAGCTCAGCTTCGTTTCGCCCGAGAACACGCAAACTGGACACACCAGCAATGGGCTAATGTTTTGTTCACGCATGAGTGCAGAATCGCGTTATGTGCACCAGACGGTCGATTACTAGTGTGGAGAAGAAGAGGAGAGAGGTTTCTTCCTATTACTACTGCTGAAACTGTTAGTTTTCATGGAGGTCCATTCCATAATGGTATGGGGAGGAATAAGTTCCGACGCTCGTACGGAGTCGGTTATCATTGACAATCGGTTAACTGCAACTAGATACATTGAGTAGATCCTACAGGATCATGTTGTACCCTATAGGGGGCTTATTGGATACGACCAGTTTCAGTTAATGCACGATAATGCACGCCCACACCTTGCACGATGCGTTGAGGACTACCGGCAAAACCTTAGTATTCAAAAATTACAGTGGCCTGCGCGTAGCCCGGCCTTAACAAAAGAAAAATTAAATCCTCTTCTAACCCGCCGCAAACGCTAGGCGAGCGTCGAAATGCAGTATTGACCGCATGGCAGACTTTATCGCAAGTTGATGTTAGAAACATCATCCAAAGCATGCCAGATCGGATGCAGGCAGACATCAGGGCAAGGGGTGGAAACACCCGATACTGACGTGTGCAAAAAAAACAAAAAAAATGTTGGCTTTTCAGTGTGCACTGTTTGAAAATTAAGTAAAAGTTTCCGTGAAAGTGACACTTTTCATCAACATTTTCTTTTTGATCGAATAATTTCTTGAACACTTAAAAAATTGTTAAAAACCATTATAAAAGTGAACATGGGTTAGATCTAAATTAAATTAAATGCAAAGAAAATATTGTATTAAATCAAAGCAAAAATAACGGGTGGCCAAGTTTCCGTGCCGGTGAGTGTATTTATAATGTTTCGAACATTAAGTTTTTGATTATATAAGAAGTTTTTGATTTTATTTTATTATCGCTTTTTAAATATACGCAATAAACACTTACTAAACAGCTATATGGCGGAGGTATGAGGAGCTCGATGGCGCAGAGGAGCTCGATGGCGCAAGTGGTTAGCGCGTTCGGCTGCGATCGTTGAAGTTAAGCAATTTTCGCAGTGGTCGGTCATTAGATGGGTGACCAAAAATTTACTATCTCGAGCTCCTCCGTGTTTCGGAAGGCGTTGGTCCCGGCTGCATCTGCAGTCGTTAACACCCACCAATCCGCACTTTGCCCGCGTGGTGGGTCATGGTCCAATCTCCCTATTCCATTCATAGGGAAGGCCTGTACCCCAGCAGTGGGGACATTAATAGGCTGATGATGAAACAGCTATATAAACCACTTCAAGGCATTTCTAGATAAAGTTGTAATTTTCAGAGCAAACTTTTATTGAATACACCTGAAACTGAACTCGTATGGTGGTAGTCCGAACAGACCGACAGCGCTATATTCGACGTACCCGCCACTCCACTACGGAGGTCGCTTAAATTGAATTCACTTAATACAACTTACGTATCCGATCCATTGATTGAAGGCATCCGGTTAATACACAAACGTAGCCATAAACACCCCGACGCGGAGTCAGAAACAATCAGGCATCACTCACGAATTAATTAAGTACACCCAAAAGTTTCTAATTAAAAATATCCCGTTAATTAATTTTCACTTACCCCCCATCTGCCGCTTCTAAGTATAGGTCTTCTCTTAAATCAGAATCAATTAAAACTGGACTGGGCATTGGAGAACGATTAACTAGTCAGATTAATGTGTGTTGCTCTGTGCATATTATAATTGAGACGATTCAATTTAAATATGCTCCAGTGTGTTGTGGGATTGAAAATAATGTTCTTTTTTCTTTTTATTATAAAGTTCCGAGTACATGACACCACCTCAAGTGTAATGTAGGGGGAATCAGGGTGTAGAATCAGTGCTTTAATTATAATCATAATTGTAATAGAAAGTGACTTCAGGAGTTATCTCTGAAGTCATTTTTGAATTTGACGACTCTGTTACAGGGAGAACAAAACAGCCCTTGCTGAATTTCTTGCCGGTTCTCCTCAGTACAAGGTCTCCCGCCGTAGATTTGCGAACTATAGCTTTTTGACATTCACAAGTGCTTGAAACAGTCCAGACTGTATAAACGATTTTGAATTTGAATTTGTTTGATTTTTGGTTTTTGTGCCTTTTGAGTTGACGCATCTTTTAAAGGACCTCGGTTTAAGGAAAAATTCTGTTAACGAATTGAGGGAATTGATAGTATATCTATGACATCTGATAGGTCTCACATAGTCTGTTATAAGTTGCGGCACGAAACTTTAGCGATGACCGTTATTGCGCAGAAGTAAAAATTAAGCTGTCTTGGGGGGGAAACGAGATTCAGGACAACATAGTTCTCACATAAGATCTTTATCAAAGTTAGAGTTTATCACCTAATTCGATGGTCTCAGGTTTTATATCCATTTGAGTTAATGTAGGAAAGGCATTGATTTTAACACGTTCACTGCGTAAAAAAACAGTTTCTTTCCTGTGCGATAACGGGCCTGTAATGGTGGATGAACGCTGACCTACAAAGTTTACGACCTATGCGGCGAAGGCGGAACAGGCCTGATGAGTTTTTTATTCTTTTATAACTACGTTATTAGTCACAAAATAGCAACTATATTTGTCTCTGTCCTAGTCGTAAAAATGACAAAAATATAACGCCGCGCCAGCGGGAGAGACCCGTTCTTCCTATATACATACAGTGTTAGCACCGCATCAGGTCGATTATGGGTGATATGCAGTGAACGTATTACCATGGCAAGTCTAGATACAAAACTAATCTAGATGCAACACTTGATTGCTTGGTTTTATTTAAATGTACCGGCCCTTGAATCTTAAATTGATTTTTCTGTTTACATTGTAAGTAAAAATCCGCTGGCCATCCAAATTTAAATTCTTTGTCGTGAAAGTTCGTTTCATAAAAAACAATAAGACATTGCAGCGATGCAGTCGTCGCAAGCGCAGGATCCCTGCACTTAATGTAACCGCATAATGCAGGTGAAGTGTGGTGTTAATTCGCCGCAGTTCTCTGTATGACAGCAACCCGGCAACTTTGCAAAATATACAAGCACATGAGGTACGTTGGAAGAGGGAAGATAAGACTTTAAAAATGTAATACTTTTTTTAGCGTTACCAACCCAGTAAAGCATCTATTGCTATGACTCCGCTGTCCGTCCATCAGTCAGTCTGTCCGTTTTTACAGGTGATGTAATCTCATGGATCATAATATTTGTTCTGGAACCTTACTTACCGCCAAAACACAACACCATCAAGATGGAGAAAATTTTCAAATCTTTTTCAATGTATTAGAATACTAGGGAAATATATTGAGAGTAAAACCGATAGATCTTTGTGGTCAATACGAAGTTCTCCAAGAAAAAACTAAATTATTATCTTCCAGATATATCCATATCAAGCTAGCAATGGAATGACGTGCGTGCGACGCGCCATAACCGTCTTGATACTTTCTTTATCAAAGCTTATGCTTTGCGCCTGGATGCTATTACCTGTTCGGCGATTATTCGCAAATATTACGATGGTGCACTCTCGTCTTTATACTTTTTTTTAACCAGCTGCAGCCGAGTCTCGAATGTAATGTATATGGCAAAAAAATTGCCACCTACCTACTTCCGAGATTTATTTGTGAATTGCCGCCGGAATTACGAGTCACTCTAACAAACGCTATTATTAAAAGTAAATCAAAAAATACTTTATAGATAATTTTAAAAATGTATGTTCATAATAATAAATACAATGTACTTATCTAATCCTAATATATTTTGTCTATTTTAAAGGTGTATTCACACTACTTTTTTTGTAGTTCCGTAGTCCTGACAAGAAACCCTTATAGTTTCGTCACGTCCGTCTGTCCGTCCCCGGTTTTGCTTGGATATGTATATCAAAATGGTTGAATAAAATTATGAAAAATATTTTTTTTAGTGTAGCTCCCCTACATGTAATCTGGGGAGGTTACTTTTTATCATCTACCCCATCATATGGGATAGGTCTTTTAAAATTATTCTAAGAAATTTTATCGATTTAAGGGTCCGTTTGCAGAATGTTGAACTTTAAAGTGCTAATTTTTGTTCGAGTAGGGCGTCCCCTGCCCTCTAAAAGCTAAACTACTGGCTTGAAATTTTTGGAAAAAAATATGATGAATAGTGCTTTTCACGCATTTTTTTAGGAAAACTATAAAAGTTACGATAGATTTATTAGTTTAAGAGTAATAGTCGTTCAACTTTGGTTAAAGAAAATTTCTTACTTATTGAAAATTCCTTAGAAGAAAACATAATTAGTGACATAGATGAAGTTATTGTAGCTTAAAACCTTGCATTGCAACAAATTCTAAAAATAATTTATTTATAAACACCATAAAATATCATGAGTTCCATAACGCTACCGCAAGTACCAACAGTAACGGCTCCTGAGTCGCGTTAACGTTACTTTATTATAAAAAGTATTTAAACACTTGAAAAGATCGTCGGTTACACCGCATCAACCTCCGTGGCCGAGTGGTTTGTACGCCGGGTTTCAGGGTGTCGCCGACTCGAGAGGTCCCGGGTTCGAGTCCTAGTGGGGGCAGATGTTTGTGTGATGAATACGAGCATTTGTACTCCAGTCATAGATGTTTAATATGTTTTTCTATGTAAATATACTTATATATGTACAGTATATGTATTCTATCCATTACCCTAGCATTCCATAACACAAGCCTTTCAGTGCTTACTTTGGGGCTAGGCTAATTTAATAATAATCGTTTATTTTCTCGTCACAAACATTTTGGCATCGACAACAATTTTTAAATAAAAATTACATTTTTATAGGCATATGGATGAATAGACATTTAACAATCGTAGTATGAATACCATTGCATACCTGAAATTGGTGTGCGTGTTGAAAATATTTATTTATTTATCAACCCTTCCAGTGGATGATCGCTTCAGATGAAGCTTTTAGTCAGTAAGAGTCTGACATAACCTTGAAGCCGGCTGTAGGGTATCCATGAGGATTTCCCACCCGCTCCCCCGCCTGGGAGGAAACAAAAAAATTGTGGATTTATCATTCGTATTTAAAAATAGTAATATCGAATTGATTTTGAGTTTGAGACGCAGTTTGACTTTGATGATATTAATTGGTTTTTCCAATTACCGATGTAGAAAACAAAAACTCCTGCTCAAATATATTTTGGTAACTACGGAACCCCACACTGCGCGTTTTTTATTAATGTAATAAAGTTACTCTGTTAGCAATTTAAATAGATCACATGATTTCAAACCTCTGTGGTTTTAAGATGCGAGTGATTACAACATTATAATTATATTTTTTTGAAACTGGTAATAATAAATAAAAATAAAAAAAATACTTAACGCACTTGCGAGGGGACAGCCGCGCGTTAATTTAATATCTGTTGAAATGTTCCGTTTGTCGACTCTCAGACGTCGTCGAGATTATTAAAGTATCAACTATAGAGTTGGGGAACGTTGAAATTATAGAGTACAATACGTATTATTATTCCTTTAACGGTACCCATGATTACGTGTTCCAGTATTTTTAATAACTACGTACGATTATAACAATGTTTTCCAGCTGTTTGTGTTACGTACTGAAATTAAGGGTTAGTTTTTAGATGATGCCCGGAACTCTTATTCTTCTTCTCTCGGATGTAGCTTCGCTCTGCATCTTCTATCGCATTTATCACGGGGAGTGTTCTGAGGAATTGTTCGGATTAATTCCAGCTGCTGCATTCCGCCATCGTACATCGCGACAAAAATTTCATCCCCATCATCTTGATGCGTGGCTATCCACAACCGTGCGTTTTTGTCGAAATTTTTTACCACGTACGACAAAACTGTGGAATATGTTATCGCCAGCAGTGTTTCCGGACCGATACGACCCAAAAACCTTCAAAAAAAGAGCGTACTCCTTCCTTAAAGGCCGGCATCGCATTTGTGATACTCCTGGCGTTGCAAGTGTCCATGGGCGACGGTGATCACTTACCATCAGGTGAGCCGTCTGCTGGTATGCCCCCTATAACAAAAAAAAAACTGCGAAAATAGAACTGGTAAGACAGTTGATTTTCGTCTCGAATTGAAACGCCAGTCTGAGATACTACCTCCATCTTGAAGAATACCATAGTGAAATAACACCAAATGTTGATAATTCTGTTTTGCTGTTGTTATGAGGTCCCACGGGTTAGAATATTTGTGCCAGCAAGGTTAGGATGGCTGAAGTGGCACTCTTTTTTGCCACATTATCAATTTTCACACTGGATACATAAAAACTTTAAAGTGGGATGGAGTAATTTACTGTTTATGTACTTTGTGTTAAAATTCCTTTGAGTGGCTCAGTTCCAAAGAGTGACAGATTGCCTATTTAAACTATAGAGAAATCAGGTAACAAATCTTATATTGGAGTCGTAAATTATTCAGTATTAGGAAGGTATTCAATATATTAAGTAACAAATAACAACTGAACATTCAGAGCAATCGAGAATACAAAATAAATTGTTGATGATTCCCACGACCAAACCGTATCTTATGTGGAGGCAGCCTGTATCAATTGAATAGCAGTACGATTTGAATTAAAATAATGGATTCATTAAATACAGATTCGATTCTTCAGTTGTCACATTAATTAGTCAATTAAGGGCCCATGGCTTCCTTAATTTACCTAGTAAAGTTTTCTTTGCAAATGAGTCACATAAATAAGACAAGAATCGTATTTGAGTTAATGCTTAAAGCACATTGTCTACTAGCTAAGGTGGAAAAAATATGTTTAATAATATAAAAAAAAATCGTCCATCATAAATAGTGGGTTAAAGAAGTACTCATTTATGGACGTCGAAATACCTATAGGCTATAAATAGATGAATGTATTTCATTTACCCAGAAATCAACAGATTGATTTGATTACAATGTAAATATCGGTATATTAAATTTTGAGCACACAAGTTTATCTCGCTTATGCATAGTGGAGGTGTTTCGCGTGTATCAGCGGATATCTGTTGTGTCCTGTAAAACTCTGTATTAATTGTCACTTGCTTATAAGGGTTAGTTACCAATAACATTTAATTTAACAAGGAATGTGGCGCCGCAAATCGTTTACCACCTTTTAGTTGAAACAATGTACCCATAATTCGACTTAACCAAATTCGAAATCAGTTTTTATTAAGAAATTAATGAGTTCTATAATAAGAGAACATAGTAAGCCTCCTGCAGTCATTATAGTCTCTTACTATATACTATACTGTTACAATGACGAAAAATTCAATTTTCCTATTTACTCTACCAAACCTGAACCTAGGAGCATACCTGTGACAGATTCTGTAATGTAAATAAAAAAGTAAGGCTTACTTAATGAGTAATAAATTCTACCATAAAAAATATTCAAACTTATTTTCTTTCAGACTTTCCATTAAAGAAATACCTTATTTTACATGCGTATAAAACTTATTTTCAGGCCGCGTTGTTTCATCTTAAGTTAAATTTGACTATGATTAATGCCACGTCAAATAGCTATAGTAAATATGTAAAATTTTAACAAATTATTTCTTTCTCCACTATTTTAATTAAAATAATGTCAAATTTAACTATCGATGAAACAACGCGGTCTTTAGTATCGCTTGAAGCTATTACAAGTTTTATAGCTTCTACATCGCACTGCTCACAGGACAAACACCACTACGAGACAAACAAACTGAGTGTTGCGTGTTCAAACAAAATGAATATTCAAGCTGGACAAGCCAGTGGATAAATTTCAATACCGATTACAATACTCGGCCGCTCATTGATTGTTCTGCCGGGACGGATAACGTTTAATAATGGTGAATTTATACTGGCTATTTGATGTCGTAAACGATCTCCTCTATGGGAATGTACTAGGTGTGACTTTGCGTTAATACAATGTTAAACAGACGGAGTTGCGTTTATACTCTTCGTACGGAAGTCATCAAAATTTTATTTAACATAGGTATATTACCAGACGCTGAAACGGGCGAAAGTACTGCAGTTTATAGAGCAAAGTTTTCTAATGAGCGCTTAAAGCAACATTGTCTTAACTTCCATTCTGGGGCCAATAGAATCTACCTTATAGAATCCTAATAAAGTAGCTATCTTTTCAATCGTACGAAATGGTGGTAATGTTGAAATAAGAATGAATAAAATAAACAAAGACTGCATGTCTTTCTGCCCTTCATAAAATCTACTTTTAGTTTTTAGTTTTAGTGGAAAGGACCAGCGCTGTGTCCCGCGCCGGGTGAGTCCCACACACGCCGTGCGCCTCGCCAGCGCTCGGTACAGTCCATCAAGAGCATTGTCATCGTCAAAAAAAAAAATGTACTAAGTGCGGTGCGGCGTTCGAAATTTGAATTAGTTCATCATCAACAGCCCATTAATGTACTCACTGCTGCGGCACAGGCCTTTCCTATGGATGGAATAGGGAAATGGGGCCATGACCCACCACGCGAGCGCAGTGCGAATTGGTGGGTGCTAACAACTGCAGATGCAGCCGGGACCAACGGCTTAACGTGCCTTCCGAAGCATGGAGGAGCTCGAAAAAGTAAATTTTTGGCCACCCATCCAATGACCGACCACTGCGACAGTTGCTCAACTTCAATGATCGGAGCCGAACGCGCTAACCACTTGCTCCATCGAGCTCCTGGTCTCAATTAATCATCGGACTGTGTGCCTATAGACGCTAAACGATAGCTTGACGATGGCGATATTTGACACGCAGAAGGTTGTAAGAGATCATAGGTTTGTTTGTGCCACTGAAGGAGCCTACTTACTATGGAACCTAATGAGAAAAGAATAAAACTATGAGTCTGGATATGTTATCAGAGAATGTTCACAGAGTATGTTGATTTAGAGATGTTTGATAAGATGTCTCTGGAGCTCTGAATAGTAGTAGTGGGGAGCAATCGCTCATAGTTCCCCAGTAAGTCGTAAGGGTCGACTAAGGGACTGACTGTGTTTGGAGAATATTGGGCAAAGACATGGAAACTAATCTTCCTTATAAATATGCTAACAGTTATTCCAATATTGACTACTGCTAATCAAATAAATAGCAATTTGTAGCGCTATGTTATAATTTTTCAGCTGACAGTAACTGTGAGTGTTACATTGCTGAACGAATCTACAGAAGGCTTCTCCAAACAATTGCTAACTTTGGCAAAAGCTGTGTTCCTCTCGCTATAGCTTTCATTTCTTCCAAATTATTATAAGCGGCAGGAAGTACGCTGGCCCAGCTAGTATGCAATAAAATAAGGGAAAACAAGCAGTGTTCATCGAGATTAACTGGTCTTCTTAGTAAAAGATCTACCGTAGAAGATTTTATATACTGAAAGATATTTCACACATAATTATTATGCATAATAACGGACGACAACAACTTCATTACGCAGAAAATCATTTGGCATTCACTCTTTTACCAAACATTCAAATGCATGATCTTGTAAGCCAGAATCATCTTTAGGTTTACATTTAACATCCACCATAATTAAAAAGCAGCACCATCCAATCGCAGTAAGCTTTTAAGCTAATTACCTTAGTGGAGATATGTTCCATACAAAAATCATATTACGCAACCTCGATTGAGTACATATTAAAAAGCACCATTATTCTAGAACCATAGATGTTGAATAATTCAATAGGCACCTAGAAGTCTCTCAATAAAACCACAATGGAACGGAATGGACCACAATGGCGGACGCCGGTCGACCGGACGGGACCGGACCGATGGATTTATCGTCCGTCAGATAGACAATAAATAGTGATTTTCGCGTTTCTCCTGCGCGTACGCGCAGCGCGTCGATAGCACGTAACCGCGTCGCAGCGGTATCTAGTGTCATTTTTAGTAATATGTTCAATCTAGGAAGACCAACAGATGATATTATATTTAGTTAGATATATTAGCAAAATTGATAGTTATATGGCCCAATCTCCCTATTCCATCCATAGGGAAGGCCTGTGCCCCAGCAGTGGGGACATTAATAGGCTGATGATGATGATGATGATAGTTATATTTTTTATTTCTTAATTTTTTCTTAAATATTAGCCATTAATAGCATTTAATTAACTAAAGTTCTACTTCTACAACATAGAACTTGTGAGAACAAAATCTCCCATTAGTTCTAGCGTAGATAACGGGTAAAAGAAGTGGGAATAACTAGTCCCACTAGTTCTACTGCTCTGTAATTTATTAAAATCTTACAAAATCATAGAACTAATGGAATAAGTTCTCATTAGTTCTACCGTGGAACTGCTCAGTAGAACAAGTAGGAACAGACGCTACCAAAATCCATAAAAATCTACATATTCAGTGGTTTTGGCGTGAAAGCGCCACAAACAAAAGCATTTATCAACAAGACAAGAAGAAAACTGTACCCTTAGCACAAACCAATATCGAATTCGAATAGTTTGCGAGTCCGAAATGTCATTGTAAAATTTGTACTGATTTTTAGTTCTCGTTACGTACTTTGTGGCGCTGCTGTTCAAGTTCCCATATAAAATTTAACATTCATATTTTGCACCCGCAAACTATTTGAATTCGAACATGGTTTGTGCTAAGTGTACTGTTTACGTCCTAAGCCCTGTATCCCGCAATCCACGTACACCATTGTAAAACGTATAAGGTTCAGTGAAGCGACTGGTAATTTTTATACGATACAAGAAGCCATTGTGGGACACCAAGTTGGACAGGTTGCTTGCTTGGCCAACCGTTATTTGAAGCCAACGGTACCACGGTCACAATTCACTACCACATCCCCTTTGTACTTGTTAGATAATAAGTTAGGCTAATGAGGTTTATTACATCGGTAAACGGTAAGGTACATAGTTAAGATATTCAAAGAATGGCAAGTGGGAAGCAAACTTGAAATCATATATTTATTTTTTAAGCATTCAACTGCTAGATGTTTAAATCTAAAGAAAATTTTACTAGAATAAATTTCACGCTGTATCCGGGCGAATGCACTAACCATTATGCTACCGCAGTTTTTTTTAGCATTTAACTGCTAGAGTTTTTTTCTATTTTCTTCTTCTTTTAAATACTTGTGAAGGTATTCATTTGACAATGTAGGTTACCTAAAATGCGTAGAGACAGAGCTGCCTTGCAGCCTGAGATTCTTGACACAATTCGACATGGCCATGGTAGCATAGTGTTCAGTGCATTCGCCCGGATAGCGAATGGGTGGGTTCGAGTCCAATCTGCTGCCTGGCCCGGGTCAAAGTTTTTCTAGTAAAATTTTCTTTAAAATCATTTATTTTGAACCAGGATGTTACAATCTCTTCTCAAGATTATAAATAAAGCTTTGTCGTCGGTACGCAAATCTACTGCGGGAGTTAACGCCTAGCCCCACTTAGCGTTAGCTAAGTGGACAATGAGCATTAAGCTAAAATATGTTTAAATAATAAAAAAAATATGTAATCGTCGATCACAAATGTTGCTTCAAACTAAGTCGGGAGAAACCGATAGAATCGCCGAGGTGGAAGAATCTTTTCTCATCTTTCAAAATTAATATTAAATTTGACGTTATTGCTTGCGCTATTAAATACAGATTTATTATCAGAAATATGGCTAATTTCTCCCACATCTGTCATTGGTTCGTAAGTCTATTTCCGGAGATCTTTTATTGAAGAGAATCGGCAAAAGCCTCCTTTTTTTTATGGTCAAACGAGTATTTGTTACCTTTACCATTTAATAAAAACTTATAGACAAAGAGCATAGGATCGTAAATGCTTTCTATTAGGTAATTAAAGATTCTCCAAAGAGTCTTTTACGTAAATCCCTTCTTGTTAAATAATGCGTATTGAATAGGCATTTATGTGTATAAATAAATATTTAAACAGTTCATTACTAGATCCATGAACAAGAAAATTTTATTGATTGTTATTAGTACCCACCTAATTATTACTGCAGGTCGTATTCTTTGACAATACATTCCTAATAGTCTTGGAGCTATGCAGCTAATAGTGAGAGTCTGCTCTTAAGATATATACCTATAGCTTAAAGCTATGGGGCCGCTTTTAAATGTATTTAACATTAAGTGGATATAGAGTGTTTGAGTTAATGACTGTATAAAGATTACTAATTTTCATATTTTTGAACAATTAATACATTTGTGATATTATATAAGGTTAATTTTGTAAATAATAATTACAAATTCACTGACCATTATGCTACTAAGGCCCTGATGGCCGTGTCGAATTTTCTCTAGTGTTTCTTAAGCAGCAAGCAACTCTTCGCATTGTAGGTAACCCTGGTCCGTGTGGATTTTTTTCTACTAAACTTTTCTTTATTAAATATCGAGCAGTTAAATGCTTAAAAATAAAAATATAACTATAATAATTACAAATATTAATTTGATTTATAATCTACAATGATAAGTTTCATGTCAAAAAGCTTTTCTTGTATTTCATTACAATTGTACTTGATTTTATTCTGCTCATAAATGCACAGTTTCTCTTGAACTATGTTTAAACATATTTCTCCAAAAATATTTAATGTTGAATTTCTGATCCATTAACAGTAACACTTTTAACCAATAAAACTATTTTTCTTCTCATGTGGTGGAACATGTGGTTTAACTTCTACATACTTAAAAACAATAAAGCTAAAGGTTTAGAATATTAATCCATCTTTTAGATTTAGCTAAAGATTTAAAATTGTAGCAGTTACATGCTTAATAAAAAAAATAATAATAAACAAATAAAAATATAACAACAATAAAGCTACCAATCTTAATGTACCATGTCCCCGAGCTTATCTTAAGACCATTAAACTAAAAATAGATCTGGCGGCATTGCCTTAAAGTGCAGTCTCCAGCCTAATCGTCCACCATGAAAACAGGATAACTGTCCACTGCATAAATAAAATGAGTTTTTTATAACGCGCCCACAATATTCTCTTGACTATTTTAATTTTATTCCGATTGTAATTTTATCAGGTTTTTTCTCTTATACACTTCTTTGTGTCCGTCTGCGCTGATTTTGTTTTTCTTTTCGAACATACTCGTATTATTTAAATGACTCGGTTTTCTTAAGTGATTATACTTCGTGTAAAATTGTAAGTCAGTTTTATATTAGTGTGTAACTTATGTGTGAATAAAATTTACTTTTTTTTGTGAAATAGGTAATCGTATAAAGAAGTGTTTTTATTGACTACCTATTTGAATATTTTGCTTCTTGGATTGGGTGAGATTGCATTATCAGTAAATTGAAATTTGTAATACCTATGTTTTTTACAATAATGTAAAAGTACGAAATACGTCTTTTTGATGTGTAACATCTTTCCTCTCGCTTTCCTGCAATTTGTGGGAGTGATTTCGTGAAATGGGACGTAAGTGTGTAACAGAAGGTCGGGAAACCGCGCGCTATTTGATTTGATTTTAGAACATAATGTTCAAATGGCTTATTCCCTTTGTAGTAGGTTTTGTTTCTTTTTTTACTAATGTAAGGTGAGGTTTCTAATGTTACACATCATACGCGACTAATGTAAGGTTCGCTCGATTTTTTTATTATGCGTTGTGCAATATTCACTCAATCTGTATCAATTCAGGTTTATTGTATTTAAGCATATTGGTATTTGCAATACCATCCAAAATATCCATCCATCATGTTCGTCTAACATATTCTAATAAAAAAAGAAACTTCAACTTAACTTCTGTCCAGTCATATAACTTTACAGGCATAATTATAAAATAAGTATTACATTTTGTTTATCATATTATCAACATTTCGTTCAAACACTTAAGCCCTTTATGATTTTACTTCTTCTACAAATTACATTTAAATATATTTGATTACTATTGATGTATATATCTATCAAGCAAAAGTTGTTTTGGAGTTTACTCCTTAAGAATCGATTTGCATATATAAGGGGCCCGGTATGAGAAAAATGTGAGGAACAAAATCTATCGATGAATGACCTTGTTACGTTTTTAGTGCGCATCCTATATCGCGCAACTTTGACAAACAAAGATGACGGATTGACATTAATAATTTTTTTTAAATCTGAACTGAATTTAGATATTGTTTCTGAAAGAGCAATGGGGACAACGAGGTATGGTACAACCATTGATGCGGTATTTTCAAGATTCGTGAACCACGTATCTACGAACGTCCATGTGTCTTATTTTAGTTACCATAAACCACTTGTCACTGGAATTAATAATGCAGACAATGTTGATTTAATTAATATTTAAAAAAATTATAATAGTCTGATAATAATAATTACATAATTTATCAACATTCCTAATGATATATTTATGCACATCTGAAATTGACTAGTGTAAAAAGTTTAATGTAAAATATTTCGTCGATTAGTTATAATAAATGTATATGAAATGAATACATATATATTTATATATGTATATTATTTTCATTAATTCGTTAATTTACCCTTTCATACAGTATCAATCTTTTTTAAGTTAAATAAACTCTTTTTGCGTTTGGTTAGACTATCGAACTTAAGGAGTAAACTCCAGTCGTGCGTCGAAGCTGTCACACACAATTTATTTTTTTTATTACCGACCGTTATTGTTTGTTTGCATAACAAAATGATAATTCGTATGATTTAAGTTCACAAAGATTAATCTAGGCTAAAATAAGACTAAAATAGGTTTATAATTGGATGGTAATCTCTCATGAACAATTAATGTCTATCACCGGATGCCTCGGGCAATACCACACTGGACGCAACTGTACCACATATTGTGCTACGCATCTGTCCGATTTCAAGTATATTTTGAATGAACCATAGTGAAGTAGAATATCGTTTCCGTCCTGATAAGTAACCCTGTCCGTCCGTGGTTTTACTTGGAGACTATTAGCACTAGAGAGCTGTAATTTTGTGGAGGAATATCAATCGCGCAGACAAAATAGAAGATGTTTTTTTAGGACAGCCCCCATACATGTAATGTGGTGGTGATTTTTTTACACCGTCCACCCCATCGTGTTGGATATCGTTAAATAGATCATTTAAAATTCTTTAGGGGTTGCAAAGACTATTTTTCTATTTATGGATATATATGTATTAAACTTTAAACTGCTAATTTTTGTTCGAGTAGACCTTCTAAAAGCTACACTATTGACTTGAAAAATCTATAAAAAGTCAGGGTGATAGCGCTTTTCATGATCTTTTAAGGAAAATTATAATGATTTAGATATATCAGTAATTTTTAAAGTAAAAGTCGTTCAACTTATGTATTAGAAAATTTCTTAGAAGATTACATTAAAAGTGACTTAGATTAAGTAATTGTTTAAAATAAAGACTCTTTCTGACATTTATTTTGATAACGACGGGCAAATAGGAAATCCTATACTGCGCGTGGCACGACACGCAGTTGGCGGATTCTCTTTCTTCTATAATTAAATATCTTTAAAAATACTCGCATTTTTTCACTGGGATTTTGTTTTCCTTTATTATAATTTTGTCTTTGAAAAAAATCATAACTGCTATAAAAAACTATCTATACTGCATGCTGTCTCAATATTTTTAAAATTTGTTTCACGCATGTTAGGCGGAAAATAAAAGAAAAGCTGTATAATACAACACCAGAGAAGATCCCTAGTATATATAAGTGTATCAACGATTTTATTGAAACTTTAAGAGACATTTTACCTCTATTTGTGGTTAGTACCTACAATTTAATATCACTCAAAATCTGGCTTCAAACTTTTTAATAATTATGTCAAACCTAATGTATATTTTGTCTCTCATTTAAATAAACTACAGTATATCAAAAATACACGATAAGTGTAGTCAAAAATCGATCATTCAGTACTTTTCAAAATATACTTTGACACAAACCGCACCAAATCCAGTCCGTCCGTAACGTAACATAGTTTTTATTAGAGCAGACAGCAGCCGCCACAGCTCTGCTGCCGCCGCGTCGCCGCCGGTTCAACGAAAACAAAACCATTTCGTTTCATTGAATAGAAAGGTTTGTTTGCTGCGTTATCTAATTAGAGTGACTTGTGTGGGAGTCGACCAACGGATTAGACACCTGATTTGACGTTAATGAGACACGAGAGAAGTACATACCTACCTACTTAGCCGTTGTTATTTCTAATTACCGATTTAGAAATTGTTTTTGTTGAATGAAAGATATTTCGGAGATTATCGTGAAGGAACATTTTGTGTTCTAGAATTAAAACAAAGGGTTTTTTAATATGTCGATGAGCAGAACAATTTTTCAAACTACTTACTATGGCTACGTACCTATCTACCCAAAATTTTTATGTGATAACGACCTATTTCTTTTCAAAACAGCAAATTTTGCTAATGTATCATGACAAAAACACGAGAAAGGGAATATCTGACCATGATTAAAATTCAAATATAAAAACAGCCATACTTTGGCCACAAGGCGAAGTATGTTGTCCACATCAGATGGTCTGAGTGATTGAATTATTTCAATTGCCCTTAAATTCATTAAAGCGAAAATACTGCAATAAAATAAGCACTTACCTTTATCTGATAATCAAATATAAAATATAATTTTAGCACTTAAAATTATTTATAAATACACCAATACATAAGTAAATAAATCACGAGGTAATTATCATTTTCTATTAATGTCAGACATTAATTTGTGGTTAAACCAGCAATAACAGTTATTTATAAATTATTTTAATAAAATCAATAGAAATTCATGAAGAAATGAAAAAAACATCCATTTTTAAAACTAAGTAATATCTTTTTTTATTCATAGATTCGTTGTTATTTACTTGTGTAAATTAAAGAGATTTAAATAAATAAATGGTACTTTTCTATACTTACAAATCAAAGAAAAAAAACTTACAAAACTTTTTTCTTAACTTGAGCGCCGCAAAACCTAACGATGATTAGCGATAACACCGCCCTTTGTGCAACTGTAATTGTTTTTGCCCTGTTTTGTATTCTGTTTTGTTTTGTTATTGTTGTGCAATAACGTGTTTATTCTTATCTTATTTTGTCTTATAAATTCTTACCACAATTTCCATACTTGTCCACAACTTCATATGTCCACTTTGCTTGCTCACGTTACATAGTAAAGAAACTCGTAATTTCGTAGCTAGCTGATGTGGTAGTTAATTTATTCATAGGAAACCCACTTGTTCAGCTCCTTAGTGTCGCTTTCGCCTCTGGCGCTTATAACACAATATAACCCTGTTATTTTGTTGGGAATTTTAATAATGATAGTTGCGAGTAGTTTCAAAGTCTATTTCTTTATAAATCTAATCGCTACAGTTTATAAATTAACTCTCTTTGGAGTACAAAGCAGATGCTTCGTAAGTATTTTTACGAAATTGGAATAGGTATTCCCTCAGATTTATAGATAAGATATGATAAAAACTCTTTATTGCACAACACAGTAACAAAAAAGCAAATACAAAATACAACATTGCACAAAGGGCGGTCTTATCGCTAATGAGCGATTCTTCCAGACAACCCAATGAGCTGAAAATAAAATAAGGTAAGCGAGTAAGGAAGGTTGTGCCGAATAGAAGGCAAAAGTTTTCCTGATAATTAGATACGAAGAAGACGAAAGGGAAAAAATATAAAATTAAAAGAAAAAACAATACAATAAGAGAAATTTTAATATATAGGCAAACATAAATACTCAAATACTTCACAACGCTACCGAAACCGGTAAGTTCTAATGCAAGATTTATGAAAAATTACGAATTAATTATTAGGTTTTCTGTAAGATGCAATCTCACTAACGATCCCATTTATTCGGATTTCTGACAAATGTCAATCAAATATCTAATGCTAGCCTACGTTGCCACCGACTAACTGTGGCCACTATTCCAACGCGTGCAAAGAAGTTTGGTGACTCATTCCTTTGTCGCTCTATCCGTCGCACTGCTCGCTCACGTGTTCCCTCCCTATTACAACCTGGGATCCTTAAAAAGAGGCGTGAAGAAACAACATGCAGGCCGGCAGGGTGAGGACGGCTGGTGTGGCAGGTAGAACTGCTGTATCAGCCATCTCCGCGTCTGGACTTCACCCTCACTTAACATCAGGTGGGGTGGAGTCATTTGTCGGGCCTATCTATAAAAAAAAAACACTAGCTGCTTCCACATACATAGCATTTAGACATTTGCCGTGTAATGGCGTAATGCATATCAAACTAATATCTAAAATGGCAGTCACCGAAATCGGAAGTGAGATTTTTTACAGAATCGCCGTACAGAACAAAAGCCGGATGGAGCGCACGGAACATGCAATGCGTGGCACCAAAGCAAATACTATGTCAAAAGTGAATGTCAATACGAGACAGTACAGTACCCTAAGCACGAACCAATATCGAATTCGTAACGTTTGCGAGTTTGAAATGTCATTGTCAAATGTGTACTGATTTTTAGTTCTCGTTACGTCCGTTGCGTCGCTGCAGTTCAAGTTTCCCTACAAAATTTGACAATGACATTTCGGTTTGCAAGCTATTCGAATTCGATAATGGTTCGTGCTAGGGGTACTGTACAACTAATTGTGTCGTGAAAACGTCCCGTGAATATTAAGTGTTTATCAAAACTGTGCCTCCTTGTTCTAACATTATACAACCGGTTCACAAAGACAAAAAGAGTCTAGTCTTGACTTCGTATTTGCTTTGGTGCCACGCCATCGCGTGTTCCGTGGGTTCCATCTACCTTTTGTTCTGTAATCTGAGGGTATACTATAGAGTTCTGCCCAGAAGGGATAGAATCTGGGGACGTAGATATTAATTAAAAGATACTGGTAGAGATAAGTTATTTATTTTGTATTATCATTCAGGCTAATATAAAGTATTTTATCTAAATACGAGAGGATTTCTTGGTGCCTGAAGATCTAATAATGAATGGAACCTTCTATCAAAAGACAGACGATTCCTTATTTCAAATCTTAAAATCATGACATTAACTTTTTAATATAACTGCCAACCGTAGGCATTGCAAAAGCAAAGAGTTTACCTAAACAAGGAGGCTGCAACGTCAAGGACGTTACATCCCTCCGGCACCTCTAAAAAAAAAATTGTTTTGTCATACCAGATGACCGAACAAATTTTTTTTTCCTACCTACTACATCGAGAGGGTTCGACGGTCCTATCTAAAATCCCTACCTGCTTAAGGACATAAATACAACTGGGAGGTGGCCTTTACTACAGACTAGCCCTCACAATAAGTTTGCAAAACTTGCAAAAAAAAACTTTACGGGAAAAGAACCCTAACTATTTGCAAAGTTTTATTGCAAAGACTTTACGGGAGCAAAACCTTAACAAAATCCCTCGTACATCTCCCTCCTAACCTTAACTTTACTTTACTTTACATCGACATCAGTCGGCAAAAACAAAAAAAACAAAGCTAACCCTAGCTATAACTTAAATTACCCAAGCAATTTTTATTTTATCCCATCTATCAGCAAAACTTTACCCTATCCCATTAATTAAACCATTAAATATCAAGAAAAATTATATTTTGAAACATTACTTCCCATACTAAGTAGATGTACGAAACGAAATTCAAACTATTTCCTAAGATTCGTAAACATTAACTGGATTTGAGCAAAACCTAAAAGAATTTATAATTAATGTTTACTTTCGTACATCTTTAATAAAGATACAGACGTGACGTTACAATACCTACAAATATCGATGTATTTCTGTGTGTCATCATCATCATCATCATCAGCCTATTAATGTCCTCTCTGCTGGGGCACAGGCCTTCGCTATGGATGGAATAGGGAAATCGGGCCACGACCCACCACGCGGACCAACGGCCTATCGTGCCTTCCGAAGCACGGAGGAACTCGGGATAGAAGATTTTGGGTCACCCATCCAATAACCGACCACTGCGAAAGTTGCTTAACTTCAACGATACGCAGCCGAACGCGCTAACCACCTGCGCCATCGAGCACCGTCTTTCTGTGTGTGATACTGTAAAAATAAATTAACTTAACTTCAAGCAGATGAGACTATTACTAATGATATTTTTTTCTGTTGGTGATTAAAGTTAAAGGGCTCCAGGGAGCTTCGTGGATTGTTAAGGGATCAAGGCCGACAAGGCGAGCTTGGCTGGAGTGGCACATTTTTCTTCTTCTGTATGTGGGCGTTTTCCGCAACTCGACAGCAGGTGCCTGTTTTGCGTGAGAGGATGGCTTTAGTCATGCCATCCCAACTACCTCAGGAAGTTTAGCAGTCTCTTGGTGTCCCCGCAGGCTTCGAGCAGCGTCTGTGGGCTACCCAGACATGTCATCCGTAGTCTGGTCACGCCACTGCACTGTAGCAGGACAGTGTGGAGTGGCACATTTTCAGCCGCATCAGAAATTTTTGTGAGTGGAATCCACTCACGAGTAACATTAGTTGCAATGAGGTGATTTTCTGTACCTTGTCTAAATATATTAAAAAAAAATTAAAACTGGCTGGCAGGTTCTGAATAGTCGTTTAAGCGTAATGAGATTACAAATCCCAATAAGTCTCTAGGAATCGCGTACGCGATATTGAGTAAACATATCCCGCAATTTGCAAAACTCTTAATAATCTTTATTTTTAAAAAATGTAGGAGTGTGTTGATAACATAAATATTAAGAAATTAAAGTAACAAGGCCAACTGAAAAACTGGATTTCGTAAATATAGACTGGCAAATTTTTAATAGAGGTAATGACGGGGTACAGTAAACGAAACTCTATTTAGTCCGTCAGTTAGATGATCAAAAAATAATGGACACGAATTTTTTCTTTGGGCAATCAACCAAAAGATGACAAAGTTATAGCGCGTTAAAGTTTGGGAGTAGGGAGGGGCTTGTGACGTCACTTTTAAGTGAAAAGTGTACCAAAACGTGACGTCATGCGACTTTTCAAATCAATATATCTCTGCAATGTTTATATTATGTGAAAAAAAATTGTGTGTGTCACCTCCGACGCACGACCGGAGTTCACGCTCTAAAAACGATTGTCTTTGAACAGACACAAAACAAAATCAAGTCCGAAGAAGTCGGTTACAAGTAGAGATACCTCAGGAATCGTCCCATGGTTTCGACTATCATAGGTTCCATGTCACACATTTTATCATCTAAAATCAGAGATATTCATCATATATTTTATTATGTATTTCTGGAAACACACAATTTCAAAAATATCACACACTAGTCATCATTTTGTAAATATGTATTATAATTCCATCTGTACTGAAAATCACTATTCCAGAGTGCTGGACACTTACCGGCATTTCTCTATATTCTGTTTTTTATTAGTTTCATTAATTTTGCTCCGATTTTATCTATTTTTTAGTTTATTTATTTTATTGACATTTGTGACAACTTAATGTTTTTTATCCGTTGCCATGGCTAAAAGTGAAAGGTGCGCAGATGAGGTTGCTCACAAAAACGTAACGAGGTCATTAATGTCATTCATCGATAGATTTTACTCCTCACATTTTTCTCATACCGGGCCCCTTATATATGCAAATCGATTCTTAAGGAGTAAACTCCAAAAAGAAAAAATACGTGTTCAATACTTTTTGATAATCTACCTAATAAACGAAGAAGAAAAAATAGTCATCATCCCTATTCTTAGCCACTCTGGTGACATATTTCTATGTATTTTATCTAATTTTAGGCTTTACTCTGCCACCTATCAAGAGTAGAAGCAAAAGATCTGCACGACAATATCTTTGGCAACATTTAGCCAGTCAATTATGTCCTCATTATTTTCCGCGCAGAAACAAAGTCGATGTTTAAAACATGAATTCGGGGCGAGTGAAACCTTTTTTCATTTTTTTTTTAATTAATACGAGTCCATACCGGGTAGGCAGGCATTATCTCGGTAGGAACAATGAACGCAAACAATTACAATACGTAGGTATACTATATGCGAACACCGCGGGCCACTTACGGGACTTTATGTGTATGGTCAAGGGCGAACTTTGAGTAGTTAATGTGGGTTCCTTGCTTTCACGATGATTTTTTTATAAACTATAAGCGGCAGCCAGGGAATTCATTTGCGTTAACTTTAGTTTTATTAAGAATCCCACAGAAACTTAACATTTTTCCAGAATAAAAAGTATTATTTGTCTCAATCCAAGTCATAAACTATATCGCTTTAAAATTTCATACTAATCCATTCAGTAGTTTCGCCTGATTGAGTAACAAACTTACAAACCCTCCCGTTTATAATATTAGTACGATCAGTGGGAGTTCAATTGCTTCAATAATTTACTTGGTTGTAATAATTTATAAGACACAATCTACCAGGAGGTTTCTTCCCTTCTCCAATCCTGTTTTTTTTTTTGCTATAGGAGTATTCTCCTTTCATGGATAGGCAAAGGATATTTACTTTTTACATTGCAATGTAGGTGTAATTGGTCGCGTCAAATACTTCAAAAAACATAATTTTTTGGAGTATTTTACGCGACATGAATCAAGTCAGCTTGGGATTAGGGTAGCGTCTACGAGTCTGACTACCCCTAGCACGAACCAATATCGAATTCGAATAGTTTGCTAGTGCGAAATATCATTATCAAATTTTGTATGGAAACTTGAACAGCAGTGCCACAATGAACGTAACGAGAACTAAAAATTAGTACACATTTGACAATGACCTACCGCACTGGCAAAATATTCGAATTCGATAATGGTTCGTGCTAAGGCCACTGTAAAAACACTACCTTTTGATGTTGTGTTTCTGGCGTTGTGTAAGGTGCGAGAATGATATTTTTTGTATCGCTATAGTGTCTGCTTACCATCAGGTGGGCCATATGATTGTTTACCACCCTTTTGATAGAAAAAACCTACTGAATTTTCTTAAGACAAAATTATGAAGGAACCCGAAAACTCTTGAACGCGACCCGAATTGCTGTTTTTGCACGAAGCTCTCTGATAATGACCGAAATTTGCCGAGAGCGAGGCAAGTTTTCGGGGTCAATTTGATTTATATGCGGTTTGATACAGTTCCGTGATTTTTTCTCTTTTCTCTTTCATTTTTAATTTGTTCTCGTCCGCCAGGCCACAAAACAAATAAGTACAGAAGTCTACCGACCGTGTATGTATTCCCTAATCATACCTACTCTCGGCGGTCACGCTATGATTGTCAACTTTAGCTTATGTACAAAATACTATCGTGGTAGTTGAACTCGTATCTAGTTATTAGTTATTTGATTTATTGTTGAGAATGAAACTGAGGGAATGGAAATATAAACCACTAATAAACTAGAATATTCCAAATCTAATATTTTTGTTATAATGATAAATTAAAAAACGACAATTAACGTTTAATGATAAGCATAACGGTCAGTGTGCTGCCTGGTCCGCGTGGAAAATTTTCTAGTAAAATTCTTTAAATTTAAAGAATTTTCTACTGAACAGTTATGATAAAAAAATGGTGCTCTATTTTTGAAACAAATCCACAGACGCGTGTTTCAAGAGGAAAGCACTCGCGCTTGCACTGGTCCCTACTGATGACGAGATATAATGTCCGTGAACGGTATCTATTCGTTGTTTGAGTGTAATTCGTATGTAGATTGACTTCTGTACCTAACTGTTTTGTGGCCAGGGCTTGACAATGCGGTTCGAATTGATGAAGCGAGTACAGGTTGACGTCGGCTCGGTTAAGTAAGCCTTATTAAAGATATTTGTATGATCGACGACTGGCCAGTGTAAGAGAATTGATGTAACAGCTATTTTATAACTAAGAAATAAGATTGATATTCGTGTAGCAAATGAACCGGTTGTCGTGACTTCGTCAATGCTTTCAGTTTTTTCGATTAAGGGTAAAGAGTTCGTTAGTTGTCTGTCTGTTGTGTTCAAGGAAAATGTAACAATACGTTTATAAAAAGGTAAAATCATATTTCATTAATTGAAAAAAGCTTAGCAGGCCGCATTGAGCCCGCGTGGTGGACCATGACCCAGTTTTCCTATTCTGTCTATAGGGATGGCCTGAAGAAGATGATGGACTTCACTAAATGATGTGTCTAGAAATCTCCTTCTTAACGGTAATGGATGTAGGAATAACTTATTATACTTTTTATTCTTATTATGATGTGACTTAGGTTTTAAACGTCTTATTGTATTGGATGAAGTTATAAGCGTACAAATAAAATAAAGTTAGTGTGCACATACCATACATCTAAAGAAAACTTATTTTCTTAAATAACCTAACATTACACAAACATATACAATATATATATATATATATAAGTCGCATGCCGCTCGTGACGCATTTCCGTTTCATCTTTTCTATAGGGTTTTTCCATTTGGGATCAGAATAGCTACCTATTCAAGTTTATAAAGGTTTTTATAAGAAAATAGCTATTGATTATTCGCAAGCAAATAAATTAAATATTTAAAGCGACGTTTACGAACATGATGATTTTAAGAAGAAAAACATTTTTTATATAATTTTTGTTTTAACATAATAGAAAATCAAAAGCAAACTGCTAAAACGTGGTTAAAAAATGGTGAATGCTTAAATAAAAATATTATATTTGTTTCTTGGGTTTTCACGTACATCACTCATTAAATAAAACTAGTTGTAACGGGTTAATGCACGAAACTTTATTCATTTATTGAAGTTTCGCAGCATTTTCAGGCTGCTTCGTCAGAATGATTTATTATTTAATATTGTCGAGCTACCTTCGAAGGACTTTTCAAGACAAAAAAGTCTATCGAAGGCAGCTCGACAACATTAAATATTATAAAATATTATTATAAAAATTATGTAGCGAAAAGTTAGCTTCAATCTACATCGTTAACAGTCACTTGCCTACAGCCAATAACACCCATTCAGAATGCTTGTCAATCAATTTCGTTTTTTATAAACAGTCAATTGATCAGAACAAAATATTGTCGATTTCCCCTGTCCCTCCCCCTTTACGGGGGAATTTTGAAGCGGATATAGAGGAAATGCGCTTCACAGACAAAGTGTGGGAGAAGTTCACATTTGTATTGGCACTTGAGAATTGGAATTCCAACGCTGGTAATTCGATTTTCCCCAATTTTCGGGTGGATTTCGTTAGCCAAGCCAAAGAAAAACCCGTGTTTGTGTTCTTCTTTTGATTTTGGTAAATGTGATGATATACTTACCTACCCAACTTTATGTTCCTTGATTTTAAGTACTTAAGGCTTAGAATTACAGTTTAAACTTAAACTAAGTCTCGAAACTGGGTGCTTTTAGTAACTTTTGCTCCAATTATAATCTGCTGCAATTATAATTAACTAGCTGTGCCTTGCGTATTTATTAGAAATATTTTCCTGCAGTAAAACATAGCCTATGTATTAATCCAGGGTCACAGCTAACTCAATTTTATTAAAATCGCTCCAGCCGATTAGACGCGAAGAAGTTACAAACATACACACTCGCAAACTGTCGCCTTTATAATATTAGTGTGATAATAATCGGCCTGGTGTTCTAAATAAAAGGAAGACTACTGTACCCTAAGCACGAACCAATATCGAATTCAAATAAATTGCGAGTCCGAAATGTCATTTAGTACAGTCAATCTGTCGATGAAAAAAATTGTTTCAGTGAAAAAAAAACCTAAAGGGTAAGTCTTGTTTCTTCTGTTGCCAAATGACGTCAGTAAGCCACCTTGGCGATGGGCATGTGTGATGCCTTGATGTGTGAGGCGTTTTTTGAAAAACTCAAAAAAACCCTCAAAAATTTTTTGAAACGCATTTTTCTTGTTTTGTATGCATTTTAGAAACTTTTTTTGACCATAATTGTAGAGGGCGTTGAGTACTACAATTTATGTCATTGTTGCAATCTCGTACAACAAAAAATGCGCATTGTAGGTGGCGCTAAAGTCTCAAAAAAAGTGTTTTTTCACTTTTTCACCCTGTAAATATCATTTTAATGGAAAACTTTAAATGGAAAAGTTGTTTCGTACATAATTACCAACAACTTTTGTATAAACATTTTTTTTTGTATTACTTACCGTTTTCAAGTTATAAATTGCACAGGTATGAAAAATCCAATAGAGCGGTTTTTGGGCAGTTCAAGTACACATTTGCAGTGCACATTTCAATGTACATTTTTACTTTTTTTTTCTTTTTCAATCATGAAAATTCGATATTGGTTCGTGCTAAGGGTACTGCTTAGTTTAGATTCCAGTCTCCTAAAGACACTTTAATGTATGTATATTTATATAATCTATGTATTTACTATAATCCTGAATTTCGTTACTTAGCCAGTTACAGTCGCACTCTAAAATGTCATTTTAATTCTTATCAAAGCGACCAGTTGTTTTATCCTAAATTTTTTGCTGCAAGTAAATTTTTTATGAAAATGTAGGTACCACTCTTAAGCTATTTTCCTTTCATTTTCTATGTTAAAAATGACAAAACATTCTCCTATATTAACCATTTATCATATTTGAATTCTTCGCATAAAATTTTAAGGCAAAGAAGGTAAGAATGACAGCATCAGTTTTAATGAAATTTGAGCCATATGAATCTTAAAGTGCAACCGTTAAAAAATAAAACTTATTGTAATATGTCCATGTCTTTTAGCAAAATCCTAACTACAATTTAAAAGCCCAAGGCATTCGTTTTTGTTAGACGTTCGTTCCTAAACCGCTGAATTGATTATGATGATTTTTATACGATATATATAGATAGATAGAACCCTGGAGATGGTAAAAGACTAGTTCTTAGAAACCAAAATTTTAATGGGGTGAAATAGGATGCAAAGTATAGAAAACCAATATTGTACTAGATCCAAGTCACAGCTCTTGTAGTGATATAATATCTTCTTCATGAGCCTATTAATGTCCCCACTGCTGGGGCACATGCCTTCCCTATGGATGGAATAGGGAGATTGGCATGACTCACCACGCGGGCCCAGTGCGGATTGGTGGGTGCTAATGACAGCAGGTACAGGCGGGACCAACGGTTTTACGTGCCTTCCGAGGCACGGAGGAGCTCGAGATAGTAAATTTTTGGTCACCCATCCAATGACCGACCACTGCGAAAGTTGCTTAACTTCAACGATCGCAGCCGAACGCGCTAACCACTTGCGCCATCGAGCTCCTCATTCGAGACTCGACTTTTGCAAAATACAGTTATGTTATGTTTATAACTGTATCTTGCAAAAGTCGAGTCTTCTTTTTTTCTTCTTCGTTCTTTCTTCTTTATGTTATTAACAATTACAAGTTATAATTTTTAGTTTTTAAGCATGTAACTACTCGATGTTTAAATTTGACATTGTGGGCTACCTACAATGCGAAGAGATGGCGCTGCCTTGCAGCTTAAGAAAGGCTAGAAAGAATTCGACCATCAGGACCGCAGGAGCATAATGGTCAGTGCATTCTCCCGGATAGCGAAGGATGCGGGTTCGAGTCGTCTGCTGCCTGATCCGCGTGGATTTTTTTCTAGAAATATTTTCAGTTACAACTACATATACTCAGTCATAGCACCACTTTACGCGTGGGAAACTTGGCAGCTGGCGCGCCATAAGATATTTCTTTCAATCCACTCCCACTCAATCTATGTCGTGTTATGTTTTTCCATTATCTTTTTCTCATTCCGTTATTCACTTCTTCAAGTTTTATTACAACAGCATAAAGTACAAAATAATATGTTAAACTTACCTTTGGCTAAAGTTGTAACCTATGTTGCAGAGGCAAAACTTTGCGAGAACTAAAGAGTTGAAGGCTAAGTAACCTATATGATTAAATCTAAAGAAAATATAACTAGAAAAAATTCCACGCGGACCAGGCAGCAGACGGGACTCGAACCCGCACCCTTCGCAATCCGGGCGAATGCACTGACCATTTATGCTACCGCGGCCCTCACGGACCGCGTCGAAATTCTTTCTAGCTATTCTTAAGCTGCAAGGCAGCGCCATCTCTTCGCATTATAGGTAAACCCACAATGTCAAATGAATACTTTTACAAGTATTAAACATTTGAAAGAAGAAATAGCAATTATAGTTATAATTTTTATTATTTTTTAAAGCATGTAACTGCTTGATGTTTAAATCTAAAGAAAATATAACTAGAAAAAATTGACATTGTGGGTTTACCTATAATGCGAAGAGATGGCGCTGCCTTGCAGCTTAAGAATAGCTAGAAAGAATTTCGACGCGGTCCGTGAGGGCCGCGGTAGCATAAATGGTCAGTGCATTCGCCCGGATTGCGAAGGGTGCGGGTTCGAGTCCCGTCTGCTGCCTGGTCCGCGTGGAATTTTTTCTAGTTATATTTTCTTTAGATTTAAACATCAAGCAGTTACATGGTTTAAAAAATAATAAAAATTATAACCTATATGATTTTGTTTTTTTCATCAATGAACTTTGGTGTAAATGGAACTTACATTTGGCCTAATACCAAACTATCATCATACACAATTTTCACATTTTTTGGAAAAAATAGTAACTTTTGAGCGCCTCGTTTAGAGAAGATTTTGACTATTTTCAATATAAGTGAACAGTAGATTTATTCTTTCTATTGTAAGTTAATGTAGAATACTTGCAAATAATATTTGCCTTTTTTGGTACTGATCGTTCTACTGCAGCTAGTTTACGGAAAAAACGATAATATGCACAACTTCAAACGCCTCAATCTCTCAATAATGTTCAATACATTAGACCAAATTAATTACTACGACATCAGAAATATGTTTATGTTGTAAAATAATGTATTAGAATTTTGATTTTCGATCTCATTAATTATCAAAAATAAACAACTAACCTCCATGAGTTTCCCAAAAATATAATGCAGATTTACCTCGTATTTTGATATCGAATTAAATAGAATTACTATCAAAAACTACATACCTGGAACTATGAAATATGTATATATTTTTATAATTAGTTCATTAATAATTATTTTATAAGACTCGAAACATAACCCGTAAAATGCAATATATACTAGTGCAAATCTACCTACGCGCCGATCAGTACGCCAGTGGCGCAATTTTGTAAAAGGGCTCTTAAATAAAATATCTTAGGAACTAGAACGAAGTTGCTAGAAATTAATGAGCTCGTCTTAGACAGTTTAAACTCTTGACACCTCATCCTCCACGGGGTTGAGGATTGGGTTATGGTAGACAACGGCGTGATTGACATTTTTATATCGCATGTGTCTATTAGCTTTTTTTTGTGTCTGGGAAATGCCTTGCGCATCCTTCAACCATTGGGAAAACGAGAAGGTATGTGGGACTCCTCCCTGTTTATTTCAGCCAGCCCTGCGGCCGGATGAAATAAACAGGGCCCTACCTAACGCCCTGAACAGGGCCACTAAAAACCAGATAATACTCCTGCACCGTCACCCGACACGCACTATGAGGACCGCGGTCCCCCTAGTGGTATGGTCGCGGCTCCCGTTTCCGAATGGCCGCGCAAAGTGTCTTTAGGGTCACCGCTTTCCATCAGGCAGGATGCTTGTTATAATTTTTTGCCACCTTTTTAAAAAAACATCATAAACAAATCATTATAACATCTTACTGTTCGTTCAAAAACGTAAATTTTGCTAGATAATCATTTTTAACTGCAAGTAATTATTTAGGTCAATATTTTACTGTTTAAATTTATTTCATAATCACGTCCAAGATTTTTCTCGTTTGTCCCAAGCACACTGCTTACTTTCAAGTTTAATAATAAATATTTTTCGTCAAGTTTATGAATAGGTTTCCTGTCTTCGATATCAAGAAATAGCAATTCAACGCACTGAGTTGACAAGGGCTCCTACAACAAACATTCTACGCAATTTCTTAACTCAATCACACAATTTTACGTTCACACGGAAGACCATTCCGTAGGTAAGTTACATTATATTAGTTATCTATCCAAAATGTCAGTAGTTCAAAATGTTACGAACTCTATTAGAAGGCTAACCGGACAATGCGTAAGGCGCTTTAGTTAAGCCGAGCCCAAGCAACAAGCATTTGCTTAACAATAACTTAAGCCCCCCGCATCATCAGCCCGCTCGCTTATGCAGATGCTCTGTTTGAACGCACTATGCCATTTGCTTGATAATGAATTTTGTTTCAGATCTTTATATTTATAATTTTTATTTTTAAGCATTCTACTAGTCGATGTTTAAATCTAAAGAAAATATTACTAGAAAAAATTCCACGCGGTCCAGGCAGCAGGCAGGGCTCGAACCCACACCCTTCGTTATCCGGGCGAATGCCTGCCATGCTATGTTGTAGGTATCCCACATTACAGAACATATAATTGTTAATTGAATTAAAATATCCATCATGTGGAACCAGTGCAGATTAGTTGGTGCTAACGATTGCAAATTTAACCGGAGCCAATGGCGTACCTCCAAAGCACGGAGCTCGGGAAACCAAATAGTTGGGCGTTCATCATATGACGGACTGTATGCGGGTTCGGCAGAACGTTAAGGATTACGGTATCATAAATCAAATTGACTATACTTGGTATAAATCTATTTCGAAATATTAAACGTTATTAAAGTCTTAATTAAGATGCGGTAACAATGCTGACAGGGCTTAAGCCCAGTAGTTTCTAAAAATGCTCTGTCTTTGAACATCTATTCCGGTGTTGTGTTAGATAATACTATCTTTCATGCTGTATTTTTTATTACATCTTGGACATTTCAATTTATGAATAAAGACAAAACACAGCGAAGCTAGTTCAATTTTTATTATAAAAGGTGGTGAATGGCTAGTGAACTACCTTTCTAATTTATTGATGCCATTTTGATTCCTATTTAAAAAAAAACAGCTTCAGAAGGACAATTAATAATTTATCATAACATTCAATTATAGCCTTCGATATAAGAAAAAAATTATAATATAAATTTTTATTAATTAAAAATAGTTTATTAACTTATTGAGGTGTTCCCAATCCAAACAAAATTGCATAGTAAATGCATATTTATAAATTCAATAGGTGCTAACGTATACTTAACCAAACCCAATCGAGTAAACTTGCCCACCTGAACGCAGCACTGACCGAGCAAGTCCGTTAGCTCATTGGCAACCAGTCTCGCTGATTTATCCCGCCAACCTGCAGCGGGAACAAAAACTTATTACCCGTTGTTATTGTCCATCGCAGCTGGGTATTGAGGAATTTGTATAAGAACTCGTATAAATCGTAAGGAAAACAAAAGGCGATGGTTGATGAGCGTGTGCGTCTTTGAGAAGGCTTTTTGCTACGGGGGGGTCGAATCTCAGATTTAAGGAAATATCTTTTTTTATTTATTTATTTATCTTTACATGCCAGCTAAGAGACTATATCCAACACGCAGACAAGTCATGCAAATATTAAATTAAAAAAAAACAGTAGCATTCATTAAAAATAACTTCAAATGTCAACCATATTAAACAAGTGTCAAAATTCATTAAAAAATCCGTTTCTTTTATCGTATCGTATATCGTATTGCAATGTCAAAATAATTCAAATTCTAAAAATATCAAAGTCTATTTAGTTTTTTTACGTCTATAGATAATAATTACATCATTTCAAATGTCAAATCACACATATATTATTTTAAACAAAGGGTCTAGATACTGACGGGTGATTTCTACTGCTCGTCTCAACTCATCAGCAACAGATCTATTTCGTCATATTGAGCAAGCATGTCGTTTCATGTTCATGCAGAAATGGTGGCAAACATATACCTACATATATGGTTGTTGCTTGATAGTAAACGGCCAAAATAGCCAATAGACCAGAGTATCAATTTGGACGATGCTTAAGTCAGGCTTGGGGTCAGGCCCCATACCCGTTCTAACTCCGAGGACTGAATGATTTTTCACTGTTAAAATAACAATACTACGAAAAATAGGGTATGTGACAAGTTTTAAAAAACGATCTCACGTTATTGACTAATGTTTATGGAGTGGATATTCATCATTCTGTTGTGTATTTCAGTAAAAATAACCAAATCAAAAACTTCATTTTCAAGTTACCGCGAAAACGTTTTTCTGGACAATATGGCGTCTTACTAGTGTGTGACGTCACACGACTGTTATTAAAACGTCAAACGATACAATGTAATGTAACTTTAACCGGAAGTTTACTTGCGTGTGACGTCATTTTAGGCTCCGCCAATCCCAAGCGTTTTGGGTCACGTGACAATATATAAGAAAACTATTATCTTTCTCGTGGGTTTTTAGAAAAATTATGAATATTTTTTTTGTAACAATAGTAAAAACCCCTGCCAATATTCATTCCAAACACAGATGCTAACAATAGGCACTTTATTTTTAATACTGTCAAATACTGTCAAACCCTATTGGCTTATTAGTACGGTTTTCTGTAAGATAAAGGTTGCGCTATACGAGCGCTCCAATTCGTGCGAGATATTCGTTGCACCATATCTTTATTTTTACCTTTCTTTTGAACATCATCGTCATTAATATCCCCACTGTTGGGGCACAGGCCTTCCCCATGTATGCAACAGGGAGATTGGTCCGTGACCCACCACGCAGATGCAGTGCGTGTTGGTGAGTATAACGAATACAGATGTAGCCAGGACCAACGGTTAAACGGACCTTCCGAGCTCGAGAGAAAAAATATTGTCACCTATCCAATGAACAGCCATTGCAAAAGTTGCTTAACATCCATGATCGCAGGCCGAATGCACTTATTACCCCCATCGAGTTCCTCGACTAATTCCTTTGATATAGATCTGTAATTGTAAGTAGAAAGTGTACGTCCTTCTCTGAAGTCCTGCCATATCTATGCCGCATCAAAATCGCTTCAGCGGCTTTAGAGAGAATGCGTTGTTTGTATTCAGCTAGTCAAGCAGAGTTATATTCGCAACATCTTAAGTAGTATGAATAGAGTTATTAAATATTACGTTATTTCAATATTACTATAATATACCTCGCGAAATGTGAATAGGTGGTAGGTATCAAAGGGTTAGTTAGCTATTGTAGCTTTCGTAAAGATTTCTCAATCAATCAATACCTAAATTATATTATCTAATCCTAAACCAATGAGAAAAAAATAAAAAACTCGTTATAAAAAAACAAAACAAATAAAAACACAAAACCTACATTTTTATTATTTTTAAGTTACTTACCTATAAGTTTCTCTCTCTTTAAGAACTCGACTCGTACGGGTCCATGATAGGTTAATAACTAAATATTGTTGCGTACGCATTGGCATTCAATTTCGCCGTGTCAATCATTCATCGGATGCGCGGAAATGCCCCGTCGGATCCACATCGGTTGTTGTGGAGGGCGCGGAGTGATGCCGGATAATTGCCTTGTAATTTATTTTTTTCTCTGTCTCCTCCTCTTCGTCTGGAGTCTCTAGACCACTCGAACCTGAGGGAGTCGGCTCAACTAGAGGGCGTCGCTGAGACTTGGACCTCGGCTCTAGTTAACCGTTGTCGAGTGGTGATTTCGTCGAGACGTGCCAAGGCCGACGGAATCAGATGACCCTACGAAAAAGAGACCATATTCTTTTATTTTCTTTTTTTTCATTTTGACTGTGCGGTTTCCCTTTAATTTTTCGAAGAAAAGTAAAAAAAAATTTAGGGATTCTTTCATAAATGCTCAATTATTATATTTTTCCACACATTTGATAAAAAATGCATTTACGGAGGTTTGAACATTATTTTGAACCAAAATTATGCACCATACCAGCAGGGTATACGGTAAAATATGACCGCACACTCTGGTATATGACACCGTGCGTATACTTTACGTTTTATACGCTTTTAATCTATACGTTTGGCTTACATTAATACTAAAAAAAGAGCCGAAAGAAAGATGTAGTTCCAATTTAAAGTCTTAGAAAAAGTTTGCTTCATTATAAACATTATACTGTTTTCTCGCAAATATGTTGAAAGACATTATATGATATTCATGCGGAATTGGTATTTACAAACTCGTGAATATGGTAAACCCTCGACTTCGTCTCGAGCTTACATTCGCCTACTCTTTCGTAATAACCAACTTATCACACTAATATTATAAATAACTTTTTCCCTAAAATTTCTTCTTTTTTCATTTTGTTACGTGTCGGGACGGGTTTCGAAATTTTATGCCAGTTCATACTTGACAGTTCTTTATTCACCACGCAGTTCACACAGTTAACATACAATGTTAATCACAAAACACTCACTAAACACTGTGCTTCACTATACAAGTATATAAACAATCGCACTAGAACACTTCACTTGTTCTGAAATCGCTGTTGAAACTCAACTATATCTGCGCGACGCCGATCGCGTTTATTTAAGCCAATTGACGCATTCCAGAAAAGTCCGTTAAAATGAGAGTTAACTAGCACCCGCGAGTTCGTAGTACCTTTTTATACCTACATAGGTAACGCGCATAAATTGTAAACAAGTGCAGATATGGTTGCACTGTCCCCCTTACGGGCGCACTGCATAAGGCTCATATTACATTCTAATATGCGCACCACTCGACCTTTATCGCGATCCGCGGTGTTCTGGTAAATTCTGTCTCGAGTATTTTCGCGGTTTTGTTTCGAGAGCGCTTGTTATTTATTGCACTATAGTTGATGTTATTATTGTTGTAGGTATAATGTTATTTATTCTTGTAGGTAGGTACTTAAATTTTTCAAATTCAATTCGATAAATTGTGATTATATCTACCTTTATTGTGTAAGTACATATTTCCTCTCAGTTCTACTATTTGTTCTAGAACAAAAGTGGGATATAACAATAAATCCGTCCGTGTCCAGTCTTACACAACTACGAGACGTTAATGGCCACTTTAATATAATTAGAGCTCCACAGCGCGCCACGGAACGACGTTAACTGTCAGTTAAAATTTACTTACAAGAACATTCGCGATAACTGCATGTGGAAAATTAAACAGTTTTGTATAATTTGTATTCTAATTCAATATGATTGCAATACGAGTGAAATTTATTAGGCACGGTGATTTCAGAGTCCTTATAACACTAGAACTTCCGCGTTACATTGTTGTTATTTATACATAAATCTTTACTTAGCGCTTTCGAAATCAGGTAAATATTAAGCTCCCCATTCATATCCTGATATGGGTAATACTCGTATTAGGCTATTTAGGTTATCAGATCCTCAAAACATCAAATTTTCAGAGGTCAGAGAAAAATAAATGTCTGAACAAATGAACGCTAAAAGAGGTTAATAATAAATAACATTATTTAGCAGATAGCCAATGAGGAACACGGGTTATTTATCATCGATCGATCGTTAACAGCGTACCTGGGTGTTTGTTCAACGGGCATTATATTAACAAGTCGAAATTACGACAGCGATGTACCCTCACCCCCTGTAAATCAAAGCAGCGTAGATTAAGTAACTGTTAGACCGGACAATCGGTGGAATCCGACATACAATCAGAAGTAAAAAGAAAATTCACCAGACCTGTAATTTAACGCTATATATGGTGTAGGGTAAAAAAGACATTCTTTGCCTTTTTTGCCTTTCAGATGAGCTCTGTAAACTTACACAGTAACAGAAAAATAAAATCATCTAAAGATTGTTGTTGATAATTGTCTGTAGTTTTGCTATAAAGGAAAGATTACTTTCTCAGAGGAGCGTAAAATAATTCAAAAATACAATGTATTGTAAACGCAACGGATTTCAGGTCAATCTGTGTCATTACTGGACTACACTTACATTAAACAAAAACAACTTACTTATATTAAACATCAGATAGATTACACGCTCCTGTTGACACTTTTACAAACCGATCAAAGGCAAGTCGAACTCCCACATGAGAGTTCCATCCATACCTTGTTATTAGTTTATAAAAATTGGATTACAGCAAACCATCCCATATCATAATATGGATGGACTGGATACGCCATTTATGTTCTAAGTTTATTATTTTTTGTGAAAGCAGCAGTAGCATTAATTCTTTGAAAATAAAAGTGACTTTTATTCAAGACATAAAGCCCTGTTACAGACAGCGGAAGCATATTAATGGGCTTCTATTTGTCACTCTACAATAAGAAACCGTAAAACTGCTATAATCATCTTTATCAATCTATATTCACGGCGTGTCCCTGGAATTATCCAACACTAGCCTTTTAATTGTACAATTAACTTATAAGTAACTACCGGACTCGGCGAACTTCGTACCGTCAGAAAGTAATAATTTGCAATAAAATAATATTACAACTATAAATTGAGATGTAAGCTATCCCATCTTTTAAGTTGGATCAAACTGCGCACGGTGTGCAAATTTGATTAAAATCGGTTAAGTAGTTAAGGAGTCCATCCCGGACAAACAACGTGACGCGTAATTCATAAATATTGAGATTATTAACAAAGAAGGAATACATACGTTCAACATGAGTTTAACACAAAATGTCATAAAAAATTTGCCCAAACATGGTTTGAAGCCGTGTCTAAACTTTTTTGTAGTAAGACCGGTAATGTTAAATGAATCGATTGTTCTATGAGATTCTTAACTCTTCGAACCTGAGTGTTGTATGCAAATATGATTGAAGGCTTACGATGGCGCGCTGCCTCGCAAATCCTTCCGTCTGTCAGTGCGATGTTACTTATTATTGGTGATTCTTTCGCTAATAAATAAAGGGGTATTATTTCATTTCATATCAATGGAACAGAAAACGCGAAGTACATTTCTTTAATTACAAAATTTTAAGAAATGTAGAGCACAGCAGATCTGGTGAAGTAACTCCCCACCTTAAAGAAAACAGTGAAATAACACTAGCTTTTATTGCTGGTGTTGTGTTTCTGACAGACGATTAAAGATCCAGGTCGCCACCGAGTAATACTTTTTTTTTACAGCCAGGTAGGCAAATGACTCTACCCCACCTGATGTTAAGTGGTGATAAAGTCCAACCATAGCTGGTACAGCAGTTACAAACTGCTACACCAACCATCCTCACCTTGCCGGCCTGCAAAAATGCTTCTTCACACCTCTCTTATAGGACCCCAGATTGTAAGAAGAAGGGAACACGTACTTTCGTATCGCAAGCGTTTTTGAGAGCAAACCATCAAGACTCACCAGGTACCTACTTACTGAACATCTTTTCACATGAAAATTTATGTACGTGACTTTTTTCACCCGTAAATACTATGAAATTGACCTATAATTTACTTCTTAACATATTTTAAGTTTTTTTTTATTCGCATTAGTAAAGTCAGCATTATTAGTAGATCAATTTCGTTGAGGGTCCGGAAGGTCAGGAAATAACTTGAAGGTCCTATGTCACCTAGCAGAAAGGCTCTCAAGCCGATTGGCCTTTAGTTTGTTAAGAATATAATGCCTGTTTAGGTATCGGCCATCGGTGCGAGTAAATAATTTTAAGTTCTTTTTTATTTTTTAATCAGTTTTCACCATCACTTAGTTCACTTTTCACAGAAGGTTTGGATTATATGTAATACAACAATAACTAGTACAAGGGCGAGTCACTTGTAACAAATGATATTTTACATTATCATCATCATCAACAGCCTATCCTAGTCCACTGCTGGATATAGGCTTCTCCAATTGCACACCACTCAGATTAATTTTGGGCTACTCGCATCCAGCTCCTGCCCGCCACCTTGCGCAAATCGTCACTCCACCGTGCCTGAGGACTTCCTACACTACGTTTGCCTAGACTCAGTCTCCACTCCAGAAGTCGTCTACTCGTCTACATTACATCATCAACTTTCTATAAAAAGCGATGAAAAAATTACATTTATATATTTTATGGAAATAGTCAATTCATCACCGAGCCTCATCAATATCCGGTTAATCCAGAACACAATGCGCTGTAGATGCACTTACCGTTACAATCATGTTAATTTGAGGCAAGTTCCAAGTGATTATTTATATTTCGATATTGTAGGTCTTAAATTAACACCACCTGCGCGGAGATTGTAGTGCAGGGCAAGCTATAAGTTATTTGAAACGATTTTTAATTTAAATTCTATTGAAGACAGGGAGAAAAAAGAGCCCTAGCTGAGTTTCTTGCCGGTTCTTCTCGTAAAAATGCGAACCGATGACGTAGTTTTCGACTCTCACGTGTGCTTGTAAAAGCCTAAACTGAATAAATTAATATTGAATTTTGCAGAAGAAAAGAACCACCTTTACCATCACAATTCCACTATTGAATAATCCGGTATAATATTTTCGCCCCGTTAGATAAAAAAAAGTTTTAGTATTATTTTATCTTTTAAAATATTTTATAGCTACTGATTTTGTCGCATATGTTTAAAAATATTGAAACTTGCTTGAAGTCAATAAACTTTTATAATTTTATTATTATTGTTACATAGAGTTTGGTCTCAATCTACACATTTAAGTGGTTTCGTGGATTACTAAAATTGGACTTTCGTTTTGTAATGATAATTATTGTTTATTATAATCAAGATAGTTCTTCTCATATTCCCTTCAAAATAACAATAATTTGATTGGAATTGCCGATTGATGTGTCCGTGAGTATATTTAGAAATATTATTTCTATTCTGAATACATTTAGAAATATTATTTCTAAATATACTTCTCTTTATTGTAAGTAGTATCGTGAAGTTAGCTGTTTATGAGTACAAGTAGATGAAGTTAGTTGAATAATGTACAAATTTTCTTCGCGCCATTGGTCATTTCAAATTAGCCCGCTTTTATTGAGACAACTTAGCAATCGCAGCGCCTCACTTAATTTGTCCATATTTCTGGGACATTATTTTCTACAGCGATCGTTCTTCTTCTCTCTAACCTCCAATGTTTTCACCTATATGGTTTTGACGGTCCGTAGCTAAAAATGTTACATTGACCAATTGTACTCAGTTTTGAAGCTGATTTAGTAACCATCTTTGTCGAGTGTTACAGTTAAAAAATATGTTGTTATTGATCAAACTAACTTTCTTATATTTTTGCTACAGACCGTTGAAACTTACAGGGAGTGTAAACACCGTAGTAATCCTTAAAATACTGCGATGTTTAACTATAAAAAAAATATCTAAATAACTCAAAATTATAAAAAGAACTAAATAAAGTACTTTATTAATTAAATTAGCTAATAATTTCATACATAGACAATAAAGTATTAAAAACTCTTTCAATGAAATATCGAAACGCCCAATAAAAATCTTTCGAAGATAGCTCGACAAAGTAAATAAAATCATAATTCTGACGACGCAAGCCTGAAAAAGATGCAAAACGTCATAAACAAATAAATCAGTACATCATCACCTTTGAAATTTTTTTTCTTTAATGGGTGATGTGCGTGAAAACCTAAGAAACAAATATTCAATATATCTATAGCTTTTCAATGGATAGATGCCGTAAATGACCACCCGATTGTGTTGGTCATAAATATTTTTCGAAAGATGATTTATATGTCAGGCCGGTCTAATTATTTGGGTCGTGCCTTTTCGAGATCATTTTTTTCTTGCTCTTTCACTCTCTTGTTAAAAACAAGTTTGTTCGTATTATGTTTCAGTGTTGTTGGTCGAGAAGATAATAAATGGCAAGTTGGCATTCCATAATAATTAAAAAACAATTTCAATCGCGTCTTTATTATAGTAATTATGCGAAACGAATTAACTGTACGGAAATGGATGGTATCATCATCAGCCTATTAATGTCCCCACTGCTGGGGCACAGGCCTTCCCTATGGATGGAATAGGGAGATTGTTCCTTTATATGGTGGGTATAAGAATAGTAGATTATTAACCAAGGGGATAAAGCAGTGTCTTCTGTCGCGGGTGACGATTTAAATCGCGAGCGTAACGAAGGACTCGAGGTTTACTCCCGAGCAATTCGAGGGTGTTAAAAACTTAAATCACGAGCGAAGCGAGGGATTTAAGACGAGTCAGAGTGTAGCGAGGGATTTAAGTTCACCCAAGACTAAGAAAGCTTTATCACCGAGGAAAATACTGTACTTTTTAGTGATGTTACGATCTTGAATCTTGACAAACCGGATTTGATCGGTTAGTAATACATGCAAATCGGTTTCCGAACCGAACCGCCAAATTTTTAGTAAACCGCGGTTTGAACCGGTTTGAACCGTTTGACGAGTTGACGAATGAAACTTACGAAACAACAGGTGCTATTTTTTTTTAATTCTACAATATTTTGTTGATATTACATCGTGCAAATATTTAAAGGTAATTGAAAAATAACAAATAAAATATGAAAACAAATAATAATAATCAGAATTAAAAATGTCAAAATAAAAATAAACAAATATCTATGTAATACCGTGTTTAAAAAAATACAAAAAAAATATATAAACTCTATTAATTACATAAAACCGTACTTCTTAACTTTGAGAATAAAATACAATTTTAATAATCAATAATATAATAAATACGTAACTTATTTTTGTAAAATCATTTGAGTCGTAGAAACTTAATTTGGTACAAACAACTTAATTAAAAGTTTTCTTACAACTATTTAGGAATAATATTTGGTCTATTTTTTTAGAAGCTGGGCAATTACGTCGCATATTACATAATAATGAAAACAAAATTACACCGTCAAGTCAGTCAAATCTACCAGAGTCCGTTTCATTTCGGTGCGGTCGGTAAGTCGGTTATGGCTGTTGTATTTAAATTGACGATGCACGCTAACCGTATCCGCTGCTGTAAGTCGGTTCGTATTGGTCGGTCAAGTTTTATTAGGGTCGGTAAAGCACGTCAGGAGCCGCACGCGATTTGTGGATGGCGGTATAAACAAGAATTGACAGGCGCGTATGCGCGCAGCTCGATACGAACGAATGCCACGGTAGAACCGGTTTACGAAGACGTTAACCGATTCAACTCGGTCCATGCTCAAACCGGTTTGAACCGGTTTGAAAAGTCGAGTCGTTACATCTCTAGTACTTTTTGTACCATTTGCGAAAAAATTAACAAAATAATAATATGAGATAAGCATTTATTAAAAATAATGACAATTAAAAGTAAAAGTTAACATTCAAAACATTGGTCCAACTAAATATAGTACAGTCAATCTGTCGAAAAAAAAATCGTTTCAGTGAAAAAAAAAACCTAAAGGGTAAGTCTTGTTTTTTCTGTTGCCAAATGACGTCAGTAAGCCACCTTGGCGATGGGCATATTCAACTCGTAGGCGTTTTTTGAAAAACTCAAAAAAACCTTCAAAAAATTTTTGAAACGCATTTTTCTTGTTTTGTATGCATTTTAGAAACTTTTTTTCGACCATAATTGTAGAGGGCGTTGAGTACTACAATTTATGTCATTGTTGCAATCTCCATTGTAGGTGGCGCTAAAGTCTCAAAAAAGTGTTTTTTCACTTTTTCACCCTGAAAATATCATTTTAATGGAAAACTTTAAATCGCAAAGTTGTTTCGTACATAATTACCAACAACTTTTGTATAAACAATTTTTTTTGTATTACTTACCGTTTTCAAGTTATAAATTGCGCAGGTATGAAAAATCCAATAGAGCGGTTCAAGTACACATTTGCAGTGCACATTTTAATGTACGTTTTACTATTTTTAATTTTTTTGCATGATGAAAAACAAAAAAAAAATAGTAAAACATGAAAAAAAATAAAAAAAATAGTTTTTTTTTATTTTTTTTTCATGATAGGAAAAAAAATAGTAAAAACGTACATTGAAATGTGCACTGCAAATGTGTACTTGAACTGCCCAAAACCGCTCTATTGGATTTTTCATACCTGCGCAATTTATAACTTAAAAACGGTAAGTAATACAAAAAAATTGTTTATACAAAAGTTGTTGGTAATTATGTACGGAACAACTTTTTCATTTAAAGTTTTCCATTAAAATGATATATTCAGGGTGAAAAAGTGAAAAAACACTTTTTTTGAGACTTTAGCGCCACCTACAATGTGCATTTTTTGTTGTACAAGATTGCAACAATGAGATAAATTGTAGTACTCAACGCCCTCTACAATTATGGTCGAAAAAAAAGTTTCTAAAATGCATACAAAACAAGAAAAATGCGTTTCAAAAAAATTTTGACGGTTTTTTTGAGTTTTTCAAAAAACGCCTACGAGTTGAACATGCCCATCACCAAGGTGGCTTACTGACGTCATTTGGCAACAGAAAAAACAAGACTTACCCTTTAGGTTTTTTTTCACCACTCAACCTACAGATTGACTGTACTAATACGGCCTCGTCGGTTTTCGTAATTTTATTTAATAATCATAACTGCATAATAAATGCGTATTCCTTTTTCAAAAAGATGTATAATGCTTTATAAAAACTCAATGGTGTGAACACAGATGTAGTTCAGTATAAATTTCGGTAAGTATTCCAAAATTAAATCACATTCTCCCCATAGAGGATGAATGAAATTCAGTACAATTTTCTTTCCCTGTTTTTATCAGATTAAAAATGACTATTGTTATGTTCGCTTTTTGTAGCATAGAATGTCACTTTTTTGAGCAAGTGGTACGAAAAGTATATTTATTGTGAGCAATTGTTTGTTATTCGTGATGGGGTGAACATTTAGTACATTCTTTTATGTAAAAAGGGCTGCAAACAAACGTATGGTTAGCGGCTACCATAGCCTGTACACGCTTCATCATTATCATCATCATTAGCCTATTAATGACCCCACTGCTGGAGCACAGGCCTATTTATTATTTGTTTAAGTAAATTACTAGAATTCGTTAGTAATATCGTCAGAGTGGACTCAAGAATTCAAAAAAAGTCTTAGGAAATGAGGATACAAATTTAAAAAAAATGTTACTGTGTCATTCAGCAATTTTTCCACAAGCCCCGGGACTCTTACGATCTGAACGGGGGGGGGGGGGGGGGGGGTTCAGAATTAGTATCATAGTCATCAGCCAATTAATGTCCCCACTGCTGGTGCACCGGCATTCCCTATGGATGGAATACGGAGATTGGGCGATGACCCACCACGCGGGCCCAGTGCGGATTGGTGGGTGCTGACGACTGCAGATGCAGCCGGGACCAACGGCTTAACGTGCCTTCCGAAGCACGGAGGAGCTCGAGATAGTGAACTTTTGGTTACGCATCCAATGACCGACCACTGTGAAAGTTGCTGAACTTCAACGATCGCAGATGAACGCGCTTACCACTTGCACCATCGAGCTCCTCTGTAGAAGCTTGCGATAACAAAAGTATCCGTTTTATATATTAGTTGTATTCCAATTGCTATGTTCAAAGTGGATCTCTAAGTTTTGATCTGCTATATATTTGTCTTAGCTTTGTCTTCTTATCTATGAGCTGCCGCTGCTTTCAAAAGCAGCATTTTGTTAAATATTGTCTATCAGCTATGTCCAGTCTACAAGCAAAATCATACAAGTTGATGATGAAAACTTCTCATGGTTTATTTTTTGTTTAGTTTTTTACTGGCATTGTTTTTTTTTATTACTGGCATTCCATTGCTTCACTCAATAGCTTGACCTGTCAGGACGTCAATAATACCTAATTTCTTTTATCTGGTGGCGCTAGCTTCTGCTGATGGCTGTTGTATGATAAGTTTCACGTCATCAGAATGGCTATTCAGGATAATGCTTTTTTTGCTTTGTTCATAATATGCTTTGTTTTCGTATGTTTTTTTGTAACGATAACCTTAGATAGTATCTGTGCTTGTGTTGTTACTATTTCTTTCTAATCCTATAGCAAAGGCAATGGTTTCCCACTTAAAGTAAATTAGAATCGTTAATGTTTGGCATCTACTTGTCAGATAAAGGCGCAGTTGGAAACCAGCGTCAATGCACACTGTACTGACACAATGCTTAACTGGGCCCTTTTCAGCGCAGATGTGGATATGGATAGTGATGTCGATTCTGACATGATTCTCTAAATTTATAACTGAACTTGACATCGCTCTCTCTTTTTCATGTTCTATAGAGAGTGACATGAATACACTGTTGTCAGGTTTAAGTTTGGGTTTGGGGAATCGTGCCGGAATCGAAACCGGCCCGTCTAGCTGTGGATATGGATAGTGATGTCGATTCTGACATGATTCTCTAAATTTATAACTGAACTTGGCATCGCTCTCTCTTTTTCATATTCTATAGAGAGTGACATGGATACACTGTTGTCAGGTTTAAGTTTGGGTTTGGGTTTGGGGAATCGTGCCGGAATCGACACCGGCCCGTCTAGCATGACCACCGAAACGGGATATGATCTGTCAAACTACAATGGAGTTCGACAGCAGTCTGACAGTAAATGCCGATATATCGCTTTATCATATCCCGTTTCGGTGGTCATGCTAGAGGGGCAGTATAGTGTATGTCAAGTTGTATTTATTTTATTTTAAGTTGTCTGTCCGTTTTTGTTATTTTGTTAAATTATAAATTTAATTAATTGTCTGTATCCGTGTACTGTACTGAATGAACGATTTTGATTTGATTTGAAATTACTTATAACTGCCCTATTCACTTTTGCAGATAGTTACTCTTAAGAGCCCTTTGACATTTTTTGGAAAAAATAGTAACTTTTGAGCGCCTCGTTTACCCCCTTAGAGAAGATTTTGACTATTTTCAATAGAAGTGAACAGTAGATTTATTCTTTCTATTGTAAGTTAATGTAGAATATTTGCAAATACTGCTTTCCTTTTTTTTACTGATCGTTCTACTGCAGCTAGTTTACGGAAAAAACTATAATATGCACAACTTCAAACGCCTCAATCTCTCAATAATCTATTATCTGATTATAATAAATCTGTAGAGAGGTCAATTCTGTACATGAAATATATTTTCAAAATAACTATCAGGGGGTGATTAGTGATCGATACTGATGCCAAAAATGCAATCAGTAAAATTTTTGTCTGTCTGTCTGTCTGTGTGTATGTTCCTTATAGAAACAAAAACTACTCGACGGATTTTAACGAAACTTGGTACAATTATTCTTCATACTCCTGGGCAGGTTATAGTATACTTTTCATCACGCTACAATCAATAGTAGCAGAGTAGTGAAGGGAAATGTTGGGAAAACGGGAGAAGTTACTCCATTTTTTAAGCTTCCGTCGCGTGTGCAGCCTTAATGGTTAAAGTTACATAGAAATCATGTATGACAGAAATATTCTACATAAAATTGTCTAAAAAATATCTTGCAACAGCATATGTCTATCTTTTATGGTTGACTCACAATAACACGTGTAATTATTTAAATAAAGTCATTGTTTATAGCACAAGCCTGAGAACAAAAACTATAGTTTACACTACAGCTCTACACCGAAGTGAAGCGGGCCACTAGTGTTCAATAAATTAGATCAAATTAATTACTACAAAATCAGAAATATGTTTTTGTTGTAACATAATGTATTAAAATTTTGATTTTCCATCTCATTAATTATCAAAAAAAAACATCTAACCTCCGTGAGTTTTTCCAAAATATATTGCAGGTTTACCTCGTTTTTTGATATTGAATAAAATAAAATTACTATCAAAAACTTTCATAAAACTAATGTACCATCATTGAACTACTGGAATATGTATATATTTTTATAATTAGTTTATTAATAATTATTTTATAAGATTCGAAACATCCCCGTAAAATGCAATATATACTAGTGCAAATCTACTTACGCGCCGATCAGTACGGCAGCGGCGCAATTTTGTAAAAGGGCTCTTAAAGCAAATATAAATTTATTTTTTATCGATGAAATGTTTGTGTTTTCCAATTAGTTGTAAATATAACTTGTTTTATGTATAATAAATTCCAATTTATGAGAATAATTTTTTTTACAAATATCGAGGTAAACGATTGGGCTTATTATTTTATTTTTCTGTGTTCAGTTATATTTCTGCACTGAATGCAATGAAATGGAAAAAATTCAGACTACTAACAAATCGTGTATATATAACATGATCATTACCAACTTTCTCTCACCATCGACAAAGGCGCACGCAGCACAGTGGAGGCAATCAAACAAAAAATTATTAATACAAACAAAAATGTTCCCACAAAAACCATTATAAGTTAATCGTATTCGGTTTTTTATTGTTCTACCTAGTGGGGTCTATCGTACTTACACTGTATTAGTATGCATATAACATAGGCCATTATACGGAGGTTCACATCTCAATCTAAAGGTTAACCGTGTGTCTGTTACTGTCAGAGATCGCGCCCCGCTGAGATGCGCTTGCGTCGTTGTGTTAGAGAGGCGTAGGGCACAGGCGCGAGCGGGTCAAGTAGCGATCGGTAAACAGCCCAGTAGCCTTAGCATAAACCAATATTGAAATTGAATAGTTGAAGTAGATGTCGATATGCGTTTTGAGGCTTAAAAAGTTTTATATGAAAGATATTGGTTCATGCTTAGAATACAGAGCTGTCATCTTCAAAGTTTATTTTTCGATTTGTTCGATGTTTGTGACATTTTAAATTTTCATATTAGTCAAAATAAAAGCACTCTCCTAACAAAAGGACTGATTATCTGGATCCATCCTAAAAACTCTGGCCTTTTGGTGTTATTTTATAAAGTATCTAATCAAGGTTATCGGTGCTTTAAGTGGTAGAAGAATTATACTCTGAGGCATAGCTATAATGCATAATGTATTATCTAGTTGCAATTTAACATTGACAGAGTCTTTGCAGCCGCACTCTTCTGGCTGGATTGATGTCTTAGTGCTTGTGGTCTTAAATTATTCTATTGCTAGTGCTAGTCGCAAAGAAAGTGACAACTTTTAATCATAGAATTGATTGATTGGCGTCTCTGGGTTTAATAATACTTTATAATAAATTCTGGAAAACCTACAACATTTATTCAGTCGCAAATATTAGCAGAACAAGGATGCCAACAATGCAACAACAAAATGCCTGGGTTCGAACTCAGAACCTTTAGAGCAGAAAGCATTGCTGCCATTGCGCCAATCGGCTGTCTAAGGGTCTCCGCTGCCTCAGGCAGGAGCACGGAGCGGACGTTCGCTCTGCGTACTGTTTCATGTCATTTCATAGAGAAGCGCTACGTGAGGCGGAGCCCGCCTCGCGGCGAACGGGGCACGCTAATTTGGTTGTCTTCTGTGCTCTTGTCTGCCTCGTTTTTGTGGTAAAGTGGTATTATCAACAAAATTAATCCATTGTCGACGATGCGGATCTCTGCGACGAACGCTTAAAGCAGCGGAGGCCCTTAGAGTTTTTATAGTAATCATAAGACTCAAAGTTCACGTTTATCCATTATCATTTTAAAAGAGGTAGGGCATAGTGAATTTCCCGCTCGAATTAGAGTGTCCATAACACTTCCTTTCGGTGGTGTTGTGTTACTATCGATGAGTAAAGTTCCAAGACTCCATGGGGTAGGGGATTGGATCAGGGTAGGCAACGATGGGAGTGATATTTTTGGTATCGCAAGCGTCTATAGGGTATGGTGACCGATTACCATCAGGCGGGCCATACGCTTATTTGCCACCCTTTAACATAAAAAAATCATTTATTTTTATGTTTAACATTCCAAACAGTTTATATATCACGTATTCTTACAAAACAGCAATTCGCTTATGACTCAAACCGCGTCGTTATAATTTGTTCAACTAAATTGTCTGTAAAACGCGCGCTTAGAATGTAATGTTTAATAACTTGTGCCAGGAGAGGCTGATTTGTAATTGTGCTCGCTCGTGAGATTCGGCCGGCTAGAACAAATAAAACGAGCAGTGCATGGCACACGCAACAAACAATGATTATGACAGTACCTGGAGTGGTGTTATGTCGCATGTTTCATTGTTTATAGGTGTAAAGGGGTGACAAACAAGAAGCACCCGTAGCATAAGAGTGCGAAGACCCGATCTACAGACAACACGTTATACCAGGTACGTACCTGGACGTCCCGTCCCCCCACGAAAACGGCTAACTAGGATCCGAGGTCCGAGTCTCGCCGACGAGACGCCCTCTAGTCGTCAATTCTCGGCTTGAGGTCTCCTTAGGATCTCGCCGTCCCCAAACCCGGTAACGCTGTGAAGGTCATCTGCGCGACGAACAGCATAAAAACTCCAAAAAAAAACAAGAAGTGTAGGCGTCCAGTGGACAGAAAGTTTCCTGACACTTTGCCGGCAGTCAAAGTTATGTGGTTATATGTCACCTGCGTACCGACGGAGGAGCTTGATGGCGCAGACAGTTAGCGCGTTTGGCCTGCGATCGTTGAAGAAAAGCTGCTTTCGCAATGGTCGTTTATTGGATGAGTGACCAAAAACTTGCGCGCTTCGTTGTAGTGTTTCGGAAGGCACGTGGTTAGCTGCATCTGCAGACGTTAGCACTTACCAATCCGCACTGTGCCCGCGTGGTGGATCATGGCCCAATTACTTTATTCCATAGATAGGGGAAGGTCTGTGCCCCAGTAGGACAATAATAAGCTATTGATGATGATGACTGATGTATAACCTGTCGTGAAATGAAGTGACTTTTAAATCGATATCCGTTTTTTATCATTCACGACTGATGACGACTGCATGACCGTCCAATGGACGCCTAAAGTCAGCCTGATAGTATTCGGCTGCTATGACTTATAGATGCTCAAGTATACGATGTTGCTCGTTAGATGTCTCCCCCTTCTGCATCCCCTAAGCCGAGGAGCTCTAATAATCTTACTTTTTCAATTCAAAAATCCTAAAGACACTTGCGCGCATCGCCTACCTCGTCTTTATTCCCTAATCACCTTATTAACAAAAAAAGACTAAGCTTGGATTAGTTACTCCGTGTTTTGTCTCTGCTCATTGATTGATAAATGGCATTTGAGTGATATTAACACAACACGGTGTAACTAGTCTAAGCTTATTCCTCCTTTGTTAATTAAGTAGACTTCCCTGGATTGCAAACGAACAACAGCGCGCGGCCGCGATCGGCTGCGCTGCAAGGAAGTCAACCACTTTTTTATTAAACATTGTGGCAATAAAGGAATGAGCCCGTCTGATTTTTTGAAGTTATACTTCTTTAGGCGCGTTATGAAAAAATGATGAGAGTGAAATTTTAAGATGCGCGCGCATCACTGTAACACAAAAATTAACAGCATGAAGTTGGTCGCTAAAGCTAAAGCGACCAACTTCATGCTGTTACTTTTGTGTTTACCGCACATTAAGAGAATCTACCAACAAAATAGAAATAGAATCTCTATTTAGTGGGTGCTAACGACTGCATTGTGAAGGCCTATCAAAAGTATTTATTAATCTGGAACAACGGAACCAAAGCGCGATTCAAGAGACTACAGCGCCATCTCTTGACCATTGGTGTAGTAGAACCAAAAACCACATCTTTATTTTTTGTAATAAAGTAACAGTTATAGGTATTCATATTTATAATATTTATCCACATGTTTCTAGTTTGTATATTCGGAATACATGTTTGAGTTTCATACAAGTGCAAATCACATATGTTCTAATAAATTATATTCAGTAGCGATTTTAATTGAATATTTTGATTATTTATTTATTTTTTCAAATTAAAACTGAACTTTATTGACTGTGTCCTTTTCCAGACTTTTTATTAATTTATTGTAATTAATTATTTGCATGCAATAAAAAAACTAATTTTAAACGATGCCAAAGAAGGATAACTTCTCACGCGCCTACATAAGTACACGCACCCATTTTTTTTATTTTATATATTAGCACCACCAGAGAAAGTTACAATAAATCTTATTTTAAAATAATACAGTTGTGAAACATACAAAATGCAAAGTCCTATTGAAGGTAGCCACATCATGCTGGAGAGATAGTATAAACGAATAGAATTTTAATTAAAAAATCAATAGAAAGACAAACTGAAACAAGACCATAGTCTATTAACACTTCTGGAAGAAGAATATCACTCACACTATCGCCTACCCTGACTCTATTCGACTCTACTCTACCCCGTGGGACATTGGAACCTTACTCAACGACAGAAACGCAACATCACCAAAAGGTACTGTTATATCATTGTGATCTTCTGTTAGGTTACTGCAACACAAAAACAATGAATTTATTATTAATTCTGTGACATTGGAACCTTACTAAACGACAGAAACGCAATATCACCAAAAGGGCTCGTTATTTCAATGTGATCTTCTGTAAGTTACCGCAACAAAACGACAGTGAATTTATTATTAATTGTGTGACATTGGGACCTTACTAAACAACAGAAACGCAATATCACCAAAAGGGCGCGTTATTTCAATGTGATCTTCTGTAAGGTTACTGCAACAAAACGACAATGAATTTATTATTAATTCTGTGACATTGGAACCTTACTAAACGACAGAAACGCAACATCACCAAAAGATAGTGTTATTTCAATGTGATCTTCTGAAAGGTTCCTGCAGCACAACGAAAATGAATCTTATATATAAAATTCTCGTGTCACAATGTTAGTTACCATACTCCTGCGAAACGGCTTGACCGAGTATTATATTTTATATGCATTTTCAGTAGGTCTGAGAATCGGCTACTATCTATTTTTCATACCCCTAAGTGATAGAGGTTGTCCCACCCCTAACATTTTGTTTAATTTTTCTATAAATTTTATTTTTTTATTAAAAAATGTATAAAACCCTAAATTCTCACCCTTCTACCACCAGCCACTATTTTATGGCGGTACGAAGATCGCTGGGTCAGCTAGTTTATTATAAATTCTAGCTAAATAGATAAGTGCTCCAGCTTGAAGTGATAGTGGAGCTTTGTATTCTGTAATTTTGTTAGTTTATCAATAATAATAATAATTTTAATAAATAAATACAAATCAGAGCCTCATAAATACAACATAAAGCTATGACAACAAGGAGAATCGCATTATCCCACGTCCCACATGAGAACAGTTCGAAAACAATTTCGCAAAATCATAGTACGAACACGTATCACGTTCTTTGATAGTCGCCATTTCTATAATGATGATGGCTATGGTTGCGCAAGAGCATGGCACCGCCGTGCGAAAGGGACAGGCGATGTGACGCGAATTAACGACAAAGATGATTGTGTCTCAATTGTTGGATCATTTTCGCAACTAGATCCTATTACTATTGATGTGTGGACGGCGGTAGACGGTAAAGAGCCAGCGGGAAACAATATCGATTAAAAAACAATCACGGAAGTAGAATAATGAAAGAAAAAAATGCTGTCTACCATTCACTATGTTCTATTACGTCTACTCATACTCTCTGAATGAATGATGGATGATGAATGGAATTGCAGGCTGTATATAAAGAATCAAAATATTTAAGAAAAATATAATACTCTATTATTACAAACGTCCAAAGATGTCAGTAGTGGGGTGGCTTACCATTAAGTGAATGGGACATTAGCTTAATGTGCTACACCTTTCCTATAAAAGAACAATTTAAGTAGTGCCAAACACGAATCCATAACAACAATACAATTATGACCATATTCGTGTTTCTTTTTAAAATTTTCATGTATGTATAAATTAAAATATAAATCCACAACAACAATACAACTGTGACCATGTTCGTGTTTCTTTTTAAAATTTACATGTATGTATAAATTAAAATGCACTTACTTATCTGTGACATGGTTTTACGGGAGTTTTCTAAATAATACAAACAACGAGTGGAATAAAATTTTAAATAATTAAAGATAGTTATTTTATTTAACAAGATATTTATTAATGAATAAAAAGATTTTGTTTTTATTATAAGCTAGTAATTTAGTTTAAATATTTGAATTAAATACACTTATTTTTTTTGTGCCCTTTGCATGAAGCCATTCTCTCACAAGCGGAGACAAATCCAGAAAATTGTGCTAGAGATTATTGTCAGCCGTGTATAATAGGGCGTAGTGTGACGGTACCGTACACTGAAGTGCAAAATAATAACAACAAATTTAAAAGTTATATTTTAATTTTATGTAGATATATCAAATTGCATGTGGTTTCTGTAAGATTTTTACTTCTACAAAATTGCATGCAAATTACCTAAGTTTTAATTTGTATTTCTCATTTATTATAATTTTTACAACCTGACGCTATTTTAATTAGGCGTTAACAAAGCATCTAAAGGTGAGTCCACGAAAACGCTTAACATTACTTACATAGTTATAATTTTCTATTTTTAATTTTAGCATTTAATTAAGAATTTAACTGCTAGATGTTTAAATCTAAAGAAAATTATTCACTCACATAGTTATCTTAGTGATCTTTATATATATGAGTGGCCACACTGTGATAACACTGTTTCAACCGGTTTTAAATGCTGTTTTAATACTTAAAATACACTCTACATTTCTGATTACACTTGAGAACGGAGTGTAAAGGATCCGCAACGCATATTGTATAATAATGTGATATATATATATATATATATATATATATATATATAACACAAACAATCCGTACAATTATATAAAATATACTGCAATATATATGTGTGTGTGTGTGTGTATGTATACAAGTATTTAAAACGCATTGTAATAAGAATATATATCAGCATAATTATTTAATGAAACTGAAGTGTGCGTGGAAACATAATTAATAAATGAGTAGTTATATTGTTTACTAGCGGCCGCCCGCGACTTTGTCCGTGTTACTTTGGCTTTTTGGGAGGTCCCCAAGAACCTAACATTTTTCCGGGATAAAAATTATCCCATGTCTCAACCCAGGTCATGAAATACATAAGCGTACCAAATTTCATTCAAACCCATTCTGTATTTTTTGCGTGATAACGTAACAAACACACAAACACAATTTTTCACATTTATAATATAAGTAGGAAGTAGGATACTTTATTTTGCAAGCAAGTACACATGTTTGTCACGTGCGATTCGAATCGCGGGCATTATGTGTCCGTGACGTCATTTAGGCGTCACTGTCACAAACTTTATAGATTTCAGGGCGTAATCTATCTATAGGGAGAAATTACACTGTTTAGTATATATGCAGTGTAATGCGTCAAATTGTGTTATCAATTTTACATTATTTATATGGAATTCTTGCGGCATCAAAGTGGTTCAATTTGCAAAATTGTGAATGTGGATTCTTAGATTATTTTCTAGATTTGTTATACTAAAAGCAGAAATAAGAAATCCTACTTATAATATTATTAATGTGAAAGTTTGTATGTTTATCACGCAAAAACTACTGAACTGCTTTGGATAAAATTTAGTAAGCATATACTTTCTGACCTGGATTGAGACATAGGATACTTTCTATCCCGGAAAATACAGTGGTCTCTGAACTTTAGATTTTTTTACATCAGTTTGAAGTACACGCTACGCGAAAAATGGTGACGTCCGTCGTGGACGTTTCAATCGACATTGAAAATTGAAATACAAATTACCTTAACCTACTTATAAATAAAATTAAATTTACAAAATGAAAATAAGTCACCACCAGCGCCGCCGGCGTCGTCAAGAATGGTGCCCAATAGGCTAGCAGCATTGCCACGTTGAATGGCAAACCTGGGGCCCAATTCTCGCGGCGTAGATATTATATCGGCTTCGAGATAATATCGAAAGTAGGGATATCTATTGAAAATATCTACTGATGGTAAAAAATGCTATTCTCGTGGATTTTCGATATTCCAATGATATTATATCTATCGTAGATATTCTTTCACTGCCGAATGCGTTCCGTTTTTCTCGATTAAGTTAACATCATAGTCTATATAAAATAATAATAAATTAGAGCAGAATTTTACAAGCAACAAAATGATATTTTATGAATTCCATTCATATTAAATATGAGTATACATTTTTTGAGTATAAAAAATCTCAACTTTACCTAAATTGTATGCGTTTATAATTTCAACGTTAAGTATAATGAAACGTCAATATTATTTAAGATTCTCCCTTTTCAGGGAAGGCAAAGGGAACAATGCCCATAAAGCCTAGTCTTTAGTTATATTAATCTTCTTTTTTTTACATTCGAATGTCGGTGTGACGCATTCTAATGTTTCTTGGAGTGTTTGGCACGAAATTTATGGAGTTGGCTTTTTCTCTAAGCTTCTGTGAGGTATTCAACACTACAATAAAGTTCTCGAGTCCACTTAACCGGAATAGCGTATATTTTAAAGATTCCACTAATTCTTCAGTTGCGCAGACGGTTGTAACACCAAATCACACCAATTTTATTTCACAATATCCACTATGAACGAATTTTAGAATAATTAAAATAAGATGCCAACCGCACTCGCAGAAATCCCGCCAAAACTCCGTATCGTCAATAAGAAAATGGTGTCGATTCTGGCACGATTCTCTAAACCTAAACGTAAATTTGACAACAGTGTATCCTTGTCATTCTCCATACAGAATGAAAAGGAGAGACTGATGTTAAATTTAGTTCTAAGTTTAGAGAAATGGTCAGAATCGATACCAATGTCATTCATAACTTAAAAGATTTCTAACCAAATTTTTGTTTAAACGTAATTTTTTTATGAAGTCGGCGTCCCTCATTTCAAATGGGCCCTCTTGCTCTCACAACGGCGGTGCCTTAGCACAGCAGCAGCAATCACGTCATTTATTAAATCATTGACGAAAACATGAATCAACTCATCCATCGATTATATAAACTGGTGTCGATTCTGGCACGATTCTCTAAATCTAAACTTAAACTTGACAACAGTGTTTCCTTGTCATTCTCTATACAGAATGAAAAAGAGAGACTGATATTAAATTTATTTTTAAGTTTAGAGAATCACGCCAGAATCGACACCATTATTTACCTACTTCTTTATTTACTAATTATTTATGAAGGCAGTTAACAACGTCTTGAGGTAACAATAATTGGCAAAGACACACGACAACACAATAAATAATAGGTAAAAAAAGTGGAAATAATAAGATTGACATGCCAAGATCCATAGATATTTATATATCGAAGGCTCTTTACCAGTCGATGTATGTCTACTGATCATCCGTAGATAAATATCTATTGCGACATGGTGAGAATAGGGCAAAAAGGTTTTCCTTCGATAATATCTATGCCGCGAGAATTGGGCCCCTGATCCGTTAACCAAGATAACTACCAGCCTTTTGGTCACCAGTCACTTCGGTGAGTCCCTTTGATAATTCCCTAAATAAGGAACGAGCGCTTGGACCCCATGGGCATGGGCCCAAGACTATAGAGTCTCAACACCAAATGACACAAATATATACTTCTCATTGAAAGCTGAATATATGCGCCGCTTGGAATCGTTTCATTGTTTACCTAAATGAAAATTTCTGTTCTGTGTCCAAATCTTATGATGTGTGCCCGACCCACACTTAACCATCTTTTATCCTGCCACATAGATATACTTTGACATCAGCTAACCGTGTGAAACTTAGCCCCTATCCAGCTTATGAAAACATTCCCGTGTATTGCATTCTTATTAAAAGCCGACAAGCCACTCCATCTTACTCTATTTGACAGGGCACAGTGCAGATAAAAGGCCGTTTGGATCGCCTGCCCGATAAAGATATTGCGGATTCATAGTGCATTTATCAACCCATCCACTATTTTACTTATTATATGTTAGTAGATATATGGGTACTTACAGATCAGGAGGCCTACTCTAATTCAACGAAAAACGAAATTTGGATTTCAGGACGTAATCTATCTATAGGGAGAAATTGCACTGTTTAGTACATATGCAGTGTAATGCGTCAAATTTGTGTTATTAATTTTACATAATAATATGGATTTCTTGCGGCATCAAAGTGGTTCAGTTTGGTAACAATTTGCAGAATTGTGAATGTAGATCATTAGATTATTTTCTAGATTTGTGATACTTAAATCAGAAACAGGGCACAGTGCAGATAGAAGGCCTGCCCGATAAAGATATCGCGGATTCATAGTGCATTTATCAACCCATTTACTATTTTACTCATATGTAACTAAATAGATAGGTACTTACAGATCAGGAGGCCTTTTTTTTTGTCAACGCAGGCAAAACCTCTGTTTACAGACGACGGCGCCTTTAAGAGGCACACCACCGAACGGACCTCACACCTGGCTCCCGCAAGCTTTACGGGCCCCCGCAGTGGCTGAGGGGGCACTGAGGACCCCGTAACTCTTACGGGCGCTTTACAGTATAATATCCGCTGAAAAGCCCTGCGAATACCCTCTAAGCTGCTTAGTGCGAAGCCACGGGATCCCCGTTTAGGGATTTTTCCGCGCTTCCGCACCTAGAAGCCTCCCGGACTAGCCGGGACTCCACGGCAGGGGTCTCACGGGGTATCGCGGGGAACCCGCAGACGTGCTGGGAGTTAAGTGTGCGGCCTAGTGCCCACCACACCGTTTCCCGTCCGCTGCAGGGGACTGCCTGGGCGTGCCCATCGCAGGTCCTCCCGCCGCTTCCTCTCGTAGGACAGAACTACAAGAGGGGGCTGCCGTCACGGGACAGATCAGGAGGCCTACTCTAATTCAACGAACGAAATTTCGATCAAAACTTCGCACTTTTCTTACTATGTTTCTCTTTTAATTATAATAATATTCGTCGTCGGAATATAGATTGAGGTGTAGATTTTCCAAGCTTACTCAAAGAAAACTTAAAGAGAATGATAGTTTATCGTTCAAATTAAGTATGATCTTAAATTGATGAAATTGAATTTCGTTTGAACTACGTTATCGAAAGTTCGTTTCGAAGAAGAGAAGAGAGTAGACCCCTAAGCTCATTTGAATATCTTTAAGGATTTTAGTCAGCGGCGCGAAACTGATAAATTAAATAATTATTGACCTATAATGAGTATTTTCATTGCGATAATGATAATGGAAAGGGGTAAGTAAGGTTTTTTTGATGATATATTTAAATAACAATAGCATAAAACAAAGTAATGTCTTAAAATTTTAAAAATACCCTAACACCGACTTATATAATGTTGACAATTTACAAAACAAAATTTTTAATATCACCCCCGCACCAGGAATGGTGCCCAATAGACTGGCAGCATTGCCACGTTGGATGGCGAGGCTGATCCGTTGACCAAGGTAGCTGCCAGCCTTTACATCACCAGTCACCTCGATGAGTCTCTTCGACAATTCCTTAAAAAAGGAACGAGCGCTTGGACCCCGTGGGCCCATAGTCAGAACACTAAATGGTAATATATAATATCATAATAAATAAGTATATAATATCATTATTTTACTAGCTGACCCAACAAACGTTGTTTTGCCATAAATGACTATTGAAAAAAAGGGGCTGGTGATAGAAGAGTGAAAATTCAGGGTTGTATGTATTTTTGATGCCACATTATAAAAAAAATGTCCAAATAAATGTTAGGGGTGGACAACCCTTATCACTTAGGAGTATGAAATAAAGATAATAGCCGATTCTCAGACCTACTGAATAAGCATATAAAATTTAAAAAAAAATCGGTCAAGCCGTTTCGTAGGAATATGAAAACAAAAATTGACACACGAGAATTTTATATGTAAGATTTTAAGCTTTTCACTGCTAGCTTTTTGATTTAAAGAAAATTTTACTAGAAAAAAATTCACACGGTCCAGGCATCAGATGAGTATCGAACCCGTAACTTCCACTATTCGGGCTGCGTGGGTTATCTATCAAAACAATTCTATAAAACTACCTAACTATAATTTAGTCCAGCATTATATAATACAAGGCCTTTTCACATCCTTACATAAAATTGCTATTCTCAATATTCGATACAGCAAATCATTTTACAAAGTTTGAGGTGAATATAGTCATTATAAAAAAAAATATATTCACAATTCAAAATCATATATTCAGTCTCGCTATGTGCACGACAGTAGCGCCACCTACAATGCGCAACTTTCCGGGATTATGCCAAATAATGACATCAGTTTGTATTTTATTGATTTCTAGTAAATATAGTAAGGTAAAGATAAATAAAAATTATTATATATTGTATAATAATTTAAATAATGTCGGATTTCAATTCGGAATTCAGTACAGTCAATAATAACTCTTGTATTGATGTAATCTGGACTGAAACACTTGGGCATTGGTGCTTGTACGGTGGCTCTATTCGGCCAAAAGATTAAATTAGCAGTTGAACAAGCTAGATTTTGTAAGATCGAATGAAATATACGTGAGATTGTGGTTTTTTGTACACCAAATAACACACTCAATGCTGAAAATGTCAAGCCAGTTTTCATTTTTATCAAAAAAATCAGAAGTCGGTCTTTAGTGGAAACTGTACATTTTCTCATAGTTAATCTTGTTAATAAAAACTCAAAATTGCTAAATGACACACCAGAAGGATCTAGGAGTTCTTGATCATTTGTTATTGATGAAATACCAACAAATTCTTGACTTTTTGTTTCGGTAGATTGATCCTCATACGATTTTTTGTCAGTGCCACAGCTTTTATCTTTCTTTCTTGAATTATTTGTCATTAAAATTCTTGATGTTGGATCACAGTGATCACTGTAAATTAATCTAATACAAATAAAAGTTGTATCTCTTAATTTCGATTCAGAAAACATATTGACTTGACATCCTTGATCGATCATAAAAGGTTGAGTTTGATTTAATTCACTCCCTTCTTCAATTATTATTTGACTTGATGTGGTATCTGAGACTTTTGTGGTTCTTCGTTTTGTCAAGCGTGTATATCTAGCTAGGACCTGTGAATCATTAACCTTCCTCTTTCGATATATTTCAGGGAATATCGTAGGAGCATAACTCGGATTTTCTTCCTCGTCTGATTTTTTGTTTCCCATAAAATGTTCACTACAAATTGTGTCGTCAGGTTTGGGTACCATGGCGACCCATCAACACTAAAATAATAAAGACAATAATGAATATCACATAAAATATATAGCGCAAATAAAATTGATCATAATTTAAGGTTATTTCGCTTACTTATTTCTTTTTATGGCATCTATCCATTTATTTCTTTGATTTAATTTCCAGTCCAATGTAGGAAATATATACACAGACTATTTGTGCCCTTATTTTTGCAATTCACAACACAACAACATCTATTAATAGGCATTTTAAAAAATTTTTGTTTATTACGAACTCCGTGCAAATTGACTTTACTTTCCCGGATTGTTGCGTATTTCTGCCACGATAAGCGCTGCGATCGCTTCACTATACCCCCACCATGTACTTCGCACATAGCGATCCGAATATCGGTTTTTACAATCGTAATCTGGTCCCTGAGAAGTGTTCAGACTGGGACCAGTATGCACCTAACCCGCTGTTAAAAGCTCTTGTGAATGTCAAACGCTATGCCATCGGTTCGTTAATCTACCGCAGGAGACCTTGTACTGAGAAGAACCGGAAAGAAACTCAGCCAGGACTATATTTTTCTCCCTGCTTCGTCTCATACAGTGTCGTCAATTGAGAAAGATGGCATGAAAACCTGAAAACATGTGTTGATGTCAACTTTCATAACATCACTGAGTAAAGTTCTCAATATGCTACTTAGAACTTTTCTGCTCTGTAAACAAATAGAGATGTTGACTTTAACGTTGACAGGGAACTTTTTCCTGCGTTTAAACACTTTCCCAAAAAAATTTCATTACCACTTATCACTCTTTTTCTAAAAATCAAAGATATCTAAGTCATGTTCTCACTTAAAACTACATTAAATTAATTTTACGTCTCTGGGTACGGCTGTTAGAATCGGAACTAATACCTTCTTTATTTCTTTGTAGTTACCTCAATACCAAAATCTTGAGAGTAACTTTGACTTTCATTTAATCAACTTAAAAGTATTAAATATTTTTGTTTAACAAATATTAGCATTTTTATTTTTTCATTAAAGCGCCATCTAGAAGATTTTGGAAGGAGCTTGAAGAAACTTATAACTCGCTGTAGCTACTTAAAGCAGAAGGTGTGCTTTTTAAGCATCCTGTCGGTCCGAACAGTGAAAGTAATTCACACTGATTTTGATAGATGGCGCTATGGCTGTATCAAATATTTTCTTAAATATTTGATAGATGGCGTTGTTGTAATTTCTTGTTTATAATAAAACCTTAACATAAAAAAATGGTTGCCTGTAAAGTCGGTTTTACGGGCGAAGATTTTACGTGACAACGTCTTTTTCTCGGTAGAATATTTATTGATATGAATATAATTAAATTGCACAATAGGAACAAGGAATTGAATGAAAATAAGAATTGCACAAATTTTAACTATAGAAATATATTTTGTTTACTAAAACATTGTACATGTAAACATAAACTTAACACGAGAGACTCATCGTAACGTTACCGAGCGTTACACTTTTTCATAAGTGACTCCCAGCCGCAACCTAATTTAAGACGTTGTCACGTCAAAATTTTGGATAAGCAATAAAAATGAACTAATAGCTACCTGTTAAATGTAACGTTTTGTTTCTGTTTGTTGTTGTTTCAATTATGTTTCCTTCTAATGTATGTACTATTTTGTTCTATATGTTATAAATACCTCGACACGAATTATATTGTATCAGTATATATGTATGTGTTCTATCCGTATCCTAGTATCCCACACTTAACATAAGCTGCCTGCTTGTGCTTACTTTGGAGCTTGGCTAATTTTTATTACTATAATGAAAGCAGAAAAATATCTTCAAAAAAAGTTAACTTTGAACCATGTTTCATAGCACCACCATGCTGGTAAGGAGCGATTTGACCTCGTATTATTATTATTTTTTAACCGAGATAGGCAAATGACTCTACCTCAACTGATGTTATGTGGTGATAAACTCCGAATATTATAAAATAAAGTAGGTATTATGAAGAAAAAGGGAACTTTTAGTGCTATTACAACCGAACGTTAATAAATGATTCGATAATTTTGGTATCTATGGAGCAATTTAAATACTCGTTCGATGAATTCGCGCCAAAAACTATTTATTCATACAAGAGACATCACCTCACAGTAGCGCCAACTAGTGACGTAAATTTACATTAGCACCCTCATTAAACCAGAGATTTGTATAAACGGCCTATTCATTCATATTAACATTTAAGTCCCTATGGATTTAATTTAGGCGTACGAATCTCCTGCTTACTCTATGGTCTGCGCAGACGAAGTAGGTACTTATGTCCGTGGACTTTGACTGTCAAAATAGATTGCATAGCTTAAAACAGATCGAATTGCGTACACGATAAATAAAAAGTCTCATGTACTAGAGACCGGACAGAACAAAAGTACGCGGATGTTCCCTTGAAAAATAAAACTCATATGACTAGACTCACTAGACGCAACAACGCATAGAGCTCTAGTCCGCATTGCGCACTCGATCAAAGAGATGCAACTATAATAAAATGGAAGCCCAAATAAAAGACAAATTGGTTAAAGTAATTTAAATGTTTACAGCTTGGTAGCCAAAAAAAGTATTTTAAACATATTTTTCCTGCGTATTTAAACATCATACTTTGTCGGCAACGCCATCTAGTTCCCAAGTATCGAAACCTGAACACATAGTGCGAAGTTTGCAAGTCATCTAGATTCACCTAGAGTGACTAGATGGCGATATCGTAACAGCACCCAACCCAGTATTCTCTTTTAAAACGTCTTCTTTTTCTTAAAGTTCATGTTCATGACAGCAACGTAATCTGAGAGAATATTAACGTCCATAGCGTGCGCTTCTCTTAATTTTCGGGCAAAAAAGTTCGCCATCGTATGCGTTGAGTCCGTGACAAGTACTCGGCGGACATTTTTCGTGATTCAGGGACTTTTGTTTTCCGCAGACAAAAGTCCCTCGTCTGCACAGGTCATTACAATTTTATTAATCGAGTGTCTATCTACATTCCTAAACCACTCCAGACTAAGTACTCATGTTCATAATTAGCCCAGGTATTTCTATTAGAAGCCGTGTGATTGGATCAAAGACATTCCTTGTCCACTTTGGGTTAAACTATGCCACATTTGTGTACTATATAGTTACCTAAGTACTTCATGCAAAGGTATAAAGGTCCATATAGACTCTTCTGCTGAGTATGTGACTTCGGTTCTTTACATCTGCAACTTTTTGCAGTTATACCTACTTAAAAAAGCTAGCCATCGGCCATTTTTTTAACAACTCGCTAGCGGGGCCTCCATTCCAAATCTAAGCTCCGAGTACAAATTTTCATTGTGCCGTTTAAATTTTGACATAAAATGTACCAAACTTTAGTCAAGTTTGCCATTTATCGTTTGTTTGTTAGTTTTTGAACGTAGTTCTGTGTACGACAGTCACGAGAGCAGTAGATGGCGTGTGTAGAGAAACAATTTTCAGAAACAAATTTTTGTGTAGGTATGTATGTGTGTTTGTTGAACGTTTTCAAAAAACTTTTGCTGACCCGCTACAGAAAAACATGAAAAGAAAAAAAACATAGTAAAAAAAATGCAAATCTCAATCTCCAGACTGTGAAATTAATTTAAATAGAATAAAAAAATGTATGTTTAATACCAGGCTCTTGAGTGCGCGAATGTCTAAGCACCTATTTCTCAAAAATTCGAGGAGCATTTGAACGAAAAGAGCGATGCGTTGAGCGAAGCACTCAAATGCTAACAAACCACTCAAAATAGCCGCGGACATCTTATTTTAAGGAATTTTTTTAGGGCTCCGCACCCAATAAGGAAACCAGAACATTTTCTTTGAATTACTAATAAATCAAAGCACTTTTCACAAAATGTTTAGACATTTCTTCTCCGCTGATGTCGGGTTAATATGAACGAAATTATTTAAATACGTGTGGTTTTTTTTTGTTTGTGTTTTGAGTCTTCTACAAAGTTACATAACCATTGTGTGTGAGCTCAGCAACAATTTTTTGCCAAACGATCGTGTCACAAAAAATGGAGTCTGCCAAAGACTGACTACCACCCTCCATGCAAACCTGATCCGTCGCGACTCCTTTTTTAAAAAAGAAACTCGTTTCAAATGTTTTACTTCAATTATAATAGGTTACTTAGCTAAGGTAGACTCTATACTGATTGGCCCTTCAAGCGGAATTATTCATTTGTTTGTCTAAATTATTAATATAGTATATTAATTATTAGTTTATTTTATTGAATATTAAACAGGTAACAAACAGTACTATTAAATAGAGTTTAAGTATAAAAATAAAACTTCGAAATGCTCAATATCAATATGCATTAAAATATTTCAAAATCAAACACATGGCATTGGCATACTCCAGATTATAGCAAAAATAAAACACCAAAACTTTGATGTTTTGTTGAATTTTAGGTGAAACTCGGTTAAAAATGTTAAAATACAATTTTCATCTACATACGCAGTAGTTATATTTTACTAATTATGACGATAAAATGAAACATTAAGTTAGAAAAAAATCCCGGCCAAGTGCGTGTCGTTTTCCGCACGCAGTGTAGGGTTCCGTAGTTGCTCGTCATCACCACAATATATTTTGGAAAGAGTCTATAGTTTAGGTAAATACTTCGTCTAAGTCAGTTTTAATGTTATAATCTAAGGATTTTTTATTAGGTCAGAAATTTTCTAATACATAAGATATACGACTTTTACTCTTAAACTAACAAATCTGTTTTAACCGTTATAGTTTTCCTTAAAAGTTCATGAAAAGTACTATAATCATGACTTTTTTTCAGGTTTTTCAAGCCAATAGTTTGGCTTACGGGGGGGGGGGCGCCCTAGACGAACAAAAAATTTAATATTTCGCAAACGGCTCCCTAAATCGATAAATAGTCTTAGGAATCCTAAAGTGATTTTAAAGGAACTATTCAACGATACGACACACGATGGGGTAGACGATGAAAAAATAAAATAATATCCAGGTTACATGTAGGGGAAATATTCTAACTTTTTTTTAATTTTATTCTACCATTTTGTCGGCATGATTGATATACATATTTTTATAGAATAACAGCTCTCTAGTGTTAACAGTCTTCAAGCAAAACCGATAACGTCATGACGAAATTATAAGAGTTCCATGTCAGGACTACGTAATAATAACCTAAAAGACGTGTTTAAAAACACCTATCCCTTGATGGCCTTACTAAAATAAGGTCACTTTTTTGATAGATTGTTTCAAAAAATACCAGATTAAGATCTCGAATTTCTAATAAAAATATAACGTCATGTTCAGTACCTATTTTATACATAAATAATTTTATATTTTACTGAAAATGCAAGAGGGCCAATCATTGTGAGAGAACCAACATTAGCACATGCTTCCCTACATATTCTTAAACGTATAATTTTACCGAGACTTAAAAATTATAGGTCTTTTTTTGATTAGGTAAATAACAAAAACATTTAATGACCAAAAACTTAAAAATTACTTAATGTCCAAATTTTTAAATCCAAATTTCCTTAATACCTTTTTAAATAATATATAGGTCTATAATTTTACTATTAATATTATTATCATTTTAATATAATTAGTAAAAAAATGTCGGTCGGAATATTTTGCATTTATGAGTAACTTACCGCATTGTTAACAATAATTTATCAAATAAATATGTTAGATATATTATTTTTTCATTAAATTAATCAAATAAAATTGAAAACCAGACCACTGCAATAGTAATTGAGGAGCTGGCGAACAGAACGGTATAATTACGCATCTGGTCAAACTACTTTTTTTTTTCAGTCCGGTGGTTTCGGGCCCGTTGAATTTGAATCTCAAATAATTTTCAATCAAAACCGCCTATAACAGTGTTAAAATTACTATTAATAATTGATAAATTCAAAACCATGCCAAAATCTCACTGTAGGTATGTCATTTAGTTTTATACAGCTCCTGTAAAATTTAATTTTATGTAATTACTAACTGACCTAGCGAACATCGTACCGCCATAAAAATAGGGGCAGGTGGTAGAAGAGAAAATTTAGGGTTGCATGTATTTTTTAATACCACATTATAAAAAAATAAGTATTGTCCAAAAAAAAATTAGGTGTATGTATCGTAGTGTTCTATCAATTTCCTGGGATAACATTCCTCCTAACCCATATGAGAACACTACGTTACAATACCCAGTAGTTTGAATTTTGCCGCGAATGGTGCATTGAAGGTTTCAGAACACTACGTTACAGGTGGTGTACAACCATTATCACTTAAGGATATGGAAAATAGATAGTAGCCGATTCTCAGATCCACGGAATATGCATATAAAATTTCATAAAAATCGGTGAGGCCGTTTCGGAGGAGTATGGTAACTAACATTGTGATACAAGAATTTTATATATAAGATACCGTTTTATTCGCCAGCTCCTCAATTTATTTATGGACTGTGCTCTTAACAAAGTTCAAAAGAGGTCGTAGTAAAAATCTAGTAGGCTATGTATTGCATACTACGCGAAAAAAGTTTGTAATACTATCAATCTTTTATAAATCACGGTAGAGTACGGCGCGTAGCGCGTCGAAATATTTACCGAATTTAAAAAAATATTTATTAAAAAAGAGAATCAAATTTAGAACTCGCGTTGCCATGACAACGTAATCGAACAATAGATGTCACGAAAAAAGACGGTTTGACGCGCGACTCTCGAGTTTTTTGTTGAAATAATTGAATATTGGTAAAAATAAATGATGTTCTCGGACGAGGAAATAAAAGAAACACCAGAAAACAGTTTCATGCGTCCGGGGGACGAGATAATAAGGTTCCGCCGATCTTCGATTATTTTTCCTTTTAGCGGCAAAACGGGGAATTGTTTCGGGACCACGTTGATTTCGCGTCTGAATTATTTTTCTCTTTGAATGTGTTGTTTATTTTTTTTATTGTTCATTAATCCTGTTGTATCGTTTCAGCATCCGCGAAGTTTGTCTCAGTGATAAATTTGACAAGAAGGACTTGGGATTTCATAACGAGCTCTTGTCGAATACAAGCAAAAATTATGTAAGACATTTCATTATATTTATGTTCATGTTATTAAGCCAGATAATGTGCAAAAATTATAAGAACCCGTTAAATCATAGGGTGTTTTATGGTATTTTTTTTTAACTCTGCCCATACTACTACAAAACCCATTGACGTATTTATAAATCAACGCTGAAACCATATAGATTGCCCGTAACATACCACGCGTACTAATTTTGATAAAAAAAAATATAGTTCAGAAAATATCCATTTTTCGATTTTATGTTATAACTAGCATCCGCCCGCGTCTTTGTCAGTGGTAACTTTATTTTTCAGAGAAACCTTAAAGAACATAGAACTTATTTTTTTCCGGGATTAAAAATATCCTAGAAATCTCCTTTGTTCTCATTAGTTCATAAGATCATCGAACTTATTTTAATCGAGAAAGAAAAATCAATAAAATTTTTAAATAATCTCTCTCTACTACGGATATACGGGTGTACACCCCCTTGTCAATCTTACATTAACACCATAAACATTTATAAAAAAGTATCAGGAGACCTCGATCGATGGCGCAAGTGGTTAGCGCGTTCGGCTGCGATTGTTGAAGTTAAGCAACTTTAGTTTTTGATATTCAATTCAATCCAATTCAAAAATCATTTATTCAGTTAAAGCTTTTACAAGCACATTTGAAAGTCGTAACTACGCCATCGGTTCGTAAAACTACGGCAGGAGACCTTGTACTGAGAAGAACCGACAAGAAACTCGGCAAGGGCTGCTTTTTTCTCCCTGTTTTATTTCATACGGTGTTGATGTGTTGAGGTCAACTTCCATCACATAATTCCAAATAGGTAACAATAAATAATCAACGAAATTACTAACAATTAAGTGTAAAGAAAGTCCCAAATTAGCAAAAAACAATCTTCAAAACAAATTGAACATCCCTCAGTCCCTCAGTAACTCAATCCAGGTTATAAACTATAGATATACTAGCTGACCCAGCGAACTTCGTACCGCCATAAAAAAATAGGGGTTGGTGGTAGAAGGGTGAAAATTTAGGGTAGTATGTATTTACTAATGCTGAATCATAAAAATATTTAAAAAAAAATATATCTAAAATTGAAAAAAAAATTTAGGGGTGGATTACCCTTAACATTTAGGGGGATGAAAAATAGATGTTGTCCGATTCTCAGACCTACCCAATATGCACACAAAATTTCATGATTATCGGGAAAGCCGTTTCGGAGGAGTTTAACCACAAACACCGCGACACGAGAATATTATATATTAGATAAGTGTAGTATGTGTGCCTAATTTTATCCAAATCCATTCAGCTGTTTTTACGTGATTGAGTAACAAACATACAAACTTTCACATTAATAATATGAGAAATATAGTAGGCTTAGTATGGATAGATATGTATTTAATTTTTAAGCTGGATGTCTCCCGGTCCATATTTCGGGATGAGTTCGCCGAAGGTCTGGAGCAGCAGGCACGGTTCGCATGGACGGAGGAGGACGGCAATATCGCCGCTCTCGTTTCCGAACCAGGTTTCGGAACCACAGGGCAGACTACTTTCGGAAAGGATCTCGACGCGGCGTTGAAATGTGAGATGAAGGTGATTCAAAAATAAAACTCTTCGATTTATCAATTTCTTTATGACTGCCAAGTATCTACGGAGGTTAATATATTCTTTATTCAAAGATTTACTATTGGTAATATAACTCTTTTGAATCGTCCATATTATTATTAATATAGTCAGACTTTATGTCTGTATGTTATATGTGCCTTAATTTCACCCTAATTTGAATTAATTTTGGCAATAGTCGGTATTGAAAAAAACCTGGAGACAGTCACCTGACCACAATATTGTTGTTTTTAATCTTGTTTTAATTTTTTGTTCTTATTTTGGCAGCCATGTTTCTTAATATCTTTATTTTTTTTATTATTGTAAACTCAAAGGAATACAAATGTTCATAAAGTCCATATCTTGAGTATATTCTTTACTTGACTTTAAGTAGTATACAAGAATAGTTTTCTAACATTATCATGAAGTGATTCTTCACCAAACTTCTATGTTTTAAAACTATGTTTAAAATATTAGGAATCAAAATCGTACCATATCGTACCGTATAATTTGAGTACCGAGAGATCAAAGTACGTACTTTTTTCATTCATATTTGACAATAATTCTCTTTTTTAATTCAGGAAGCTGACACATCCAGTTCAGCGCTAACTACGATAAGTCGCAACGGTCTCACTTTCCGACAGAAACCTTACGTGGAACCACAACTCGTAACATCGACTTCCAATGGTAACATAATTATGGAATTGATTTCTCATACAAATTAATATACCTCATTTCACTTTACTTCTTGAGATATTTCTGTTGGTGAGGAAGATTAATTTCATGGCTCACAAGGTAATGTTTAGAGTTACGCCGTCAAGGTAAAATAATTAATCTTCAACTGGACTCCACTTGGATACACTTAACGGGACGATTACACTTGGTCGTTAACCCGAATACGAGTGCCAATGGAATTCGGGAAAAGGACTAAGTGGAAATGAACGGAATCGAGTACGCCCGTATTCGGATAGATTTCCTTTACCCGATACCGTCTTCCAGCTCGTATTCCAGTGTAAATATTGATTCAGGTGCCCGAATGCGAGTAATGGCTTTCGTGCACCCGAATAAGAGCTAGCGGCACAACATCAGCAGACAGGTGTGGACAATTTGTAGTGCCTTTCCTATGCCTTGGTCATGTGCTTTATCGACTATAGCAAGGCATTCGACAGCGTTAATTGCAACAGCCTATGGAATGTGATATCTGACCTCGGTGTACCTCAACATCTTGGCTCGCTTCTTCGATCACTATATACCAATAACCGTGGAGTTGAGAGGATGAACCAAACTCTTTCAAAACCGTTTAAATTTGGTAAAGTAGTGAGACAGGGATGTATCCTATCTCCCATCCTCTTCAACGCTTATGGGGAATATATCATGCGGCGTACCCTCAATACTGGGAAGGCGGAGTTTCCATCGGTGGAGTCAATATTATTAACTTGCGCTACGCTGATAACACCACACTCGTTGCAACTGATGAAGCTGAGATGCAAAAAACTGCTGGAACCATTGGAACGGGCGGGCGGAAAACTTGGTCTGTCGATCAAAAAATCGAAAACCAAAGTAATCGTCAGATCATATCAGTGCAGATCGATATTTGATGCAGTCTAGACCAATAGTCTGTGTGAGCGACGTACGGAAGAACTCGTAAAATGGATCTCCTTGTTAACTTGCTGGTTGCCAATGACTATATCTATAAAGATTGTTAGTGTTAAGATTCAGGACTTTTTAACAAGATGCTCATATACGGCTGTTTTTTTTCCTCAGATAATCGCAGCAAAACAGGCCAGAATACATACAAGGTAGACAAGGCCGATCCTCGCTCGAGGTATCATTTTGTAAAGTACGTGAAGAGGCATGGCCGCACGGTTAAACTCTGGGAATGTGGGATATGTAAGTAACATTAACGCTTTAATATAAAAAAAATAAAAAATAAATCCAACACTCACACCAATTAGCCTAGCCCCAAAGTAAGCACTGAAAGGATTGTGTTATGGATAACTAGGGTAACGGATAGAATACATATACTTTACATATATTTATATAGAAGTACATATCAAACATCCAAGACTGGAGTACAAATGCTCGTATTCATCACACAAACATCTGCCCCCACCGGGTTTAGAACCAGGGACCTTTCGAGTTGGCGACACCATGAAACCCGGCGTATAAACCACTCGGCCACGGAGGTCGTCGAATATTCATATAATTGACAACTAAACGTCGCACTCATAGACGTAAATCATTTTGATGTTACAATAAAGAGCATTGGGTTTAAGTGGTTTTCATTTTTGCTTGTTTTCACACGCTGCTTTCACAGGAATTAATTTAATAGCCTTTTCTGATCCGTTGAGCGTCCGTTAGCACTGAATAGTCAACTAATTTTTAAGTTTGATCAAAGATTTAATTTGTTCATTTATTTCTTGTTATTATAGCGGCATGATGTTCCGTTGTAATATAGCCAGTTTTGGAATAATTAATATTATTTTATACTTTCATGGTCACTAACATTATAATAGTAATTTATGTTATTTACGGGATTGTTACCATGTACCCTGTTTTTAGGGAACACTGTTGCGACAATGCCAAAATATCGGAAACTCGCTATAAACACCGTAAAAATCCCGTTAATAACATAAATTACTATAATTAATATTAATCTATTAATGTAAATCTTTACCTAATAAACTTGTTAATATCTAACCAGGCAGCAGAGAATTCCAACACCAGTACACTCTGATGCGACATTTACCAACCCATACTGACGAGAGGAACTTCCATTGCAACGCTTGTGGCAAGAGTTTTAGACAACTCTCAACGTTGAGCCAGCACCGGGCCATACATTCTGCTGACAGACCTTATGCTTGTGAGGTAAACTTTCAGATTGACTAGTTCAAATTTTTAGCTCTCCATTTATCTAGCTTTTTAGCGACACATACAAACAGAATTGCAATCAGAACTTTTTCAATCACTCTTCTTTTAATTTTCTTCAAATTATGTACATACATATTTATGTGTCCACTCATTTTGTGCATATATTTAAGTATCTTTTGCTTTATCGTAGTATTTATATTATTTCCGTCTAGTGTTAAATTACTCACACTTACTACTTGCTTTTCGTTTATATCCGTTCAAAGTTCAATTGCTCGGGAAAAAACCTGAATAAAGTTACAAGAACGCCTATCAAAATACTACGAATTACTAGATCTCCAAGTTTTTAGAGTGTCTGTACTTTCTTGTTTCTATCGTCATAAAGTAATGATTTTAATGTTTTAGTTACCACCGTTAACACGACACTATATTCGACAACTTCTTAAAGTTACATAAAAATATACACCTTTCATCATCATCATCACCAGCCTATTAATGTCCCTACTGCTGGGGTACAGGTCTTCCCTATGAATTAAATAAGGCCGTGAGTATTCACGCGGGCCTAGTGGGTGCTAACGACTTCAGATGCAGCCGGGATCAATGGCTTATTCGATATACCTTCTGAAGCACGGAGGAGTTCCAGATAATAAGTTTTGTCCTAACTAACTAAAAGTGACTAACTATTGCGATAGTTTTGATGAAATTATCTTTCACGCTCGCAGGCCAATCGTGCTAACCCCTGCTCCATCGAATTCCTCCCATCCTTATCAATATCCAACCTCATTACCTATTGAATCCCAATCCTCAATATTTCCTCTCATTCTCCAGGTTTGCCACAAGACCTTCAACCGTGTTTCAACCCTCATCTCCCACCGCAAGACACATTCCGATGATAAACCCTATAAATGTCATTTCTGTCCAAAGGGCTTCCACCAAAAAGGTCCGTGATTTTATGTTTGTAGTTAAGGCTATCTGATTTATATTATTTTTATAAGAAATAGTAAAATCATTAAAAGAATGAGTAAAAGATTTTGGGAATTTGAAAAAGCCATGAGCTTGTTCGGAATGAAAAATTTTTTACCTAGAGCCATTTTTTAAACATTTATTGCATTTTCCGGAGTTTATTTTATTTTATATTAAAATGTTTACAGCAACTAATATTTCCAATACTGCCAACTCCAATATGATTTCGTTTTTATAAATTTTACTTACTTCGTAAACTTATATTCAATGCCTGCTTAACACAACTAACATCTGTGTCAAAAGTCGAATCTTTTTATGGGGATTTATGTAGGAAACCTGAGGAATCACCTCTTCACTCATACCAACGAAAGACCGTATCGTTGCAACATCTGCTTGAAGGGTTTCAACCAGCAGTCCAACTTAGTCTGCCACAAGAATAAGGTGAGGAACCTTCATGGTTGTTTTTAAATTAACTTGTATTTTATCATTATCTGATTCGACATTGTCTTTCTTCGTGTACTTCTGTGTCATGTATAGTACTGGAAATCTTGAAATAGCTAGTGTATTAAGTGGATTTAGATTTTTCAATATATAGGGTACTATGAGGGTGACAAACTTTACCTTTACAACGGGTGACTGTAACATCTGTCATGGTCCTTTTATTTTGATAAAGCTGGTTGCAATAGAAAGTATTGTTAAATATGACGTTTTTAAAAGCATTCTCTCATATTAATATTTGAATCTTCTCATACTCATGTTCTTACCAAGATTTGAAATGCAGCGTGTGACAATTTTATTGAAACTGATTTTTTCTTAGGCTCATCGCGAAGATGGAGGCTCTCCTATAGCATCACGCACCAGAAATGACCCTAAAGTCGGACGTTCTTTGATATTGACACAGCCAAACGCTACGAGGTATTGATGTCAGCATCCATTTATCTTAGTTTTGTGTTTTGGATGTTTGATTGGTGTGATTTTGAAGAACAAATTCATTTTAAAAATTAGAAAAATTAGAATCTCCAAAAATGATCTGAAAGTGGTAGAATTATGTAAAGAATAGGCCTAATTAGGCACACAAATCATATTTTAGACGACCTCCGTTCAGATTTGATATGTAGCCACATCAATTCAGAAACCTGACCTTTCCATTATGACTCTGTCTAAGTATTGTAATATTTTTGACACAAGTACTTGCACCATTTACTTTGAGCTAAGACCAACCGCGTTTAAGCTGTTGTTCCAAATGTACTATTCATTTTATCATTTTTAAGTGATTCAGTAACAAACCTTTCACAGTAATATATATGAATCACCAAACAGCTCTTTGAGAAAACTTAATCCTTTCAGAACTCAAACCGACAATTGCGAAGTCACATCTTCAGTTGGTCTTCCACCTGTGGAAGAACCTCCCATTAACTGGAACAAAACCTGGGACTCGGCAAAATCTTACCAAGAGTCTGAAACTGCTTGGAATGAAAACCCATGGAGTGCCATGGGCAGTGGTGTGATTGTTAACCCCATAAAGACTTACCATATGGGTGTGGCTTTGGCAACTCGGCAAACACCTTTTGCTTTGTTGAAGCCAAATAACAGTACTCCAGTTTTAGTCAAAGTTATTGATACGAAACTACCTGGAGGAAAACAGGTGACGAAAATTTTAACCCGTATTATTCTCTAAAGACTTTAAAATTTTTGATCTAGAACATTATTATATTTGTTTCTTAGCAAAATATATATTAGATACATAATCTTTACATTTTGATATGAATTACTGATGCACATTCCATTTATTGTATATTCGGTTATTTTTTTACATGATATGCAGATGCTAGTGCCAGCGACTGCAGAAGATCTAAAAGTTGGTGGTAAAATTGTGCTCCAAAATGATGGATTAACTGCTGCTCAGGTAACCAATATAATCAAAATATAATTTAAAGTCTCTCCGTTCTTTGATCTAACTTAATTGATAACTGTCTATAACAACCAATATTTATCATATTAAATCATTGAAATTCTTCTTGTAAAGTCGATGTGATTTAATGAACTGTACAAACGAATAAGTTATTCTTTTTAGGGTTCCGTACCTCAAAAGGGAAAAACGGAACCTTTAGGATAGGATCACTGTTGTCCGTCCGTCCGTCTGTGAAGACCGTTTTTCTCAGGAACGCGTGGAGGTATCAAACTGAAATTCATATCTAATACTCATATCTACTGCCCCTTGGAGCTGTGAAAAAACAAAATTCTAAGCTAAAGCAATCAAAAGATACTGACGTTTATGCCGCAAATTTCCGCAAATTTTCAAAACTCGCACGAGAATTAAAACTTAAAGGGACCCGTGAACTTAGAATCTTGAAATTTGGTACGAAGTAACGTCTTATAGTACAGATAAAGGAAAACTTGCGAAAACCGTAAATTTTTAGTTACATCGTATCATTTATAGTATCGCGGACTTTTTTTATAGATAATGATGTCCTCTTTAAAACTTTAGTAAATTATTTTGCTCTACTATCAATGACTTCCGCAGCGTAAGCGATATAAGGTTATTTTTTGGTATTTTTTTCACCCAGGGTTGGTTACGTTATCAAAGTTTTCAAACGGAACCCTGACTTTTTTGAAAATACTCACTACTAAATAGGTTAGATTTCGGACTGAAAATATTATTTTGGGTTAGGTAAAATATAAAAATATAATACCTTTTTTTTAACGGGGAGAATGCGTTTAAGCCCACTTAACCTTTCTTAAGTATTTTTTTCTTATTTTATGTGCTCTCTCGAGTGTCATTCTATATTGTCCTAAATTTTCCCAAGACTCCAGTCGAATCGACTGCTGGTTTAGACGGTGCGGTGCAGATTCGAGTTCCAGTAGTAGCGATAGTTGTGCCAAAGATAAAAGCTGGAGGGCAACTGCATCTCGCAGTAGAAGAACCGCATCACGCATATCATACTGCATTATCTGCTGACGGTAAGGAATATATTATTAATAGCTTCCGAACACCACTGTGTCATGTCAACCTAGGTATTAAACTAAATATACTTCCGGACACACCTACCGGCCCACTATGTGTTACAACTTAAGAAATTAGCAACTGTATGTAGCAAAAACATTTGTTTATGGTTGAGCAATAATTTTAAAAACACACGGAAAGATGGTTAATAAATCAGCTTCAAAATTGCGTAGGTGTATAACTTTTTGCTCAATGTAACATTTATATATGGCTAGGGACCGTCGAAATTTAAAATGCTAGGTGGGCCGATATATGTGTCCGAAAGTGTATATGTTAATTTTCATCTAAACCCGTTCAGCCGTTTCAGCGTGAAAGAATCACAAGAAGACGAAACGGTCACACCTAGATCCATGTAAACTTTCGCATGTATAATATTAGTAGTACATAATGAAAAGGTGTTGAGAAAGCAGAGGATTTATATCCAGACGTGAAAATATCTTTCACAGAATCTATACAACCACTGTGGAAGAACCTCCCACATATGGCTAACAAGGGATAACCCTTGTTAGAAAGGGGGACATTAAAACATTATTTCGTGTAATTATTTAATAAGTCTTCAAAACACAGTAGCTATACATGCTTCATATCCCAAAACTGGTCTGGCTGGAGGTGATTCAACAATTCAATACCATTGTGTGGAATATTAATGAATTGACGCATTGTATAGTTGGTGAAGTAAAGGTTGAGCCTTGTGCCAATCCTGGGACCAGTCGCCGCATCGATGGACCTTGTGACTTGGATGACACTGCCATCAGACCTGGTGAATTTAACAATATGGAATTAAGGCTATATTATTACATAGTAAATGATAGTAGATTCGAATGACATTACATAGTAAACGTTAAAGTTGGTTGATATAAAGATTCTAGTGGTAGCTCTTCGCTAAAACGTAGTATTTTACTTGTTTTTTTGGAATCATGTGTGACCGAGATTAATATTTTGAAGTTCACCGCATTGAATAAATATAGTACATATTACATAGTAAATTTTAGCAGTTGGATCAAAGTAATATTATTTACTAGCTTAACAATCGTACTTTGAAGACATGTAATTTTAAATTTTAATTAAAGTTGATGCTATGACATTCTTTGTGATAGTAATAAAATAAGGCAGCACATCGCATTGACAGGTGTATTATTATTACTCATGAATGTCTAGAAGCTACGCCATCAGTTCGTAAATTTACGTCGGGAGACCTTGTAAAAAGAACCGACAAGAAACTCAGCTAGAGCGGTTTTAATTTCCCTGTATTATACAGAGTTATCAAGTTGAAAAATGACTTCAATCTGAGATGATTCATGAAGTGGAAGTTACCATTACTTATGTAATGGAAGGTCCATTACATAAGTGGTAGATACAAGTATCACTCATTATAGCTAATAACGAGATTGTTACCATGTACCTTGTCTTTTATGAGTCTCCGATATTTCGGCACTGTTGTGAACTCCGTGATCATGGCGCTTGCAACAGTGCCGAAATATCGGAGACTCATAAAAAACAAGGTACATGGTAACAATCCCGTTAATAGCTATAATGTAAGTGACCATGAAAGTTTAAAACAAAGTGTCACTCAATCCATTTTCTGTCTATGATATAAAGTAACCACAATTTAATGTTCGATTTAACAGGTGATCGTATGTCATCATGTGCGTTGCCACCGCCAGCTCCGTCGCCTCCACTGGACCTGATCCATATGGATTTGTTTGAGCCTATGGAGTGTATTCCGATGGGTAAGTATGGCTTATTTTTTAACCTTTAGACGACAGTATATTCTATCTTTTGGGGATTCTCTCTGTTGATCAGTATAGTTTCAGGGTTCTTCGAGGGATTAGGGTTGGATAGGGGTTTTGAAATTCTTCAGGTTCCAAAATATTTTCGCTTACTAAAGTTTTCAAAAATCCCTTGTGGAAATTTTATACACTCCCGGACTCTTGAATCGAGCCACCTTACATTCCCGGGCCTAAAAGCCCAATACACAAAAAATATACAATACTAGCTGTGCCCCGCGGTGTTACCCGCGGTTTGTTAGGGATATTTTCCCAGAGTAAAACGTAGCCTATGTGTTAATCCAGGGTGTCAGGTAACTCCATACCAAACTTTATTAAAATCGCTCCAGTCGTTTAGACGTGAAGAAGTAACAAACATACACACTCACACACTCCCAAACTTTCGCCTTTATAATATTATTAGCGTGATAACAAAAAAGTTTTTATGCATTTTTAATGCTGGCATATTTCATCGTCTTTCCCGTATGTATTATTCCAAATTTGAATTTTAGAATTTAAAATAAAGAACAAAAGCCGAGCTTGGTCACTGATTTGAAAAATAATGACTGTTGAATGTTGCTTTTGAAGCAATTTAATTTCGATTTGGTTTAAATTTACGCAATTGTTGTAATCCAAAGTTTAGTTTAGTTACTTTTCTATAATTTGAACCGTTTTTGGCTATAAAATTATGGATACTTCACCTGAAGTAGCCGCGCAAGCTTCTTCAATCTGGGCTAAGTCAGCGAGATGTGAGTTCACAACTTCGTATAAGTCGTTCCGCTGTTCAAAGAGTGTACCACCGATACCTGGAGACTGGCGGCTTCGTTCGGCGAACAGGAGGACCTCGTTACCGAGTGACAACGGCGAGACAAGATCAATACATTGTCACTACTAGCTTACGAAATCGACGACTTAACTCTGTTCAGATACAAGAACAGCTCAGGGACTTTCACGGAGTGGCTGTAAGTGCTCGGACCGTTAGAAGGCGACTCAATTAACCTGGTTTAAAGCCCCATAAGCCAGCCAATGGACCCAAATTGACACAAGCACACCGAATAGCCCGTCTAGAGTTTGCGCGCGAACATCTAAATTGGACTCGACATCAATGGAGCCAGGTTCTCTTCAAAGATGAGTCCAAGATAATGCTATACGGTAATGACGGAAGGAGTAAGGTGTACCGAAGACAGAACGAGCGATTCGCGCAATGCTGTATTGACGAGAAAGTGAGTTATGGTGGAGGATCATGGACAGTCTGGGGAGGAATCTCTATGGAAGGCAAAACTGAGCTAGAGGTAGTGACGGGACCACGACTGCCGCCCCTAGATGGCAATAGATACATTCGCCAATGTTTAGAGAACCACGTGATGCCATATGCTGGATTTATTGGCCAAGATTTCGTTTTAATGCATGATAATGCAAGGGCCCATACTGCGGGAATCATCCGGGAGTACTTAAATGACATTGGTATCACTATTATGAGATGGCCAGCGCGATGTCCTGATATGAATCCTATAGAGCATCTATGGGATGAGCTGAAGAGGCGTGTTCGAGCTCATCATCCTGCCCATGCAAACCATGCAGGAGCTCAAAAATGTAATTTTGGAAGAATGGGAGGACATTCCTCAACATGTCATAACGACATTGATTAATTCTATGCCAAACCGTATGAGAGTTGTCATAAATGCACTGGGAGGCAATACAAGTTACTAAACAAACATTTCTTTTCATGTAAAACATGCTTTTATTTAAAAATCGATTAGATTTTTTCCTTGAAAAAATGTTTCAAAAAAATGTTCTTTTTCCTTGTTTCAACGTAACTCCACTTTTTTAATAAACTGTAGTTCAAATTTAGAACAGTGTGAATCACTCTAAATGAATGATGAGTATACCAGCTCCAAAACTGCATCAAAACATGTTCCTTCTACATACATCTTTTATAAGTTACAGTACTCCAAACCAAAAAAATCAAGGTTGTAGGTGGTTATGGTTCTCGGTTACAATTCCAGTAGATGCATTTTTTTTGTGTAATGAACACTATTTGTTATAATTATATAAATGTATACTATACAAGGCAATTTAGTTTCTGTACTGCTAAACTTTTAGCAGATTTTATTTTAAGCAGATTTATGTTCATATCGTTTCGCTGTCGTCAACCTGGTTGGCAATGTGAAAAACCATAGTTTGGAATACATAATTATGTTATTCAGACACTATTTAATGTAAGCCTGACATTATGTCTTGGTATAATGTCTTGTGACTATTATCACCAGGGCCGCAGATCACAGCCGTGGACAATATTGACCAACCGCCTCATTCTGATGATTCTGACATATTCATAGGAGAATTTGAGGTAAGTCTGCACTCTGACCATTTATTGTAATATTGAGTTTAGTACCTACCATACCATGAATGTGTTCTAGTATCGTAAAAACTTACGCACTGAGATTCTCTTGAATAAGTTATTCTTATTAATCATTAATAAAATTAACAAAATTCACAATAACTTTAAATTGAAAAAACAGTCCAAAATTGTCTAGCACCGATTTTGTGTAGTATCTATAAAATTATTAAAGATATTTCCGTATTTTATCCTGTCTGTAGAATATTGAACTGTGATTAATCACATTTTTAATGCAAAAAAATACGTAATATTTCTGTAGCATGGGGTCAAAATATATTAACAATGTTTCGTAAATGTTTGAATATTTTAAACTTAATTATCCATCCATCCCTATTATCCAAAATAATATTTTTGTAAATGAAAAGAAAAAACTTATTGTTTCAGGAAAGCATCCCACTGTCGGATTCAGAATGAATACAGTATTATTTTAATGGTTAATTTATATTTTTGTCTCGTGACTTAGAAGAATGAAGTGTTCTGATTATTTTAGATATTTAAGTGAAAATGTGTTTCTGTTTATTATACATCACTTATACAGTTGAAACAATATTGCGTTTCATTCATACGGTAAAATTTTCGAAAAAATAATTTTAGATCAATTTATTGTTATCGCATGTCAATTTGAACAAACTATTACATAATAATCAATTTGGCTTTACTAGAGGTAGATCAACAACGGATGCGGGTGTTGCACTTATTAAACATATACTGGAAGCCTGGAAGAAGTCGCAGAATGTTCTTGGACTATTTTTTGACTTATCCAAGGCGTTTGACTGCGTTAAATCACTATGGAATCATAGGCGCAGCCCATAAATTGCTACTATTCTATCTCAATTCTAGAGTTCAAACTGTAGAGGTAAATGGTGTTAAGTCATCTGGTTCTTATGTGTAAATAGGCGTTCCCCAGGGATTGGTTTTAGATCCGTTTCTTTTTTTTATTGTACATAAATGATTTGCCATTTGTGTGGAAAAAAATTGTGATATTGTATTTTTGCTGATGATACCTCTTTATTATTTAAGGTTGACCGATACAAGAATGACTTTGTAAATAATGCTCCCTCACAAGTATTGCACTGGTTTAATGCAAATAACTTAAAAAAAAATGCAAATAAAACCAAATACATCGAAAACATTACAATTAAAATAAAAAAAGAAAATAAAACAGATTTAGTTGAATTAACGATATACTTAGGTAGACTCAAAATTGCATCATATTTTTCTGCTAGCTGGTAAACTTAGTTCAGCAGCCTATGCCAAACTTAAAATAAAACAACTTACTGATGTAGCTACTGCTAGAACTGTATACAATAGTATCTTATTATATTATTCTCTGGGGAACAGCAGCCAATATTGTAACTATATATATCTTCTAAAAAAGAGCTATACGGGCTATTTATCAACTAAGTTCTAGAACATCTCTTAGAGAAAAATTTTAAGAAATCGGGATTTTGATTTGTTTCACAATTCAATTATAATTGTATACTTTTTGTTCGAAGCAATATCGGGGGGCACGGCAGTGCCCGCGCCAAGTCGAGCGCGAAGCAAATACTGCCGTACCATCCGCATTTACTGGAACCATTTCCCCGCATTTTCAGGCCCCTATTTGAGAACCTCTGGATAAGACCATAACGCAGAAATTTTCCTCATCCAGTAAGCTATAGTAACATACTTAAAATCCAAAATTTCTAGTCTGTAGGTCATTTATTTCCGAAGTTAAGCGAAAGAAAAGTTTCGCATTTATGACACTCACTCACTCATGATCATCAGAATAGAACTAGTACTTCCCATAAACTCAGAGAGCTGAAATTTGGTACAGAGTTAGGGTTTAATGGCCACATAAAGGGAAAACTATTAAATTAAAACTAGGATAATCTAAGATCTGGAGTACCTGGTGACCCTAATTAGAAAACACAAGAGGCTAACTAAACTATTAGAAGAGATCGACATACCGCCTTTACAAAAAATATTCAACTTGGTGGCCCGCTTCATTTGATGTCAAAAATCGAAGGTCTGAAGTATCTGATAAAGAACCCTCAGCTGGTCTCAGCTATATTAGAGATATGGTAATGCTCCCTTCTACTATTGGTACACACAAAAATTGACTGTCATTGCAAAAATCCAGCGTAGTGGGACATATCTTTTAATTTAATCTAGCCTATAGCGTCCCACTGCTGGCCGAATGCCTCCCCTTCTACTTTTAACACGCATATAAATAAAATTAAAGGAAAACTCTGGATAACACTAGACTGGCTTTTATACTTATACTTACGAGTTTACAAGAAAAAATAGTCGAACGATTAACTTTATTCTACTCGAACATTACACAAATTAAATAAACAAATTACACTTAAATATTAATTTCGCTCAAAATTTGGTCAAAATATAATGCATTGGACTAAGAGTGGCGGTGATACCAAGGTCTAAGTCTAAAAAATGCCCTCATGGACATTGGCACCTCCATATTCTCTTGTGGTTGTGGCCAAGCCTACGTGGCGCTTTCATGAGTAACCAATCTTCATGGGGTGCACCTCATAAATGTTGACTTCAAGAGTATAAAAGCCTAAGCTTCAGCGATCACCGAATACAACCGGCTTAGGCGTAAATACCGTGCCGATCTTTCAGAAATGAAACCGTCTAAAAGAATAAATGAAGAACGCGAATGGGCAAATCGAAAAACTGTTGCTACTGTTCAAGGATAAGAACCGGAACAAAAAGAAAAGAAAGATTTGTAATAATAAAAAGATTACTCCTAAAAAGAAATAAAATGTGTCTAATAAGAAAATCTAATAAAATGAATCAATATGCCGATGTTTCTACAAAAAGAAGTGAAATCCCACCAAAAACATTCTGTAAAAAACTAGCCAAGTCTCGATGGAGCTGCTTGTTTATCTCTAAAAGTAATGAAATCTAGACAAAGTCGTACCAAGTCTAAGGTTCCTTACTGCGATTACTTTACCATTATAGTTAATGTTGTGCGACTTGGCCGTTGAAGGGTACACAAGGGTACAAAACCAGGTGCTACATAACACCATTGCACCGATGCATTTATACATGCAACATTACGTGTAAACGCAACTTTATCAAGCCTACAATTGACTGGTTATTCAATCAACGTTTTCCAAGTGGCAATTTTCCATCGTCAATGGGTAGCGGTTCTGACGACAGATTGGTGCAGTGGTGTAGCACCTGGTTACCCGACTGCGCAATGCAAGAGCGCGAAGCGCGACGCGCAGACAGGGTATAGTGTTTAACAGTCTATCTATGTATGTTTGTTCCTTTGTGGCACACTAGAGACCAAACGCCTAGACCGATTTTGATGATTCACACATCAATCGATTCGTCTCAACCATGGGAGTGCTACTAAAGATATGATAGTAATCAAAATTGAATATGGGCAAAATTAGGCACCATATTGTGACGAAGTAAAAAAAATAAAAATACATTGACAAAATATGTCGAGTGGGGTATCACTGTCTAGATAATCGAAAATCATGTTTCTAACACCATTTTTCATTTTATATGATTGTTTAGGATCTACAACGCTTTAAAGTGGTATATCGCTTTTAATTTCTATCTTATGTTTGTATGGATCTTTGTTACTCTTTCACGTAAAAAATACTGTATGGATTTTAATGAAACTTCACAGTAATATAGCTCATATATAATAATTTCATATATATAATATATTTATGTAGTTATTGAGTGAATTGGCCAAAATATAACAATAAGTGTCACATAAGACGGAAAAAAATCTCCCATCTGCGAGCCATTTTGGCCTGCACTGCAAAAACAAAAGTTACATGAATATAATGTAGAGTGAAAATGTATAAATAGTTCTAAAAAAGTCCGTGACACCATTTATCTATTTTTAATGTCTAAGCCATTACCGCTAAAATAGTGAATAAAAACTAAAATATTATTTGATATCTATTTCCAAAATGCACATTTTGTATTAACAAATTATTTTTTATCAAAACAAATACTTTTAACGGTTTTGATATTTAAAGACTATAAACTTTGCCTTTTACATTATGTCATTTTGACAAATATTTAAAAAGTTACAGCGATGACAAAGTGATAGCGCGGTGTACTTACTATGTAGGAGTAGACTGCGGGAATACTAAGAGAAAAAAATTAATTTAGGTGTTTATAAACGTGGATAAAACCTAGGCGAAAAAGAAAAAAATGGGCTACGCGCAATATCTGATCCTATACGAAGTACTCACAATGAAACTGTGTACAGTTCCTTCTTATTAAATGATGAAAAATAAATTATCATAATAGGTATTTATGATTATTGAATTTTAATGAAAAACTCAGAATTATACTGTTTTTTTTAACGATATTACTTATTGTTACAAAAAAGGTTTACATAATATAATGACAAATAACCCATTTTTCGCTAGTAGGTACATACTTATTGAAATCCCTGTATTTATTAATCAGCTCGCGATGATATTGGTTTTGTAATTATAAACGATAATTCTGTAAAATTCAAAGTAAATAATATAGATTATTATAGGTAAATCACCCCTTTCATCACCCTACGCCTATAAGTATTGCGATGTTGTAGCTAAGAACCAAGTTCCCATCTACTTCTATAGGGGAATTCATTATAACCGATTTAGCTATTAGGGCACGGAAGCGCAAAAAACAAACTCACTTATCTATAATATTATATTATACTTACTAGTGATCCACCCGGGCATTGTACGGGCGAAATTTATTTTATCGGGATAAAATATAGCCTATGTCACTCGTACAAAATGTATTTAAATAAAGAAAAATGTAATAATAAATAATGTAGCTACCTTATGATGAATTAATATTTGAAACCGGTTCAGTAGTTTGACAGATTATTTGTTACAAACATACAAATCTTGCCTCTTTATAATATTAGTATAGATAGTTAGGATAATAGTATTTAATTGATGAAAAAGATTTAAAAATAAAGTAGGTAATAGGTTTATTTGATTATATTTGTAAAAGTTACTTAGCATTTATGCTTAACAGTGATACGTTACTCGGTATTTTTTTTATGCAAAAAAAAATATTTGGAAAATAATTGCCATGATTGCACTATTTGCAATACCTACTAGGCTGGTGCTACCAGCACGCTTGATAGGTGGAAGTACTCTTCATTCGAGCTTTACACTGCCAATAAAAAGGGTCGATCACAAAGTCTTTGACCTTCTATATGTCAACGCTTTAAAAGAAAACTACAAAGAGAACTATAAATTGATAATAAATGAGATTGCTATGTATGCCTAACGTAATGAAAATTGTATTATGCGCCTTTAGTTTAATCAAAATATTATAAACTTTGCTTTGGTGATTGCATAATTATTTAAATTAGCGATCTAAGGCAGTTGCCACCATTGTCCAAAACAACAGACGGGAATTACTGCTTTCTTCAACCTGCGACATAAACGTCATTGATTGGTATTGTATATAGGGTGATTAACAACATTTGAAGTTAACTTTTGGCATCTACATATTGGGTTTCTGTGAATTATGTAGGTATATCAAATTATGAGACTAGGATATGACACTGCATTTGTGTATATCACAATCTTAGAGCAGGACTTTGACATGACAATGCAGCCACTGCCATTTTTAAATAGTCCACGAATAAAAGTAATAGTAGATTATTTTCAAATAACCCCTATTGCTCATTTTAACTTAATTAAGGGTGAGATGTTTTGGGGCACTATATTTTTACGAAATATTTTATTTTATACTACAGATACGCAAGCATGGTCCGAAATGTCCGAATATACCAAAAATTTTGCAAAACTAATTACTGACCTGCCTATTATTAATATGTAGGTAGTAACTTACATAATAATTAGATAATTCAGTAATTAGGTATTGTAAAATAACTAGAAAAATAATATTAAGAAAAATTGTGATTAAATAAAATTATTTAAATATAATTCATAAGTAAGTAAATTATTAAATCTGATAATATTAAAATAGATACCTATGTAAATTATTGTTCATTTTTTATTTATTTGTGCCTGCCCATATAATTTTCTCTAAAGTCTTCTATCTGGTAAACCAACCGATGATATACTTTTTTTAATCAGGGGGGATCAAATAGAAAAGGCTTCTCCTTAAATATTCCAAATATTGCTTCATTCTCGTTAAAAACTCATTGGATATTTAACGTTATATTCCAAATAACCCCAAAGTAGCGACAGATTATCATTACGTCTTAATAATTCATGGTAGTTTTTCACCTTTTTAGTGACGGTATGAAGTGAAATTGAAATAAACTGAAGACAGCTCCTTTTTCTTTAACCCTTTCAAATATCGCTCATTGGTTTCTTTTCGACACGGTCTCAAAAAATAAGAAAACCAAAAGCAATCAAGTCAGATACCAAATAACCTCTTCAATGCGATTTTTGGAACGGCACCTTTAAAACCATGTATCTAAAGATCTATTCACAGAAAATGTTCAGTTATAGAAGTCATTTAGAGAAAATTGTGAGATCTATCCAAAAATAACGATTTATATTGATAAACTTACTGCAGTTTTTTGTAAAACACCTATTTCATAAATAAATGTTCCAATTAGCCCCACTGTACAGTACAATATTCTTTCCCTGTTTTTAACAGATTAAAAATGACTATTGTTATGTTCGCTTTTTGTGGCATAGAATGTCACTTTTTTGAGCAAGTGGTACGAAAATGAATTTTATATTTACTGCTAAACTACCAAAAATAACATAAACAAAAGATTTTTGAATAAGTGCTAGTTTACTATAAAATTTACATACATTAGATATTTATGTAACGACTTGATTTAACTTCACACATTTTTGCGAAAATTGAGGCCCATCTGTAGCCTTGACCCCGCTGGTAAAGTCTCTATATGTCTTAATAAATCAATCTTTTAGACCACCGCAAGGTACTTAATAATTCCCGCGTTAATTCCCTTACTGAAGTAACAAGTACGGTATATATCGTCTTAAAATACTAACTAAAAAGTGTGAAATAAAAAAGGCAAATTTAATAAATCAAAAAACCCGACTGCTTAATTATAATTCAAATAAAAACTGAAAAGAAAAAAACAAGTCCAGTAGTCTATATAATAATAATATAATTCTGTTAATAAGGAACAACGCTACTTTAACAGTCGGGACCCATGAGATATTCAAGAATAGTAGTGTTGTTCCTTATTAACAGAATTATAGACTACTGGACTTGTTTTTTTCTTTTCAGTTTTTATTTGAATTATAATTAAGCAGTCGGGTTTTTTGATTTTTTAAATTTTCCTTTTTTTTGTACTTGTGTACCTTTCAACGGCAAAGTCACACAACATTAACTATAATGATAAAGAAATCGCAGTACTTTCGTAGTAGTTTCCCGCCGTAGTTTTGGGAACCAGTGGCGTAGTTTTCGACTTTGACATGTGCTTGTAAAAACCTAAACTGAATAAATGATTTTCGTTTTCTTTTTTGATTTTTAACTATCTGTTTGTCTGTCAGCGGCTGTGTAGATATCTTATGAATAGTAATAATAATAAGTGTAGGTACTTACAGTTACTTATTTCGTATTTTTCTGAATAAAGATTAAAGTTACTTGATGTTTAAATTTGAGTGAAATTAATTAATACTGTCACCTTGCGATAGTTATCGAATAAGATAACACATCGGTGACAACCATTAAATATTATCGGCGTCTCGAAGTAGCAATTAAACAGTTGGTCTCCACCACAAATTTCACAATGTAAATGGACAAAAAATGACTGCTTGCAATAACAACATATTTAAATGCAACTAATTAAACCTAATATATGTAATCCTACCCGAGAATCCTACTCGCACTTAGCCCGTTTTGTGCAAAATTGTTTTCAATGAAGCTTATAAAAATGGCAATAATCGTTGTAAAGGGCCAATTTCCGGCCCGCGGCATTATGAGCAGTCGGATATTATGACGTAGCGATGACGTGATTATCGTCCCGTTGTCAGTTCGCCCCCGTATCGTGTCATATTGTAGTCGGCACGTGGACGGAAATTGTCCCTTCTGCTAGTGGGGGTTGGTCACCCCAACGATCAGTTCCAAGCTCGGCGCATAGATGGCGTTAGGATTCGCGTTATGAAACTTTTTTGTTAAAAGCTTGTGACGAAAATTATATCGTTTTGTTTATGCTTCGAGGTTTTATTATGCAGATCTGATATGTTAGGAATGACGATAATCTAACAAAAGAAACAAAATATTATTCACGATTAACAGAATTTATTTACAATTCTATGTTCTTCTTTTACATCTGTCTGTCATTATATAAATACATATTTCGTTTTGGATAAGTTTGCATGAAGCTTGCACTGTAGCGAGTTTCTATTTAACTAGATAAATGTCATTGAAATCTTAATAATCGAAATAAATTCGTAATCTTAATGAGACTGATTTATTTGTCAGATTTTAAATTCAATCACTAATAATATTTACCCATACCGCATAATGACGGCGCGTTAAGTATCGTTCGGAAAACACACAATAGATGGCGTTAGGAGTATGTATCAGCAATACGTTTCACATATTCATAAGATTGTTAATATATTTTTTTGGAGCTGGAAATAACTTTCGTATTACATTTCTAAATATCAGTCTCATCGTGACTGAAGGATTCACATATTATTCTTTCTAATTAAACTTTTTGCTGCCAATTTGAAAATCTCTTTGCAGACGGGCATTGAAAGAAAGCAATGGGATATCACAACCTCTTGTTTATTGATTTCAAATCTGCAAACTATTTGTCTCTTATGTCCCGATTCCTTACACATAGCAAATCTACAAAGATAAAAATGGAGAAAAAAAAAGAAAAAAAAAAGTCCCCAAAAAAATGTTTTATAGGATCTTATTTATCAAAGTACCTCATCATCATCAGCCTATTAATCTCTCCACTGCTGGGGTACAGGCCTTCCCTATGGATAGAACAGAGAGTTTGGGCCATGGCCCACCACGCGGGCACAGTGCGGATTGGCGGGTGCTAACAACCGCAGATGCAACTGGGACCAACAGCTTAACGTGCCTTCCGAAGCAGGGAGGAACTCGAGATAGAAGATTTTTGGTCACCCAACCCGATGACCGAACACTGCGAAAGTTGCTTAACTTCAACGGTCGCTACCGAACGCGATAACCACCTGCGCCTTCGAGCTCCGCAAAAGTACCTAATTTATTACAAAATATTTTTTTTTGTTTAATGGAACAAGTCAAACAACTGTTAAAAAATTTGACACTTAAATATAATTGTGGCAGGCAATGAGGTACTGAAAATTCAAAGTAATACTTTTGTTTGTATTGAATTAAACTATGAAGCCATTGTATTCTTGTAAATTCGATCGAGTTTTTGTTATTTTGAACATATTCCAGCCTAGGGCTTTATAAACCCAAAAGCATGAACAAAATCTATGTGAATGCCTAACACTTTTCAATCGAAACTGTATTCATAAACGCACAATCGGGCATTCAAAATTTAAACCCATTCAGTGTTTCAATTCATCCATTCACAGCCAGCCACGTTGTAACCAGTCAATTTGCCACTAATGACAGCCAGCCAATAACCGCGAAAGGAGCCTTTATTCCTGGCGGGAATACAAAAAAAATGCTGAACATTTAACGAGTAGAATGTGCCAATAAAATACGAATTACGCTCGTTCAGTTTTTTACCAAAGACGAGCGCGTGGCCGCCACGCGCTCCCAAATATTAAAACTGGTGTTACATGTGACACGCGGCCTTTCCCACCAATAAATAGAGAAGTGACAAACCTATTTTTTATTCTGACTACCAAATCGCAAGCGAATTTCGTCATTAACCCCGTAAAGATAAAATTTCATATCCGTCAACCCTACCGTTAAAAAGACGGTCACTCCCGCACTCGATAGTCGACTGTATTTAGATCGGGATAAGTTTGAAATCCGTTGGTGTTGCTAGTTTAATAGAATTAGGGTTGACCCTCAATGGTCTAATACGCCCCCGACGGTTATCGCGTAATGCCACGGCACGTGTTGAAGCGCTTTTTATCGAGTTCCCATTTCGTGCGAACTAAGAAGTGGCGTCTGGAGCCGACTTGGACCAACAATGGCCCATCACAGGCGGCGATTACATTGTGAAAAAAGCCTGTTTTAGTTTTGAAAATACAACATAAATCGAAAATATGAATTAAACTAAATTAACTATTTTCTTCACAAAACCTTAAATCGGGACTGATTCGAATGCCGTGTATTGTGTAGTATGCGGATTTGTCTTTTAATTTTTACTTCACGGGATCAATAAATATGTGCACATTTTAAGTAACACAAGTCAACAAAATGAAAAAAAAAATGGTGAATAGGTTATTTCATGATTATTTTCTGATTGTTTACATCGTAAACTAATCAGAAACCCCATTTTTATTATAAAAACTTTGCTTTTGTACTTTATACAATGATCGATAAAAATATATTTTTTTTTAAACGGCTGGGGGACTACTGCTTTTAATAAGCAAGAGAAAGGAATGCAGAAGTATATCGGGTATTGAACAGGAAGTATTAGAGCAGTTACTCAATGTGCGTACACAAATTTTAGAGAAACGACGTATTTTGTGTCTCTTGAGCGGTAAAATGCATTCCAAAATAAACTACGTGTGGACGGACGCTTTAAGCTTTATTTGAGGAGGTTTTTATAAATTTATGGTCAAAAAATTTAGTTTATCCAGTAGTAAAACAATTAATTAAACATATAAAGCTTAATTTAAACTTCCTATTCGAAGTGAAGATAAAATATAAGCGTCACCTAAGGATATAAGTACAACATTTCCGTGTTATTTTGTTTACATCACTACCACCAGAACGAGAAATATAATACGAAGTATGATTGCTCGTCGGTATGGACCCTATGCTTAATTTATGTCAGCGTTCCGTAAACAAATGGTTTGTTGAAACAAATTATTGGGGTTCTACGTCAAAATTCTGAAGACACTTTTCCCTAAATTTTTGATACTAATAATTATAAGAAATACTAAAAATATCAATTTTCAAAATTAAATCAATATTTTTTTTGGATTTATAGACTTGGTTTTATTGTTTTAAGTAAATAAAAGCGATTTAAATAAATACATATTTGTTTTCTTGTTATAATACAACTCAAAGAAAAAAGTTAACAATTTACTGTGAAATTTAAAATTTTATTCTGATAGCTACAACAGTAAACTTTTTTAAATAAAATATTGTTTCTTACATAAAATAGGTATAAGAAGATAAAAATCAAAACCTGGTATAAAGAACTCATACTCTAAAATTCGTGTTGACTGATGTAAACAACACTACAAAACGTTTGTCTAATTATAAAACAAAATAAACAATAAAAATCCATTAAAACAAACATGGGGTGGTAATGGTGATACACTATTCGCCCACCACCCCAAAATATCATTTCATATTTTGATTATGATATCAATGTCACCCTTTTTATATCTTTTGTCCGTTAATACACATATTAACCCATTTCGAGTCACGTGCCAGCACAATATAACATTTTATACGCATAATGGTCGTTATAAATGTTAGTTTTTTTATTTGTAATGTGAGAAAATACTTGGAGATTGGCGAGGGGCATTAGTACGCACCGCGCGTCAATACATTTTATTAATTGCCTATATTTTTTTATTGTTCTGACTATATTCTTAAAGGTGCGTACGGATTAGTTCTTACATTTGGTTCTTACGTTCGGATTAAACCATCTTTCATCATAATGTACTCAACAAGTTACGGCTATTGGACAACGTAACTAGCCCCTTTTATTATTTAAGTTTTCGCGTTGTTATAATTTTTATTTATAAGCATGTATCTGCTCGATGTTTAAATCTAAAGAAAATATTATTAGAAAAATTCACGCGGACCAGGCAGCGGACGAGACTCGAACCCGCAACCTTCATTATCGGGGCTAGAAAGAATTCGACACGGCTATCATTCCACGTTCTTATTAAATTTGGTAAGTAATTAAACATTTTCCCTCGAGCTTAAAATCTAGTAATGCTCATTAACGCAGTTTCCAATAGAGCTTACAACAAACTAAACAGGAAATCCCCTTTCAAATCCCAGTTACATTGAAATAAAACGGCGATGTCACACTTCGTTATTGGGGAGCTATGCGCAACATGGCAGCAACATGCGTCGGACCGGCTGATCCGGGCCGCGTGTCGACCGCGTGCCGGCCGCGTGCGAACCGCGTGTGAGACGGCTGGTGGAGACAGCGCGCAAGAATGGGACGAGATGACAGTTCGGATTTGGACTAGCACTGGATGTAGAGAGATATAATTAACTAATCACTGTTTACATTTGTCCATGATATTCCTTTATTGAAACCTCATTGGAACACTAGCCGATGACTGCGATTTTATTTTAGTAATGTTGATACAAACTTGAATATTATATTTTTATTTAAAGCATTTAACTACTGCTATCCGGGCATTATAATAAATGTACAAACTTCCTCCTTTCCTCTTTTTCTTTATTCGAAAGTTCGCCTATGTGCTTCTTCAAGGTTTTTATGTTTGTACCAGATTGAGGTAACGAGACACCAGGAATCTATATTATTACGGGGAACCATTTAGTCACCACAGAGGAGCACCATAAAAGTTTTCAAAATTGGTTTACTCATTAAAATTTGAAGTGCATTGGAGCCAAGGTTAAATATTTTAAAAACTACTAATCAATTTTAATACGTTCAATTCTTAAATTTGTTCGCATAGTACAATATTAGACTAATAACTTTTATTCAAAGATAGGAAAATCAAGAAAATCTCTTAGAGAAAAATATAAAGAAATTAATATTTTAACACTGGCATCGCAATACATTTATGAAAATATAATATATGTAAGAAAAAAATATGACGCATTTGTAAAAAAAAAGTCAAACCCATAACTTTCACACGAGATTTAAGAACCAGCTTGCCGTTCCATGTTTCAGACTCCAAACATCAAGAGGTTCATTTCTGGGATGTAGTATTGCATTGTTTAACAAAGTGCCCCAAGATCTGATTGAGCTTCCACTAACCAAATTTAAACCTCAGATCAAGAATACTCTTATGAATAAGGGCTATTATAAAGTTAATGATTATCTAAATGATCGTAATGCATGGACAAAGTGTTTCTTGTAATTTGTTATTTGATGGGTATTAGTCAGTTTTTGTAACAGTAATATGGTACCTATCTAATGCCGCTTCCTATATACTAAATCTAAAATTTAGTGTAACTATATATCTTTATCCTAAATAATGTAATGAAAGGCGACTTCAGAAGTATCTCTGAAGTCATTTTTCAACTTGACGACTCTATATATATCAATACAGGGAGAAAAAAGCAGCCCTTGCTGAGTTTCTTGACGGTTCTTCTCAGTACAAGGTCTCCCGCCGTAGTTTTGCGAACCGATGGCGTAGCTTCTTGAGCTTCACAAGTGCTTTTAACAGCCTAGACTGAATAAATGACTTTTCATTTAATTTCAGACCTTACTTATAAAAAAAGTTTTTATTTTTATTTTTTAAGCATTTAACTGCCAGATGTTTAAATCTACAGAAAACAGACAATTTGGTTAGAAAAAATTCCACGCGGTCCAGGCAGCAGACGGGACTCGAACCCATACCCTTCGCTATCCGGGCGAATGCACTGACCATTATGCTACCGCGGCCCTGATAGTAATATTTTTGCTGAATATTAATCACACAAGTCGAATCAGTGCAAAAGCTCTACAATTTCTCAATTTAATGTCACCTACTGTTATTTAAGCTTTATATTATACCATTGAGTCTTTTTCTCAATCCATTGTAGCCTTTTCAGTGAATATAGTATACCAAGAAAATAAAAAATAAACGTCAAAATGTATTTCCTCATTCGAACTTAGATAAGAAAACTGATTGTCTTAATAAAATAATCAATCAGAACATCGAAAATCAAAAAAAATATTAGTTTATTTACTAAAGATAGTGAAATACATACACTTAATACTAGAAGTAAAAATAAGTTAACTTTACCTGCTACTAGGCTCCACAAAATTAACAATTCGTTTAGAGGCCTCTGTGTTCGCTTTTACAATAAAGTCCCAAGCAATATTCAAGAGTTGAGCCTGACTAAATTTAAATCGACTATTAAAAAACTCTTATTAAGAATGCTTATTATAAAGTGTCTGATTATATTACAGACAAAAATGCTTGGGTTTGAACTGTTCCAACCATTCCAACGGGTATTTCTATATGATATATATTATGAATCATGTGTTGATGATACTTCTATTGAAAAGCTGTATTTAAAGCTGATTACGTAAGAAAGAATATCAGACTATTTAAGAAGATTTGAATGACAAAACGGCGTGATCATGATTTCTCCATTGTTTTTGCTTTGTAATTGTTTGCAGTGTCCTACAGATAAATGACTTTAAGTTTAAGTAAATATGTTGTGGTTGATATAGGTGGTTATGGGTAGTCATGCTCTCTTAAAAGTCTCTTAGGTGGTGTCGTGTGAGGCGGGTCGTTACGTTCCCTAAAATATGGTTGAGCGAAGCGATGGCTGGTTCATGCGTCATGCTCGTGAACGGGTGCTGCCAGCGGAGATGAGTCTGCCCTAACTACTTTGATATTTAAGATGTAAATGTTTAATTACACCTATTATAAATAACTCTGTTTGTATTTATACTGTGTGACACAGCAATCAAAATGCAGGTGTACAATTAATGTATAATTTCACATTATGTAATGAAGGATGACTTCATGAATCATCTCTGAAGTCATTTTTCAACTTGACGACTCTGTAAATGATAAAACAGGGAGAAAAAAACAGCCCTTGCTGAGTTTCTTGCCGGTTCTTCTCAGTACAAGGTCTCCCGCCGTAGATTTACGAACCGATGGCGTACGAGTAGCTTCTAGACATTCATATGTGCTTGTAACAGCCTAAACTGAATAAATGATTTTGATTATTGATTATTATTATTGATTATAAAAACATTTATTTTTTTCTATAGCTCAATGCTCAACCGTAGATGCTCACAGCAAAAAATAAACATAACAACCGCAGATCAATAAAATGGAATTGAATCTGGGACCTCCAGCCGCAGCGAAATTGAATTATTAAAGTGCATCGTATCCCCATTGAAATATAATGAATTTATGTAGAAATTGAGTGGTTTACAACCACCTCGGAACTAAATATCTGGAACCGACACACCCATTATATTGACTTTGTAGTTTTGGATTTTATACCTTTCCTACTTCAATATGATGGTAAATGAACAGATGTTTGATCTTTCATTTTAACATATTGGATTATGTGTGGTAAAGTTTTAATAGGATTTTCATACTTCGTGTTATACTCCTCGCTCTCCAAATTGAAGAGCAATGCTCTCGTTGGCGTACACCAGCTCTTTGAGCTTAATGTGGTCAGCGTAGGTTTGCTTTCTGTCTTTCCCTACAGAATCTTCCACCTCTATCCTTCTTCTTAATTCTTCGTCATTAATGTTCTTAATAAATGCGTTGTGGCACCCAATATTATCTTTTGAAAATAGCACGCGTTTTGTCTTGGAAACAGTATACCTATAACAATATTGCTTCAAGTTATTCGCAAATTTATTTTATTTAACATTGCAAGAATCACAAAATTTTACATACTGATAGAAATACGCAATCAGTGCCATTATAAAAATTAAAAAAGACTTACCCTACAATCCACATTAGAAAATGTAACGAAGATAATAGAGGCGTTATTATTCTCAGACGCATCCTTATGAGGGGACGCGGGCAATGTATTTTCCATACAACTGTTCTCAGCCGATTTCTCCTTGATTTTTATCACTAAAACAATTATTTACTAAATAGTACATTATATTCTATAAAATATACTTTTACTCTTTATATGCACCTATGTCTTCCTTTTTTCGTACGTTATAGTTTGTGTTTGAAAGCAAATTTTTATCACCACTACAGGCATCTAGTGTGGAGATTCAATAAGCATTAACAAAAAAAGGAAAGCTTAAGAGGACTAGTTTAACTATTTAATATTGTATTGGTAAAAAATATTTAACATAAATCTAATTTTCGAGAAGCAGGCATTTTCGATATGAATCCGGATTCGTATCGGATTGGCGCGTGAAATTTTTACAGAATAGCACTTCAGAAAATCGTCCAAAGCTAGGCCCTACCTCGAATTTCGCAATTTAAATAAGCAATTTTCAGCGTTAGCTACTGTTGTCCTTATCGCACGGTATTTGCCAATGCACGATAGCAACAGTTTTTTTTTTAAATACAAATATTTTCTCTCAAATATCTTATCGCTCGCCTCTTAAAAAAAGTCACTTCCATTATACCACAGATCATTGTTGACCAATGTACCAATTCAGGGGCTAAAGGAGAGAGGGGGGAGTTGTAAAGACAATGTCGAACTAGCAGTTGTAATCAGTTTAGCAAGCAATTTGCCTCTCTGGCCATGCGTGGCATATGACGCCGTAAGCCGCGGCCCGCCACTGTTTATACAATTCCTTTTTTGAATCTATAGTTTCCATAGTGGATACAGACGTTCCATTGTTTTCATGTACAATTTAAAATTGCATTGAGATGGGAAGACTGAACATTTATGTCGCTACAAATAATAATATTAGTATCAGACGTCATATTGTGTTTTGTTTCTTTGTTAGTATGAAATCCGTTACGACACGCGAGCTATTATTTTTAGAATTTTCATCATCAGTAAAACGTATATACCAATAGAAATCAACCTATCGTGAGTTAAGCAGGCAAGTTTATTAGAGTTTAGTAGCTTTTTGTTTGGACCTTGAAAATTAGAATCATTTCGGTGCTAACACCATAATTATGACAAGATTACGGTCGCCTAAATGAAAGATACAATTAAATAAAACAAGTTTCAACGGTATAGATGCACTGATTTATTTATTTATGGACGACGTTATATATGTACGAATAGTTTCAGACGACGCACCTTGAAAAGGATGCGAAATGTCAATAAATAAATAAATCAGTGCATCTATACTTTTGAAACTTGTTTTGATTTATGAGTGGTGTGCGCGAAAACCTAAGATACAAATAGATACGATTAAATCAAGGGTTATATTATTATCACTACTTTTTCAGGTGTAACGTGACTGTAATCACCATCAAAGACGAAGTCATCTAAAAAATTTACTCGGGCTCTTTCTTGTATTTATTAGAAAAAGTTTTTGGATGTTTTAATACATGGTATGGGTCCGCTTCTTTAAGTAAACTGTCATGAAAACCATAATCAATGGCGATTCTTAGTTTCACTGATAGGACAAAATTCAAAACCAACGACATTAGAACTTTATTATAATTATATTGGTATATTATGTACCACAAAAAATATCTTGTTAACGTGAGTTGCAGCCAGCAGCCAGCATCTAGGGCAGATATAATTAGCGGCTCTCCCTTCCCTAACCCAATAAGGGCACCCTAGGCCCCTTTGTGCAATAACCGACTCACTTAATTTGATTTTTATTTTGATCCCGTTTGTTCGTCTGATTGTCCCGCCCAAGGGGCATATTTATTGGAGACAATAATTTCTTATTGTTAACTTTGATTATTATTTATAGCAAAGTAAGATTATAATACAATAGGCTATTTGACTGTATTTAAAATAAATCACCAATTATTGGCATGTGTATTTAACATGAATATTGGGAGCAATTTTACTATTCTGACATATAAAGTAGTTACTAAAAACATGAAATGGAAAAGTCGTATTTCGTCTATTTTCACATGACCGAAAAGGCTTAAGATAGGAGAAATAACGTCACCTTCTTATAAACATGCTGTTGAAGTTAGTTGACGTTTCAATAAGAGCCATGTGAGTGTGACGTCACCTGCCAATAATACGCCATATTTGCTAGGGAAATGTTTCCGCGGCATATTTGAAATCACTAATAAATAACGTATCAACCTTTTCAGAAACTTGTCAATTGGCTTATTATTGTTACTAAACTTTTTCACCGAGGCAGAGGTCTTTTTCGTTGATGTCCCAAATCTGTTCGTTACTGTGTTTACATAGCTTGATCTATCATTATGATTTTATCTTTTATCTTCTCTTTAATATAGAAAAACAAATCGCCGAAATGTATGTACGCACATAACTTTCGAAAACTGCACAAAATTACAATTGCAAATTGGAAAATTATTTTTTCGTCGTATTCTTTACTGTCAGGGCAAAAATAAAAAAAAAAACAAGCAGAAATATGGTAGTACGAAGTTTGCCGGTTCAGCTAGTTTAACATAATATAGAAGTTGACTCATGAAGACCATCAAGAGAAGAAACGTAGCCTTTGACATAAGCTCTATCATCTTCTTCAGACTATAATGATATAGTAGATAAAGAAAAGAGCTCTGCGACCGTTATCAATGTGCGGCTCTGCCGGACCAGCAAATACATTTTTAACAGCAGTGGAAGCAAGGAAATATTTACATCTATGGAACATTGAATTGAGTATTGAAGAAGTTCGTAAATATCTATTACAATAATGCCCGAAGAAATGGCTGTCAGTGTGTTTGAGGTTTTGAGAGAATAGTGTACGAGTAGTATTTTATATCTGTTAATTAGTGTAAGTGGATTATATTTCGTTCTAATTAATGTAATAATAAATAAACAAAATGATGGGAAGATAGAGAGAAAAAGCCGCATTGGAAAAACGAAAAAGTAGTGGTTCCGTAGCATCAGAGAGTGGGCTGGTGATGCCATCGTGGAAGAAGTGATTCATCTGGCACAAGACTAAGACAAATATGCAGAGCTGACGGCCAACTTCCAATAATGGAGAGGCACTAAAAAGAAGTTATCGCTTGAGGTCAAATCAAGCCATGTTGTTAACCAAGTTTGTAGGAGATTATGGGTAATTGAAACACTGATTTCACTGATGAAATTAACTGTACTATATTCACTTCGTCACCAATAAAGTGACGTGATACGTCTGTTCTCTAGCACTGTCCGACACAAAGTGAGAGCTGCACTAGTGAAAAATTACTAAAGAAAGATGGCGCTTTAACCACAGACACATTCATAGACCTGTGTCTATGCTCTGTAGCTTTAGACATGACCATAATGAATATTAGGCATACTATAAACTAATATTTAAGAGATTATTTTTTTGCAAATGAAATGAAACTATGAAATAGTGCTGTTTTTCCAGACAAGCGCTAACTATAATTCCGAATATTCGCTGAAAGTTACAGGTGCTGTATACCGCCCTATGTAACTGTATTTCTTCTGATGACTAACAAGAACTGAGGAATAAATAGTTTGTGTGCAGGAGCAAACATTTCAGTCCCTACAACCGCATGTATCTAAACAAATCACGTTCGATCCGATTTATTTAGAGAGAAGTGTACAAATATCGAGTGAAAACTGTCAAAGAATAAATATGGAACTGTAGATGTGATAATTTAATCATGGAACTTAGTAATATCAAAGGAGAATTTATTATATATTTATAAGCATTTATCTGTTAGATGTTTTAATCTGAATTTTGAAGAGAATTTTACTAGAAAAATGCCACGTGGTCAAGGCAGCAGACGGGACTCGAATCCGCACCACACACTTGGTCAAGGCATCCGTCCGGATAACGGAGGGTGCTGGTTCGAGTCCCGTCTGCTGCCTGGACTGCGTGGATTTTTTTCTAGTTATATTTTCTTTAGATTCAAACATCAAGCAGTTACATGCTCAAAAAATAAAAATAATAACTATAGTTGCTATTTCTTCTTTTAAATGTTTAATACTTGTAAAAGTATTAATTTGACATTGTGGGTTATACAATGTGAAGAGATGGCGCTGCCTTGCAGCTTATGAATGGCTAGAGGAATTTCGACGCGGCCATCAGGGCTGCGGTAGCATAATTGGTCATTGCATACGCCCGGATAGCGAAGGGTGCGGGTTCGAGTCCCGTCTGCTGCCTGGTCCGAGTGGATTTTTTTCTAGTTATATTTTCTTTAGATTTAAACATCAAGCAGTTACATGCTTAAAAATAAAAATTATAAAGGAAAAGTTACTCAGAACCTTAAACTATAAGTTACCAATCTCTCTATCTACAGTAATTTCAATTTTAAGTCCACCATGTCACCATAATTCCAGAACCCAAGCCAATCTGGCCTCGAAGAGAGAATATCTTAAAAGTATTTAATTCTATTCAAGGAGCAGTAAGTGCGTAACCTTAAAACTTTATTTTGGGCTACGACTCTATACAATTTGTCTATGACAGTTGTGACGGGGCCGAGTGCGCCCGACGCGAAATCTGTTCAAGTCTAGATTTAGTGAATTTGCTAAATTTAAAGTCTCCACCGCTTTCTCGAAAGGAACCTTTAAATTCTCTTGGGGCGGGTTATGCAAATTTATTCTCTTTATTACACACTTATATGAATAAACGCAGCATTATGAATTTTGTGCTTTGTCATTTGCCTGAATAATTTTAGGCCTACTAAGGAGAATCTATGATTGAAAAGTAGTTTAATTAATAATAATAGTATTAAAAAAGAGCTTTTCATAGTACAACCACACGCCGAGTTACCACAAACAAAATTTCTCATTAAATTGTGGTACTTATTTCAAGTAAAGCTCTAAGTTAGTTGGAGATATTGGATGGTTCACTATTAATATATATATTTATTTATTAGAAACAAACGGTCTTACATATAAATGTGAAAATATTGACAATTTTATATCACTACAGACCTATAGTTTCCTTAATTAGAAATCGCGCTGTACAGCTAAAACCCAGCAAATCGAAACGAGCTAACAATACAAATCGATCCGGCCCCCTGCGCCGTCTTGTAAACATATTTTTAACGTAACATGTTCTATTAAATGGAATATAAAATATTTTTTAACCGACAATTGCGTTCGAGTCTGCGAGGTACTCTTAGATTTATTTTACTAAGTAAACAAGGAGCATCAATAAAGTAATTTAGTATCTTATATAACAAATGTGCGTCGACACAGTTTCGACGCTCTTCGAGAGTCTGAATATGATAGTGAGATAGTGACTGTGTATTTGAAATTATGGGTGGGTTGAACGTAACAATTGCGATAGTTTACTGTTTTTTTTCTGAACCGTCTCGATTCTATCGATATGTTTCCTACAGTATGGTTTCCACACTGCGCAAGCATACTCTAATCGACTACGGAGAAAACAATTAAAAAGTGTTTTATATGTAAAATCTTTTTAGAAAGGTTTACTAACGCGGAGAATAAAGCCAAGCTGTTTGTAAGATTTGTTTATAATTGAATCTACGGTAAGAAAGTTAGTTTACAATCCATTAAGACACCTAGGTCGCGGATTTGGTATACTCGTTGTAATGCTGTATTTGCCAAAGTATATTTAAAGTTAATAATTTTCTTTTTTCTTGTAAAACTAATAATATGACATTTTTCAAGGTTAAGAAATAGATTATTTGTATTGCAATAATGTTCAAATTTACAAAGATGTTGTAGCAGTGTACAATCATTGGCGTCACGGATAATTCTAAATATTTTAGTATCATCTGCGTAAAGTAAAATACCAGAATGTAAAATGCTATTAGTTATGTCATTTATATATAGTATAAACAATAATGGTCCCAAATGGGAACCTTGACGCCAGAATGAATATATTTGAATCCGAAGTAATATCCGGAGATTACAACAGCCTGTTTTCTTTTCTCTATGTAAGACTTTACCCATCGGAATAGATCACCATGTATACCAAGTCGCCAGAGCTTTTTTAACAAGGTACTATGGCAAATTTTGTCGAACACTTTGGCAAAATCGGTATACACGGCATCTACCTGGAACCCGTCATTCATAGCTTCCAGTACATATATATGTATATATATATATATATATATATATATATATATATATATATATATGTATATATGTATGTGTAGGTATAAGTAATTAATGATATTTAATTACGTTTTTATTATTGTTTGATGTTTACTGTATTCGTTGTTTGCCGTTTCATTTTCTCTGCACTTTCTTTCCGGTTGACTGGTAGAGAATGCCATACTAGCATTGAGTCCGCAATTTAAATTGTGAAGGCAATGAAGATTAAATAAATAAAAATAAATAAAGGATGTATTTATCTTTGCGATAAGAGCAGTTTTTGAATGGTCGTGGACTTAGAAGTATTGAGCCAGTACAAAATTCAATGCAATTGCAAATTAATATAGATTACATTTAATCGTATTTCATAAAAATATGTATTTTTACACTGAGCTAATGTTATACATATGCAATTTCTATATTTGATTAGATTAACTGCGCTAAAACAGATATTTCAATGAGATATTGCTCATAGGAAAAAAAATAAACCTATTTTATCACTGTATCATAATGCTTTATCCCCATGAAAGTTTTCTTAGGGACGAAATTCTCGAATTCTAAGGAAAATGCGACAGAAGCTTATTGACTATAATAATAAATAGTTGAGAAAAAGAAACGAGCATTTAAAATCCCAGTGTGTTAAGCCGTGTGCCTCGCCGGAATCACCAATGAGGATGTCACAGCCGGGCTGTGACGTCTCCGCGCGCCATATTTGGACAAAAGGGTTTTTTGGGATTTGCACAACGAATTTTGGATCCGTCGCCCGCCCTAACATCGCACTCGACTCGAGTTTTTGATTAAATTACTTGATTCCGAATTCGGGAACGAAGATAATTATTATGGTAATGGGGTGACACTTACTGGTTGGAGTGTAAAGATTGTCTGATTGGATTTCATCGTTTTAAGTAATTTATTATTAGATTTATGTCAATTAATAATAATAATAATTTTTATTTGTTCTTCCACAATCTACAAATTACATGACAACTTATTTTACTATAATTTTATATCAGAACAATAAAATAGATTGTGAGAGACTGGTGCCTGAACTAGGCAGAAAGCCTGTATCTCAGAGCACCAGGATAAGAATTTTAGATTAGATTAGATTAAAATTAATTGTTTATTAAGTCAATTTTTGCACGGGTATAAAGCTATTTTTACTAGGTAACGTTTTTCATTAATCCTGTCGTTCCGTATCCTTTACGGACTCCCTGCGGGGTAGCAATACTGCGGTCTTGGAATCACTATAAAAAGTAATAAATAACATTTTTCCCGTTCATAAAGTGTATGACGACCTCTGTGGCCGAGTGGTTTCTACGCCGGATTTCATGGTGTCGCCGACTCGAGAAGTCCCGGGTTCGAATCCCGTTGGGGGCAGATGTTTGTGTGATAAATACGAGCATTTGTACTCCAGTCATGGATGTTTAATATGTATTTCTATATAAATATACTTATATATGTATAGTGTATTTATTCTATCCGTTACCCTAGCATCTCATAACACAATCCTTATAATGCTTACTTTGGGGCTAGGCTAATTGGTGTGGGTGTTGGAAATATCTACACACATCAAAAGTGTCTAGGGATCAACATATATTTTTGCAATAACTTTTCTCCTGATTGATATTAATTAAAATTTTCTTTAAGGATTCATCAAATAAAGTGATTTCGTTTGTCACAGTAACGATAAACCAAGTCACCTTTGCATTAATAAAGAAATTTGCCATTTTCCTAATAAAGGGATTTTTGACATTTGAACCACTAACACAAAAGTTCGAAAAAAAGACTGAAATAACAGTTTTCTCTAAAATTTTATTGGGTAACTTAAACAATTAATAATCCGTATTTCTACCGCGAACACTAACAACACAAGAACATCGGTTTGGCATACTCAAAATGAGTTCATCCAAATCACGCTGTGGAATGGCCGCCCATGTTCGTTGCAACAACAAAAAAAGGTCTTCTTGCGACTGGATACCCTCCATATTCGGCAGAGCTCTTCTCTGTAGCATATCCCATGCATGCTCAATCGGGTTCAAGTCTGGCGACTGAGCAGGCCAGGGCAGGACATTGATGTTAGCTGCGGCGAGAGTCTGTCTTACAACTCTTGCGGTGTGCGGTCGTGCATTATCATGCATTAACTGAAATAAGGGACCGATTTGCACTTGTAGAGGAACGATGACGTCTGATACAATCGTCTCAGCATAAATTTGAGCGTTGAGGTTGCCTCTGATCCAAATCAACTCAGTTCTTCCGCCGATCCAAATACCCGCCCATACCATGATGGTTCCACCACTATAAGGATGGACTTCCTGGCAGGATTTTAATCGCTGTTGGCGTCCAGGGGTTCTCCAGTGTCGTATACGTCTTGTATCCGGTCTCATACCAAAACGAGACTCATCAGAAAAGCACACGAAACGCCATTGTTCTTCTGCCCAATTTCTGTGTTCAAGAGCCCATTGATATCGAATCCTACGATTGTGCATTGCTATAGGTGGTACCCGTAGCGGTCTTCGGGAATGAAGGTTCACTTCATGCAAGCGGTTTCTGACTGTTTGGTCGCTAATTAAGTTCCCTGAAGAGTGATGAAGCCTCACGGCTAACATCATGGCGGTTATTGTTGGAGCTCTTCGAGTTAAGATTTGTATGTATCGGTCTTGTCTCCGTGTGGTGCAGCGATACCGTCCTCCATGGCGCTCAGCCACGGTACCAGTGCTTCGGTATCGTGTCCAAAGTCGACTGATAACACTCTGACTTGTATTCAGAGCTAAAGCCACAGTACGTTGCCGGGAACCAGCTTCTATCATTCCCACGGCTCTGAGCATTTCTTCCCTGCTTAAATGACGTCGCCGCTCCATAATAACGTTGGTTTTAATCAGTAGTAGGGAAACAGTAGCACTAATAATGTCTTCAATGCGTTGTATGTTTTTATAGGGAAAATATTGACAGCTGATTTTCATCTTTTACTCGAATTTGATTCACAGTTCCTGATTCAAATTATGAAATGCACCAAAAAGGATCCATATAAATTTATAAAATCATAAATTTATTACAAAGCCACATCTCAATCTCAAGAAATCCGCATAAAAATGCTTGATCCCTAGACACTTTTGATGTTTGTATTTATATATTAAATAAAAATAAAAAAATGAAAATTTTAGAATCAGTTAATAACATCGCATTTACTCGGAGTACACAAGGAGTAAGATATTTTTATTTCTTAACCAGCCAGCTAAAAAAAAGTGAATAAAATTTATTCTTTCGTAGCTCGTTAAGAAAAACGGTTAACACATACCAAAGGATTTTTTCCTAATAAGAAGAATCCGTTAACTTTGACTTTTACACCAGAGTTACGCAAACAATGAAATGGTTTATAATTATTACCTTTATAAAATTCTGAGATCTTATTTAACTAAGTGCATTTTAATTTTCATACCGTTATATAAAACATTTAACTTGACTTTTCAGTTGGATCGTACCTACTCATTACTTAGATAAATATTATAGCCAATGGGTATTTAATGTTCAATTCTTCTGATGCATTCATTAGTTGCCTACATACCGATTAATCTACATTTATTACAATAACCACACAATACCTAATCGAAATTTTAAATTTGCGTTGGAAGAATCATACTGTTCACTGAAAAATCATACTATTATTGTCATTTGTTCATTCGAGATTTAAATTGAGTTCAAATCGATACAAATGTGAGGCGCGGTCTGCCTACCGTGCCACACAAAATAACCGCAAATCACGCGCTCCTAACGCCCGGAGCAAGATTTAAATTTGTCCGGATGTCACTGGGTTTTGAAACGTTTCCATTGTCTTTACTTTTTCTTTAAAGCAAGATTTTTTTTATAATTGACCTATAGTTTCATCTGGTTAGGCTGCTAGCGTGATGTTCTGACTGACCTTACTGAAAGATTAAGATAAATATGACCTGACAGAAAGAAAGTGACTTAAATTTTGATAAAAGAAATAGGAAGGGCATAAAGACAACTCAAAATTACCTAATACATGTAATATTTATTTATTTAACTATGATAAAGGAGAGGCCAAAAATGTTGCAACTTCATAATACACTTCATATATATATATATATATATGATAACGGCAATCTGTATAATTCGGCATTCTATACAATACCTAGGCAATATACAAAATGCCATAAACGTGAAGGCAATGTATGAGATATGATTAATTTTATAGTTTGGAGACGTATTCTAGAAAATGCCAAATGTGCAGTCGGCAAAGTCTATAAGAGAAGATAGCGCGTTGACTTTTCCTTTTTTTATTTATCTATTATCTATCAGGTGGCTGGGGTTAGGTTACAACACTAACTTAACATAACCCACTGTGAGTTGGTCAATCATTCATTGGATCATAATTTGTTGGAAACGTTAATTAAATGAAGTCACTTACCACAGAAATATCAACTTTTTATTTATTTGACGACCTCCGTTGCCGAGTGGTTTATACGCCGGGTTTCAAGGTGTCGCCTACTCGACAGGTCCCGGGTTTGAATCCCAGTGGAGGCAGATGTTTGTGTGATGAATACGAAGATTTGTACTCCAGTCATGGATATTTAATATGTATTTCTATATAAATATACTTATATATGCACAATATATGCATTCTATCCGTTACCCTAGTATCCCATAACACAAGCCTTACAGTGCTTACTTTGGGGCTAGGCTAATTGGTGTGAGTGTTGGAAATATTTATTATTATTTACAGTTCAGTTACAGCAGATACGTATATAAATTTATGTAGATGATAACTCTTCATACTATTTGTCTTAAAGATACAGCATTTGCGCTGTCTGACTTTGAAAACTCAATTGCTGTGTCTCCTCAAAAATAAGGCAAGTACTAACTTTCCATTTTGTTAATCGCGTTATATAAATCTTGATACAATATGAAGTTCCAAAATTGGAGTTTCTGTCTTTATAAATAGACTAGTTATGAATTTTTAAAACTTCTTTGGATTTGGTGTAAACTCGGAATTTTCGAGATACAGCAATTTCGCTCTCTACCATAATATGTTTATATTTTTTAGGAAATTTAAAGTATTTCAACATTTCATACATCTGCGGTACGTACTTTGCTACTTATAACTAAAGCTTTGTCTGTTAATAATTCTTGTAAAAATGTGAGACGATGAAACTTAGGTCCGTATTATAGAAGGATTCTCAGTGATTCATCTAGTCTTGAGCATAGTTAGAAAGGGATGTCGCTATATATAGCACATAGCGACATCCCTTTCTAACTGTACTGAAGTAAAGATCAACACTTAGTTGTCATTCTGTAATACGGGCCTTAGAATAGGTTTCCAAAAGTTCATTTCAGTATAAACTGTAGATACATGTTTTTTTCAATTTCTCTGAAAAGATAACGTGTGTTTTAGAAAGGCGCAGCTATAGATAGCTTTCCTCTTTTATTCGTGGTTTTAAGTCTTTTAAAACAAAAACTGAAATTAAAATGTTGAAAAGAATGACATTGTTAACACTTTTTTTTTAAGATGTGGTTAGGTACAATGAAAACGGATTCACCACGCATTCAAATCAACACACGACCGTTAACACGAAATTACGAAACACTGAATCGAAAAGACAGAGGGACAGGCGATGACGTATTATTATTTTTAAATTCATACGCTCCACCTAAAACCTTCGTTGACACTGCACAGATGAAAAAACGTCATCCTGTGCGATTATGAACTTTGAAAATAGAACACGAAGGAGCTTTGTTCGAATTTGTGGGTTTCATATTACATTTGACGAGGCATAAAAGTTACTAATGACATCATTGTACACTTGCGGTGACGCGGGGGCGAATAATATAATCGTTGCGCGTGTCGAATCCGCGGTTTTTACAATTCGAATTTTTCGAGGTTCGAGGATGGCAAATTTTATTCTTACGCCGAATCGAATTGCGTCATTGTGGATGGGTGTTTATGACTGTCGTTCCGGTGGTCTTGATGATGTTGATGACTTTTGCGATAAATTGTGCAGTTTAAAGTGTACGTGACTGATTTTCTTAAATTTTCTGATCGTTTAATTTTTTCGTATAAGGGAAAACAAATGATTGTAACTCGTAGAAAATGTCCTTCTCAAATTAAGGCGTGAACACAGAGTAATTCAGGTAAACTGGAATTAATTTTTATAGCCACAGAGTAAGCACTGTAAGGGTTATGTTATGGGATACTATAGTAACGAATATATAATGTATTAAATTCGTACTGGTACATATTGTTGACTGTATATTAAGGAATTTCATTATTATTATGTATAATGTCCTGTGTAAAATATCATTAATATATTACTTAATATTTTCTTGCGAAGGTTGAAACACGTGTTTTACGTATTGCAAGAATTTTTGAAGTAATAGGTGTCTAAATGATATCGTTGTATAAATTAGATCTACCTACAATCAGCGCATAAGTTCTTTCATTCATTCAACATATTAAGCTCACTTAACTAACAACTCTGTAAATTTTAATCAATTGTTAAATATCTCTCTCCGCCCAGCTTAAATAGATCATTTACACACACTCTTAACTGGCACTGGCAACATATCATACCTCCCGCAGTTTCGATACCGGAAGTAAGCGCAGAATAGATGGCGCTGCGGATCCGGCGCGAGCGCCACTTCCGGTGCGTCGCGCGGTCGCCATTTTGAATGTGGCGGTTAATGATCGCGGTTAATGTCTTAGGGTGGATGCATTGTTTTCGATAACAGTGTTACCTATTATAAATATCTATAATGACCGACCGCATAACGACCACTTAGGGATTATATTGGGATATTATTGAGCTTTTATTAGTTTATTCGGCAACATATTTACCAGGTTTATGCCACAAGAGTAAAAGCTATTCGAACAGTAAAAGTATAATCTACAATTAAATTTCACGGTTTTCAATCACTAGAAAAACGCAGGTTCGGTAATTAAATTTGATGCGTGTCAACAAAGTCTTCTCTTACTTATGTTGTAAATAACGAGATATCGTTTAATTTTAATGAAACTAAATTGACTTCTTTAACTACGGTCGATATAGAATTAGATATAGATTCTATATGACATATTCACTGTTTTATAAAGAGGCGAAAGTTTATGAGTGTGTATGTTTGTTACTTCTTCACGTCTAAACGGCTGGAGCAATTTTTTAATAAAATTTGGTATGGAGTAAGCTGACAGCCTGGATTAACACATAGGCTACGTTTTACTGCGAAAAAATATCCCTAATAAATCGCGGGTAACACCGCGGGGCACAGCTAGTAAAATATAAATATTGGTGAAATGACGGCCGTGGTCAAGACATCAATTAAATCTCCTTATTAAATAGGTGTCAGCATAACTTTAATAATAAATTTAGAAGATGATTGGCATCTTTGAGTACAACCGTGAAGCAGGGCCGTAGTTCCAGTTTTTCTTAATTAAAACAGTAGTTATTTACTGGTCCCTTACCAATTGTAGGGTTTACAAGTATACAATTGACTTAGGCATGGACCAATATGTGGTCCATGCCTAAGCATGAGTTGCACCTACTCATTAAGACTGTTCAGTACCCCTAGCACGAACCATTATCGAATTCGAAAAGTTTGCAAACCGAAATGTCAAAGTCAAATTTTGTATGGAAACTTGAACAGCAGCGGCACAAAGTACGTAAAGAGAACTAAAAATCAGTACACATTTGACACTGACATTTCGGACTCGCAAACGATACGAATTCGATATTGGTTCGTGCTAGGGTACAGTTTAAGTACTGGTTAGGGAAAAAATTGGTTGCATCACCAGATGATAGTCAAAGTGAGGTCATAATTTGACAGTGACAATAACTGTTCAAGCGAGGCCGGTTAAAGTTATGGTAAAATTTACATTTAACTTTAACTGGCCTTGTGGGGCAAATCACGCGAAGGGTTTTCCTGTCTGAAGTTAGTGATTTAATTTTTTTATTTTTAAAGTTTTATCTAGGGTTTGTTATAAAAAATACCAACCTATATTAGAACCACCTCCTTCTCGTGACTAAGTACGAGTGGCATTTACACAAACTATACAGTATAACTCTTTTCACTATCACTAGCACAGTGAGTTATACCAATGAAGGAGATGAAGAGAAAATAATACTTTTTGTTGCCATTTCTTGTTAGAGATCCTCGATCCTCTAGTCTAGAGATCGACGACCTCCGTGGCCGAATAAAATAAATAAATATTTCCAACACTCACACCAATTAGCTTAGCCCCGAAGTAAGCACTGTAAGGCTTGTGTTATGGGATACTAGGGTAACGGATAGAAACCATATATTGTACATATATAAGTGTATTTATATAGACATACATATTGAACATCCATAACTGGAGAACAAATGCTCGTATTCATCACACAAACATCTGTCCCCACCAGGATTCGAACCCGGGACCTCACGAGTCGGCGACAACACTATGAAACCCGGCGTGGAAATCACTAGGCCACGGAGGTCGTCAAAATATGTAAGTAATAGGCTTCCATTTTGTCTTCGTTGTAGTGTTGTGTATTTTTATGTTGATGGTAAACGGCCACCATAGCCTATAGATGCTTGCAACACTAAAAAATCACTAACACTATTGCCTACCCTGATCCAATCCCCTACCCTGTGGAGCGTGTGCAGTAGGACGTCAGCGTCCTTCTGCACACACTAATATTATGAAGGCGAAAGTTTGTGATTGTGTGAGTGTGTATCTTTGTGACTTCTTCACGTCTAAACGGCTGGAGCGATTTTAATAAAATTTGGTATGGAGTTTGCTGGCACCCTGGATTAACACATAGGCTACGTTTTACTGCGGGAAAATATCTATAATAAACTCCGCGGGGCACAGGTAGTTTTAATTAAAAAAAATTGTTACATCTAAAACAGCCATGATTTATCACGTAACTGTCTTAGTTACAGTCATGTTGAAACACATCTGTCACAGTTTGCCCTCAGAACACGTAACAGATTACGTGTAAATGTAATGAGATGAGCATGTCAGCAAACAGGCTTACATACTACCCACGGCAGTTCATTAAGGGACAGTTTAAGATGTTAAATAAACATACGAAATATTATTGAATAACTGGACCGCGTTATGCGGAAGGGGAATATCACACTAATATTATAAAGGCGAAAGTTTGTGAGTGTGTATATTTGTTACTTCTTCTCGTCTAAACGGCTGGAGCTATTTAAATAATTTGGTATGGAGTAAGCAGCTACCCTGGATTAACACAAAGGCTACGTTTCACTGCATGAAAATATCCCTAGTAAACCGCGAGTAACACCACAGGGCACAGCTAGATTTTTATAAAACAACATATTTTTTATGGTCACTTAAATATTTATTGTTTCTTTATTTTGAAGTGATAGCTGTTCACTTTTTTCACTTGATTCAATTAGCTAGCTCAAACGACATTGAGAGAGTCTCACTAATTCTCACAGTCATTTCAGTCAGCTTGAAAGATGTAGAACCTGAGTTCTGGCTGTCATATTTTATAGCGCAGGCAGAAGTACTTAGGTATTATGAATATAATGCTAAAAGGACAAGTTACTGGTAGGTTAATCCTGTTATTTTATATGATAGCTACTAACTAGAGATTATAGTATAAATAAGCAGTTATTAAATTTCAATATTTAAAAAAATTGCATACGGCCATCCAGCTACCCTATAGATTAAGAACGCTAATCAACTAGGGTGCCAAAAGACCCCAACTCACCCCACACTCGTTGCATCGGGGGCGAAGTGTTAAAAACACAATAAGATATAATATTCCCCGGCTTAATCCTTTTTTCAACCCTAAACTACCCACGGCGTCTATTTTGCCCCTTGCATTCATAAAAATAAAGCTCGTATATTTATTCATCGACGGCAAAATAAATTTTGCCAAAATATACTATTAATTTGCAACGCCTTCAAAGTGTCATATCAGTCATCGCGAAATAAAGTACATATTTTGTATTGCGCTATTATACTTGACGCGTACAAAAGGGTGTGTATTGTTTATTGGATTTTATGACGGCGCTTAAAGAGCAATGAATACGTAACATGGAGACATTTTAAAATTTATATTTATAGCCAACAATGTTATGTCGTTTAAAATGCTAATTTGTAAATTATGATAGAATCTTATAGGTATTCAGATCTAAATATAAGTAATTTAAATATAAGGTTAAATGCGTGTAATTAAAATTTTTCAGAAGCTTGATGGTGCTACGTTTACGTTTTTCAGACTACAATCATGCAAATTAAGCAAGTTTCACTATAAATATGCCGTTGGGAACCTCTCTTCATAAGACTGTTAAGAACAGCCTTGGTATCGCCTTTTGAGAATAATCACTGCCATCTTTTACACGATAGATGGCGTTGCAAGTACGTAAAAACCGCTATGAATATAATTATTCATATGATCAAATAAAATATAAAATGATGAGGTACTACATTTTAAGCAAACATTGTGATCACAATATGCAAAAAAAAATATAAAAAGTACTTATTTTTAAAACGTACCTGTAGATTATGATTATTCGTCTGTGAAAATAAGAATTTGAAAGGGTTAAAAGGTTTTATTATATATTTTATCGGTTTTTTTGTTTACTTCGCTTTTATCATATTACATTCACATGTGTGTAATGAAATCTTCGCCTTCGCCCTCATTATAAAGTATTACTGAATTAAAACGTGGCATACTTATAGCATTAGTTAAAGGACTGATAATAATACAATAGTTGAATTAGAAAAATTAAACAACATGTTTTTAATTAAATTATATTACTCTAGGATCTTCTCTGACCTACACACATAATTATTAAAAAATGTTTTTTTTTTAAACTATTGCATCACTTACGATACAATATATTGATCCGACATATATCCAGCAACACCAAAACACATCAAGTTTTGTTTTTCAAATACATTAATATTATGTCGTCCCAAAATAGTCCAACATACTTTCGCACCCAATATTCCGTATCACCAACATTTGGACAATAACACATACGTACGATGTTGGCCGTGATTATTATTTAAATTTCCGCGGCAATGTCGGGATGCGTCTGGCCCCATTTGAATGACAATAGCACCATTCCGGGGGGTTGTGGGACAGGCGCGCATTTTATATTTCAACTTTAAATTTTATGGCGTTCACGGGTTAAGTTTGGGGTCCCTAATGTGAACGAGGAAGATAAAATTCTTACATACAACACTGTATTTCTTGCTACCCCTATTTTTATATGCCTATGTTTTTTTATGAAGCTTACAATATAAAGTTTTGTGTCGTTCCGAAACATACCTTCGTCTAATCAGACTTCTAAAACTTACGTCATATTTTGTCTACGATCTTCTATTAGAGTAGCTACTGAACCATTTTTAAATTCCAATTTTTTTAAGCATATAACTGCTAGATGTTTTTATCCAAAGATACTTATACTAGAAAAAAATCCACCAAACAGCTGATGGGACTTGAACCCGCACCCTTCACTATCAGGGCGAATGCATTGAATTGCATGAATCTCTGCCATTACTTAGGCTGCAAGGCAGCGCCATCTCTTCACATTGTAGGTAACCCACAATTTATTTTATACCTAGACCATGCTTATAGAACGAAACTTATTGATAAACGATTATGGAGAAAATACAAACACTCATTTACTCTTACATTTGTTAAATGTGGCATAGGTATATCAGTATTGTGTCTAGTATAATTTTCTTCGGAGTAACTGAAGTAATTGCGGGTAGGCTGTTATTGGCAGACATAGCGGTCTACCCTACGATGAAGTCTTTTATTAAAACAATAAACCTTAACATACTTAAGTATACAGACAACCTCCACTCTTTAACAAATATTCATATTTGTTTCTTAGGTTTTCACGCACATTACTCATTAAATAAAACTAGTTTTAACGGGTTAATGCACAAAACTTTATTTATTTATGGACGTTTGACGTATTCTGACGAAGCAGACCTGAAAAGGCTGCGAAACGCCAATAAATAAATAAAGTTTCTTGCATTAACCGGTTAAAACTAGTTTTATTTATTTTTATTAATTTTACTAATAATGGTCTTAACGGGATTCGAACCCAGGACCTATTTTATGTAAAATCAGCATTTCATTTACATCCCATTCACAAGTTACTATTTCTTACATTATAGGCTTGTCTGCTTAATTGATCAGTAACATTTAAGGGTGCTTTAATGGTATTTTGAAAGGCAATTTAAATCTGTCCTCGGCAGATATCTACGTCCGCGAATGCTGTGTAGTCGCGTAATAGATGGGTCGCGTTAGTGTGGGACCGGGTTCGCTTCCTGGCACGTGCCGCGACTAAAATATGGCACACTTTAAAAGGGACTTTATACGACCCAAAGCGATTTCAAGCATTTTAAATTATAGTTAGTATTTACCCGAGCTCGATGGCGCAAGTGGTAAGCGCGTTCGTTCAGCGATCGTGAAAGTTAAGCTAATTTTGCAATGGTTGGTCTTCGGCTGGGTAACCAAAAATTTACTATCTCGAGCTCTTCCATGTTTCAGAAGTCACGTTAAGCAGTTGGTCCTTGCTGCATCGGCAATCGTAGGCACCTATTAATCTGCACAGCCTGGCTTGGTGGGTCATGGCCGAATCTCCCTATTTCATTCATAGAGAAGGCCTGTGCCCAGCAGCGGGACTCGCTAACCTACAGTCTACCACATTGTTATTATTAAGTGATATCTGCTTATATTAAAGTACCTACTTATTATGTTTATGCAGGCAGATGAGCTGATGACCACCTGATGGTGAGTGGTCACTGCCGCCGTGGACACTTGCAAAACCAATGGTACCACCACTCATGCTTTTCTGGCTCTGAAGGAAAAAGTTTAACTGCTTTTTGAAGACCTACATATCATAGCTAAAAGGGAAACCGCTGAGGGAAGTTCTCCCAGATCTTGTTAGTACGCAAGAAAAATAAATGCATGTAACGCATGGTGCTAGAACGCTAAACTTACACCGCCTTATCAATAAACCAAGAATAAACTTAGATTAGCTACACCATGGTTATTCTCTGTTCATTGAATTAAAAATGGCATTTGAGTGATGAATAAAGCACGACGTAACTAGTCTAATCTTAATTACTTGTTAATTAATAAGGGCTACGGTGTCTGTAAATGTCACTGAACCATTTCGAACGTTCAAGTTCAAGTAACTCATTTTCTTACATGCACTGCTGTTAAATGTAAGACTAAGTGTTGAAATCCCAAAAAGTCTGTTTGTTATTTAGGTAAATAAAACACCGCGATCTATGGCAAAGGTTATTATTTCAAAATAATATTGAACTTAAGCGTAATCAAAAACAAACTAAATGCTGTGATTCAGAACAATCATATAAAAAATATAGAAGACAACAGTAACGCCATCCATCATAGACTTGAAAACTAAATAATAATATTATTACGAACTTAACCTAACACTAAGTATATATTAAGAGATGTAAAACCATAATTATATTTATAAAACGGCTATAATCGGGCACAATATTAGCCCATTTCAATGATAATGGCCGGCCACAGATGTAGCGAGCGAGCGCGCCCGCCGCGTGCGCTCCGCTGAGTTTCAATCCGGCGGTGTAGCGTTTTTATTCCACCGTTTCCACTCCAAGGGAGGTATTGTAGGAAATGAGAGTACCCTTGTCCATTCCTAGATATAAAAAATATGTAGGTACATATATAATCTTGACGTATTACACTGTGGGCAGGTCATTAAGTTTCGACGGGGAAGTGGTATTATCGAATTTTCTACCTTGCTTGCCATCTGATTGTGATATGTATGTAGGTTTTCATTCATATTGTCATATCACGAATATGAGGAGTGGTGATTATGAAGTTAAACAAGGACCAAGTAGGCTTCGATAGCTAGCGCGAAATGTAGTAGGTATGTGTATCGTAATATTAATGAACTTACCAGTCTAATTTGCCGATGCCTCTGGATGTGCAGAAATACCGAGATTTGCATAACTCGATGAAAGGTGCGGTGCGGCGATACAATTCAATCATTTACGGAGATATGGATCATATATCCATACCGTACGCGTACCTATGCAGTATGATCAACGACGAATTTATTTATTTATTTAATCTTTATTGCCTTCACAAAGCAAATGCTGGAATTAATACCAGTACGGCATTCTCTACCAGTCAACCGGAAAGAAGATGCAGAGAAAATAAAACAACAGACACGGATTAAGAAGTAACTAACGTGAACATCGTCCGAAGCTGCGGCGGCGCGATCGAGCGCTAACGCGCGAACTTTGCGCAGGTACAAGAAGAAGAAGAGAAGAAACAAACAGGACTCCAAGATGGTTTCAGTGCAACTGATTAATATGATGAACTTAATTATGAAAATAAAATAAAACGGTAAATTATAGAGCCGCAAAGTGGCGTAAACAATTAGTTTTATCCTTATTTGTATTAGGGAGCTCGATGGCACAACTGGTAGGTAAGCACGTTCGGCTGCGATCGCTGAAGTTAAGTAACTTTCGCAGTTGCTGGTCATTGGATGGGTGACCAAAAATTTACTATCTATCTCGAGCTCCTCGGCTTATCGTGCTTCGGGAGGCATATTAAACAGTCTGTCCCGGCTGCATCTGCAGTCGTTAGCACCCACCAATCCGCACTGTGCCGGCGTAGTGGGTTACGGCCCAATCTCCATATTCCATACATAGAGAAGGCTTGTGCCCCAACAGTGGGGACATTATTAGACTGATGTTGATGATAATTAGGGAAAATCATCTTTCGGTTGCTCTCAAACACGTTAATTTAACCTTTAAGTTTGATAAAGGTTGAGGATATCACTTGCATTGCGTTACCAAAACAATGAGATTCATTTATTTGACATCTTTGTTTTGGGCCGTAAGACTTTGACATCCGAGTGACTTAATGAAGCATTATATTTTATAGAAGTCTCTGGGTGCACTGCATCATTAGACCATCTGTCTAAGTAATGTTAATAATGCAATTATTGCTGTGTTCTTGGGGTCTGAAGATTTAAGGTATTTATTATATGAGTTTATTAAGAATTTTGAACGAACTACCTTGTCTATGTTATGGAGTAGTATCATCATCATCATCATCGGCCTATTAATTTCCCCATTGCTGGGGCACAGGCCTTCCCTATGGATGGAATAGGGAGATTGGGCCATGACCCACCACGCAGGCCCAGTGCGGATTGGTGGGTGTATGAAGTAGTATACGGAGTACCAATGTTTGAAGTTTTAATTGGGTAAAAGTGATGGTCTCAAATGTCAAGAATCATATCAAATTTCGTACTTCATTCATGCTGTTTTATAATTTTCATTATAAAAGTAATGCAATGAACATTCTAGAAAAAAAAAAAAATGGTTGCCTGTAAAGTCGGTTTTACGGGCGAAGATTTTACGTGACAACGTCTTTTTCTCGGTAGAATATTTATTGATATGAATATAATTAAATTGCACAATAGGAACAAGGAATTGAATGAAAATAAGAATTGCACAAATTTTAACTATAGAAATATATTTTGTTTACTAAAACATTGTACATGTAAACTTAAACTCATCGTAACGTTACCGAGCGTTACACTTTTTCATAAGTGACTCCCAGCCGCAACCTAATTTAAGACGTTGTCACGTCAAAACTTTCTACTACTATAAGCTACAAACCCACTGATAGACAGACGGGCGGATAGACAACGATAGTCTTTTTTTTAATAGAACAATATTTCATTACAAGTATAAATCTGACAGTTAAATACTTAAAACTACAATATAATTATAGCGATAGCGTTGTCATATTTAGAGTCTGTTGCTCCCTTCGCTTCCAATCAAGGCTAAAAGCACAATTTACCAAGAAAAAAAAATATTTACAATATCACATCAATATTGGTCTATATCACACCGATATTGATTGCATTGTCCTTATTACGGTTGCATATCTGGGTGTCGTACTGTATACACGTATGGAAGTCCGTAAGCCTCAACAGATGGCTGCACAGAGCATTTCTCTGATGCGATTTGTGAACACACTTCGTTACGCACGCCAGCAAGCCCACGCCGTTACATGGCGAGGCATGGCCGCCCCGATTGTTCATGGGGTCGACGAACTTACAGTTTAGTTATTAAACTTAGTGTTTGAGAAGTTGGTATGGGAATCAACTTCATTTCAGCTCGGACATTGTCGAAAATATTCACGCCAAAAATTTCATTTGAGAGCTTAGAAGGTCATTATCGAATTTTGATTTTATTTAAATGTGGTCCATAACCCACAGCTGTAAGCTTACATTTGTGCCATTTTTTTCTATTAGGTTGAACGTAACACTTACCTTAAAAAATAAATAAACAGTAAAATACTTGTCTGTAGTTTTACAAGTATCAAGCCTTTTTAAAATTCATACATAGATTAAACGCAATTAGAATTTCATTTCAAACTTCTACTACATGTAGTAAATTATTTTTTTTTTCTATAGAAGTTACTTACCACACGAGTTCAGTTATCTACATTAAAAAGAGATTTTATGTAAATTTCTTACCGCGTACCAGAAAACTATGGGAGCAGATGTTTGTGTGATGAATACGAGCATTTGTACTCCAGTCATGGATGTTTAATATGAAAATCTATGTAAATATACTTATATTTGTATATCTGTATATAAATATACTTAAATATGTATCAGTGTATGTATTCTATCCAAGCAAGCATACAGCTTGCTTACTTTGGGGCTAGGCTAATTGGTGTGAGAGTGGAAATATTTATATTTATTTCTTTACATAAAAGAACGTTAAATTAATACCTATAGATATTATGTACCTAGCACGGAAAGTTTTTCTATGTTACACTTATATATTAAATAGAACATATACAAAAAAGTTATCTGGATAAATAGGTAGTTCAGTGTGGATCATAACCAACTCAAGAAATTTGTAAAATATATTTCTGTTTTTTTTTTATTATTTGTTTATAAATAATGTGAACATTAAGTACTTAGTTAAATAAAAAGTCTGTTCAAAATGGCAATCGTGAGAAAAAAGGGTGTATTTCAGTTATATTCTAAAATAGGTACGTATAAAATTTCATAAATTAACATTAGATTACATAAATATCACAGCTTTGGCGACATTTTAATAAAAACAGGCGACATTTTGTCATAGATTGGTTCTTAGTTTTAATTCGAAATAATAATGACACATTAGAAAACCTTCAACGTTTTTAAAAACTATTTATCTGAATTCTTTAACTAAATTATACGTTACGTCGACACATTTACTTTTACTCTCAGTTCAGCTTGAAGATTCTGTTATATAAGTAAGAAATGGATCTTTCGCAATTTCAAAAGCTAAATTTAATTCATCATCATCAGCCTATTAATGTCTCCACTGCTGGGACACAGGCCTATCCTATGGATGGAATAGGGAGATTGGGCTTGACCCACCACGCGGGCCCAGTGCGAATTAGCGAGTGCTAGCGACTGCAGTGCAGCCTGGACAAACGGCTTAACGTGCCTTCCGAAGTAGGAACTCGAAATAGAAGATTTTTGGTAACCCATCTAATGTCCGTCCAACGCGAAAGTTGCTTAACTTCAACGATCGCAGCCTAACAACGCTAACCACCTGCGCCATCGAGATCGAGCTCCTCGAAATTTAATTACTACAATACCGCGATGTGTACTTAATTGAAAAAGTTTTTACAAGCATAATTAAATATGTATATGCTTCGAGTAAAATCCTTAGAACAGCCGCCGAAACAGCATTGCGAACGGAGCACCATGCCAAAGCCAAGCTGAAACTTTAAAATCTGCCCACCCTGGCCCTACTGCATAGCAATCTTGGAAATGCATTTTCCAAACGGGCGTGGCGCGAATCAGCCAATGTGCAGTCACCCGATATATAGACCATCCAGTTTATGAGACCTTCCACACCCCCCACATTCAACATACAATACTATGAGAAAGGTGTAACGTTATACATTTTTCACGGATCAAGTTAGGTTGGTCGCGAAAACAGCTCCGCCCATCGGCGCGCTCCGCTGGTTTTCCCTGCGTGGCAGATAGAGAGAGGTATACGAATTAGAGCAGTACCGATGCGGCTTTTCTTAAAGATAGTTGGCATATTATGTAAAATGACAATGTGAGGCACATAACGGATACAACTAACAAAGAATGTAAATGAACAAGTTATTTACGATGTAGACGCAAATTGGTGTCGCATTGCGAATATATGGTTAAAGTTGTCAGTTTGATATTTGGGACGCGATATAGACTTATGTCGCGTGCGCTCAACTGAACTATGAGCTAATAAGGTTCGGTTGTTGAATCTGAAAAATAATTTGATTGATTTCAGGAAATATTTTTGAACTAAAAAATCTGTTGGTGTTTTTGTCTGTTGATCCGTGGGTCCGGTCCGCGCTTAAGGGTTTTTACTCATGGTTTCATGGCTCTTTAATGATATCAAAGACACACTGCAAGTTAGTTCTGCTCAAGTGCAAAAAATTGACTGGCATTATCAGGTCTTCTAGAGCAAAATGTTGTGAGACCAAATAAATGTTGTAATTTTGAAATTAAGCATTACGCACATAGGATTACGCCATTATGCGGTCAGTAACATATTCAGAAGAGAATTGTACTAATTTTTAAAGTTCTAAAAGAAAAGAACTTGGATATATTTTATGCATGTACATACATAATTATCGAATTATGTTTTAGTTAATTAATTATGTAAATAAAACAAGTTTCAATGGGTTAGATGCACTGATTTTATTTATTATTGACGTTACGCATCCTTCGTACGAATGAGTTGTCAGAATAATGAAACTGGCTTTATTTAACGAGTGATGTGCGTGAAAACCTAAGAAAAAAATAATTAATTATGTATTTGTTAAGGTGTAACCAGGATTGGTCGGAGTGCTGTGTAAATTAGGATTTGTATTATACTTCTGTGGAACAAACTCCCCCTAGATATTAGAATGTCCACCAACAAAATTAGCTTCAAAACCAAGCTACGAAGCTTTTTACAGAAACAAGCAGTCTAGCTTAAACGTTAGTCGTCATTATTATTTGTTAGTATGTATATGTATAGTTATTTAGTTATATATAAGTAATTATTTTAGTTATATGTAAGTAATTATTTATGTATGTGTGATTATATATGACTGCTTCATATTAATATAATATGTTCGACTTTCTGTAATTTCCATGTAAGTTGTGCACCCTACCACTATTTATCCACAACACCCTATGGTTGACTGGTAGAGAATGCCTATGGCATTAAGTCCGCCTTAGTACACTTGTGCATTAAGTGTAAATAAATAAAAAATAACTAAACTATTGTATTCCTGCATGTGATTATGATTTCGTGAATTGTACCTTATAATAATAATATTTATTTCAAATTATTCCATAATCGTTAGTAACAATGACATATGTTATAATAATTATTATAATATACAATATAATGGTAGTCTGAGCTATTTTTCCAGCACAAATTACTTAATAAAATATTTTAGTTAGATGCTTTAATTTGAAAACCATTACTCCGAAAATTTGTTAGAAAACGCTTGTGTTCAAAATGATGATTAAAAACACTGGAGTTGTTTCACTTGCTCACGAGTTAAAATATTGTTAGTATACGAGAAGAAAACCTACAATACTTACATACCTACATAGGTTATATTATATTTTTGAGCAACTGACTGCTACATTTTTTTTCCTTATATTTATTTGCAATCAGCTCCAAGCTTTAAGCAAATGCGTTGGAAATAGTGTATTTATTTATACGAGTGTGGCCTCCATTGAGAGTATCTACTCTTTGCTCGTTGTCCTTAGAGAGACAAGATATCTTTTCGGTTAAGGCGTTTATAATAGCTGCGGCTTGTTAAGTAGGCTGCCAGTTCATTCGGATGACTTTCCAGCCTTACTTGGTACTTCATTGTAGTATTTTGGATTTCATCCTTCACCGTGTTCATAATCTGCTGCTACATTTATAGAAAAGAAAAAAATACTAGAAGAAGTTCCACCGGGTTCAGGTTTTAGACGAGACTCGAACCGGCACCTTCCGCTCCCGCAAATCTCCACAAACTCGACACATCTGCATAACAATTTATTTATTGCGCACATTTCCCGGATAAATCTCGACCGAGTGCAATTTTTTCTTGTAAATATTTTCTTCATCTTACATCGTTCTACTAACCTTTTACTTTCTTTCTTCCAAAGAACAACAACAAAAATATAATAATATAAAAAGAAACATTGCCAATCCTACCTATTTCTATCGAATTATTTTTGCGCATCAAATTCTTTCTCTGTTCTTCAACAATAAATAGGTACAGCTATTTTCTACAACTCCGCAATCCGATCCATAAAATACAGCGCACGCATTTCCATAAGAACTTGACGTAGGGCAGGGTAGCAACCCCATTGTTTTCCCTTACCCGAGGCCGCACGGGATAAACCCTCTCAGTTTTCTTTCCGATATTAATACTACCCTCCGCATATGTTGATGGTTGTAAAATTAGAAAAGGAAACTATATTTTCTCCCGCTTGTGTAGAAAAACCTTAATACAATTATATAGATACACACATAATACATATTAAGGGCCACTGACGTCAACATTTTTAGTTCAAATTAAGCCATAATCATGTTTAACTGTGCTTAACACAGGTTGATTGTCATTTTTTATTATCAATGTAGATTGGGATACAATCTTTTTTGTTCTCGAAAATATAATTGGATGCTTTTAAAAATATAAACTTTTCGATTGTCTTTATAATAGTAAAGTATAAATTTATTACGATAGTAAAAATCGTTCAATAGTTTGAAACCGTGCAACATATAGCTTAGACTTTATTGATGAGTAAATTTCACTTTTCTCTTGAACAGTCGTGTATTAATACTTATAAACTTTACTCCCCTCAAAAAACCGGAAATAGAATCCATCTCATCTTAATACCTAGAAATCGAGTTGATCATGTTTCCTTTTGAAATGTACCCATAGGAATACGGCTTCTTCAATAAAGGTGTAAAGAAGACTTCAACACACGTGCTCATAAAATTTCAAGTTCAAAATTACGGACCATACAACGGAGCGTGTGGTAAAATGTTTTCCGCACGCTCCCATACATGGCACCGTGGTTCATGGTGGCGTGGTTTATGGTTCTTTTTTAATTTCATTCGAACCTCCTTGCAAACGCTTTTAATCTATAGACGAAGAGTGAAGTTATAGTCATTTTTACTGTCAGAAAAAAAACGAAAGATGGAATTCTAATTTTCACCACGTGCACGTGGAGACATTTGGAAATGCGCGCCATTTTCTTGTTAGATAAAGTTTGCTTCATTACTGAAATAAAGTATGGATACTGTTTTCTCACAAATGTGTTGAAAAACGACATTTGTGAGCAATTGGTTTTTACAAGCTCGTGACTATGGTAAGCCTGGGACTGTACCCTTTTCTAATAACCAACTTACCGCCCTGATATCATAAATAACTATTATATAGTCAGAAGAGCACGATGGCGCAGGTGGTTAGCGCATTCGGCTGCGATCTTTAAACTTAAGCAACTTTCGCAGTGGTCGGTCATTGGATGGGTGACCAAAAATCTTCTATCTCGAGGTCATCCCTCCTTCGGAAAGCACGTCAAGCCGTTAGTCTCGGCTGCATCTGCAGTCGTTAGCATCCGCAAGCCGCACTGGGCCCGCATGGTGGGTCATGGCCCAATTTTCCTATGCCATCCATAGGGAAGATCGGTGCCCCAGCAGTGGGGACATTAATAGTCTGATGATGATAGTCAACAAAAAAAAACCCTGCAGTGCTATTCTTTAAGAACAAACTCACGTGTCACCTCGGAATCTGCGGAGTAAATTAAAATTAGAACATAAATCCTAGTAATATCATTAATTTGAATGTTTGTGTGTTTGTTTATTTTTCACTCAATCACGCTTAAAGTAATGAACGGATTTGGATGGAATTTGGTATGCATATAGTATATAACTTAGATTGAGGCAAAGCATGCTTTTTAAATATGAAAAATTACAGGTTTTTTCCAATACATTTCAAATCACACCGACGAAATTCGCGGTGAAAAGTGAGTAAGTTATTATACTGGGGTTTCAGGCATCCTTAAGTTACGGTGGCCACTTAATTAAGTTTACCTACTTGTAAATTGGTGTCTTCTTCATACTTTTTTTCCTAGATTTTCTCTATGTGTTGCTATTTTGTATAATACCAAATGACAAAAATAACAATGAAAATAGGTATTTATTGATGGCGAAAAAAAGATGAAAATTGGAGAAAATTGTACCTGACAATCCGTAGTGCTTTATCAAACATATTAACTCTTATTTTTACTGATGCAATATTTTTTTACCACTATCAACAATAGTTTAAACTTAGCAAACCCCACACTTTAGTAGCTAAATCATGAAAAAAACATGTGTCAGAAACTAATATTTGTCGTCATGTCATCACATGAAAAAATGCCCCTACCGGATCCGAACCCAGAATCATATGAGTAGAAGGCAGAAGTTAAGTTACTCTCTTATATTAAATACATAAACATAATTAACTTCGCAAGTGGACACCACTCCTTAGATGGGGCGAATCACCTACATTTGCTGCAACTTACCAACTAGAAACAGTAAGTCAGTTCGACTATTCTCGTTGCTGCAAGGAAAAATCATTCCGAATTTACTTTGAGTAGAAAATTCGGGTTGCATCTTATCTTCAGATCAATGAACTTATAATTTGCTCAATGTGCATTCTCCAGGGGAGGGGAGTCCTGGTGCTCTGAGATACAGGCGTTCTGCCTAGTTCAGGCACCAGTCTCTCACAATCTATTTAACTGTTCTTATATAAAAATTATAGTATAATAAGTTGTCATGGGATTTGTAGATTGTGGAAGAAAAATAAAGATTATTATTATTATTAAACTTACCAACTAGAAACAGTAAGTCAGTTCGACTTTTCTCGTCGCTGCAAGGATTTTTTTTCCGAATTTACTTTGAGTAAAAAATTCGGGTTACGTCTTATCTTCATAACGATAGTGCCACCGTCGACGTGACGAGGGGAGTTGATTTACATCAGGGTTGGGGCGCTAACTGAATACCTATTCGATTCCGACCGCTTCGAACCGAGTGATAAAAAAGCTGGTTATGAACAAGTCGCACTCGCACCCGTAGTCTTCCTAAGGCTTTACGAGTATTTTCACCGAAAGCTGCACTTTATATAGAATGAAAATGCCGCTTTGTCCAGTAACACTAGGGGTCTAGTACCAATATAAATGATAATTTATCCCAAGAACAAATTTTCTTTTGATTAGAGATTTCAATACGAATTGATTGACACCCCGTTCACTGATATAGGTTCAGCCGGTTTGAGTCTATATTTATTTTTTATTTATGCAGTCGCCATTTTGAAAAATAAGAACTTTAATTAGAATGGAAAAAAAACCCTATGACTATCGTATAAAATTAAGCTCACGAAATACAGTGTCAAGTACCATTCCTTGTAGGGCGTAGTGTTGACAGAGCAAGAATTGTACAACACAGATTGCAAGACCAGAGGGTCTCTACCTAGGGGATGGGGTCAGGGCAGGCAACGGCGCGAGTGATATTTCCGAAATGATAACTTTTTATGGGAGGATAGACCGCTTCGTTACGTAACGCGTTACGGCGCCAGTTCGTTTGGCTTCCCTTCTTTCCCCTCCTTCGTCACTCTAACCCGCAGCGCTGCTCAGATTAGTCTAAGTTACTGATCACTTCTGTCGAGCGGCCCGAGACGCACACGCGTTTTTGTTTCATAAGTCTATAGGTTATGGTGGCCGGCCTTTATTCTCACTAGTTCGATCGTCGAACTAGTGAGAATTATTTTTCTCATTAGTTCGATCGTCGAATTAGTGAGAATTATTTTTCTCATTTGTTCGACCGTCAAACTAGTCAGAGTCATCATCTTGAGAGTATCTTGCCATCAGGCGGGCCATATGCTTGTTTCCTACCCTTTTAACTATGCTATTGATGCAAATATGCAACGTGTTCTCGACCACACGCCCCGATCGGGGCGCGCTACGCACAGGACTATAAGCCGTTTTTTGTGATAGTTAGAGCCTACTTTTGTATTGAGAAGTTTAACCATAGATTAACTTGGCGAAATGACCTATCTCTAGAGCCGTAAAGTTTAAATAGCCCGCATGAATACTGCATATGCGTACCCCAAGCATCTGAAGTCCTTTATGAGAGACGTGAAGAAGCATTTCTGCGGGCCGGCAAGGTGGGGATGGTTGGCGTGGCAGTTTATAACTGCTCCACTAGATTTAAAAAAAAGGAAGTTCCTCAACCTGTCCAATTCTATGTTAGGGATAACGGTTAATGACATTAAAGATACACGTGGTCTGTATTATTTATGATTTAAGTGAACAGGAATAGTTAGATGTCAAATATAGATAATGAAAACGGTTTCATTGTGCATCAAATAATACAGTATATGTAAAGATAGTTAGTAAAAAGTTAAGGTCTTAAAATATGTACAAAAATAAAAACGACTATTTTTATTAACAGATAAGTCTAAAATAGTTAATAGGTCAACAGTTAAAGTCAGCTAAAAGTTTTGTAAGATTTTTTAACAAGAAAAGTGACCAGGTTTTCGTTATTTTATGTTGTATTTAACTTTCTTTTTCTGAAATTGTAGCACAAATCCTTTTAAATAGTAACTTTACTCAAGTTCGCGTAAAACATTCGCTTCAAATTTACAATAACTATGTGAAGTAGTTAGGTATATAAAACAATATCAATAAATTTACGTTGCAAACCCTTAATGTATTACAATTTAAGAGGGTTCAAATTTCCATACGTCGTAGAAGGGGAGCGCCAACTCGGACCATTACCGTATTTCACGGGCCGTCATAAAAATCTAAGAATCTGTAATGGCATCCTCGCGGTTAGAATATTATGGTGGGCATAAAATACTCTAGGTACAGCTTTCAGCTTTTCCTTTTAAAACATACGAAATAAAGACTCTTCACCAGTTTATATATATATACATAGGAGAGGATCATGGAGTCTGAAAAGAATTTGAAACGTCATAATTGTATTGTATTTAACACGCTTTGTTTCTCTTTATTATTCTATTCTATAAGTAGTATTTAATTGATTTTCCTTTCCGCGTCTCACTTCTCTATACATCCGCTTAATCCTCCTTAACCACGCAACGAATATTGATGCGGTTTCATTTAAACAATTTCAAGGAAGATTTATATTAATATAAATACAAAAACCTACCGTATTTTATTTTGTTCGCCGAACCGAGGAAGGATCCCTAGGTACATATTAAAGCTATTTATTTAAAAATACAAAGAGAGTTTTAAATACATCAAAATTATCATAACATTCTGAATTAATTTGAGCCATCGTCTTAGCAAGTCTCATTAATCTTACATCGTACAAAATAGCAAGATGAGAGTGACTGGTACGGTAAATATATCTATCGCATTATCTATTTTCGCCACAGCACCCCATTTATAACTGATGTAACTTTTTTTTATTTTAAAAGGGTGGAAAACAAGCTTGTGGTCCGGCCAGATGGTAAGCGGATGGTAATAGACACTTACGTTATAAGAAAAAACATTCGCTACCCTGTGGCGACTTGGAACCTTGCTTATCGACATAATCACAACACCACCAAAAAAATTAACTTTGGTCTTCTATACTATCATATGGCCTGGATAATGGTAACTGACCACCATAGCTTGTAGACATCTTCGTCAAAGTATACACAGTATTAATCTCAGCTCCCTCTAGAAACCTTACATAATACTAGAAGACAGCACTATACTCTGTTCACAGAACAGAATAATAGTGAAGTGCATTCTTTATCTCACAATCGCTTACAAAGGACAATGATGGAAAACTACGTCACATGGGAAAGGGTGCTACTATTGGCCGGAGTAACGACTGCAATACAATCTGGTCAGTGACGGAAAAGCTTAACTTTCTTTGATACAGGCTCCTATGTCAGTAGCATGAAGATAATAATGTTAAATATTTCATTTATAAGAAGAAAATTCTTGAAATCACATGAAGGAATAATTTGCAAAACATCTACCACCAATATACTAAATGTTAGCTACTTTTCTAACGAACATTAAAAATTACCTATGAACAGTAGCAAACATGTCACACCTCCAGGCCATTTTTTGGTTATAAAATAACGGGTACATAGAAGAAACTTCATAGCACACAACCGAAAGAACTACTCAACTTATGCCTTGGTCACCGAACCGAGCAAACGAGCGAGACAGTGATCTCGAGTGGGCCGAGTACTCGGTATGTACTTAGAGCATATACAATTACCATACCATTGGTATATGCTCTAAGGGTACGTATAAACATAGCGACGAATGCTGAGCCGTGCGCTCTTTCATGAGTTTTTAACTACCACCACTGTGTCAGCCGAGAAACTTTTTACTGTCTCGCCAGTTTGTTCGGTACGTGTGATCAAGGCATTACTGTCTACTTTACTATGCTGAATAGTACCAACATAAATATAATCAAAGAATGGTCTCGTTGTGGCGCTGAATGAGACTCATTATCGGTAATGGGTACACAACTCGCTAGCACAACGATTTTCTGCTCTGCTTTTATGTTGCGGCCGAACTTTTCGAATCGTATGGAAAAATGATTGATGAATTTTGATGAACGCGGCGAAAACTTTTTGGTTATGAATTTCAATTTGAAATTTCCTATTTTTAACGGTAATATCATTGAAATTATGAATTAAACGTTTCTAATTGTATGATAACTCTTTTTTTTCATTGTAATATTAATTTATAGGCTTAGTAAATAATTTATAATGACATGCTCTCCGTTATACGAAGTTGAAATCTTCTAAAAAAACATTGCGTTGAAGTAGATTTTAGACAGCTTTTTACTTGAAATCAAAAAAGCAAAGATGTTAAGATCGTGAAACACACAGGTACCCATAATTTAATTGGTAAGAAAATAAAACTTTTGTTTACTAATCCTGTTCTCATTTAGTGTTTTGATACAAACCCGTCTATGCTTTACCTTAATTCTAAGGTAGTATGATATGACTATATGCATTTGTTTTTGAAGCTAAAATACTAATTTATACAAGTTATGTTCATCTTCATTTTTTATACTAAAAAACCGTCGCAAGACAACATTTCTTTTTCTTAAGCGAACCATTAATTGAAAAACACTTAAAATATGTTAGAATTAAGACTTAACAGTCGAATTATCGTCAACGTAATCTTTTTCTCGATTGTCTTTTTATCTATCGACAAACGCTCATTAGCGCAACCTCCTAAGTAATAGAGTGTCTAATTATCAGAGCTGCATCTAACGTAGTGCTGTCTGTCTGTACATAGCTGACATGTAGCACAGTACATAGACAGCCACAGCAGAACCGACGTGGAGTGGATCAGCCATTACTGCTAATGACTACGCCACGGTACCTGCATGCAGTGCGATAGGGTTGTACTACTGTTAGATACCTATTAATAAATAATAATCGAAGATGTTTAAAATCACTCTCCAAACAAATTAATACTTCACCCTTTCTTTGCTGGCATTCCATTTGTGATACCGCTGATGTTACAGATGGGAAACGGTGATCATTTATCATCAGATGAGCCATCTGCTCGTATAATAAGAAAATATCCATGCTGATATTGTGTTTGATAGTTTAGTATCGCATACCTTTGGAATCTGTAACGTTGTTCGTGTCTGTCTGTATTTTTTTTTTTGTTTTCTTTGCTGATTCAAGCCTAAGAACTTGGTCATATAGTAATTTGTAGTCACTAAATCCGAATCTTCTATCCAGGGGACCCACGGGGCGAGGGGGTGTTGCACATTACATCGCTTAAATTATTTGCCTTTCAGGTAGTTTGAACTTCAAGAACTTCTTCTTTCTTATGATTTTGAGATAATTCCACGCTAACTCTAACTACCACTACACTGTTATAAGGCTGCTTATCTCATCTCATGAGAACGCGCGGCGTCGGGTGGCATCAGTTTCCTCTCTCCTCCGGCACTTTCTGGGCTCCACAGGTTTAGAAATGGCGCTTCCTTGCAGCCAGGATGGGCAAACTTTTTACTTATCGTGCCAAATTATTTTCTATCAAAATCTATCGCGGACCACTATTTGCAACCTCCCCACCACCCCCCTCTAGAATAAATAAATCAAATCAATGGCTCAGTAACGAATGCCCCTTGCTCAGCCTGCAGCAGGGCAAATACGCCCCTGGGTTCGGCAGCGGGGTGGTCCTTGTACATGTGACAAAATGGTTCTTTTTGGTGAGTACTTTTGTTTGATGGTCACAGGCCAGAATTCAACTATTGAAGAGCCGGAGAAGGCCCGCCGGCCGTAGTTTGCCCATCCCTGGTGCAGGAGGTGCCGGGGGAGACTCGGGCATCCATGGGGTCTCGGTGTCATTAAGTTTTTCGCCACCCTATATGGAGGTTGACAAATTAAGAAAAATGTTTTATCAAAATTCATAATTTAATTCATCGCCATCCCTACGCTCATCTGAGCTGCATCAATGCATCCGGCATGCGAGCAACAACATGGCATCATGTACGTACGTCGTACACCGCGCGGCATCAACGGACGAACCGACGACGGACGGACGGTCTCTACGGCCGCTACTGATTGGATTTATGCACGCCGACCGACGGAATCATGCCGGCCGCGATTTCTACGTGAATATTCAATAGTTGCTCCAACTAATATGATACACGAAACGTGGACTAATGAATGGAAGAAAAAAATTATGTAGGTAAGTGTGTTTTTATGTCGAGTTTTAGCGTGGATGTCTTTCGTTTGTGCCACATGTAATCAAATAAACAGCACTTTTTTTCTATTTTGACTGATATCGAAATGTGATAAATAAGTATTATATTTTTTGGATTAATTTTGGCATGCTGATATTTCTATTCCTCAGGTCTATTGTTAACCACTTATTTGTATTAAAGCTTACATATAATATGGACGCTTCTGTATAAATAAACAAAGTAACGCTTGAAACTAAAAACATGAAAGATAGGCACTTATATTGCGCATAATAAAAGGCATCAAGAAAAACATTTGAAAGAAGAATTAGCAATAATAGTTATATTTTTTTTTATTTTTAAAGCATGTAACTGCTTGATGTTTAAATCTAAAGATTACCTATAATGCGAAGAGATGGCGCTGCCTTGCAGCTTAAGAATGGCTAGAAGAATTTCTACGCGGTCTGTGAGGGCCGCGGTAGCATAATTGGTCAGTGCATTCGCCCGGATTGCGAAAGGTGCGGGTTCGAGTCCCGTTCGCTGCCTGGTCCGCGTGGATTTTTTTCTAGTTATATTTTCTTTAGATTTAAACATCAAGCAGTTACATGCTTTAAAAATAATAAAAATTATAACTATAATTGCTAATTCTTCTTTCAAATGTTTAATACTTGTAAAAGTATTCATTTGACATTGTGGGTTACCTATAATGCGAAGAGATGGCGCAGCCTTGCAGCTTAAGAATGGTTAGAAGAATTTCAACGCGGTCCGTGAGGGCCGCGGTAGCATAATTGGTCAGTGCATTCGCCCGGATTGCGAAAGGTGCGGGTTCGAGTCCCGTCCGCTGCCTGGTCCGCGTGGATTTTTTTGTAGTTATATTTTCTTTACATTTAAACATCAAGCAGTTACATGCTTTAAAAATAATAAAAATTATCAACTAAATGTTTCTTTTCGTACAGAGCCGGTTACACATAATCCTATGCCAAAGTACCTGGAAGTCATATTAGACCGAAGGATTACCTTCAAACAACCCCTAGAAGGCCTAGCGTAAAATCTGAAGACCAGACTGGGTATCATCAGGAGTCTCACTGGCACCAGCTGGGGAGCCTCGGCCATAGTTTTGCGGACGTCGCTTGCTCAATACTATGCTCCTATCTGGTGTATACAAACAGCTCAATGAAAGCATGCGAATCATCACTGGACTCATCAAGTCATACCTCTGCCATGGCTCCCTGATTTGGCTCATATCCACCACCTACGTAGATATAATGCGGCGGCTTCTGAATGGGAGAAATGCCAAGTGCTGGACATAAAGATCCGTCCGATACTGGACCAGTTCCTGCCCCTGCGCCTACCATCTATATCCCCCAACGTGTCTGATACGGGCGATCAAATCACCACCTGCACAAATAGGGACTTAAAGACTCACCAGCCTGTCCCCGGACCAGACTTTATTTCACGTTATCAAAGACTTCCCACTGTACTGTTTTTCTGGCGGCTTAGAGGAACTCAACGAATTGAAGCCTGCGGCCGTAGGACGGCTGAAAGACTTGAAGATCGAGGTTTAGGATGACGCAGTTCCATCGCCCTATACGCTATGATGAACAATAGGGATGATGGCTAACTTTTTTTCTTCCTCTGTTAGGTACCTAGATTGTCCAAAAGTATTGGACACGTATTTTTTCTTCCTCCAAATAGTCAAAACATAACAGAGATTATTTATTTGAAATGTCGCATGACGTCACGTCTTGTTAAAATTTTTACTTAGAAGTGACGTCAGGAGCACTCCCAAACTTTTACGCGCTTTATATTTGTAATTTTTTGGTTATTGTCATAAGAAACCCATCATTTTTCGATAATCTAACCATTGCGTCGAATCCAGCTGACGGACTTGATAGAATTTCATTCACTTCACCCCGTCATCACCCCTTTTGAAATTAGGTATTGGTATAACTCCAAGTTTAGGCTAATTTACTAAGTATTTTATGCGTTTAGCTAATTATATCATATCGACAGTGGAAAGCCAAGTCGCGTATACGCCACTTTGGTCGAAAATGAGTTATATATCTCATTTGAATCAGTTTTATTTCTGCGTCGATGTCTCGATGTTTCGTGAAGATTTTTAATGTTCTCAACGATAAAGCGACATCAATTTTGATATTTTTTTTGAACCAATGGCGCTTACGCCGTCCTATTTGGCGTATGATTTTACACCCCTGAGAACTTCTATAAACCATATACACTGAACATATTAAAATAATAAAAAACAAATAAATTATATAGTAAACTAGGGAAATCAAGCCAAGTACCGAAATTATGGATAAGATTCAGGTATATAGAGCATGTAGATTAACAGATAGTTGCCTGTTTTTAAAGTTAATGCATAAGAGTAACTTATAAAATCAGGTGTCATTTCCGGTTATAATAAGGTACTCTGTGACAGAAACTGTGTGATGATTGTGAATGAGCCATAGATTAGAGAGAATTTTTAAACTCTCGTTAACCAAAGAAAGCTAAGAGATTGAGGTTCTATAGCCATATATTCAGTAGCTTCATTATTTTTGTTATGTTTTTAAGATAACCATATTTTAGATTTTTAGTGTATCACACCTTATAATTTTATTTATTTATTAATTTATAGTCAGGGAAAGTAGGCCCATAGATAGATACCTTAAAGTCTAACATAGATACAGATTATATATAGTGTGTTTTATGGAGGTGTTTGGCGAAAAATGTATGGCAATAGACTTTATGATGTCGCTTACCATCTATAATAATTGTCTGAGCACATTTGCACCTAGTGAAAATGATAATATAGTTGTGGATATTAATACCACAGTGTAATAAAAAAATGATTTATTTTATCGATCTTTACAAATAAAGATTTGTTTTTATGTACCTATGTATATGTATAACTTCGATCAGTCTTTGGCTGAATGTTACTACACCCATAGCCATTAAAAATGATTCGTATGTTTTCCAAACCGGTAAAATTAAGTCCTTTTTAAAGTAAATATATTATACAAAGGTGTCCGTTGAAATCTAATGACGGTAAATTAAATTATAAATTACGCCAAGAATTACCGTGTATGTCTATATTTTTTGTGCATTTGGGCCAATTTGAGCAATCTCCTTTGCTTGACAAAAAATGTATGGCGACCCGAGTGATTTTCGACTTTAGCGACATCCATTTCGTAAAGTCACTATTAAAATAGGAAGATATTTAGAAAATACATATTATTTTATAAATATGTTTTTAGTTTTGTGGCATCTACTTCACATTAAAATGAGTTATGATTTTTTGTGAATAAAAAAACTTTTTTTTTCTCGTTATATTCTCCGTTTGACAACCTCCGTGGCCGAGTGCTTTGTACGCCTTTTTCGGTTTCATTGTGTCGCCGACTCGAGAGGTCCCGGGTTCAAACCTGGTGGGGGCAGATGTTTGTGTGATGAATACGAGCATTTGTACTCCAGTCATGGATGTTTAATGTGTATTTCTATATAAATATACTTATATATGTATAGTATATGTATTCTATACGTAATCCTAGTATACCTTAACACAAGCTGCTTACTTTGGGGCTAGGCTTATTGGTGTGAGTGTTGGAAATATTTATTTATTTATAAAGTTACTAAAGTGGCGTTTAAGCGATTTTGCTTTTTCACCATCGATATAGATACTAATTTAAACTTCCTTGTACCCGTTTTCAGTGGACGCGCGCGTTAACGTTACACAGCCATCGAAGCCTCAGTGCACCCATTTCACACTTCACGCTCGTTAGGCCTACGTAACTCGGCCCATCCTTTTTTATCGGGCTAAACACAGCCGTAGCTACAAATAAAAGGTTAAATACTTAATATGTTGTTATAAAGTAAAGTTTTCGCTATAAAGAAGGGCTCTTATCTATATATATTATAATTATATAAATCAATTGCTGTTCGTTAGTCTCGCTAAAACTCGAGAACGGTTGAACGGATTTATCTTATCTTGGTCTTGAAATATTCGTGGAGGTCTGGGGAAGGTTTAAAAGGTAAGAAAAAATCGAATTCTACACCACAGCTCTACACCGAGCGAAGCGAGGGCGGGCCACTAGTTATAAATAAACATATGACTTCAGTGATAGTAGGCGGTCGTCTCGCCATAGACACCCTTGAGATACTTATAGGAATAAAATTAAGGATGTTTTTAGATCAAATATATACAAATTTATTGAATTAATATTATTGACTAAACTTCTGGGGTTATGCAGTTCCTATCAATTACATTACAGTAATAAAGATTTTCCTACTGCGGCCTTTTCACGTGGTCCCATTTAATGAAATCAAAATTATCATATTCTATTTATTCAAGCTATTTCCCAGACCTAAAAATTGGTTCAAAAATATTTCTTGATATTCTGATGTTTCCAAAGTCTTGTCAATAGTCACAGTTAAGTTTAGGGTATTATGTTTCCAAAGTCTTGTCAATAGTCACAGTTAAGTTTAGGGTATTATGTCAGAAACCAAGTTATTTTCTAACAGTATTTCTTTCGTATGATTCCATTAGAAGGGACGTATTACTAAATTTTAAAAACATTAATTTCAGCGCCGTTTCTTATTTTCTAATTCTCTATTTCTAGAAGTTGAAGTTTTACCAGGTTATTCGTATTGGTGACCGTTATGTTACCAATAACTTTGACACAGTTTACAATTTGAAAATCTAGTCTAATTACAAATTATAGTTAAAGTAGTTCACTATTATGTACAGAAGCTTCCATAGGCCGGCCATTTTGCGAGCGTGACCATACACCCGGATAACGCGCTGTTATTAATAAAGCCAACCACGGTTGCTTCCAATCTTTGTCATAGTCGCCTCTAACCAACGGCGCGTGTGTGACTTGCCAGCTCGATGCATAAATAAAATCACCTAGTGTGTAAACACAATAAATCACAACGACCAACAGTTCAATTTTCATCCTTATTTGTTGTATTGTTAGAGTTATGTTTCGCGCGCCTGGTTCTAGGTTATAAGGTGGATCCACACGGTATGTTGCGATCCTGTGCTTGACAATAATGCATGGCCGAGCTAATGTTTGCTTTGTATCAAGCTGCAATAGTTATGTCGACCGCGGTGGGCTCCGGGCGTGAATGTATAATTTACTGGACTAGAGAATAGTCAATTAAAGAGGCTCATGCATTTTGTATGAACAAATACGTCGTTGTTGATATTAGCTTGTTATTTGGAGAACAATATATTTTATTACGACGAAAATAGGTTTGAACAGAACCAAGAAATAGCTTTATCCTTATTGCAATAATAACAATTGAGCTAAAAGAAAAAAAGTCTCATGATTTATAAAGCACAATACAATATATTTAAGAATATATAGAAGCAGACATCCATTAGGAAGATTCTGTCTGATAAGTTTTAAATTTTATGTTTACCTATTAACATTTTTCGTTTAATTTTAGGAATATTTTTCGCCAGTTTATCTGCCCTATGAAATATCTATATTCTTGTGGTAACACTAAACATTTGGGAAGATTTAAAAAAATATTTCATTTAATTTATCGAACAAAATATATTTGATATTTTAAAATGAGATATGTAATATTATTACATTTATTTAAACACATAAAATAACTTCCTTTGCGGTACAAATAATATCAGCTAAGGAGATTGTAAAATTGAATTAAAAGTACTTAGTACGGAGGTAATCCTATCTCAGTAGCTAATATAAATGCTTTAATGGAATGTTCTGAACACTTAAACATACCAGTGAACACGAATAAGTTGGAAAGTTCTAGATAGATATCTGTAAGCCGAATCAAGCCCACAAAAGCCCGAGAGCCTGCACAATAGGTAGGCCTCTTGTGAGCCCAGTGCACCACGAAACACGTGTCCCGCGGTCAACGGATTGCTTGTAGACTTTATTAGCTACAAGACAAGACACTTAAAATACGTAACAGAGTGGATCAATATGATAAGTACATTATTAAGTTATGGAGATAGTTTTTAAATTTTAATTATAACTAGCGTTTACTTTAGAACCCCGTTTACCCCTTTAGGGGTGAATTTTGGAAAATCCTTTCTTTCACACCTTCATCATAATAGCTGTACGTGTACCAAATTTCAATGCAATCCGTTCAGTGGTTTGAGCTGTGCGTTGATAGATCAGTGTCAGCAATCAACGGATTGCTTAAAGACTATATAATTAACAAGATAAGACATGATTTACAATAACCTTAACAATAATATCTGCTTTTATCTTCTTGTCAACTTTTTCTTCAAAGCAATCACTCAGTGCATCAAAAGTGCGACACCGACAAACAGTTAGATAAAAATGAAAAAAATGTTTCTCACGCTTTCGCGTCGAATCCGCTTGATGATTTTTTTTATTTTGGTTTAAAGGCATCATTGCGTTGACGAGATGACTTTCAGAATGAATAATATTATAATATATGTACCTACCGCACCTACCTAATATTCAAACGCCATGTCTGCAGGTTTGTCTGTCTACCCGAACAGACTGATGCAGTGCCTCTACAGGCATTGCACGTCAGACGCGCAGTCTGAATAGTGACTATGCTTAGAGCGCGCTAGCACCGTCCAATGCCAATGGAAATGGCAGAATTGAGAAATCGATCTTCTATTATGTTTGTACGTGTAAATTCTTGGATTCGAAATTGTTGGTAACTTATAAGTATAAGTATTTCCAACACTCACATCAATTAGCCTAGCCCCAAAGTAAGCACTGTGTGTATGAGTGTGGCTTGTGTTATTGGATACCAGGGTTACGGATAGAATACATGTGCTGATACATATAAGTTTATTTATAAAGATATAATAATATAATAAATATTTCCAACACTCACACCAATTAGCCTATCCCCAAAGTAAGCACTGTAAGGCTTGTATTATGGGTTGCTAGGGTAACGGATAGAATAAATAGAAATACATTTTAATCATCCATGACTGGAGTACAAATGATCGTATTCATCACACAAACATCTGCCCCCACCAGGATTCGAACCCTCTCGAGTAGGCGATACCTTGTAACCCAGCGTACAAAGCACTCCGCCACGGAGGTCGGCAAAGTTATACAAACAAATTTGTTTTAAACTTGTAGTCATTAAGTTGATTTAAGTTAAAATCGCCTGTTTTTAGGGTTTCGTACCCAAAGAGTAAAAACGGAACCCTGTTACTAAGACTCCACTGTCCGTCTATGTGCCTGTTTGTCTGTCTATGTCTGTCACCAGGCCTGGTTGACTATCACAGCTTTTGAGATACAGCCTGGTAGATTATCACGGCTTATGACATACAGCCTGGTTGACTACCACGGTTTAGGAGTTACAGCCTGGTTTAAATTTTCACAGATGGTGTTTTTCTGTTGCCGCTGTAACAGCAAATACTATTAAGGAAATAAAAATAAAAATTAAGTGGGGCTCCCATACAAAAATCGTGTTCTTTTTTGCAGTTTGTTGACCAATATGAATAACAGCAACAGGTAGACGCTTGAAATATTCACAGAATATTTAGCTTTATGTATTTAAAGAAATTTAATTACTATTTCTGAAAGTTAAAAATTAATAGTTAAATTAAACTAAAATAAATATTTACAATACGTGTTATACAAGAGAAAATATAATTATGTACCTATCGATAATAATATGGGTACAGAAGGTACACAATTATATTTTCTCCTGCTTTGAATCGTAATCGTTCGTGCTTTACAACATCCAATTAACTAGGTACTTCAACATAGGAAATAAAAGTAAAAAAAAACGAAGTAAAAAACGTATTCATTTCATTTTTTTCCACCGAACTGAAGTCAATTCTCCATTTTGATTAAGAAAGAGACGTAAACCGTGATCCGACCGCGCGCTGTGTCCAATAAGCCAGCTAACGCGGATTCAGATCACGGCGCGGTGTTCAGGGCGACGCATCGGTCCGTGAAAACTGAAATAACTTGGATTCGCGCCAGCCGGGATAGCTGCAGCGGCCCACACAATGCTCTGATTGAAATTGAATTCATAACACGTATTGTATGATGACGATAATGACCTCAGTCTCGTCTGGTATACGAACACCCATTACGATATAGGTACAGTATATGTACTTTTTGAATGGTACGAAAATGTAGGAAACTTTCAGGGGGCCAATCGCCTAACTGGATTGCTTTGGAAAACGCTATCGCTTACGATTTCATTTTGTTATTTCTAGCCCCCTGAGGTTTTCAAATGCCTCGCGCTCTTTTTTTTCATTTGCATTGGTAATAACAATGTTAAAGAAAATGAGCGTGAGGTATTTCGGCGGTTAGAAATAACAAAATGAAATCGTAAGCGATAGCGTTTTCCAAAGCAATCTGGTTAGGCGATTGGCCCACAGGTGTGCGAAGAAGTGTTTGGTATATATTGTTTATTTATCAGAGTTTTTCATAACAAGTATAAAAAAATATTTCTGTGGTGGATGATAGAAAAGATTCTATACATAATTACAGCTGTCAGAAAAGAAAACTAAGTTAAGCCAAGTCTAAGAAAATGTTCAAGAATCTAAATAAATCTGTAACCGAGGTATTTCATTCCTATTCATGCCTTGGTACCTTGATGTTATGAATTATCCCTTGTTGTTTTTCTAAGCCCACAAGCAATACTAAGCTATACATAATTTTTGTATGTATATTTCTAAGACCCAAGCAACCTCTCTCATTTAGCGAACGAAAGTTTAGACACCAGCTAGAAATCTTGCAAGTTAATTACATAAACGTTTTGCTTACTATGAGTATTTCCAACCACGTAAGAAATAAATACATTTGTTCACTTATGGTTAGTCGCTTGGCTTTTACTCGTAGCACTAAATAAGGCTTTTTGTGGTATGGCTGTACCTTATAGAAATACCTACATATAGAACATCCAATAGATACCGGTAAACTTCATATTTATCCACAAACACACTTGCTAATTAATCTGACACATACGACTCATCTTGGAGCGCGAAAGTTCAAAAGTTCCCGCGGGATAACTTCGACACGGCGTATGACGGGTTCGAAGTATTAACAATTATTATGAACATAGTTTTGCCACAACCTCACAGGGCGTCCTTTGAAGGGCCCGCTGTCCGGAAACTGTTAACCGGTAGTTAACAAGATGAGATTCTTCAACGTTAAAGTTATTGTGATGATTAATAACTCATCTAAATGCTTAACTAAAATTTAAAATGTTCAGCTAATATTTCACATAAACAATCAGTTAAAACTAAATAAATCATACTTCGCACATATAAAGAAGTTGATATTTGAATCATACAGAAACTATTTTCAATAAATTTCCTAAATTATCTTGATTTTTTTTCTATAATTAATAACATTGAAAAGTCATTTGTGTGTCATATACTTTTTTTATGTCTACTTAATTGCCTGTTTTTTTGCTGGGTTTTATTAATTTGGAAGAGATTAGTCGTGCATGATGGTCCATGATATATATTTGGTTTTCTATGTTTGTTTAGACAAGATCTTGAGAAGCACGTCGCTTTAGTCCAACGATTAACCAGTCGTTAACATTAAGACGCTGTGAAACCCGGCGTATCCTGTCTCCTCGCACAGTTTCAGTAAATATTGACGGTCGGTATGTTACGTATGATGTTATGAACACGTCATCTTTGATCACGGCAGCAGCGACTTCGCAAATTGGCGGTTAGCGGTACGAACCTACGTCTGAGTAATAGTTCTGCTTTGTAAACCACAAACATGGAGGAATCGTGAAGGTACCGCTTCAAATTACTTCAATTAAATATGTCAAAGCTCGTTATGGTAGGCATATAGTTGTATCTAAGAGTATCGTGTGTGACGATACTTAAATTATTTGAATCTCATATCCTTAAAATGCATTTTAACCTACCAAACAAATATATTGTACTTTTTTGCGTGTGGGAAAGGCCTTACGTATACCCGCTCACTGGAGAAGGTGGGTTATGTCGGACTCTTCCCGACCTATCTACCAGACGAAATTGTATTCCCCTAGTCGCCAGGCATGGGCTTACCGACTAACCCACTCGGTGTTCCACACAGCATCGACAATGGGCGTCACCACGGGTCCGATACGCACCATGACTAGACAATGCCGACTGCTTACCAGTTGGCAAGCCCACCTCTGGAAGGGTGCTCCCCTTGCTATGCATCACGCCCCTCCCGTCCGTCTTTGAGCGATGCACTGGGGAACACTTGGCGCATACACTACTCAGGAGACATTACTGTGATATTAGCCACGAGGTTTTCCCCGTGCCCTGGGCCCAAGGACCCTTCAACCAGCCCTAGGACTCGCCGAAGTGAACAAGGCCCTACCTACGCCCTTACAGGGCCACTAAAAACCAGGCAATACTCCTGCACTGGTCACCTGACACGCAATCCTAGGACCTGAGTCTCTCCATTGCGTGCCAGGAGTGCGGGTTAGCTACGGGATTCGCAAGGCACCGTGGCCCCGCCAGTGATTATCCGTTGCCGGACCCCCCGGCGTGCGTTTCCCCTGAGTATCTGGGGCACCACACGTTTCAGGAACCGTGCAATGTCTCTCGACGCCCCCCACGCCTAGCCACTGGTTCCCGAGGGAGCGAGAGGGGAAGCGTAGTTCTCCCCGTCCCTCTCCCCTCGCCGTCGTTGCAGGGGCAGTCGCCCCCCTTCCCGGCCGTCCGCGGCTTCCCGACTCTTCTCCTCGGAGAAGAGGTGGAAGCCGCGGGCGGCAGAAGTCGGTATGGAGTCCGAGTAGCCTGGACTACTCGGACATCTCGTCCTCTGAGGGCGCCTGACCCGGCGCCGACGACTCAGCGACCGCTTTGTCTGGGGCTTTTTTGCCCCATATGACAGGAGGGTCGCACCTCCTACTCCCCATTACATGGCCGGACGGCTAGCCGCTCCCCGCGCAGACCGCGCATCGGGGGGTGGCAGTACACACTGCCGCCCTGTGCCCCTCCTTCCCACACCGGAAGCACAAAGTGCTACGGTCCACTTTTGCCGGGCATCGCGCAGCCGCGTGCCCCTTCCCCATGCATTTGAAGCAATGCACTCGCCGGCTGAGGACCGTCACCTTTGCGAGGTTCCACCCTACTCTGAGCTTCCCCTCTGCCACCTTCTTTGCGGCCCATGCAATCCCGGTCCTGGGTGCAATTCCCCCGCGGTGATCTCGCGCTCCACGCATCCCCCTTTTTTGGCTATCCCCTTCCTCACTTCCTCCGGTGTGCGCCTTCTCCCTGTTTCCAGACCCCGACACCAGCAGGAGCCTGGAGCCAGTCTGACTGGTCTTGATCTTGAGACCATCCTCAATTCCCACGGACGGCAAGTCTATCGCCGCCCGCGCCATCTCCACCAGGTTTGTGAAGGTGTAGCCCAGCTCCTCTGCCCTGGGCTTCACCTTCATCTCCACCGCAGCTGTATTGAGGACCTTAATCCGCGGGGCCCTTTCCTTCTCCTTCCTCTCTTTCGGGGCAGTTTTGCTCCGCGTGGTGCTCTCCTTCTGCGCAGGGCCAGCCATAGTAGCCTTGGCTTTACCCTTCCTCCCGTTCCTCGCAGCGATCACGCTCCACTTTTCCGTCACCACCGCGGTCTCCTTCTCCTTGTTGTCCGCTGCCAATGGTGGCCTGGGGCTCTTTACAGGCGGCAGCTGGAGCCTTTCCGCGAAGGAGGCCAGTCGAGTGCTGACCATCTCCCCTATGCTGATCATAAGGGAGCGTTTCAGCTCCTCTGTGGACTCCGTCGTCAGCACTGGCTGTTGCGCCCGGTGCGCCTTCTTCAATATCTCCACGTCCTTTTTGAGGGCCTCGACCTGCACACTTAGGCCCTCATTCTCCTTTGCTAGTCGTTCAGACTTCTTTCTCTCCTCCTTGAGCGCGTGGAGTAGCGACTCCACGTACCATTTGAGTCCCCTCGTCTTTCCGTAGAACTCGTACCTCCTCTTTTGGTCGTTTTTTAGGAGCTCGTCCGCCTCATCGTCGAGTTCATTGCGGAGAGCGTAGGTCTCCTCTAGGATCTCCAGTATTGTCTCCTCCTCCTTGCTTTCGCGACGGGTGATCGTCACCGTTCTCTCGTCCTCTGATGCGTCTGGCAAAGGTTCAGGCCCGTCCTTGCTTCGCTCCTCCTGGTTCACTATGCGTGATGGCATAGCCTCCTCCTCTTCCATATCGCTGGATCCTCCACCTCTAAGGCGTAGGATGCAAGCAGAAACTCCTTCATACGCCTCGGTAACAAATTTCCCACTGCGGGACCCGGTAATCCCGCAGCGCCGGTGGCCAGCCGGAGCGCATAAGCCACTAGTCACCAATTTCTCACCATGGAGCCCAGCTACCCCAGAGCGCCCGTCGTCAGCGGGAGCGCATGACAAAATACTTTCAAAATCGGACATACTTCATGGTTTTTCCCTCTTCCGGGCGAGGGAGCCCTACCTGGTCTCGTCAAAAAGGTAATTTTTGAAAAGGTTTTCTTCCTTGCAGCCCCCGCCCCGAAGGACGGCGGCCCCCGGCCCCACACCACGTACGGGGTTACGGGTTGGCCGGAAGCGACGCGGAATTCGCGTCGCAACCGCCCTCACCGATGGCGTTTCCGCCTCGACCTACAGGGTCTCGACCACCGCTACCCGGGATACCCAGAAAGCCGGCCGAGACTCCTCGGGTGATTTTTGCAGAGGTTGTCTTCCTCGCAGCTCCCGCCTCCAAAGGAAACAGTTCCTTTAAACAGAAGGGTGTTGAATGCATTGGCGATATCAATAGACACGGTAAATAGAACCCCCCCGTCAGTACATGCTTTTTCAGCCAAACCTAGCCAACCAACCCAAGCCAACCTTAGCGACGTCGACAGTTGACCGACCCATGCGTTATCTATACTAGGCATCTGCCAGATATGGTCCAAGATTTCTAGATGGCTAGTTATTCGCGCCGCTATTACTCTTTCGACGAGTTTCCCCGCCTCATTAAGGAGGACTATGGTCGCCTGTCATGTTACCACCGTCGACATTTTCAGAAACTCTCTAACCATCAATATCCAGCCTACCAGATACTTTTTACTTAGAAATAACGTCAAATTGTTTCGTTATTTTACCGCGACTGTTTCGTTGTTTTTGATGTACTATCATATTATTGCGATGTTTCAGTAAAAAAAACATCTCAAAATATTACGGCCACGCCGTGAAATCTAAATGCTAAATCGACTTATCGTAAAACGTCACCACACTAATATTATCTATTTTTATGCTGATGGTGTTAGATTTCCATCAATTTAACATACCAGAGGGGAATCGGTCATATCAATATCACATTTTTTATAAATTAATCCATTAATAAATAATTTGAGATAGTTTAAAATTCATTAACTAAAATGATCTGCGAAAATGGCAATCTTTTTATGTGTTTAAAAAATGTACACAAAAAGTATAAAGTTATATTTGACTTTAATATAAATCATTTAATAGAATTAATTACACTAATTTTAGATAAGAATTTTGATTAGCTCAGCAAATTATAAATATGTAGGTCAAACTTTTACATAAAGTACTACCAATTTATTAGAATTTGATTAACCTCAGAAAAAGATCGAAAAGTAATTCGAGACTTGGTCAATGAAAACTTCAACCGTCATCCTACTCGTAGTTTAGAATTGAAAAAAAGTCTCAAACCAAATTTGACCTACCCTCGCCCCAAATGTCCGTTCCAATCAATAGTCGATTAATCAGTGGCAGAGCGGCGCGGGCGCAGTGGCGCGGAAAATCTTACAAAAAACGCGGGAAGGGAGCGGGGTACGCGGGGTGGGGTAAGCGAGGCAGGAGGGGGGGACACGGCCTCTCACGCTTTGCTGGACTCGAGAGTTAGACGCAGCTAGCGAGTGGGGTGGAGTCGATGTTGCACATAAAATCTTTGAATTGTAATCTGGTTGTGACATAGAAAATTTGAATTATATTGCCGATACACAGAGTAAGTTAAACTTCGAGTCGTCATCTCAATAAGGAATGAATGAATATGATATTATTTTTCCTTGGTCTGAATAATTATGGTACATGTCTTTTTGTTAATTATTACTCTTCAGTCATAAGTCAGAACCTTATTCTCCTGCCGTACTACATATGTTAATATATGTTATTTTAATGGAATTTGAATAAAGTGAGAAATAGATGTTATGTCAAATTATTATTAATATTTCTTTCAGTACACTATAAAAATCCATCTTCAAAAGCTCGGACTGCTAAATTAAAAATAAAATATTTAAATAATGAAACTCGACCATTTCATTATCATCAGCTTAATACTGTCACCACTACTGCAAGACGGGATAGAAGTACACGCCAGCCAAACCACATTAAAAGTTTACTAATTTCTACGATCGCAGATTGAATGCTCTTACTTTTCCAAACTATACTACGTACCTATAATAACGGCACATTCCATGGCTTTTTATAATTGCTCTTCATGAATCTTACATCAGTCCTCTAACTTCTTTTTTATTCTTTAAAGAGCATGATATCTATGTACGGCTGTCAAATGTTAATACGAATAGCCATCTAAACATAATAATTTTATACAAACCTCAGCTTTGTAAAAAAAAAATTCGGCAAAAATTTTTTTTGTACTACGACCGCTCTACGTATTTACGTGTCAACAGGAGAAGGGTAGGCTGCGGCGTGTCGATAACAGTGCTCCATAAATCATGCCCTAGCAAATGTCCCGGCGATGCCTGCTTTAGATTTGCCTGCTCCGCCCCAGTCAGTATGTGAGTAACATGGCGATCGACATCACACAATTTAACGGAGACAATTAGCAAAACCTATATTTAATTTGTGAACCATTCTGGTTAAGATTAGAAATTAAGTTAAATTAAATTAACTGTATAATGAAGAATCGACCCTGATTGCTTTTTTAGTATTTCATTTAATTCAATTTATTACTTCACCTAGAACGTCTGTCGTTAAAATATATCCTTAACCCATCATTATTGATTTATTTATCATTATACTTGTTGTGGCTGTTTAAAACATTTTTTTGTTTACACTGCATAGACAACTAGCATCTTACAAGTATAAATCACTTATTTACTTCACATATTTTGTGTAACCAACAAATTGGATAAAAGTATTGTATACTACATGTTTTATACATGTATATAAGTGTGAATAAAAATATACTCATTGTATAAAATCTCTTAAATACATGTATCATACCTTGGTGTTAACGAGGGGTTATGGTTTTAAGTATTAGATTGAAGTGAAAGCATCCATGGAAAGACCAATCGTGAAGATAGTCGATATCTTGCTAACAGCCGGTTTTAATTCATCAACCTCCTATAAAAGGTGATTATAATCTGGTTCCATTACTTAGCAACCGATGTTGTTTTAGTCTTAATGATAAAAATATCATGGAAACAAAGCTCTAGTAGGTCATCCTCTTATTGGAGTTTCATTATTTATCAATAATCATAGGTGACAGACTTTGTGTTCATTTATAAAATATATATATTTGCCTTTGAATCGTGGTATTTCCTTAAATATTTTTAATTTAATAGTTATTTAATTTTTATATGTATAGTATATTAATTGTCAAGCGTATATTTTCTTCTTTACAGGTCTTGTATTTCGTGTATGCATACACAACTTTTATAATTTCGTCATACACCTTGAAAGTGAATTCACTTGCTATCGAATGTGACCTTTACTGCTACACAATAAAGACCATAACAGTTTAAAAATTTTATCTAGAAACGTAACCTCCACTGAAAATATTTTTTTTTGGAATATTTGGGAATTTCTGCGCAGATTATCGGATTTCAAGCTTATTTTCGCAACAAAAAGTTACCCATTTCTTTTACTCACTATTTCGACGTCGAAAAGGTCGGATCTATCTAACTCGTAATAGTATCTATGAAAAACTATTACTCTCCCAATAAGGCGTTATTCAGTCTCCCAAAACGAATCTCAAGAACGCTTGCAAGAGTATTTTCGAAGTCGCCTAATAAATCTCCAGAAACAAAAGAATTCCGACGTCTTAGCGACTTTAATCTCGACGTGGCTGGCAACCCCAAATAATTTAATATGTCGGTGTGACGTCACGCGTGGAGGTATGCCTGTCACATGCTCGCACGCCGTAAATCGTCACGCCCTGTTGGACGAATTAATTAATTCAACAAAATATATAACTCGAACGAAACGAACGTTTTGCGCTAGCAAAATAATATGTCATACGCACTGACTGCTGGATATTTGGTATCTACCGTGTACGTTGTTATTTATTTAACTGGTAACATATTAATTTTTTGTAACGGCAAACGGAAAAGTAGGTATTTTCAAAATGTTTGTTAATTGGTACATTAGAATAATTGTCAGTTTTCTATAAACTATGATTTTATTTGTTTTTCTTAGTGTTGACTTCTGGCTTTCACTTAGGATATTGTATGGTAATTCTACCAATATCTAGTAAATGATTCTACGAATATCTTCAAGTAAATAATTTGCGGAAACTTTGGACTATATGCGTGCGTTTTTTCGAAGAAAACTCAAAGAGAAAACCTCTGTCTGAATGCGACAGAAGATAAAATAAATGTCCTCTGATAGCTGCATAACCTGCATAGTCAACCAAAGAACTGATATCTACCCTAATTGTTCAATGTATAATTCAGTGTTGATGCAACCTGAACAACTAATATTATAATTGCGAAAGTTTGTATTATAGTATGTTCTTTACTCAATTACCCAAAAACAGCTCAACAGTTTAGAATAAAATGGCGCACTCAGATTGAAGCGAGACATAGGTGACTTTTACTCTGTAAATATGTTAGGATCCTGTAAAGTTTACAAAATAACAATTTTAGGATGAAAAAGTCAACGAGTAGGAATGTTTATCCCAATTACGGGTTCCCTAGGTTTTTTTCTTTGCGGAAACTTGGTCCCTCAAGAAGGCAGACAGATCTCGCATTAACGCATTTGAGATGTGGTGCTGGAGGAGAATGTAACGAGTTCCGTGGACAGCCCACCGCATATATGCATCAATTCTTAAAGAAGTGAGAGTCACCGTTAGGCTATCGACAGTCTGTTTACGTAGGATCCTCGAATTCTTCGGTCACATAGCCAGGAAGAAAAATGATACCCTGGAAGTGCTCCTGGTGACAGGAAAAGTATGGAAGGTGACCAAGGGGAAGAAGCCCTATGGGCAGATCCGCGACAATACCAAAACTGGAGTCCGCAATACATTACACACCGCCGAAGACCGCAACAAGTGGAAAGCGATCGTCCACAAAATTATTCGTGGAGGTTTCGACCACAGCAATGAGGAGCACGACACAAGGAGCAGGAAATTTTTTCTGAATTATAAAGTCCAAATGAAGCCGAAATCAAGGGCAAGAAATTTTAACTTAATTATAGAGAACACATTTTTGTAAGAACACAATCAATCCAAGTTCTACTTATATGTTCAGTAAAAACGGCAAAGTTTGTGATAATACTGAAAAAATTTACGTATCAGAAAACAAGATTTATGCATCTATGCAAACTATAAAGTTGAAGATTATATAAAAGATAAAAATGTTTGGAATGTTATAACTGCCTAGCTCGTATCAATATTTAAAATTTTATACTGTATTGTAAACCCTTGAAAAAGAGGCTGACAAAGATGACTGAGTTTCTTATGCTGCTTCTTCTCAGCACTGGCCCATATATTGTCCCGAAGCAGTAGTAGGGATAAAATAATACTGGACGTGTAAAAACGTATTTCATAAGACTATTTGCTAAAAATATATAACTTTTATGACTTTGACTTTCTTTCTCTTATACTGTTTTGGACAATCTTAATAATGAACAATCAATGCTATCACCGGTGAAACAATTTAAGTCGAGAATGAATGAAAAAATGTCAAACCCATAATCTTCTACACGAGATTTAAGAACAAGCATGCCGGTACATATTTCAGACTCAAAAAATCTAGAGGTTCATTTCTGGGTTGTAGTATTGCACTGTTTTATAATGTTCCCCAAGATCTGATTAAGTTTCCTCTGACCAAATTTAAACTTACATCAAGAATACTCTTATGAGTAAGGGATTTTATGAAATTGATGATTATCTTAATGATCTTTATATATGGACATAGTGTTTCTTGTAATTTGTAATGTCATGGGTATTAGTCATTTTTCATAACAGTGATGTCATATCTAATTCCGCTTCCTGTATACTAAAAATGTAAAGATTACTAAAAATCAGAAATCAGAAATCAATATATCTTTATTCAAATTGGATGTATAGTACAACTCTTTTGAATCGTCCAAAAAAAATTTTTTCCCTACCACTCGTTATGGACATATTTTTTAGCTGCGGAGAAAAACGAGCGAAAAAAACTCCACAACATTAAAAGTCTAATGTAACAACATTTACAAATCATTATGTTGTTACAACGTCAATACAATTATGATTTATTTAATATAGAAAACCTGTTGGAATGATTGGAACAGTTCAAACCCAAGCATTTTTGTCTGTAATATAATCAGACACTTTGTAATAAGCTTTTTTAATAAGTGTTTTTTTTATAATATCTTTCAATTTATTTATGGCTAACTCTTGGATATGCTTGGGACTTTATTGTATAAGCGAACACAAAGACCTTTAAATGAATTATTAATTTTGTGAAGCCTAGTAGCAGGTAAAGTTAGTTTATTTTTGTTTCTTGTATTAATTGTGTGAACATCACTGTTTATAAGAAACAAATTAATATTTTATGTATTGTGATGCGACCGTCATTATTCCAAATTCTTTAAACTTATCTCTTAATGATTCTTTAACTTTAAGATTATAAATTGATCGAATAGCTCTCTTCTGCAGCACAAAAATAGTTTGAATGTCGGCGGCATTTCCCCACAATAAAATTCCGTACGACATTACACTATGGAAATAACTAAAGTACACTAATCTGGCCGTATCTACATCCGTTAACTGGCGTATCTTCATTACGGCATATGCTGCAGAGCTAAGTCTATTTGACAATTTATCAATATGTGGGCCCCATTGAAGCTTAGAATCTAAAGTTATCCCTAAGAATACTGTGGTGTCTACAAGGCCCACATTCCTATCCTTTACATTCACACTGGTTTTACCTGTTTTACATTAGGTAATACAAATTTCATACATTTCGTTTTTCCTTCATTAAGTAATAAATTGTTAACATTGAACCAGTGGACTACCTTAGAGATACAATTGTTCAGGTCGTCAATAACTTTTTCATTGCATTTGAGTTTAAATAAAAGTGATGTATCATCCGCAAACAATACTATCTCATGGTTATCTCTTACATAGTAAGGTAAGTCATTAATATAAATTAAAAATAAGAAAGGACCTAGGATTGAGCCCTGCGGAACACCCATCTTAACCGGCGAACCCGGAGACTTATTACCATTAATGTCAACCCTCTGAATCCTATCCCTCAGGTATGATGCAACAAGATCCAGATCAGTATCTCTAAATCCATAGTGGTGGAGTTTCCTGAGTAATGTTTCATGAAAAACGCAATCAAAAGCCTTGGACAAGTCGCAAAACACACCTAGAGCGTCCTGCGAGTTCTCCCAGGCGTCAAAAATTTGTTGTATAAGTTCAACACCGGCATCGGTTTACAGTGAAGTATATTATATTTATTAAAAAACTTATTGTAACTTTATATTTATGTTCAAAATGATGTAATGGAAGGTTATTTTCAACTTGACGACTCGGTATATAATACAGGGAGAAAAAAACAGCCCTTGCTGAGTTTTTTGCCAGTTTTTTTCAGTACAAGGTCTCTCGCCGTAGTTTTGCGAACCGATGGCGTAGCTTCTCGACCTTCACAAGTGCTTGTAACAGCCTAGACTGAATAAATGATATTCATTTTGAGTTTGACTGTAACGAGTTCCCAAACCGATTCAATCAAATCATATAATTATCTATATTGCTAGGTTGTCATATTGTTACGTGTCGGGATGGGATTCGAAATTATATGCCAGTTTACGCTTGACAGTACTTTATTAGCCACACTATTAACACACAATGTTAATCACAGTTTAATCACTTACTAAACACTGTATTTCACTATACAAGTCTGTAAACAATCGTACTTGAACACTTTTGTTGCACTTTGATCGCCTTTGAATTCGCTCCTAAATCGCTGTTGAAACTCAACTGTCTCTGCGCGGCGCCCCGACGGCTCTTATATATATATATATATACGGCGCAAATCGACGCATTCTAGAAAGTACCTGTTAAATTGAGAGTTAGCTAGCACCCACGAGTACGCAGTACCTACTTATACCTACGCAGGTAACGCACAAAACTTGTAAACAAGTGCAGATGTCCTTGCACTTTCTCCCTTACGCCTCACTGTATAAGGCTCATTTTAGAATGAGCCGCATTACTCGACCTCTATAGTGACCCGCGGTGCTCGGCACATTCGGTCTCTAGCACTTTCGCGGTTTCGTTTCGAGAGCGTTTGTGACAATATGTTTTATGACACTGCGTTTTGGGTAGATCATATCCAAAAAAAATACTACAATATCACCACCATGACAAACCAAAATGTAAAGTAAGAGAAGTAAGTTATTCCTTCACGTATGAAATAATGTTCTTTTAATTGAATAAAGATTTAGGTTAATACTTGTAAAGGTATTTATTTGACATTGTGGGTTACCTACAATGCGAAGAGATGGCGCTGCCTTGCAGCTTAAGAAAGGCTAGAGAAAATTCGACACGGCCGTCAGGGCTGCGGTAGCATAATAGTCAGTGCATTCGCCCGGATAGCGAAAGGGGCGGCTTCGAGTCCCGACTGCTGCCTGGTCCGCGTGGATTTCTTACTAGTAAATTTTTTTTTAGATAAATAATAATATATAATTTTAATATTTTTTTTAATTTTCTTTTTTTTTTATATATATATATATTTTTTATCTAGCAGTTATATGCTCAAAAATTACAAAAATAAAGATTTAGGTTTTTTTTTATAAAAGGCCTAAAGGACATGGTAAAGTTTTGTATGAGCGACTGCCCTAGCAAAGTATAAATATTTTACTTAGTAATATTTGGTGCTGAATGGCTCAAACTTTATAATTTCTATGAAAAAAGGCTCAGGAACTTCTGATAAAAAAAAATGATACTGAAAAATATGTAAACATCTACTACAACATTATCTTGCTACATGTCATAAAAAATATTGGCAATTTTACATAACCATCTATTTCGCATTTTCTTAGAATATTTTATCCAATTTCTCTGATTAACACTTCACAAAACGTGATTTAAATCAAAAATAAATACAAATAATTTGTTATTGTCGGTCTGACAGGAAATGTGTAAAGTTTTCTTTTGTTCATTTGCAAAAATCAAAAAAAAAATTTTAGCCTTTCAGTGATTTCTTATTAAAATATTTGATTATTTCACGAAAGTTTTATGAGAAATAATGAACACGTAATAATTATTAAACAAATATTTTAATGTTCCGGGCTAGTGCGAAAAAATTATACATGTTAGGGGCAGTTCCTTAGCCATGACCTTTCATATATACCTTTCATATGATGCCTGAAACTTTAACATTGTCCTTAACATTATCCTCAACACTAAATATTGAACATGATGGATATTACATGGTTCTCAAATATCCATCTAGTACCTTTATTATCACTTTTAGCATAGAAAATTGGTTTGCCTTTTTGTCAACCAAAGCATAAAATAGACATAACAGAAGGTAATCTACGTACAAAGTGCGCTCGAGCAACGCACACATAGACACCGCTCAAGGACACGATGTCTCAAACCACTTCAGCAGTGCTATTCTGTCAAAATTTTCACGCGCGGAGCCACGGTCAGATGTGGATCCGCGCGAATTTGTATCGGAAACGCGTGGATCCACATCGAACCGCGCGGATCCACATCGGATCCGTGCGTGATAATTTTACAGAATAACACTGCAGACCACTGCGAGCGCATGTGTCATCCACTAGAGACACGGGTCTGTGCACTTTTGTGTGGTAAAATGTAGAATAAAAAAACAAGTTATTATATCTGTTCAGTAAAAGGATGTTAGAATTCAACATCAAGAGGAGAATTGTATTTTTTTATTTGTAAAATAACAACAACTTTAAAATTGAAACGATTTAGATATTATTTATTGGATTATATTTCTAATCATTCTGTTTCATTGTCAACAGTAAATCAAACAATTAGACACAAGTGCCACTACCAGGATATTTTTTGTGCATAAGCCAAGGTTGAAAATCCTAGCACGACCGCCGAGCGTCGATGCAAAGTCAAGTTCATACATGAGATTACCTTCTGTTGTGTCTATTTTGTGACCGAAGGAAGACCAATCAAGAGATTTAGGTTAAAAATATAAATATATTCAAATGAGTACTTTTTTATTAAAATAAAGATGTTGCGTTCCTTTGAATGTGTAACATGATTGTTCGTCTACTTACTAAACGATGTATGAGTTACGCTCTCGTGGACATAGGATTAAAACTCCCTAGAGCGAAGCTGTTTTGGACAAACGTTATTTTCTCAATCTTTTTGATAGTAGTTTTTGTTGCTATTTTGCGTTCCAAAGAAGAACGGCGAATGTGGGCCCAAACGTTTTAGAAGCCGTTCAATGATAGAAAAAAAAAAATTAAGTAAGGGGACTTACAGTAATTTTTAGAATATAAACTAGATTTTTAAAGCTTGCATTCAGAAATAAAATAATTTAGGTTTCTATATCCAAACATCACATTACCTATGGCAATAATAAAACGCGAAAACAGTGTCGTGGTTCAGTTCCGGTTACAGCAGCAGTTTACATTAATAGCAGCTTACTACATGTAACTAAATTATTTTAATTATTTGATAAATTAAACAAAAGAAGTTAACGTTTTTTTTTTTTCCTTGCCTTCCCTGAGCAGGGAAAAACAAACCAAAAAAAAAATGTCATTTTTTTTGTTGTTTCGTTCGTTTCGGTGTTTATTATACGTAGAATATTTTGTTGTGATTTTTCTGTCTATGATGTCGCGTTTTCGTATAGAGAAGAAGAAAAAATGATACAAATTCATGAAAATAACACATTTTAAATACATCATATTATTATATGCTTACGTAATATAGAAACACATAATTATAAGTAAAACATAACCTCACTTTTAATATGAATCCTACTACTTATATTTTGTTTGTGCTAGCTTTAATTGATTATATCTAATTCACCTTTTTGTTAGTCTTATTTAGCAGTACGAAAATCTATAAATTTCATTCGTGAACGGGGCCTTGTAGTCTGGGTCTCAAACTATATAGAAGTTCGCCATACTTCTTTAAATAAGTATCATTAATTAAAAGGACTTCAATATAATTTTAGCGCTTTAATAACTTACTTTAAATAAATTGATAAAGCTTGCCATTACTTGCTCCAGATGCAGGTGGTGTATAAAATTTATAAAAATTTCTACTAAATATGAAACGTTCTATTTTAATTTTGTGGGGCAACAGATATTAAGGAGCATTTCCGAACCAAGAGCGATATCTCGGTAAGTATATTTTTTTTCACTCATTACTAGACCGGTTTCCTGCTTTTTTGCCTTTTTCCGGTAAAAGAGATAAAAAATGAAGATGAACTGGCGAGGCACAGAGTAAATACGGGGTCAGATAGTGATGTGGCGCTGATTAATATTCGGAGATATCGATAAATATAAACTTTTAGATATTATTAATGTAAATTTCAGTTTTGTTTTGTTTTTCGTAGATAATAATACAATAGTGTTATAATATTATTAAAAAAAAACAATTTTCTCACCAAAGCTGACGTTTTATATATATCTAAATGATGGGGAATATAGTTTAACATGCTTGTAGGTTTTATAAAATTTAATAATTACATATTTTATTACTATCCTGCTTGATAACCTGTAGGGCGATTCTGTAAAATAAAACCTCACTTCTGAGGTCGATAGCTCCAAGTTTTGACATTAGATAAATATGCATTACGCCATTAAACTGCTAAATGTCACAATGACTGTTGAAGCAAACTAATAGGTATTTAAAAATTATCAAATATCCGAATAAATGAGATTGAATCTTGCAGGATCGGCATGATGAACCGAGTGGATCATTTTCCTAGTGAAAATTTTATTTTTACAAAAAATATATCGACTTTTAACTCGATAGTCGGCCGCCAATCTACTTTCCTACGCGGCCGCAGACCGCACGGGCCGATAGACACGAAAAGTCGCTCTCAGCAAATATATTAGAATATACATTACCCTACGTGACTCCAGCAATGAATGGGCTGCCTCTGTCCCGACTCCCGAGCCTTTGTACCTACCTCGCTCTGAATAGATTGAATCACAACTCCACATAGGTCTATTAAAATTCTTTACCTAAATTATTATGTATATTTTTTATACGCAATGAGTTTTTATTTCAACGTTTGGAAAAGTAAAGTTGGAACTTTGGAAAATGGAAATACACTAAGATAACCACATGAAACTGTACTTACCGTATTATCGAAACTTAACAAAACGAATGTACTACATTATGGAATACTGTAGTAAATAGTTAGTCATTGTTAATCCTATTTAGGTTGCTATGTTTCATCGCTAGTAAAATTTGCCAACAGTTAATGCCACGTTAAAATAGTAAATGTGTAAAATTTTGAGAAAGGGTTATTTAATTTCCATAGGATGTTATTCTAGTCAAATTTAACTATTGTCAAAACAACGCAGGCTTATTGAAATATCAGATCTAGAACTTAGAAGCATTAGGGCGGAAGTTGATTTTGCCAACTTTACAGGATAGAATAAAATAAAAATTCAATTTTATCGGCAAATATTTCAATAAGTATAAACAATATGGAAATGTTTTCTTTGCATTTACTTAGCTAAATAAGTAGCTTAACTAGCTTCATAATTAAAATTTAAAAACAATGTTTGTAAACAGTGAAAAATTAACGTTTTTTAAAAAAATGATGACATCCGCCTTTATGCCACTAAAATTATTCAATGTATTTGTTTAACTGATTAGTATGTGCCCATACAGCTTTATGCCTCCAATTTTTGTAACTTAATGTGAGGTGTTTGTCCAAATGCGACTTTATTGTGTTCATTTATCAACTGTGGTTCTTTAGGCAAAAAGTCGGACATCTCTTAACAAAAAAACTATTCCATAAATAAACGATAATTATTAATATAATAATAATAAGAAAATGAGAGAAAATTAAAATATTTAATTATTCATCTATTTACTGGCGTATAACACACGGCGTCAAAAAATTGCACCTTTAAAAATTCTTAAACCTTATTTAGAGAATAGTGTTGTGTATCATTAGAAAGGTAACAAAAAGGAGTATGCCAAAACCATTAAATTTAACTTTTTATTTAATTAAAATTACACAAATCATTAAAATGAAAAAAAAATCTTAATTAAGTTCTTATTAACAACAGATAATTTACGAAGAAAAATGTACAAAAAGTATCTTAAAATTAACTTAAGATCTAGTGTTACCCCCCTATCCCCTACCCCCGATCTAGTGTAAGAATGGGCTGGGGGGGGGGGATATTCTTCAATCACCGCGTCTTGGAGCTCCTTTGGAGTCGAAGGAGCTGGATCCCGAGATCGAACCTTGAGTTTAAGATGATCCCAGAGGTGCTCTATCGGATTCAGGTCCGGACTTCTCGCTGGCCACTGCATCACAGAGTTTTGGGACCTCTGTAAGAAGTCACTCATGATAGCTGCAGTGTGAGCGCGGGCGTTGTCGTGCATTAATGTGAACCCCTCGCCAAAAGATTCAGCAAAGGGGACCACATGGATCTCTGTGACATAGCGGCGAGCAGTCAGCGACCCTTGTCCGCGAGTACTTCTAGTCCGAGAGACGCAGACAAGGCCGATTTTGCCGGCAGCCGACATACCGCCCCAGAACATGCAGGACCCGCCACCATTTTCCATCGTCTCCTGGATGCAGGCTTCCGCACAACGTTCACCCTGCCTCCGGTCGTCGACCGTTGCAGAAAAGACATATTCGCGTCTCGTCTGAGAAGAGAACAGCTCTCCACTGCTCAAGGATCCAATGGACGTGGAGCAAACTGTAAGCGGGCTTGCCGATGCGCTGCTGTCAATTTCGGACCCGTAGCAGCTCTGTGGGCCGCTATCTTTTCTCCTTCAGTCTTCTTCTAACCATAGAGACGCTCACGGTGCGTCTACGAACTGCCTGAAGCTGCTGTTGCAACTCAACAGAGTTAGAGAGACGATATCTCAGAGTTCGACAGAGACGACCTGTTCAACGGTCGCCTCTTTCTGAAGTGCAGCGACGTCTACCGGACCCATATTTCCGGATATAGCCACCAGTCTCTATGAAGCGCTGGTATACTCTTCGAACGGAAAAACGGTTCAGGTTCAGTTGCCGGGCAACATCACACTCCGCATCCCTAATTGCCGTAGTGCAAATACTTTAGCGGCTTCATCAGCTGTGGTATCCATCTTCGAGGTGATTTTCTTCAGTAAAATCTGTGCATTGACTCCGTGTGGACCGTTTTAACCCACATAAGGAAACGCAACAAGCGACTCTCACGGTAGCAAAATTTGCATCGAATTTTTGTGACATATTATTTGTTGCACTAGGTTTTATTTGATAATGAAAAGTAATGTGTTTTATTAAGGCAAATAAGTAACCTTCTTAAATAAAATCATTATTATTGTGACTACATGTGCATATTAAAAGTTAATGACATTTGAAAATGATTTCTAAGAGGTACAATTTTTTTGACGTCGAGTGTATATTAATTAGTCACTTGCTGGAAAGTCGGGAATATTTCCGTTATGAGTAAGATTTCTATAGTAGACATGAAATTCCATAGGAACTCATTTCAAAAGAGTCATCAGATCATTGTACTTTGCAGTAGATATAGGTTTCTCAGTGTCTCTCACTTCACAAAACACCAACAGACCGAAGGTAAAACAAAAACACCGAAATGTAAACAAACAACGCGTGCAAGGAGCAAAGTGACAGACGGCCAGACATACGATCGCGCAACGATTAATCGCAACGTATCTCATTACACTTAAACTGATTCAGTGTTAGTCATTGGACATGCCGTGGCCGATAATGCCCAATATCGCTAATTTTTCGGCGCCATATTTTGAATAGTTCACATCCATAACGATTTATTTTTACATAGGCCCACCAATGCATTTACAAAGTTACTAAAACAAAAGGCATAAAGTCGTATATCTACAACCGTTTTAAAGTTATTAAAGGAATCTTAGATGCATAATATCGGAACTTTAGTTACGATGAATATTTTAAATCACTGTTTGAACCATAAAGGCGTGACTCCTTTTACGTAGCCTTGGTGCGAATATTTTTTTAAGCATAAAGGCCAAATTTTCAATCCACCAAAAGAAAAATACAGCAATGTAGACGCAGAGAGAAGGAACTGAAAATGAAACCTTAAGGTTCTAATGATTTTAGAAAAGCTGTAAGAACCGCGCCGCGAAAAAGAGCGCCGAGGAATTGTTTCAGCCTTGAAAACCTCGCTTTGTCCCTGGCGAGGTTTTCAAGGCTGATGTCCAACCTTCAATAATTGGAGAGGAACATGAAGAAGAAGAAGTAAGAACCGACATTAAGCACGGAATTATCTGAGCCCAAAAAAAGGATAGAAATACAGCTCACAGTGCTATGGATAGAGAAAGAAGCGCTTTTCCATGTTATTCAATAAAAAAAAATGCCCGACCTGCACATCCGCCCATATGCATCTAAGCTCCAGAGATACAAAACGGAATATACTGATTTTTTCTTTGATAGAAAAAATAACATTAAAGCCTTGCACATGACTAAATATAATGTGCAGCGAACTGCTTTTTAAGTTTATTTTCTTGTTATTTAAATAATTTAGCTTAATCTAAGTAATTTGGACTTAAACTTGTACCCACTAAAGAGTTAATAAGTTTCATATCTATCATCGTTATAATGTAGTTTGGTTTTTAAACTGAAATATCGAAAAGTCAATTTCTAGGCTATCTGCAAATTCCATTTCAATCAGCCGACAGTCATTAAACAATTTTTTACTTGACAAAACAAATAGCACAAATAATATACAGTTCATAATTAATATAAAAATAAATCGCTGAATGTGTTGCTAAACGCAAACCTCGAGAACAGCTGAACCGATTTCGATATATTTTTTTAGAATATTCCTTAAAATACGAGGATGGTTTTTACGCAGAGAAACATTAAAAATGTTTCCTGAAAAAGTCCAAAAACTACACTTTCTATACTCCCATACAAACGATTCGTAATAATACTTAAAAGTCAATTTGAACTGTAAAACCATACATAAATTTCAAATGTTAGTGGAAAGGTTCCGGAAAGGCAAAACAATTGAGTGACGTGATGTCAATAGAAGTTTGAAAAAGGCAAATATCGTCTATCGTAGACAGTACCGGAACATCTCCGAAATTTGAGGTTTCGAGTTTATGCAAGAATTCAACTTTAAAGTTTTTGAATTCTTTAATTAACTCAAAACCTCAAATTTTGGAATGTTCCGGTACTGTATCCGATAGACGCAATACCATTTTTTTTTATAATTATATGAATAGTCATTTTACTCTACACTACAGCTCTACACTGAAGCGAAGCGAGGGCGGGCCACTAGTTTCTTATATAAACGATTTGCATAATAATTTTTATACATGTCTGGTTTTTGGTAATATTGCTTCGTCAAACCGTTGGTTGGACTCTTAAACATTGAAATAATACTTTATTCAAATCGGCAAATTTTTTTTTGACGCTGCATTTAATCATCAATTGTGATTTTGGTTTAAATTGATAGTTCCTTTAAGATAATACCTAATAGTATAATTGAAAGCTCCTTTGAATCATCCAATATATTTTCCTATCACATACCACTAAGGATCTTTTAACGGATGAGAAATTGCGAGATAAAAATTGCGCTTAATTCATCAGAATTTAACAGAAGAAGCAACATTTACATAAAATTATATCGCTACCAAAACAATGTCCACTCAAATTTTGATTGCAGTGACTTACAGTATAAATACAAATAGTGGTAATTTAGTTGAAACATACACATTGCAATATAAAAGAAAATTTTGCATTATTAATATTACATATTAAATTCAATAATTCAAAAATAATTTATTCAGGTTAGGCTTTTACAACCACATGTGAAAATCGAAAACTACGCCATCGGTTCGCAAAACTACAACGGGAGACCTTGTACAGAGAAGAACCGGCAAGAAACTCAGCAAGGGCTGCTTTTATCTCTCCCTGTTTTATTTCATGCAGTGTCGTCAAATAGGGGTAAAGTAAACGAAATTCTATTTAGTCCGTCAGTTAGATGATCAAAAAATAATGGACACATATTTTTTCTTTGGGCAATCAACCAAAAAATTACAAACTTATAGCGCGTCAAAGTTTGGGAGTAGAGGCTCGTGACCTCACTTTTGAGTGAAAATTGTACTTGTTTAATTGTAAAACGTGACGTCATGCGAATTTTCAAATCAATATATCTCTGCAATGTTTATATTATTTGAAAAAAGAAAAAATACGTGCCTAATACTTTTTGATAATCTACCTGAGAAGAAAAAAAAATTAGTCATCATCCCTATTAAAAGCTGACATCAAATTTGCAAAAATGTATTGAGGTCAACTTCCATCACATAATGTCAAATAGGTAACAATAAACAATCAACAAATTTACTTATAATAAGTGCAAAGAGAAATCCTAAAATAGCAAGAAATAATCTTCAAAACAAATGGAACAAGTATATGAAAGGAAACTTAGTGCAAGGTTCTCTTCAAAACTCTTTTTAAGGACCTGGGGGCTTGGTTTTAATATAACTTTTGAAAGTTATTCACAGGTAGAATTACAACCAGGCCGATTATCATTCAAATATTGTTTTAAAGTATAATAACCTTTCTTAATTAAGCAATTCTTAATGTATATTTTAAATTTATGAACATGCAAATCAAGATATCATTTTAGACTCTTATTATAGAAATGTACACCTTGACCCATAAATGATTTATGAACTTTCTGTAACCTGTAAGTTGGTATATACCCATAAAATCAAGTATCTATAATATTGTACATCAGGTGCAACCACATAGCTTTAACATAATCCGCACAAGTCGGCAGACAATGGGGAGTCATCAAACGGCAGTTTGCAAATTCTTGAGCAGTTGGGGCGCGGGCTGCCGGCGGGCGGCGGAGGCAGCGGCTGGGAACTTTGGTGGGCCGCTATCTTGAAACTTGACGCATTAATTATTGTGTCGTGTACGAAAGATGATTTAAATTTGCTGATTTATTTTTAATAAATACTGTAATCACCACGAGGATCTTTATGGCACATGTGATTCGCGCGTTCAGTCTGCGATCGTTAAAGTAAATCAAATTAGCACACATATATGTATATAGTCGTGTGACGCTCGTGACGCATTTCCGTTTCATGTTTTCCATAGAATGTTTCCATTTACACCCCGTCTCAAAGGTAGTTTCAATTTAAAAGTAAAGTTTCTGTAAATTATGATTGATTAGACTTTTTTGATGTGTGAATATATTTTACTAATATTATATGTAGAGGCGAAAGATTGTGAGTGTGTATGTTTGTTACTTCTTTAAGTCTTAACGGCTGGAGCGATTTTAATAAAATTTGGAATGGAGTTAGCTGACACCCTGAATTTACACATAGGCTACGTTTTACTGCGGGAAAATATCCCTAATAAACCGTGGGTAACACCGCGGGGCACATCTAGTAACACATAATCCTAAAACCTGTCAAGTATCGAGTTATCAAGTTTTTTTTTTTTTTTTTTTTTGAGTGTGTATGCTGTTGGTCGCAGATGACCTATACAGCGTCACCGGGTTTGAGGACGGCGAGATCCTAAGGGGACCTCAAGCCGAGAATTGGCGAGTGCCTCTGGAGGTATTCCAGTCGGATGGCGTCTCCCCGGGGGGAGTCTCCTCTCCGTCTGAAGCCTCCAGACCACTCGAACCTGAGGGGGTCGGCTCAACTAGAGGGCGTCTCTGAGACTCGGACCTCGGCTCTAGTTAGCCGTTGTGGTGGGGGGCGGGGAAAAACGCCCAGGTACGTACCTGTACCTGGTATAGCGTGTCGTGTGTAGACCGGGTCTTCGCACTCTTATCCTACGGGTGCGGTGTCTGCCTAATGCTAAGCTAGTGTGCACGTTTGCTAGCTGTGTAGTGTTGGTGTTTGTGGCCTGTGTGGGAGGAGTCGGAGGCGCGTTGGCGCGTGTGATTTCGTCGTCTAGGTAGTCAAAGTTATCAAGTAAGTTTGTCTAAATCTTATATATAAAATTCTCGTGTCACAATGTTAGTTACCATACTCCTCCGAAACGGCTTGACAGATTTTTATGAAATTTTATCTGCACATTCAGTAGGTCTGAGAATCGGCTACTATCTATTTTTCATACGGGTTGTCCACCCCTAAGGTTTTATTTTTTTATTATGTATTAAAAAATACATACAACCCAAAATTTCACCATTCTACCACCAGTCCCTATTTTTATGGCGGTACAAAGTTTGCTGGGTCAGCTAGTTATTATATAATTTCTGTGCAGTTTTCTTTCTTTCATGTTTAATTACATGTATGAAGTAAGTCGAGTTATTATAAATTTACGAGTGCTTCAATAATGCAGCACCGTGACGGCTTAGCCTCTTGGCAGCCACATAACAATGATATAAGGCGAGATTGTGCCCCAACTTAGAGCTTCCTGCTTCTTGTTTAATGTTATACTGCACGACTTTGTAACGCCTCCTTACTTATAACTATGTTGCAGTTCTATATACTTGGCGAGTGAATTCAAATTCAAATTTCAAATTTAAATATTTTTTATTGCGAATACAGGTTATTGTTGTGTAAAACATACAAATTATATTTAATTCAGCCATATTGTGTCTTGCTGACATGCAATGTTATTTCATTTAGTTAATTATTAATTATATTATTCCAACAATGTCAATTAAGTACTTATATTAAACTATATTGAAATTATAATTTAATAAATGAGATGTCTTAGTCACATTTTGAAAACAAAAATGTTACCATAATTTCAAATCAGAATACATGTCAAAATGAAGATAATGTCAAATTAAATTATAGGTCAAATTACAAGATAGGTCATTCAAATAAAATAAAATAACAAAGTTAGAATACAAATGGACTACAATATTAATTTAAAATTTATCCGTCATATATTTGTCATCTGTATAGTATCTCTTTGCACAAGTAGTTCCTTGAAGCTTAGGATTGAAAACCTTTTCAATAGAAATGGTGACGGGATAAAATAAGCAAAAATCTATTTATTCAGTCAGTTAGAGTATCCAAAAATTAATGGATATTTATTTTTATCTTTTGTCAACCAACCAAAAAAAACAAAAATAAAGAGAATCAAAGTTTAAGAGCCCCCTGCTCATGACGTCACTTCTAAGTGAAAGTGTACCAAGACGTGACGTCACAAAACATTTCAAATCAATTAATCTTTATAATTTTCTCTCTCTATTTATAATCTATCTCTTTTTTGCACATCCTCTCACATACGAGTACATCCATTCATTTGCACATTTCACACAGAGAGGTCATACATAATTCATAATTTTTATTTTACTAGTTTCATCATCAGCCTATTAATATCCCCACTTCTGGGGCACAGGCCTTCCCTATGGATGGAATAGGGCGATAGGGCCGTGATTTTATTAGTTTACTAAAATCAAAATCTAATAGGTATATCTTGCAACATCAGCGTGGAACATGAACTTCACTAGCTTATAGGATACAAGTAATTGTCTAAATCTGAGGA